>CM042952.1:33889235-35101735 GCA_023678885.1 Pogostemon cablin | reverse complement strand
CAGAAATCTAATCTCATAACCTCGGGAGTCTCGACTCGAGCCCGACGTCGAATTGCTCAGATTCTTCCTTACAACACAGGTACCATTCCTTTCAAATATTTGGGCATCCCTATTTGTAGCAAGAGAATAGGAGTGCAGGATTTTACACCTCTTCTGAATGACATTAACAACATGATACATACTTGGTCTTCTAAACTATTGTCATTCAAGGGTCGTTTGGAGTTGATCAGTTCTGGGATATATGGAATTCTATCTTTTTGGAGTGGCATTGTTAAAATCCCAGCTGTAGTAGTCAGAAAGGTGGAGATGGTTATCCGCAGGTTCTTGTGGGGAACGAAGGTAAGCCCGGTGAGTTGGAACGACATCCTACAACCTAAGAATGCAGGGGGGCTAGGGTTGAAGGACATCACCACTTGGAATAAGGCGCTCTTGGCTTCAGCACTGTGGGATGTACACAGGGAAGCTTCATCCCTTTGGGTGAAATGGATTCATTGTGTCTATCTCTCATCTTCCTCATGGACAGTGACCTCTCCTGGTAATAATTCTACATACTTATGGAGAGTGCTCATTGCCATTAGGAATACCATCCAGAATGAATCGGAAGGTAGTGAAGGAGTAATTGATACTATGGAGAAGTGTTGTGACAGGGGGGTATTCAAGGCTAGTCGCATGTATGATTATTTGAGGAGTAGATACA
Source organism: Pogostemon cablin (assembly GCA_023678885.1). Lineage (NCBI taxonomy): Eukaryota > Viridiplantae > Streptophyta > Magnoliopsida > Lamiales > Lamiaceae > Pogostemon > Pogostemon cablin. Next base: position 35,101,038 of record CM042952.1, on the reverse strand, counting down.
CAGCGGACTCGAGCTTTGTCTACAAACAGATTTGGCACAAATGGATTGTGAGGAAATATAGTTTCAGACTTTGGCTGGTGCATAGAGACAGAGTAGCAACAAAGGATAGGGTGTGGTGCACGGGATACGACAAACGATGTGGTTTCTGCTTCGATCAGGAGACCACATCGCACATCTTCTTCCACTGCCCTTACACCACAAATATTTGGGATCAAGTCAAAAGATGGATTGGATGGAGAAGACGAAGGTTAACATCAGTCACAGATGCCTTCAGGAAGATCTTCCAGGATACGAGGACCAACAAAAAGGCAAGAAGACTCCTTTTCATCACCTTTGCTACAACGATCTATCACATATGGATGGAAAGGAATGCCCTTCAGCATGGCACAAGGATGCTATCTCCGAACCACATTGCAGATAGAATCACACTTCAGATAGCGTCTTTGTATATGAATTCATGATGTTTTTATTATTCACCTTAAGCATTTTGCTTAAGTAGGTTGGATAGGGTGATTAGACTTTGTATTCGCATCGTACGTAAGTACTCGATGTAACCGTTTCCAATGAAATAACATTTACCAATTTCACTAAACCCTAAACCCTAAACCCTAAAACCCTAAACCCTAAACCCTAAACCCAAAACCCTAAAACCCTAAACCCTAAACCTAAACCCTATATAATTTCATAAGTGCAAGTACAATCACAGTGTGATAACAATTTCCAATCAACTTCAACTTTCACATATGAATATAATTCAACATACATAAGTAGATTGCAGATGCCTTCAGAAAGATCTACCAGGATACGAGGACCAACAAAAAGGCAAGAAGACTCCTTTTCATCACCTTTGCTACAACGATCTATCATATATGGATGGAAAGGAATGCCCTTCAGCATGGCACAAGGATGTTATCTCCGAATCACATTGCAGATAGAATCACGTTTCAGATAGCGTCTTTGTATATGAATTCATGATGTACTTTATTATTCACCTTAAGCGTTGGGCTTAAGTAGATTGGATAGGGTGGCTAGACTTTGTATTCGCATCGTACGTAAGTACTCGATGTAACCGTTTCCAGTGAAATAACATTTACCAATTTCACTAAACCTAAACCCTAAACCCTAAACCCTAAATCCTCCATCTCTCTTCCAACATGTTTCTTAGACCAACAACTTCTCGCGATTCTCGCCGCTCGTTGCTACTTCGAACTATTCTGATGTCATCCCGCCTCTCGCTGCCCCCCTTCGCAAATGATTGGGTAAAGAATCTATATTCATTTTTTTTCTAATTAGGCTTTTAACCGGTAATATTTGGAATTGATTAATGTTTCTGTCTTGGTCGGATTTGAGATTTGGTAATGCATTCTAATGGTGTTTCTGCATATTGTATTGTGGTTTCTGTGTTGGTGATTAAGTGTTGGTGATTCATTCTATTGGTAATGTGATTTATCCTTCCCAACTTTTATCCTTTCCTATTATTTTATAGGAGTAATTTGGTTCTTGATTTCATTTATCAGGCTTTCATGGCTTCAGTTGCTAATACTTCTATTCAGCCTCGAGAAGATCTTCTTTAGAGAGAGAACCCATTTTGATGTATGCAAGGTTATTGGTGAATCGTGTGCTTAGCATTGTTATTGTTGAAGGATTTCAGCATTGTTATTGTTGAAGAAGTAATAATCAAAAGCTTAGCATTGAAGGTTAGTATTCAAACTTCATTGTTATTATCTTCTGAATTTCTCATATTCCATTTGTACTTCAACAATAAATTCACCAACAATCTTCGGGAAATTAGTTGTTTCATAATGCAAATACTCTTTTCATTTTAGATTGAGAGATATGACTAGACAAAAGGCACTAAAAATGCGCCAGTGGAGAATAAATCTCTTACTCGGTCTTATAATTGATCTGATGTATAAGAGCATATACACATTGAAAATAATTGCAAAACTACACCATCCTTATATATTTGGAATGTAAAGATGCTTGGGTGGAGAAGGCATATTAGTTTTTGAACTTTTTTTTTAGATTTTGGTGATGACATACTCTATTTTTCTAGGTTTTCTAAATATGATTTAGTGAGCTTGAGACTAATACTAAAGAAATTCATCGTTTCCACTTTTGGACAGGGAAACTATATATGCATTCTGAACAATATTGTGAAGTTGGAAACATGTAAGTAAAATAGGATACTCTGATTTTATTCTTCTCCAAAATTTAATTGTAATGGGTGCATCTATATTTGAAATGATGCTTTCTGCATAAACATATAGATCTATGTTGAGTGACCACATCACATTTCTTTGGACACTGATGAACTTTTTCAATTTATAATCTTACACCATTTACTTCTTAATTAGTTTTAGGGATGAAAATTGGTTCATTAATGGTCATGTAGACATTATCATCCGATTACATTATGTGTTCTTTAACGAGCTAACGAACAAGCAGAGGGAGTGATTAGGATTAGTCATTAGAGAAACTTAAATTTTGTGTGCACTGTTTACCCTGCATAATTTTCTTCATAATATGTAAATTTGATCTAATAAGAAAGGCAAGAGAAACATATTTTTCGGATGTAATTCACTGATATTCTTTAGCTTATTTGAACTGAGTGCTTGAATTTTGACAACTCGGTGTAACTGTTTGATTTTCTTGCCCTAGAAAATATGCAAATGATTGACTCAATTGTTATTAGCTATTGACTATCTTCAATCCAATCGTGTCCTTCACATGGATCTCAAGGTTTGAATTCATTGACAGTCATTATACCATATGCAGTTTCCACATTAATTTCATTGTTTCTTACATGATTTTTTTGGCAATTCCAGCTATCTAACATGTTTGTGACAAATGAGAACAAAGCCCTTCTAGGTAAGAATACGAAAGCAAGTCTTGCTATCACTTACTGTGCAAATCCCATTATTTTTTCATTTGTTAAAATACTGTAACTTTACAGGTAATTTTGGATTGGAAAAACTTCTCAATGAGAAAGGCCTTGCTTCATCGATACGACCATACATGATTTAATACTTTTAAATTTCACGGGCACGATGTTCCATGTATAATAACCAGTTAATTGCTTTGCTTCGTGATACTAGGTTGCCAGGACTTTCAACTATATGTGTCTAGAGCTTTTTGAAGATATGGCTATAAATCGGACATTGTCTCTAGGTAATGAGTTTTTGTGAGAATATGTTCGTATTTACATGTTCTTGCATCTAAAGTGTCGTGTTGCCTATAACGAGATTGTTTTGTGTTTGAGATTGCTGCACCCCAACAAGCATTTAGAGCGGCCGTAAGTTCAATCTATCAGTTTCCTTTGAAGTGTATGATGGTATTAATTTGGATGTTATGAAGCTGAAATTGTATCATTTTGAATAAAATAAGATATGACTTCATTGATCAACAAGATAAACAGACCTTTGATCTCTCCACTGTATACACTTCCACTCTGTAAGTCTTCTTAAGATTTTGAAACAAGTACATTAGACGTTGAAGTTCCATTTTTTATGACTCATGCGATGACTTTAATGGTCTCAGAAAATAAATTATAAAGAGCATGCTAAGGAAGAGTCCAGAACAGAGGCCAACGGTAATTTTTTTAACTTTTAACCTTATTTTACACAATGTGTTGTAATAAACTTGCTACTATAATATTTTGTATGTGAATATCATATGCTGCAGAGCTGTTAAGGCATCCACATTTGCAACCGTTTCTCCTCCGTTGCCACAACCCATCTGCTGTGTTTCTCCCTGTCAAGTCTCCCTCCCCCAACAGTAGTAAAGAGAACACGAAAAATTCATCCCGAGCAGTACCAATGAAAGGAAAGACAACAGAGAAGGCGAGGCGAAAGTAAAACATAGGGAGCTACTTCTATTGTTCAAAGAAAGTACTAACATGCAGTATTCGAATTCACTAGATGGTGATGCCTTGATAGAAGACTACTTGAGACGATGAAGATTGATCCCACAAGCTATTATGGAAAATCTCTAACAACAGTGAAGATTCAAAGAGTGTAGACACGTGAGACAACTGCTAGCAATGGGGATAAGCATGAAAATTTTGACTCTCCATCGCTTCAAGAGAGCATCTATAGCTGTTGAAAGACCATCAAGTGCAATTTTGGAATTGCAAGAAGTGAAATCTCTTGAGAACATTATAAAGTCAGGAAAAACTTTGGATGGAGAACGAAAAGTCAATTGATGGGGAGCTTCTACTCTGATTCAACAAATGAATATAATATTTATTCTTAACTTAGCCACAATAGTAATTTTTATATCTTTTATTTATAAACACTTAATTTTTTTTATTTAGTAATTAGAATGCTTATAAACACTTCAAGCATTCTGATCATTTTAAAATAAAATAGTTGTTTTTTTTATCCAAAGATTTATGTTAAATTTTATGTGAAAATCAGCATTAATAATGGCAATGGCAACTAGCCACTTATTATGATTGTTGATTACCGACCAAAATAATTGAAGATTTAACTCCATAATTTCAAAAAAAATATGTTTTTTTCAATTATTTCTCATGGTAAAAATTTGTGTGCGCCCGAGCATACGGAAGCACATTCCGTGTGCCTTTATAATTTTGTGTTAAATTGTATATCCTTTAGTATAAAGATGTGTACCCTTTATTTTACAAGGCAAAAACTTGTGTGCACCCGGGCGCACGGGAGCACTTTCCGTGTGCCTTTAGAATTTTGTATTAAATTGCATACCCTTTAGTATAAAGATGTGTATCATTTATTTTCTGAAGAAAATAAAAAATATTAATGAAAAGTGTATACCCTTTAAAACAAAATGGTGTACCTTATTAATTAAAGTGTATACCCTTTGAAACAAAATATAATGTACCCTTATCTGTAATACTAAATTCTAAAGGCATACGTGCGCCCGGGCGCACGCAAGTCTCACTCATTTCTCATATAATTATTACCTGAACATAATTATTACTTGCCATATAAGGTGGTGTTAGATAACCAAAATTTTTTAAAAAATAATAAAATTTAAGATAATAATTTATTGTTGATTACCAAAATTCCTGAATGCTAATTATTTGCCCAAGCACTCGATAAATTCAGAATAATAATTTCTTCTCGATGGTAACTCACATAATTTTTATTATATTTAAATAAATCATTATGAACATGTATTTTTTTAAGATAATCATATAAGAATTTCATAAATCTTTATGAATTCAAATTAATTTTATATTTTAATAATTATATTAACAAATTATTTCAGAAAAAAATTATCCCGGGCATCGGGTACTATACAGTAAAAATAAAATATGTGGGTTGGTACAAGACATGATAAGGAAGGTATGGAGTAATTTATTTATAGAAGATGAGAGAGGGATGATAAAGAATATATCCGAGAAAAGCTCCGCAGATGAATATTTGCCCATCATGTAATTTGCGGGGTGGGTATTAAATGTTAAGTGCAGATTTATATTATTCCAAAATCCTTGTGGGGGAGGAAGAGGAGAGGAGAAGAGAAGGGAAATAGATGCAAAGGGGCCAAGAAATAGAAAAAATGATAAGAATGATTAATAGTAATGTACTTCTGTTGTTAGCCCTGTTTGCATTGGTTACGCAGGCCAAAGGCAAAGTGGTGACATATGATGGACGGTCCATGATCATAAATGGAACCAGACAACTTCTCTTCTCCGGCTCCATTCATTATCCCCGCAGCACCCCTGAGGTACCCACCCTCTACTCCAATCATTCATCTTCATTCTCACTAAACTAAACTAAACTAATATGCCATGCAGATGTGGCCTCATCTCATTAAAACTGCAAAGGAAGGTGGGTTGAACCTCATTCAGACATATGTCTTCTGGAACATTCATGAACCCCTTCAGGGACAGGTACCTTAACCTACCTACTCATTTATTCATTCAATTGCTGCCCTGCCCACCTCATTCCAACGTTCCTCATCCAGTTCAACTTCCAAGGCAACTATGACTTGGCCAAATTCATAAGGACGATCGGAGACAATGGTTTATGGGTAACCCTTCGGCTGGGTCCTTATATTGAGGCTGAATGGAATATGGGGTTGATATCTTCTATTCCCTGCCCCTGCCCCTGCCCCTGCCCCTGCCCCTGCCCCTGCCCCTGCCCTGCCCTCCCCTGCCTTTTATTAATCATCATATCTTTTTGTGTTTCTTCAGGGGATTCCCATTCTGGCTAAGAGAAGTGCCAAACATCACTTTCCGCTCATACAATGACCCTTTCCTGGTAATCATCGTTCCTTCAGACATAAAATACAATTTTCATCACTATAATTAATCAATTCAACAATATATATTGTACGCAGTTCCACATGAAAAGGTACACAGAGATGGTTATTAATTTGATGAAAAAAGAACGACTCTTTGCAGAACAAGGAGGTCCCATTATCATGGCACAGGTAACTCCCACCCTTTTAACTATCCATGGAATTAAAGCTGCCCGCGACTCTAGTGATGAAAGAAAGAAACTTAATTTGCAGATCGAAAATGAGTACAACAATGTTCAACTTTCATACAGAGAAGCTGGTGTTAGATATATAAAATGGGCAGCTGACATGGCTGTTGGTCTGTACAAGGACATTCCATGGATCATGTGCAAACAGAAAAATGCTCCCAACTCTGTTGTAAGCAACCTGCTTTTTTTTTTTTGCATCACCACCCTGATCAATATCCTTCCCTTAACTGACTAGAAAATATTCAGATTAGTACATGCAACGGAAGGCAGTGTGGAGATACTTTTCCCGGTCCCAACAGTCCTAAAAAGCCATCTCTATGGACTGAAAACTGGACCGCCCAGTAAGTTTGTGATCCATCGGACAGGAACATTCATATGAATATGTATTTATTTTGATGGATGAATATTGAATATGAATCAAACAGGTATAGAGTATTCGGTGACTCCCCATCACAGCGCTCAGCCGAAGACATAGCATTTGCTGTTGCTCGATTCTTTACAAGAAACGGTACCCTCAACAACTACTACATGGTATGGTATGCTATTCTATGTTGCCCATTGCCAATTCGTTCTTCTTCATTTCGTTTCATTAAATAACACTACTTTGACTGCAGTATCATGGTGGAACTAACTTTGGTAGAACAAGTTCATCATTCGTGACAACACGTTACTATGATGAAGCTCCCCTTGACGAATTTGGTAAGCCATTGTTACAGCATTAACGGATCAGATCAACAATTCATGTGGTCATGTACGGTTTCTTTCTTTATTCTGTCTAATCAGGTTTGAAGAGGGAACCAAAATTTGGTCACTTAAGAGACTTACACAGGGCTTTGAAACTCAGCAAGAAGCCATTGCTCTGGGGTACTCGGAAAGTGAGACGCATAACCAGAGACTTAGAGGTATCACACCTCGAAATCAAAAAAATAGAAATGCTGAACGATCAAATTAAATAAAATACTACATTAATTGTAGATCACGACGTATAAGAAAGAAAGGACGAAATTGTGCGTGGCTTTCCTGACAAACAACAACTCGAGGGAAGATGCCAGCATTAAATTCAAGGGTGTTGATTACTACCTCCCACCAAAATCTGTCAGCATTCTCCCGGATTGCAAGACAGTAGTTTACAACACTCAAACGGTAAGCGGTATGGTACAATGTGCTGGCTTAGGCTTAGCTAGTTAATGATTCTCACTTGCATAGAATGAATGGAATCCATGTTCATAGGTTGTTGCACAGCACAGTTCTAGAAACTTTCTAGTGTCGAAGAGAGCAATGATAAGCGGATGGGAGATGTTCAGAGAAGTAATCCCAACAATTTATGATTTGGGGGTGAAGAGCTCATCTCCAAAAGAACTGTACAGCTTCACGAAAGACATCTCAGATTATGCTTGGTACAGCACCAGGTACGTAATGTAATTAAATCAACTAGCTAATTCATCTGTTTTATGAATTTATACAAATTAATTTGACATGATGAATTCAAACAGCATCCACCTGGATAGACAGGACTTACCCATGCGTCCCGACATCCTTCCCGTGCTTCAGGTTGCAAGTCTTGGCCATGCTTTGCTTGCCTTTGTCAATGGTGAATACGTGGGTAAGTGACCACCACATTAATTACTCACTATCTTCCTCTTCTTCTCACATCACTTCATCCTAATCCTAATCCTAATCCTAATAAAAAAAATTAAGGTTTCGGGCACGGTAGTAACGTTGAAAAGAGCCACGTCCTGAGGAAGCCTATCAATTTGAAGTCTGGACTTAATCACATCTCATTGTTAGCCATGACTGTTGGTTTACCGGTACACTAGCTCCGCCGCTACCACTTTTACTTTATGGCAATAATGATTTAGTTAGTAATTCTAACGATTGGGTTGGCAGAATAGTGGAGCCTACATGGAGAAGAGATTTGCTGGGCCTAAAGTGATCACTCTCCTAGGTTTGATGTCTGGAAACCTTGACATTACCCTAAATGGTTGGGGGCAACAGGTGGGTAATTTAGTGTTATTGGTATTTGAATGTAAAGAAAGGTGGGTGATAATAATTTGTGAATGATGAAAGGTTGGAGTTAACGGAGAGAAGATGCAACTATTCACAGAGAAAGGGTCCAGGAATGTGAAATGGGTCCCCTTGGATGCCGGGAAGGGGAATTTGGGAGCTGCCACTTGGTATAAGGTAATCTTAAGCATGCATTTGCGTTTGCATTTGATGAAGTGAACGAGGTGGAGTTGAATAATACAGGCATACTTCGACGCCCCAGAAGGAGATTCACCAGTTGCAGTCAGAATGAGTAGTATGCAGAAGGGGATGGCGTGGGTGAATGGCAACAGCATCGGTCGTTATTGGGTATCTTACCTCTCTGTACTCGGCAACCCTACCCAAGAAGAGTAAGTCAAACTAAATATGCATTTTTCTTGTATGTTAACCAACCAACCAGCTCTTGAGATAATGGAAGTGGAATGATCATATAGGTATCATATCCCAAGATCATTCTTGAAGGCAAAGGGAAACCTGTTGGTGGTGTTCGAAGAGACGGGAGGGAATCCGGACAAGATTGAAATCTTGACGGTAAACAGGGACACAATATGCAGCGTGATAACAGAGTTCCATCCACCCAGTGTAAGATCATGGGAGAGGAAAGATAACCATTTTCGCGCCATTGCTGACCCTGTCAAGGCTGCACATCTTAGCTGCCCAGACAACAAGACCATCACCAAAGTAGAGTTCGTCAGCTTTGGGGACAATGAGGGTGCTTGCGGTGCCTTCCACCCTGGAAAATGCGACTCCTCTAAGGCCCACCAACTTGTTCAACAGGTCTGTCTTCCCACCTACCTATCTCATCTCACTCCAATACATATCTTTTTTTGTGCTGATTTTTTTTTTTTTCTTCTTTTCAAACAGCTATGTTTGGGCAACAAAGAGTGCACCATTTCATTCCAAAGACAACTTCTTGTTGAAGCTGCCAAGGATCCATGCCCTGATATTGCTAAAACATTGGCTATCCAACTGGCTTGTACCCTAGTTGTACCCCCAATCAACTAAATACTTAACTCATACCCCCATTCTTTTATGGACCTCCACCATTATTTGTCTATATATTACTTCATTCTTAACACGAATTCCATTATTAACTAGTAACTATGGTTTACTTGAGAACACAGCCCAATAACAAAAACATCTCTAATTTCATCTACACCTATTACAAAGTTAATCAACTCCATGAGAATAATCATCACATTTTTGCGAAAACCGTGTTATCTGCTCAATTAGAATTAAAATAATACTTGCATTATATCAACAAACATCACATACATGCATTTACAAACTCAATAAAACTACCAAATTAGTTAGAGAGAGAGAATGAACTACCAAATTAATTAGAGAGAGAGAATGAAGGATCGGAAAGGAAGATTAATTGCTATTTGTTACGTGCTTTTAAGAAAGAGTCCATTAAGATCACACACCTATTCACTTGGCAAGAACATATAACCATGTTAAAAAGTCCATTAAGAATCACAGCTCTACTTTCATTTATCTTTTACATTTTACTGGTTACGACATGGATAAAATAACAAAGAACATTGAAAAAGTAAAATGCAAGTGCCAAAATCAACTGGAGAAATGTACCTTTTAGTTGGGCACACGTTGTTCAAAAACACACACAAGAATCTATCTATTACAAACGAAAGTGAAAGAAAACTTCGAATACTACTAAATAAAATGCCAAAGATAGTTGTAAACGAAGCCTGGATATAACTTATTCAATTAAAAAGCAAAATTATTACAAACTAACAAAAAATAGCCAACACTTTAATGTAGGTAAGGGTATCTGGTCTGAGCCACGAACACGAATAGGAAATATAATTAAATTATTTCTCATATAGATTTTAAAAAAAAAAAAAAAAACCCTACTTATTTACAAGCATCTCAACACAAATTTTAACAAAATATCCCCACCTCGCTACTGCTCGAAGCCCATCAATTGATCCACCTGAAAATCATTATCCATTCAATTTAACTGAAATAGAAAGAATCAGACGTTAAAGGACAATGAGATGAATTAACATATATGCATGCACAGACAGGAACTCAACCCCACCCTTAAACAACAACCTTTCATGCTGCTAAAGGAATCAAATGTTGACAGACATCATGTTCTCACAAAAAATAATTTTCACACTTGTATAAGCATCTTTCCAGGTCTTCAGTTATTCCCATTCCCCCATCATTTAATTGAAATAAATGATTCTCAACCTTAAAGTAGTTGCAGAAAAGCATCCACAGCACAAAAAACGAACTTAGAAGTAATTGTTGGCCGTTGACATTCAGATTTGCTTAAACTAACCATAATTATGTCAGCAAATCAGAAAGAGCACCAGGGGGGGGGTTTATTAAGTATATCTGGCCGCCACTCATGATCCATACCGCCAAACCCAGCAGGGCCGAAGAACAGCTCATGATAAGTCAAAAGATCTCTGTCCTTCACTTATAGCATAGATAATTTTCTTGTACATAATTTCCTAAGGAAAGAAAAACAGAATCAGCACATAAGGACATTTTAACATAAGTAACACACACTGCAAGCATAGCATAAAGAAGCTTCTTTTTTTTTTTCTCACTACATGTATAGTACTCCCTCCGTCCGGGTATTTTTACCCGTTTGTATGGGCAAGAAAATTAAAAAGTTTTTTTTTTAATACTCCCTCCGTCCCGGGTATTTTTCCCCGTTTGTACGGGCACGGAAATTAAAACGTTTTATTTTTTAAATATATAATGTAAGAGAAAGTAGGGATAAATTAGTAATTAAAAAAAAAGTGAATAAAGTTATTGGGAATGATGAATAAAGTGTAAAAAAGTAATTAAAGTTGTTGGGATGGTAAAAAGTACTCCCTCCGACCCAATAAGTATTTCACGTATTGGTGTGCGCGGAGTTTAAGAAAATTTTGTATTTTTATGTATAAAGTAAGAAAGAGAATATATATTTTAGTTGATTTAATGAAAAAGTGTGTAAAGTTATGAAAAAAGTGTGTAAAGTTGTTGGGAGGTGTGAAAAAGTAAGTATTATATTGGGATGTGTAAAAAGTATGTATTGTTGTAATGTATTTTTACCAAATTTAGTAAAAGTAAAGTGTGAAATACTTTGAGGGACGGATGAAAAAGGAAAGTGTGAAATACTTTGGGGACGGAGGGAGTAGGTAATAAAATATTATGTATTTTTGCTAAAAATGGAATGGGTAAAAATACTTGGGACACCCCAAAATGGAAAGTGGGTAAAAATACGTGGGACGGAGGGAGTATATAATATAAGAAAAAGTATGGATAAATTGGTAATTTTGAGAGAAAAAGTAAATAAAGTTGTTGGTAATGATGAATAAAGTGTAAAAAAGTAAATAAAGTTATTGGAATTGATGAATAAATTGTAAAAAGTAAGTAAGATGTAGAGTGTATTTTTAAAATTTATGGAATGAGTAAAAATACCTGAGACACCTCAAAATGGAAAGTAGGTAAAAATACGTGGGACGGAGGGAGTAATATCATATTTACAAAGAACAGCTATGAGAGAAGGTGGAGGTATATCAAATGGGATCCTAGTGTCGCTTAACCTTTGAGGAATATGGCGGAAGCTTCAAGTAGTTTGCACAGGTCATCACACTAGGCAAGTCTTCGTCGACTGACTCCGATGGACCAGAACAATTATTTTGAGGGGCATTCATGCTTGAAGAATGCTGTTGAGATAACAAGCGCATTAGGAAGCAAAGTACACACGAAATTATATAAATTCATCAACCAAGACAAGCTATATACCTTTCTAACAATTGTCAACTTGGGATGCAGCACAGCCAGACCACCTGGGGGAAGACGAGGAGCGCCAGTAACAAACTGACAAAACAACCGTTGCTGCTCGGGGGTGAATTCGCCCATAATCTCCAGAAGCTGATTATGACAACCAATTAAAAGGTAATCACATGCAAGTTCCTAAATGGTAATGTGGGAACACAAGAACTCAAATGAGGGTTTTTATACATAGATAATAGCAGGACTTTTAGAAGTATATCCATGATCAAATTTGATGTGATCCGCAAGTGTCTCTGCCTGCATTATAAGACAACATTAGAACCAGGCAAATGCAAGAAGCCAAGTTCATCTGGGGTGCAGAAGAAAGTATAAATTACCTTCCACAGCTCTCTGCGACCACAGAGTAGATAGTCCAACTCATTTGGAGAAAATATTTGAAGTGCTGCGATATCAAACACCTAAAAATCGCAAATCATGAATATTATTTTATTAAAATGTTAAAGCTATGACTACATATCTTGAAGCAGCATATCTGATGTTAAATGTCCCACAAGTCAAGATATGTGACTAAGCAACAACCATGGCTAATGTTGTATTAATTACACAGCTAACTCTGTTGACAGTGTTAACTGAGGTTATGTAATCTCACTTAAGATTGTGAGCAACTCCTTCTGTAGGACTTCATCAAGGGGAAAAAAATTACTTTGAGAAAAATTTTGACCCAAATAACCATATTTCTCCTAAAGGGGGAAAAAAATACTCAAAGAAATAGTTGATTTTTAAGGCAGGTTGGCTGACAAATAGGGATGAGAGAAAAAATAATAATGGTTGGGACAGAATCCTGTAGAAGCATGAAACCCCAAACACCCTAGAAACAAGAACATATTAGACATCAAATTTGATGATAATCAATGAAAGAGAATACCTGATTAAATCCAGATCTAAAAGCTTCCATTTGTCGCATGATCCCCATTCCAACAGTAGAATTAACCACAAGTGCAACATATTCCTCCAAACTACTTAAGTCCACCTGCGTATTTCAGAAAGGTACAGTTAGAATAATAGTAAAAAATAACAAAAATGGAATCATAAACTGGAACATGGTTAGGCAGGAAAGTAGCCAATGGGATGAACAGAGAGGAGGTTCGCTGCATACAATTTCATTGCCTGGTTTTAAAATATATTCAGTGTAGCCTGGTAGGGAAAAATCCAAACAAAGATCTTCGATTGAAGCTCCACGAAAACGTAATTCTTCCACATTATTGCTCCCCAGGGTTTCCAAAATTTGTTTTCGGCTTACGATTGCTTGCAGTTCTTGCAAAGTAGCCCCAAGTTCCATATCAAAAGATAATATATCATGCAAATCCAGCTCCTACAGAATAACAATAAATGAAAAATTAATCAACCAAACCTGGTCCAGAAAATTGTAATATGCAAGCATATCCTTCATTCAATTTATGAAGAAAATACACATACATGACCAAGGACAAGCTTATAAAAGGCAATTGACAATGGTAAATCCAGAAGCCTCCCATCTTGGAGAGCTTTAGCCATAACTCTTCCAAGTAACCGATAGTGCTCTATAACTTTAGAAAACTGGCTACCATCAGAAGTATCAGCATTCGGTGGCCAAGGACGAGGGAACAACCCAAGTGGTACATGGACAATATCTTTATCTCCTCCAGACACAGAGACCCCAGAAGACACAGTAGGCCTAACACCCAATTGCAGATCAACATCAATTTCCATAGACTGTCCAGTCGGTGATGAGCCAGGCCTCCACATTCCTAATCCAACTTTCTGTAGCTCATGACTTAGAAGCGTATAGAACTCCAAAGTCGGCCCCAATCCCGTGCCTACCTCACCAAAATATTCAACTTCAAGGACAGCTTTTTGACTAGAATACATCTCCATAACTTTTGCAGCAGAATCTAATATTCTGTTCCTTGAAACACGGACTTTCTGACGCTGTAATCTTCCGACTCTCACCTCTCTTTCACCCATAGATCCATGGCCATCAGCACCTTGCTGCTGCTGGAGCCTATACAACGCACGCGACAATCCAAAAGCAGTTGAATAGAAGTACTGGCGCCGAGTTTCAAAAGGGAATAGGAACGGGCATGCTTTAGTGAGTTGGTAGCACCATGACGGCAGAGACCCACTACAGAGTGCAAGAGCATCCTGAATTTGTCGAGCCAGTTTTGGAGTAAGCTTGGAGTTGATAAAGTCAGTAGGTGGAACTTTAACTCCACTTGTAATAAGTTCATTTAGACTTGAAACTTTCCCCTCAGCATATTTGTCCACCACTTGCTGAACTCGCAAACGTGGAGCAAGTTGATTTATCCCCTCCAGAACACGCAACAGTGCTAATATGTTATAGGTTGGATTGCTTCTTTCCAAGTCACAAGGAAGTTCCCCTTGTAAAATGCTATCCAGCAATGATACGTGGTGAGCTGAAGTATCAGGGCCAGAATTACAATTACTTGAAGAATTAGCTTTTGCAGACTTAGTTGGGGTTACCGAGCTTACAGCACCCACTGAAGGCCTATCAGATTGGCCATCTGCTCTTTGATATGTAATAGTGTAGATATCAGTCAACAGCCGGTTTCCATCACTAGAAATAAGATCAGTTCCAGCAAGCCTATCATCATCATCCTCATCCAAAACAAGCTGCCTTTGGATTGCCATATATATGGTCAAGTGTCGATTCAGCTGCCTCCCTCCTGCAGTAAATATCAATCTTGGTGAATCCTTAGAGCCAAATATGGGGCGTCCCTTACGGTCTCTGCCTCCCCTCACACATCTGCTATTACCCGATGCAAGTCCAGCCATTGCAGCTGCTGCAAAAGACATAGCACCCCTAGAACCAAGGGAACTACCACTTCGGAACTCTGCAGTGCCTCTGCTGCTAGAACTACAAGTAGGGTTGTTCAGCCCATCATTCAGGGCAGGAGCAGGACTGTCATCAGCAGAATCACCCAATTTGACATCATGCACTTTGTCAGGCATGCAAATAGGAAGAGTATCATCTCCCAGTACCTGTTGACAATGAGCATAATGGCAGAAGTGATCAACATTTACAGGTGACAAGGTTGTAAGTACGCAAATTCACATGTGAAAACCTTTTTAAAAAAAATCACTCCAGTATAAAAATGAGGAATTCATCCATTATGATTATAATAATAAATCCTACACGTATCGACATGAACACATCAATAATGTAAATGACATTGATAACATTAATAGGCACAAAAACTGAGTTAAAGACTTTACACTTCCACAATACATTCTTGTGATGAATACAGACCAAGTGAAAGAAAGATTTCTTGTACAAACACCCAATACACCCAACAGTTAAAAAAAGGAATTCGTGCATAGAAACAAAAATTTATACAAATATCTATCCATAGGTAAAATAACCAATCCTAAGTCAAATATTTTTGTCCAGCGAAAATTGCAAGACAGGTTAATATCAAGTATATATGAGATAACGAGGCAACATACGTCGTCATTATCGTCCTCGTCATCGTCATCGTCATCGTCATCAGAAATATCATCATCTTCAATCACCAGACCTTCATCAATTTCTACAGGCGAAATATCCAATTCATCATCCTGCATTTGTAAAAAATCAATATTTAACAGGCTAACAGTTCGGATGTATAAAAGGAAAAGTGCCTATTAGATTATCAGCAACTTAAACAGTTTTCACATTATAAGTGGGTGCTATGCAACTTAATAATCAAATCACTAATATATGTTAAACGGTTATATGCAACAGTGAGCATGGTGCTATCTCTCAAAAAAAGGCAACAGACATGTTTTTTCCTCATTATATTCCGATAATGCTGGATCTGCACAAACCAAGAAGCAAAAATGAATTGAGGCTTACTATATAGGTTAGATGATCAAAATGTGAGATGTATAGCTGTAAAAAAGCTATGCAACAATGAGAAATTAGGAAAGTTGCATATTACACAGACAGGTTAAATTTCTACAGACACAAAAGAACATGCAATGGCTTCATTTCATTATATGAATTAAAACATGTTTGTCCACCGCACTCTATAAAACAGCTACTCACTCATTCTAGAGGGCGAGGTTATGAATTAAAGCTATACCTCAGAGCTAGTATCCCCTTCCACTGGCTTCATTTCATTATCTTTGTCCACAGCTGCTCTTCTGCGGGCAGCGTTTCTAGTCTGAGGTCCCCTCCCCCCCTCTTCTTGGTTAGGCTTCAACACTGCTTTTCCCTTGGCCTTTGACAAGCTTGAACTTTTTTCACCTGAAGAATCTTTTTTGGTTGCATCACCAGTATTAACTGATGATCTCGATCTTGTCGAATGCCGCCGAGCAGTAGCAGGAGCGGAGGCAGATGGAGACAAAATGCCAGTAGCTTCAAGATTGGTCCCGGAGTCGGAATTCCCAGCTGGTACTGGAGGAATTTGACCTGACTCACTTCTTTGAACCCTGGGCCACAGGAAGTCCTCAACAGCAGCCAAGCTAGCTAATGGATCAATCAGCACAACATTTGACGAGTAGTCTCGAAGAGATTTTTCTCCTGATGCTCTGCAAAGACGTAGTTTGAATGGCTGAGATAGAGCACTCAGGCCAGAAGGAAGACGAGCATTTCCACCAGTTGAGCGTGAAGCATGGCTCAGTACAACAGGAAAGCGTTCCAACGAAGATAGAGCATTTTGAAGTTTCTGAACCAGAAGGCCCATAGGTACAACATTTCTTTCATCAACACTCAAAGGAAGGGCAACCGAAACAAAATATGTGTATCTTCTGATTGCATGTTCTCGAAGCTTAGAAAGATTTACTTCAGAAATTCTTTCCTTTGAGAAATAACCACACGTGAAGTAGTTGAGTAAAGAAGAAACAACACCACTGCCAATGAACTCAAAGGTTGACACTCCGTCATCCCTGCTTAGCTCCCGCAACATCTCAGCTATCACCTCAACCAGTTGCTCCTCCTTAGTAGAGGATATATCAGCAGGTCGACCACAAGAAGCTTTTGATTTTCCCTTTAATTTGTTCTTATGATCATCTGTGGCTATGTTCAACTTCATGCATAGATTCTTCAAGCGTATTAGATCATCTGTGGCACCAGTCTCACAAGCACCAGGATCTGAAGGAAAATATTTTTCTTTGAAAGTTTTTGCGCACACACTAACTGCCGCCCGAAGACTTGAATTGACAGTTGGAATTTCAACTGAATTTGAATGAGAAACAACGCCCTGGATGGAGTTTTTATATTCTTCAGACGTATTCACATCAGAAATAGAATTTCCACTTTTTCGTCTATTTCTTCTAGACCGTGATGACCCAGAAATCGAGTCATTATCCTTATCACTTGCAGATGGTTGCAAACAATTAGTAGACCCAGTCAGCATCAATGTGTCCACAGCATGCAATACACCCTCCCTCACAAACATTTTAGAGAAAGTTTCAGGAAGCTTTTCCATCAAAATTTCAGCTATTTGAAGAGCAGGCACCAGAACTTGAGGATCTTTCCAAGCTAAAACTCCAGCTAAGAAACTAAAAAACAAAAAAGAGTAAGTACATATATAGTGGCCGACGGGTCACTCATTCAGAAGAAATATCCTGTTGAGTTGTATTAAACCAAGTACCTTGAGATGTTAGTGACATTTATTAAAGACTGAATCATTTCAGCAGAACTGAAATACATGAGCTTTCCAATAACTGTAAGGCACTTGTGTCGAACTGGACCATTGACACTGGAACCATATATCTACACTCAAAAAGATCATCTGAGATTTAAGTACCTCGCACCACAGAACAATTTAAGGCCGCAAGTCAGACAACTAACCTGGACCAGAACAGGAAGTAGATCCATTCCAAACTGCTGCAGAAGTTCAGGCTGATCATATAACAGTTTCTCACGAGTTGATGCCTCTTGTATATTCCGGTTTGAATCATCTGGCTTGCCAGAGCTGCTTGCATGACCCTTTTTAGGAACGTTGCCTCTCATGAAGAAACTACTGCTGGCTGGCAAAGATATTGTTCCTTGAGGAAGTGGGGGGAGAAGCTCATTTGCCAGGTTCACAATCTCAAATATCTGAAGACATTGAAAGACAAACATGTTTAACGGGATTTATATTCAAGGGTATGTAAAATTAAATTCCATATCTTTTTTCAAACATAGCGAGTTAAATTAACACGCAGAATAACTGTAAAATAATTAAGAAAGAGGGGAGCAGGAAAATTGTTTGGACCTGATCAGGGGGTCTGCTTAGAGCAGGCGAAACAGATATGCTAGACCCAAACCCAGACCCTGATAAGATGTCCTTCAAAATGCCACTGATTCCAAGGAGGAGCAGGGACTTTGCCCCAAGAGGAGAACCACTTGCACAAGTGGAAAGAAGCCGGATTAACCCCTGCATGAAGGTAAAGTCATACTGCAGCCCCTAACACAAAATAATTGACCAAAACTCGCCATTAACATTACCGTGTATGTTGAAGTGCTAAGGGAAGCCTGACCACCTCCAGAATGACTAGCTGAAATCAGTGCAGTAGCTTGTGTGACAAGACCGTGATTGCAGAGTTCATCAAGTTTCTCAGGAGAAGAAGCAAATGCCTCAGCAATCCGGGTCAGGCAAATAGATGCAGACTCCAAAACCTGAAGAGAAAGATAAGTAGTGATGCCCGAAAGGATCATAGCCTTTTAGTAAATTGGTCTTTATCTTATTTGTACAAACTACCTTGGCATCATGATACTGTAGGAGATTTGTCAACAATGGAACAGCTTCCATCACGAAATCAGCCGCATCGGATGGTAGCTTTTTGCACATGTTTGCGGCAGTAGATAAGGCTACTCTCTGACAGAGTTAAACAAAAACAACTTTCTTAGAGATAAAAAGAAGTGAGAGGAACCACCCAGGGAAAAAATGCAAATAGGAATCAGACATATTTGCTACAACTGTCCACATTTTTTACGCACCTGGACCCCAGTGGAAAAGAAGTCAAGATACGAGAGCACAGCCATAAGTGCACCAGCCCGTAAACAAGCAGTAGGGTGCTCTTGAGATATCTTTTTCAGGGCTTGCAGAGACTGTTCCAAACAACTTAACATCAATTAGTACACTAAACGATAGCAGAATTCTCAAAGGCTAAATGGTGCAAAACATATAAAACAGAGTTCTTAAAACAGTCACAGAGGAGCATAATTAATTAAATAGATAATAACCACCACCAATAAAAAATCCATAATTAAATTAAAAAATATAGGCACCACCTGTTCGGCCAAGTCCATATACTCAATAGTAAGCAGCCTAGCAACAAAGCAAGAGACAGCACCATAATGGACAACTGCAGCACATGAAGAGGGCAATACATCAACCAGGTGCGTCAACGCCCTGGCAGCAAGAAGCATGATATCCGCGTTACTTTCGTGATTAAGTAGTCCCACCAGCACCGGAACAAAAGAATCCACGGAGAAAGTACTCAAAGATTCCTCTGTCCCTATCGAGAGCATGTCGCATAGTTGCGTCAACCCCTCCACTTGCTTTCCTTCCTCGCCATCAGCTCTCAACCCCGACAACATCTTTTTCAGACGCCCACTTTGGTGAGAAGACGAAGCCGAACCCATGGCAGAACTTGGAAGCAAGTCGTCCAAACCAGCACCCAACTTTCTTAACAAACCCTGAAGAGCGCTACTAGCAGAAGTCAAGTTCTGGTGCAAAATCCCAACTCCACCCTCGCTGTCATTATCATCATCATCTGCGTCGTGAGAATCAATGTTCAGCCCCAAGCTCCTTTCTGTTTCTCTATGTCTGAGTTCGGGTTCTTTCTCTTTACCCTTGTCCGAATTGTCCTTGTTATTAAGGCTATCCCAATTTTGATTGCCGCTAGGGTTTTTACCACGGCGGCCGCGGGTTGTGGAGGCGGAGGCGGTTGAAGGTTCTGGGTTGGGGTCCATGGAAGATGATCTAGTGGCGGTGCGAGAGCGGGTGGTGATCAAAGGTGTATTCGCGGCAGAAGAGGAAGGAGCGGGGATGGCAGAGAGGCGAGCGCGTTTAGGAGCGCGTGTAGAGGGGCCCGATAACGCTGCTGAGGTTGATGCCTCCGCCCGCTTCCGGCTCCGAGTTTCCATACAAGAACCCTACAAAACCGACCAATCAATTCGCCGATTAATCGGCGACCAGGCTCTCTTCCGATCCGCAAATTCCTATCATCTCACAATCAGAACCTCTAGAAAACCCTAATGTGAAAATTGAAATCGAATCAGCGCAATCGGAAACCGGATTCAATACGCAGCCATCAACAATTGATACTATTACGAAGCAAGATGTTAGAACGGATATAAATTTCGAAGGCAAAAACACAGCAAATGTTTGGGGAGAGAAAAGTGAGAACTGTTGATAAAAATATGCGAAATGTAAATAGATTGAACATTAGAAAACCCTAATCGCAAAACGTCATTTTAATCCGTTTTGTTTGTTTTAATCGCATAAACGATTCTGCTGCAGGTGATTCCCATTTTTCCTTTTTCTACATAACTTTAACACCGCTTTTATTTCCCCTTATGAAAATTAGTTGTAATGGATCAATAACTTAAAACTTTGTTTAAATGGCTTTTGATCAAAATTGTATTATAATATTAATTAAAAAAAAAGAAAAAAAATATTATTATTTTGCAATTGAGTGATAAAAATTTTTTTTAATTAAAATTTGACCCAATTTTTTTAAAATTAAGAGAGTGGTGAACACTGATACATCCATCGATCTTCCTATGAATCCAACTCTTGTGAAGCCAACTCTTTCAAAATCTAGATGGTTGAAGACCCAATAAATTTTGTTGGTGAAGCCAAATCAAGAAGACTGTTGAAGACTCACACCAATTGTTCATTGGTGAAGTCAAATCTTTCAAATTCAAGACAAACCCATTCGAATCGTTGGTGAAGACAAACCCAAGATAGATTGATTCTTCTTTTCTTCTCAGGTAGTGTACTTGCATTCCCTTTACACTCGAATCTTCTGTGATTCTTGTTCCTCTCCGATTCTCCTATGCTCTTGGGTTGCACATGTTATTGAATTTCTGTTTAACTGAAGTTGAATGAAAGCAAGAATCGTGAATCTTAAAAATTGAAAAATTCTGCACACCAATTGTTTGATGAAAAGTCTAAGTGAAATTTTTTTATGTTTTATGTGTGTCATTGTTTTATAAGTTGAGAACTTGATGTTTATGGGAGAAGATGTCATGCATTGATGCATGAAATTTAGGCTAAAAAATGGTGGAAGTAATGAGATGCATAAATCATTGCTAAGAAAATAAGTACCTTAAGTTTTTAAATAAACTGCTTTTATTATTATATTTTTGTGTATTTTTCTTATTCTTGTTCTTGTGATTTTTGTTATTGTGTTTGTTTGGAATTAGGGACTTGAAGGTGTTTGGAAACAACTCAAATGGTGTAGATTGAAGTTAAAAATAAGAAATTTTGACTGAGATGACTCCAGGATAACTCGAATTTTGAATAGAGGCATGCGAGTCGTTATAACGGAAATGATTTTGTTGTTGGCATAAATCTACATATTATTGTACATACCAATCAAGTAGTGATTTTGGACCTCATTTTAAACATCAACCTTGATTTCATCATATTACTACAAAGCTCATTCGAATATTCAAGTGAGATACTTCATATTTGTAATTTTTCGCATCCAAATATTTATACTTTATATACTTGTTTACATGACATGTAGGAAATAATTCAATATGACTCAATATCAATATCCGTATGTTAGTTTATTCAAATATTATATTTTGACATCGTATGTGGAGATCTAAGCGAACGAAAGGCTCCTAAAATCGATCGAATTTCGAATAACGACATGTATGTCATTATAACGGAATGATTCCGTTATAGGGTCAAACAATGCTAAATTTATTATTCATTATAGAAATCAATTAAATAGCATACAATGATGGTAAAAGTGAGAAATTTTTACCGAGATGACCCCGGGATAACTCAAATTTTGAATAACGACATACAAGTGGGCAAAACGAAATGATTCTGTTATGGGCATAAACACA
The DNA here is from genome assembly GCA_023678885.1 of Pogostemon cablin. Taxonomy (NCBI): domain Eukaryota; kingdom Viridiplantae; phylum Streptophyta; class Magnoliopsida; order Lamiales; family Lamiaceae; genus Pogostemon; species Pogostemon cablin. Next base: position 35,078,706 of record CM042952.1, on the reverse strand, counting down.
CATATTTTCGTACATGACAATTAAGTTGTGCATTTGGACCTCATATTAAACACTTGCCTTGATTTCATAATATTTCCACAAGCCCATTAAAAAATTCAAGTAGGATACTTCATATTTGTAATGTTTCGCATCCAAACTGTATACTTTTGTTTTATTTAACATGTATGAGATACTTCATATATGACTGAATATCAACATCTATTTGTTAGTGTATTAGAATATTATGTTTTGACATTGTATGCAGAGATCCAAGATAATGAAAGGCCCCTAAAATCGATCGAATTTTGAATAACGGTGTACAAGTCGTTATAATGGAATGATTCCGTTATGTGTTCAAACAATGCTTAATTTACTATTCACTATAGAAATCAATCAAATAGCATAAAATGATGGTAAAAGTGAAAAATTTTGACTGAGACGACCCCAAGATAACTCGAATTTTGAATAACAACATATAAGTGAGTATAACAGAATGATCTGTTATGGGCATAAACATGCATATTTTTGTATATGACAGTTAAGTTGTGCGTTTGGACGATCGTATTAAATACTTGCCATGATTTCATAATATTTAGGATACTTCATATTTGTAATATTTCGAATCCAAACTGTATATTTTATATACTTATGTGTATTTAACATGTATGAAATACTTCATATGTGACTAAATATCAACATTTATTTGTTAATTTATTAGAATGTTATGTTCTGACATTGTATGTGGAGATCCGAGCGAAGAAATACCTCTAAAATCGATCGAATTTTGAATAACGGTGTGCAAGTTGTTATAATGGAATGATTCAATTATGGGTTCAAACAATGCTTAATTTACTATTCACTATATAAATCAATCAAATAGCATAAAATGATGGTAAAAGTGAGAAATTTTGATTGAGACGACCCCGAGATAACTCGAATTTTGAATAACAACATATAAGTTGGTATAACAGAATGATTCGTTATGGGCATAAACATGCATGTTTTTGTACATGATAATTAAGTTGTGTGTTTGGACGATCCTATTGAATACTTGTCATGATTACATAATATTTCTACAAGCTCATTAAAAAATTCAAGTGGGATACTTCATATTTGTAATCATTTGCATCCAAATTGTATATTTTATATACTTATGTGTATTTAACATGTATAAAATACTTCATATATGACCAAATATCAACATTCACTGTTAATTTATTAGAATGTTATATTTTGACATTGTATGTGGAGATTCGAGCGAAGAAAGACCTCTAAAATCGATCGAATTTCGAATAACGGCGTACAAGTCGTTATAACGAATGATTCCGTTATGGGGTCAAACAATGCTTAATTTACTATTCACTATAAAAATCAATCAAATAGCATACAATGATGATAAAGTGAGAAATTTTGACTGAGATAACCCCGAGATATCTCGAATTTTGAATAACGACATACAAGTATGTATAACGGAATGATTCCGTTATGGGCATAAACACGCATATTTTCGTACATGGCAATTAAGTTGTGCGTCTGGACCTCGTATTAAACACATGCATTTATTTCACAATATTTCTACAAGCCCATTCAAAATTTAAGTGGGATACTTCATATTTGTAATACTTCGCGTTCAATCTGTATACTTTATACATTTGTGTTTATTTAACATGTATGAGATATTTCATATGTGACTGAATCCATTCGTTAGTTTATTAGAATATTATATTTTGATGTTGTATGTGGAGATCCAAGCGAATGAAACGCCCCTAAAATCAATCGAATTTTGAATAACGGCGTGCAAGTCGTTATAACAGAATGATTTCGTTATGGAGCCAGACAATGCTATATTGACTATTCACTAAACAAAAAATCGAATGGTGTATAATGAGGTAATTGTGAGAAATTTTGACTGAAACGACCCTCCGATAACTCGAATTTTGAATAATGAAATACAAGTCGATATAACGAAATGGTTACCGTTATGGACATAAATACTAATTTTCAAAGTTTCATAAAATATTAATAATTTACTAAAATCCCATTTTTTTTATTTTATAAAAAAGTCCAAAACTTATATTATTTTCTTAAAAGTTCCTAAAGTATTAATATTCAAGTAGAAACCTTATTTTTTAAAAGGGATGTCATTTACACAAAATTTTATGATCTTAGGCATTTTAAATAAAACTTAATGTTGACTAGGTCTTTTAAATGAGATCCCTTATTATTATTATTATTATTATTATTATTATTATTATTATTATTAGGGTAGGTCTTGGGTGAGACCGTCTCACGTATCTTCTTATGTGAGACGAATCCTATCCTAACTATCAATATAAAATAAAAATAAAAAAGAATTAAGGAAAAGTAAGGGTCTTGGCTTATATAATTAAGATTAGTAAATTTCTGCTGCCTTCCAGTGATTCATGCAATTGTTGGCTATTTTGCATCAATTAACTTTTCGCTTTTTATTTATAAAAATTAATGTTAATAATTTATTATTATTATTGATTATTCAATAATAATAGCACTATTAGAAATTATTCTTTAAATAAATAGTTTTACTATTCTATTATCACTCTATTTTAATAGAATATCACTTTATATTAAAAACGTTATCACTTTTTATTCATTTTATAAATTATTCATAAAATAATTTAATTAATTATTATCACTTTTTATTAAAAATATTATCACTTTTTATTATATCATTAATTTGTTCATGAAATAGTTCAATTGTACGGATATCACTTTTTTTATTAGAAATCACTTTTTATTAAAAATATTACTCACATTTTATCAATTTTATAAATTATTTGTAAAATACACTTTGATAATTAGTTATCACTTTTTATTAAAGATGTTATCACTTTTTATTTAAAATATTATCACTTTTTAAATTGTTCATGTAAAGATTCACAATACTGTTATCACTTTTCATCAAGTATCTCATTTTATAAATTTATAATATTTTGACAAACACTAAGTTAGAACCGTCTTACTTTTTTAAAATCTGTAAAATCTGTAGGACCGAATCTTATATACTAATGGGTCAAAATACTAACCGGATTCCCTCCCAAATCATTCCCCATTCTCCCCCAAATCATGCCACGTCCACTTCTCTCACTTTTTCTCTCTAATTTGGCTTTCTCTCTTCTCTTATCAAATCCAAATGGAGAATCGCTGCTGCCGATGATGTCCATGAGTGGTCCATGCCATCCACCACCAAAAATGGAGAGTCGCCGTCGCCGCCGATGGCTTTTTGAGTTGGGTGCAGATTTTCTTCCTTTATGATCTGCAGTAGGTAATTTCTTAGAAGATGGAACAACAGATTCATGCTTCGTATCATCTTCTTGAATCGAACTAGATGAAGCAGACACCAGATCCGAAACAACAGTAATTAGGTGTTCATCTCTAAAATCATCATCTTCAACTCATAATGATAGAACTTTCACCTCAGATTCATCGCTCAATGAAAACTCGCCCAAAATCTCCAAATCGGGCAATACATCGCCGTCGACGCTAATTCCAAGAAAGAAGTCGTCGAAATTAATGATGTCCAACAAATTAGTGCAGGATAAATTGGGGAACTCGTTGGGTGCAGATTGTTCTTGTTAAGGCTCTGTTCTCTCTCTTTTTCTTGTGATTTTTAAGGCTTGCTTAATATTTTACTTTATTTTATTTTAGTTTTCAAATGTGGTGGGCCATCCTTTGGTGTAAAAAAATTGCTCTCGCCCTAAAGCATGGTTTATTAATTAATTTGGTTCCATGAGGAAAGCAATTGGATTATTTTTGTTAAAGGTTTTCAAAATAGTACGAATTTGTTGTGCTGATATAATATTTCTTGGATCATAACATTAAATTAACAACAGATGAAACTAGAAATTTATATTAACACCTCCCCTCAAGCTTTTCTAGTTTTCGGTGACTTTAATAAAATATTATTCTATTTAATTAACGTGTTTTAGGTTATTTTTTATATTATTAATTGAGTTACTCTTTTAAATAATTTGGGTTACTCTTTAATTTCATATTCGGATTTTAGAAAATAAAATAGTGTTCTATTTGGTTAATATCTTTTAGGTTACTTTTTTCTATTAATTGAGTTACTCTATTTAATAATTTAGGTTACTCTTTAATTTCATATTCAGATTTTAGAAAATAAAATATTGTTCTATTTGAGAAAAAGTTGGGGTGAGGGGACATCACAATAGAATTTATGTATGACTTGGGAGAAAGGAAATAAAATTAATAATGAGAGAGAAAAAGTTGGGGTGACAGGACAACACGAGAAAAGAAAGAGAATTAATAATGAAAGAGAAAAAAAAAGTTGGGGTGAGGAGACAACACAATAATGAGAGAGAAAAAAAAAGTTGGGGTAAAAGGACAACACTATTGACAGAAATGAAATATAATTAATAGTAGGATAGAGTAAATGTGGGGATCCGCGAGAATTGTGATGTAAGATACGGTTTTATGAAATTTTTATGGGATCAATCTCACCCTAGTTGCTCTCTAATATTTTTATCATCATCATGTGTGATAACTTATGGCATTCGCATTTACTCCTTATAATTTTAATTCTTTTAACTAATCTTGGTCTTTATTGAGCAATTTTGTAGAATTAAAAATTGGAAATACTAATAATAATAACAATAATAAAAGAAATAAATTTAGTTTAATATGCGTATGAACAAAAAGAAAATAATAAGAAATTGATTAATCGTATATAGTCGGAATGACCAATTAAATAATTTATCGAACCACAGGGAGGAAGGTACTAAAGTTTAAGCGATCTCAAGTTTATCGTGATTTTATAAGGACGATCGAAAAGGAGGATAGATAAGCATGCAAAGAAATGCAATGCAAGAAATGAAGGATAAAAGGAATGAAAAGATAAATGAATGAGTTCCAAATGATGCAATGATGAGAATAACAACAATCATGGCATAGATAATAAAGTAATTATGCAATTAGTTCTAATCTCTCATGGACAAGGCATATGAGCGATCATTAATACCACCTAAGCTCTCTCTCGAGATGGATAAGATGTAGGCCCTCAATAAGACTTCTAAACGCACATAGGATCGAGACCATAGCAAACACCTCTCACTATGTACTAATTACTCTATGAGTTCCCTAATTAGGTACTAAATCATAGACAATATTCTCTTTTAAGGTACTATGAATTTACTAATGGTTTGTGTCTCCTCATTTAATCAACTAACTTATCGATTAAGCTAATCAATTGTTTTGTCAAAGGGTTCTAAATCTAGAAGAATATCTCTATCTCATTCTAAATTAATGCACATGAAGTGTATGATGAAATAATTCAATGAACTATCCTAAACACATAATTGGTTTCTCAATCTAATCACATGCCCATGATAATTAATCACACAAATCATCATATACATCAAGCAATCAATAATTAATGATAGAAATAACACAAAGCTCATTCAAGATTAAAATCAATTTGCATAAATACTAAATTATCCAACACCAATCATGGAGCTAATCTCACAAAGAAGATTAGCCTCTCATAGTCACAAGAAATTCAACATAGACATTAAAATCCTTACAAACCATGATCAACTATAAAGAAAATTACAAAATTAGAATTAGATTCCCCCTTTGAAGGTCTTCAATGGGGATCTTCTTTTTCTTCTTGTGATCTCACTCTCTCTTGCTTCCTTGATCACTTGGATGGTGGATTTGATGGAGGGGATCAATTGTAGATGGATGGATGAAGAAATGATGAAGATGATGGTGTAAAATGGAAAAAAACGTGTGTGATGTGTGTGTACAGGCCAAACCCACGAAAATCTGATGAAATATTGAAGTATTGGGTATTTATACTCCTTGGAAAGCTTCTAGAAGGATTCTGATTTTTTTCTGATTTTTTGCACCTACACGGGCCGTGTACGGTATCCTGGAGGTGTACTGAACACGCCCGGCCGTATGTGGTACTCGGCCACAGGGGTGGCCGTGTAGGTGTTTCGGATGACGGAACACGACCAAAGCTTACAGGGCCGTGTTCGTGTGGCCCCTGTTTTTCTTCATTTTGTTTTGGCCCGTTCTCTCTCGTTTCAACTCCGAATTGAGATCCACTTTTTCCTACGTCTTTCTTTTTACGTCTAGAATCTCTTTTTACCTGTAAATCATACATTTAAGCTCATTCTCATATATTTTCCATAAAAACACAAAATACAACCAAATAGAACACAAATACGAGTAAAATAATACGAAAACATACATAAAAAGACACTAAAATTTAGGTGAAAATATCACTCATCACACCCCCAAACTTAAAGTTGTGCGTCCCCAAACAACGAAAATGATAAATTAAGAGGTGAGATTTTCACCTAGGAAATGACTAAACGAGCATAAGTAATAACACATCGATAAGAATTACAAGTTATGCTAAGTCATCCTACAACATTAAAATCATAACATGCAAAAAATATTAATAAGTTTAATCACAAGAGAATGATAGTGTAATATAGCCCCTTTTAGTCCAAGCCTCACATTAGTTATAGATGTCATTCAACACTCTTTAAGGTGGTAAAACAACAATCATCAATCGATTGGCTCGACTCGCTATAAGCTTGCTCGTAGACTACATTCACAAACCACCATAGTTTCCATTAGTGATCAAAAAGGTCTTTCATTAGGATGTAATGATAGACTCTTTAGTAGGGTAGGAAGAATATGGGTAATAGTGACTAATCAAGTGTAAGTAATAGAAGAGGTAGCTACTTTCTTCCATTCTTTAACAATTTCTTTCTTCATTTCTTTTCTTAATTGATCACAAGCACTATCCATCAACTTTCCTTGAATCGATATTCTTTCAATACATGATTCATTTTTTGAATTTTTATTTTCTTGAGCATCTTGTTGTTGCTTTGCTCATTTCTCGTGTTTTGAGGTTGCATGTTGACTCTTGTTTTTGCTCTTTTCATCATTTTTCTTACTTGTTTACCATTTTCTTTCTCGTTTTGCACAATCAATCCTTTCTAGCTACCATCTCCTCAATCACTCACACAAAAGAGTAAATATGTAAGGCTTAAGTGGGTAATTAAGGTTTGTAGTGTGCTTATATCACAATAAATATGCTTAAAGACTCAAAGTGGTTGACTAGGGATGATGTTCATGGTAGGGAAATACATGGCAATGACAATTAAATAACAAGGATGGTCTTAGATCATTTCACTAATCTCCACAAATCGAGCTCGTTCCTATAGTACTTGAGTAAATTCTAGCTTATCAGCACTCAATCGATCAACTCATGAAGAAATACCATGTATGCATGGTTGAGTTTCAAATTCTCACAAGCTTATGCTCGGACCTAAAGGACTTATTACACCACATTCATCTCAAAATTGAATAAGTTAAATAAAACATGTCACAATTCGAAAGTGTAGAGATTCTTAATCATAACTTGTCATCACTTATCACAACAACATGTCATCGCTCACATTCAAAAATGACTCACGACATCCCAAAATAAACCACCAAACAACCCCTAAACAAGAATAAAAATACACACAAAATACAAAATGAAAGACTCACCAAACAAGAAACACTCAAAATACATAACATGCAAAAACAACAAAATCATCCATCATAAGAAAATGAAGCACACATTCATAACATCCATGATCAAGTAAGCTCACAATCATCCTCATCTTTGATTGAAAAGGAAATCCTAAATTACCAAATAAATATCCCACAAACATAACACATGAAACAATATGTTAATCACATCAATCCAAATCAAAATTCATGTCAAGCAACTAGAAGTGGCAGAGTATAGAGTGAACTCCCTCAATAGGCATTTGGTAGTGGAAATGGTTGGCACTAGTTTTCGAATTGAATACATAACGAATCTCGACTTGATCTCCGGGCTCAATTCGTGCTTCCACTACACTTCATTCATGCTCAACAACTCATCAAAAATATTAGCTCAATAATATCATTAAAATTATGGACTATCGTGTACTTCAACACAACCAATCAATCAAAATTCAAACCAATACTCATGAGAAAAATTCAAAATTAGCCCAAAAAACACAAAAAGTATATGCCTTCAAAACAAAGTATGTCACACCACGCCACATCCCCCAAACTTAAATTGAAACAAGAGTTTCGAGTTAAGTTTGTAAAAAGTGGTGTGACTTACCTATACACTTCAAATCAAGCACCCTTCGTATCTTCAATATGTATTCTCCTCACGAGCACAATCAACCTTCATGCCAAAATTGCAAAACAATATCAAATCTACAATCCTTATTTAAAACACTAAACAAAACAATAAAGATAATGATGGGTTGCCTCCCATCTAGCGCTAAGTTTAACGTCTTCAAGCCGGACGATAGTCTTTAGCTCATGGTGGTCTTGAATAGTCCTTAGGCACTATCATAGATTTCTTCTTGAAGTAGTGCCTTGTGCTCTCCCATTCAACCACAAGAACGTTTCACTTCTTGTTAAATAGTTCAAGCAATTATTCTCCGAAGACATTCTTCACAAGGAATGATCCTTTCCACTTGTTCCACTTTTTCCATGGGGCTTTATATGCATTTTGAACTTCAACCACATCCCCCGGTAAGAATTCGGGCATTGACAAGTGTTGATGCCCTCTTGCAACTTTTTTCCTACAATCACCAAACAAATTTTTATCAATAAAATCATGGAAATTTTTTAGAGAATTTGAAATTTCAATAGAATGAGAAGGTTTTGGCTTGTGGGGAGTAGAGTTTGTGATCTTATTTTTCGGAGGCTTCTTTTCTTGCATAAGGGCATGAATCTCTTCTTGGTTTCGAATCTTGACTTTCTCTACCATCTCTTCAAGAGACTCGACAAATCTATCAAATTCCCCCTTCAATTCTTCTTTCAACTCTTTGGCTTTCACCCACTTAGGCACCCTTTCTCTTCTTTCCTTCATAACCTCATCAACCCCCAAACTATCCTCTTTCCTATCCTTAATGACCATGCATTCACTATTTGTTCCGGAGGTAGAAGGCTTGTTATTCTCTTATTGAAGTCTCTCTATGGTTGACACGATTTGACTTACTTGGTGCTCCAATGAATTCAACTTAGCATTGAATGCTACCATTGTATTCATCATCGTTTCACACAAGTTTCCAATTCTATCAATCCACACTTCATTAGACTTCATCCCCCCTTCTAAGCGATCCATAACCATTTCAAACAACTTTTTTCCAAGTATCGCTATGTGGTCATTTTGGGTGGAATAAGAGGTGTTTGAGTCTTGAAAATTTCCCCATAGATGTGGTTGATTTCCTTCTTGATGTCTAGAAAAATTTTCTTGAAAAACATCTTCCACACCTTGAGGGTATACTTGTTGATGCATTTGATGAGGGACTCCAAAATTCTCATAACGTTGTTGTTGGAATTGCATATCTTGTACTTCGAAATCTGGTTGCAAATTAGGCTCACAATTTGGCATTTGAAATCCTTGAAAATTTTCTTGTGTGTTCATAGTGGGATGAGCTGTTCTATTCACCAAATCACGAAGAATATCCACGTAGCTCATATTTTTGGGCTCGTTCTCCTTATTCTTCCTTCTCAAGGTATGCACCTATAAGAGAAATGAAAATTTGAACAAAATTTTCTAAAACAAATAAGATGCAAAAATAACAAAAACTGTCCTTATTAAGACCACTCTAAACAATCCTACGTCAAACTACTAGCAACCGTTACCTCCCCGGCAATGGCGCCATTTGATTAATCGTATATAGTCAGGATGACCAATTAAAGAATTTATTGAACCACATGGAGGAAGGTACTAGAGTTTAAGCGATCTCAAGTTTATCGTGATTTTATAAGGACGATCGAAAAGGAGGATAGATAAGCATGCAAAGAAATGCAATGCAAGAAATAAAGGATAAAATAAATGAAAAGATAAATGAATGAGTTCCAAATAATGCAAGGATGAGATTAACAACAATCATGACATAAATAATAAAGTAATTATGCAATTAGTTCTAATCTCTCATGGACAAGGCATAAGAGCGATCACTAATACCACCTAAGCTCTCTCTCGAGATAGATAAGATGTAGGCCCTGAATAAGACTCTTAAACGCACATAGGATCGAGACCATAGAAAACACCTCCCACTAGGTACTAATTACTCTATGAGTTCCCTAATTAGGTACTAAATCATAGACAATATTCCCTTTTAAGGTACTATGAATTTACTAATGGTTTGTGTCTCCTCATTTAATCAACTAACCTCTCGATTAAGCTAATCAAATGTTCTATCAAAGGGTTCTAAATCTAGGACATCTCTATCTCATTCTAAATTAATGCACATGAAGTGTATGATGAAATGATTCAATGAACTATCCTAAACACATAATTGATTTCTCAATCTAATCACATGCCCATGACAATTAATCACACAAATCATTATATACATCAAGCAATCAACAATTAATGATAGAAATAACACAAAGCCCATTCAAGATTAAAATCAATTTGCATAAAAACTAAATTATCCAACACCAATCATGGAGCTAATCTCACAAAGGAGATTAGCCTCTCATAGTCACAAGAAATTCAACATATACATTAAAATCTTTACAAACCATGATCAACTATAAAGAAAATCGCAAAATTAGAATTAGATTCCCCCTTTGAAGATCTTCAATGGAGATCTTCTTCTTCTTCTTGTGATCTCACTCTCCCTTACTTCCTTGATCACTTGGATGGTGGATTTGATGGAGGGGATCAAGTGTAGATGGATGAATGAAGAAATTATGAAGATGATGGTGTAAAATGAAAGAAAATGTGTGTGATGTGTGTGTACAGGCCAAACCCACAAAAATCTGATGAAATATTGAAGTATTCGGTATTTATACCCCTTGGGAAGCTTCTAGAAGGATTCTGATTTTTTTACACCTACACGGGCAGTGTACGGTATCTTGACCGTGTGCTGAACACGCCCGGCCGTGTGGGGTACTCGGCCACAGGGGTAGCCGTGTAGGTGTTTTGAATGACGAAACATGACCAAAGCTTACAGGGCCGTGTACGGAACACTGGCCGTTTTCGTACGATCCCTATTTTTCTTTATTTTGTTTTGGCCCGTTCTCCCTCGTTTTAACTCCGAATTGAGATCTGCTTTTTCCTATATCTTTCTTTTTGCGTCTAAAATCTCTTTTTACCTGTAAATCATACATTTAAGCTCATTTTAACATATTTTCTATAAAAACACAAAACACAACCAAATATAACACAAATACGAATAAAATAATAGGAAAACACACATAAAAAGACACTAAAATTTAGGTGAAAATATCACTCATCACATTATAACAAAATGATTTAAAAAATTAAATAAAAAAACTAAAAGAAGTTGATTAAAATTTTTAAGAAAACCTAAATTTGACACCTTAAACATTCTTAACAAAGTTATTACAGACATGAGTTTGGTGCAGTTTTGCGGCCTATCTCAACATAAAAATGAGTCTTTCATTTTCTTGAACATCTAGGTTTGTGTTGTTTAGTTAATTTGAAAGACGAGAAATAATGTTGTGTTTAATGGTGGAGTGAAAGCATGAGAAACTATTGGTTGAAGTGAAGACAAGAGTTTGGAGTTGGATTGTTTAGAAGACTAATAAAAAATGAAGAATATTTGATATTAAACTTTGGATGCATGATCCCAGGAAATTAGCTATACTATTTTGATAATTTTTTTTGAATGTATGTATGGGTGATACTGTAACTTGGGTATGTCTGATACCCTTTTTATATAAATATTTTTTCCTGATAAAAAAAAATACAGGCATTAGTTAATAGTTAATACATGCATTAGTTATATATAGTTATATATATATATATATATATATATATATATATATATATATATATATATAATGATTTATTACTACCTAATACAAAATATATAGCAATATTAATAGTTACTAGTAGATACATTAACATGAAAATATTATTAATAGATACAATTTATTAATGCAAGATACCCAATATATCCCTATATAACAATTAAATAAAATCTCAAATCATATAACGTGATTCATTCCTTCATTGATGATTTCGTCTCCATTGCCGCATCATTATCAACTTCTGAAGCGAGAGCATATTATGCAAAAGTTACTATTCTCTTCTCTCCCTCCTAACAATATTATTCTCTTCTATCTCCTATGTATGTGTATATTTTTTGTTGTTATGATATTTGTATTGCTTTGAATTCATTAATGGTTCCCATCTCTCTACTAATATGGGGTGGATCTTGTTACGGTGATCTTGTTCTTCTGCGCAATTATTTTGTCCTTAACACAAATATTTTGAACAACATATATATATATATATATATATATATATATATATATTTATGAACACATGTGGGGGTTTTACTCACGAAATAAATCAACGTATGAATGATTATTAAATTCTGAACACAAATATCCTGAATACCACATATATAAATTTCTGAACACAAGTAATGACTTTTTTAACAATTAAAGTATATAAATTTCAGAATACATGTAAAGTCTTTTTAACGGTATAAGTAAGAGAAAATTGATTATTAAAATCTGAACATAAATATCCTGAACTATATAAAATTCTGAACACAAATTATTAAACTCTAAACACAAATATCCTGAACACGTATATGAATTTTTGAACACAAATAAGGATAAGGGAGTATTATTGGGTTTTCAATCAACATATTGCAGTAAACTTCCACCTATTTTTAAGGAGTGAATTATGTGATGATTTTTCTCTTTAATATTATATTAAATATCTACTCTTTTAAATTATTTTTGAACATAATTAAAATAAGGGTAAGAAAGATATTTTACTCATTATTAATGTATTAATTAATAATATTTTTATCTATTGTATCTATTAGTAATTGTAGTATATAAATTATACCTAATAGTAATGGACCTTATATATAATTATATAATTGAGATTAAAGAATTATATATAAATTTTAAAAATTATAATGAAATTAAGGAAATTAATAAAAATAAAATAAATAGAAAAGGTTGAATATCATAATTGAGATTATTTCTCGTGACGACTCCTCATCAGAGTTAAACTATCTCCTTTAATATATTAGTTAAAGACACACAAGGATGTGTATAGGGATGTCACTGGGGCGGGTAGTTGAGTACTCAGACCCATTCTTTTGTCACGAGTCCGGCTCGCCACGTGTCCCTTGTGTATAGGAATATCACTGGGGCGGGTAGTTGAGTACACATACCCATTCTTTTGTCACGGGTCCGGCCCGCCACGTGTCCTGTACGTGGCGAGGTGGGTCTGCCCCATTTTGATTTTTTTTATTTTATATTTTCTACATAGTTAATCAATTAAGCAAATATATTTTATAAGAGTGTATATTGGGTGCACCCGGGTGCAAGGGTGCACTCATATGTGTATGACTTTTAATTTTATTTTGTATACATGTTATTCTATTTTGTATAAATGTTTTATAATAATTGTATACTTTTTTCACACTAAATTTTTTATTAAAAAAACTAACATCCACATGCGTATAACTTTTTATTCAATAGTGTATACATATTTTTTAATAATTGTATATTTTTTTACACTAAATTTTTTATTAAAAAGACTAACAATTAAATTGTATACATTTTTCTCATAATTGTATATATTTTTATTTATATTTGTATATGGGTGCACCATATCTTAAGGTGCACACTATAATTAACCATTTTATAAATAATGAATATAATACAAAAACATAAATAAAATATACATGTTATACGCATAATATATATTATATAGTGTAAATATTAAACGGGGCACAAACTGGTCATACCGGGACATCACAATTACCTAGACATAGGGGTGCGGTTTTATTATTATTATTTTTACATAATTCAAATTGCATTGTTATATGTGGTTCGGTTTAATAATGAAGTGTAAATCACGATCATTCAAATAATATTGATTATGCGGTTTTAAACGGTTTTGATCGATTTTTTGCAGTTTGACGGTTTCACTTATAAATTAACTTAAATAATATGTTCTACTATTAATTTTTTTGGTGGCCGACGAAAATATAAAGGGCAATTCAATAAATAACTATTCATTCCTGATTTTTCTTATAAATAAAAAACAGTTTAACAAACATTTAATCAACAACGTCAATGTTTAAGAGGAATATTAGTATACATGATAGGAAGAGAAATAAAAAATAAAAAAGTAACATGCCAAAAGAGTAAAGCGAGACGACGATAAATTATAGAAGGAAGATAATACATTGATATTTGGTAATTTGAAGGTTTCACAAATATGAATAGCAGGCTAATGACAAAAATACCATATATACTAACAAAGTCTAAAATACTCCATCGGTCTCACGTTAAGTTTTACGTATTCTATTTTGTGTTGCCCCAAATTAAGATTTACATTCATTTTTTGTTATGTTATGCCCACACAAAACAATTAATTATTTCATGTAGGGCACACACACAATACTAATACAACAACCTACTTTACATTAAATATTATTTTTCTCACCTCACTCCACATCAAAATATTATATTTATTAATTTATAAGTAATATATATGGTGCAGGTTGGTGCGGTTTCTACTAAAAAATGAAATTGCATCGCATAGTACGATGCGGTTTTACTTCAAAAAATAAATTGTGATTTATTCAAATAATTGTATATCGCGGTGTGGTGCAATTCGATTCGATCAATTTTTGCGATTTACAATTTTTTTGTCCAATCCTATCCAGACCCGCCCAATTCTTGATATGGGCCAGGGCGGGTTCGAGCCGGCCGGACCATTTTTTACATCCATAGATAGATGTGCATGAAATAACAATAATTTAAACTTTTAAAAATACATATTTCAATTATATATTAATGAAATTTGTATTTAATAAAAGTGAGGTGTGTATTTAAAAATACATTTTCTCTATACATAAACTCTTTATAAATACATAAAATTAATAATAATAAGATAAAATAGTGATAAATTAATAAATTTAAGAGAAAAATAATTAAAGTTGTTGAAAATTATGAATAAAATGAATAAAGTGTAAAATGTAAATATTTAACACTAATTAAAATGTGTAAAAATATTTGTGGGTAAAAATAGTATGAAATTACGAGAGTATTAAATACACCCAAATAAGTTCAGGAAACTTCTTATTTCTTACACACGAGTAAAACTATCCGGGACTATTAGAAATGTTGATCAATACGGTCATCATAAACCCTTTCTCTTGGTTTATGCTATGCAATCGAAATCTCTCTTCTTGTTCGCTCACAAAGATCGCACTCAAAATTTATCTCTTCTATATGCAATCGAAATCCCTCTTCTTGTTCGCTCACAAAGATCGCACTCAATATTCAACTCTTCTATCTTATTATAAAACTGAATAATAAACTGATATGACTGAAATTGATTGTTGGGTGAACGAAACTTCTGAATAAAGAGACTGGAAAATGGGGAAACCACGCCACTTTGACTGAGATTCGAGGTGATTACTGCATTGTCATGTAATTGGATGTGCATCTGTTTGTGTTTGAAATTTATTTTGATACTTAGTTCAATTATATCGAGGAATCTGATTTCATTATAGCCAGTTTAGGGTTTCTGTTCAGCAGCGATTGTGTTCGGTTATTGTTCTTGAGATAAGCATTAAAATATTTTAAATACTAAGTCTTCGGTTATGTGTTCGGTTCACACTGGTTAAAGTTACTCAATGGGCATTAAAAAATTGTAAAAAATACGGTAGTTTCCGCAGTAAATGTGGTCTTATTTTTTTTTAAGTTGTTTAGTAAAAAACAATCAATGGGATGCGATAAGTGAGTTTTGTACACTTTACAAATAAGCATTTGTCTGATAAGTAGCTTTGAAATTTTAGGAAAAATTTAATTATATTTAATTGCTTCAATTGATCAATATCAGATCTTCTAACCGAGTTTGTTCATATAACGTGCTTCTTCTCCCACCAGTTTATGCCTACACGATAGCCATGGATACGCACTGTTCATGAGAAAACTAGGAGTGTTTTTACATTCATCCACTCACATATGAATTAGGACACTGCACTCGTAAATAATATTAAAAAAAAAAGTTATCTAATGAAAATTGAAAAATAAAAGTTATCAAGGTGATACTCTTGCAGTCCTAATGAATCATAACCTGAAAAATCATACCCATACATCCCAACGTTTAATTCCCACTCCTCTAAATCCTTATTCAGCTAGCAGTTAGGAATTTCCTCACTTTTAAACTGGGATGTAAATATATCAAAGTTCAACAGGAGGCAAACTACACACAAGAATTGATAAAAATGGAGACATTTAAGACCATAAAACATATCCAGACTGCTTACAATTAAACGTTTAGAATGTGCTAGTAATAAATTAATGCCTTTTAAGTTGTTTGTATAATTTTTGGCTTATTGTTGCGGTTGAGATAGTAGATTGGTGTCGTTTGAGTTGAATTTATTGCCTGTCTCGGTTTGGTTGGTGTTTACAAAATCTGGTCCTTGGCTTTTACTTCAAGTACGCATATGTTCATGCGTTGGGCGATAGATTTCAATCAAATGTTTTTTCTCGTTTATTCATTTTGATAATAAATTTGATTTGGAGTGGGTTATCAGCTGTCTTAAAAATAAAGAGTGGTCTTAACTTTGGTCGGGACTCGGGATGGCATTGCATTCATCCTGCACAACTTAACGGTGAAGAAGGGAAAGCAGCGGACCACAGACTCGTAGGTGGAGGTGGAGGAGATCCTGCGTGCTATACTAGTTAATATCTTCTATCGCATTGTCACTAGAAGGTAAGGAACCGCTAACAACTTTCTGAAATCTTGTTTTCCAATTATTAGCCAGCTTATGAACTTGTTTTTCTCCATTTTGAGTGGGTTTAGGCGCCAAGTCTGCTGTTCAACTTTTCCCAGCTCTGCAAATTAAGAGTTTGATATTTTTTGGTTTTATGATGAATACGGATCCTGAGATTGCCTCTTGGGTTCTGGAGACGCTTTTCCGAGAACCACTCGAAGACCATTCTGTAAATTCCCTGCTTCTTCTTCTGCCTGAGCAGTCCAATTCAAATAAATTGGTTTTATTGAAGATTCTCGAGTCTGATACCTTGCGCCATAGCATTTCTGAAACAACTCTTAGTTTATTGGAGCAATTGGAGGAGGTAGAGTTCATGAACGGAAATGCAGTTTCTGATTTAATGAAACGTGCATATTGTGCGGTGGCAGTGCAGTATACAATGAAGATGTTTAAAAATGGAGATTTAGGGGATAATTGTGAAAGCTTCAAATTTTTCGAGGCAGTGAAGTGTATCTGGAGGTTGAGAATTGGCAAAATGATGAGAGGTGTGGAGAATGGAGGATTGTGTTCAGAATCGCTGCTTTCCTGGAAAGACGACATGGAGGCAGCGGTGTGGGATGATGATGTTTTCAAGGGTCTTATAAAGAAGAGTGAGGAAGTAGATGGTGTTGGGGCAGTCAATGCCTATATCAGAGAAGAGAGGAAAAAATTGGATCCTTCGTTTCTGGAGTTGGTGGCAGAGAGCGTGAAGAGTGATGAGGGTTTGCAGGGAATTATGAATGTTGATGAAATGGATAGAGAAGCTGGAAAAGAAGCACCTCGGAGTGCAAGCAATGCTTGTGAAGGTAAGTTCATGGTTGTTTCAGTTGCAGAATGGGAGGGAGGGATGTATTTATAGTTGGGTTCAAAACTGTTATTGCTTATATATTTTTGTGTGTTAATGATCTTTTCTTAGTGTTCACTTTGTTTCTATTTTCTTTTCAAGAAGTATATGAGGGAAAAATTAAGCTGAGGGAGAAGCTTATTGGTTTGAGACGTTCTACAGGAATGGCATCAGGGACGTCCAGAGGAGTCAAAGATTCTAATGAAACGACGACTTGTCAAAAATATAACTCAGTTGATAGCGCACAATATAATAGTGTTGTGGATGCCCTTAAAAATAGTTTATTGGAGCTCCGAGCTGTTGTTACAGACCCCCTTCCCGAATCATTAAAATTTGCAGAAGCAATCTCTGCTGAGTTAAGAAAAAACAAGGACCAACTTCCTGTGGAGGATATTGAGGATGATGGAGTTGTTCATGCAAGCGGTAGTGGAGTTGCTGAAGCCACCTGTGTAAATATTAGTGATGTGCCTAGGCCAAGTTTGATGGAGCGGAACAGATCTGCTCATGACTGTGAGGTGATAAGCTTATATTAGTGTGGGTCTACTTACTTCACTTGTCAGTCTTCAATGTATAATAATTGGTAAGCTTATCGGAGTGTGGGTCAGTGAGTCTACTTACACCACTTATTAGTCTTCAATGAATTAGTGTATGGAAGGTCTCCATTGTAGTCTGATGGATGGACCTATATTAAATACTAGAAAATAATCCTTGTCTACTCTTTTCATACCATAATTTGTAGCCCTTGTCCTTATATGTCCTAATGTGCAAGTCTATTTGACGTTTTATGGTGATCATATATGCTAGCCTGTTCTTTTATGTCTAATTTATCTGTATTCTCCATATATTTATCATTTGAGTTATATTTTTGAGTGTGAGGATTGACTTATATCCCATTGTTAATCATGCAATCAAATAGCACTTGAGGGGAAAAAACTTTGTTATAGTATAATATGATTTTCTTCCCTGGCCCTTTATGTTTTGGTTTAGTAGGTTGCGTAAGCTAAACACCAAGCACTTGTCACTTGTGCTGTTTCTAAGGCTAATTTTGGTATAGCGCAGAATGTTTGCATATTGTTTCTTTTAAATGCAATTATTGTGACTCAGTTTGATTTGTTTGCAGTGGCAGGAAAAACAAGAGACTAGGCTAGGCGAGACTATGAATTTGAAGAAAAGGAGAGACCCTCGGAAATGGAGTACTCTTGAAGAAAGCTTTTTGAGGATTGGAGTTGAGAAGTATGGATTAGCTATCATTATGATTTGTCTTATTAGCCCAATATTTTTTTTTCTTGAGTTATTGGAAATAAATATTAACAAGAATTTTTGCTATTAGGTATGGAAAAGGAAACTGGAAGGTGATTAGAACTATGTACCAAGATATATTTGAAGGCAGAACAGAAGTGAGCAGAGTAAAGTAAATGATTACTTGTCAATATCAGGTTTGGTTGACTCAAGTTATTGATGTTTTATTCAGGTTGATTTGAAAGATAAATGGAGAAACATGATGCGGAGTGGCAGATGACCTGCTGCAATTTGCTAAGGCTCCGGGCAACTACACACTGTTGAACCTGATATTTTGCGTAGCTATAATTTGTCAATGTCTGTATAATCACATGTAAGAAAACTATTTCTGTTTGGCCAGGATATTTTGACAGGTTAATTTTGTTTCAGTGCCCCATAAATAATTGAAATTTAGTACCTGCAAATGCAATTAATGCCCAATGTCTTGATTAGGGTTTAGATTAACGCAATTCTTACGAAAAAAAATTTGGCCAAACCTAGATGATGGGTTCGGTCACTTGGCAAAGGCACCATTGATCTCACAATCTCGTATTATTGTCCGACTTGCTAGGCTATATTATATTTTTTAGTGATTGGATTATGCTGGAAAATAAAAACAAATAGGAGTATTACTCTTAATATAAGTGAAAGCTTGCTGGTTTTGTGCTTTCATAGGTCTGTTGAAGGATTCTTAGATTTGTTTATTAGCGTTTTGATGGTAAAACGCTGTCTTCTGAAAAATGATTCTCAGATTTGTTGGTGAATGCCAACCAATTATTAAATAAATTAAAACATCATGAACCAAAGATTCCTGTCACCCCCGGTTTTAATCCCCAGTTTATTTCTAAACCTTGAAAACTTTTTTAATGTTCCTGCATTCATACATTTGACTCCTTTGTTAAATGTAATTGACTTGTTATCCCCGACGACCACTTTCTAATTTGCTATATGACAAAAGTCCAACTTGGAGTGAGGATCTCACTCCTTTTAACCTCGTTCTATTTAATGTCTTGATGATCTTCTATCCTATGTGCAAAGGATAATTGTCTGAAAAGCATAGAGATGAATATGATGGAACTGTATATTCTAGGTGGTTTCTCTGTTCTGGTTCTTGGTTTTATGTTACTACACAGATTTGTAAGAAAGATAGATCAAAAGCAGGCGGCTTCCAATGCCCATATAAGGTCGGAAAATTGCGTCTTCAAGAAGAATGGCCCACCTGATGTTGTCATTGTTGGTGCTGGTGTAGCTGGTTCAGCATTGGCCTATTCTTTGGCAAAGGTATAAATAGGAAATCTTTTTCGTGATTTATTACATTACATTCTATGTAGGCAGAAGATTGATATACACTTGATATTTTGTTGAGTTGATTTGAAGCCATTGATATTGAGTCTTAGGGTGGACGTGTGGTGCAAGTGCTTGAAAGGGATTTATGCCAACCAAACAGAATAGTTGGTGAGTTGTTACAACCAGGTGGATACCTGAAACTAGTGGAGTTGGGAATGGAGGGTAAGCGATAACGTATTTTGCAGTTAAAATGTGTGTTTGATGCCTCATTGTTAACGAGCTTGATGTGGCTGCAGAATGTGTGAACAGAATTGATTCTCAGCAAGTGTATGGATATGCACTTTACAAGGAGGGTAAATATGCTAAATTAACTTATCCTCTGCAAGAATACAGTTCAGATGTTTCGGGAAGAAGTTTTCACCATGGCCGGTTCATCCAAAGGTTGCGGGAGAAAGCAGCTTCTCTTCCAAAGTAGGACTAGAATACACATATATTACTCCATGTATTTATGTGTGCAAATTTGAAGAGGATTTTGAGTCGTGGTTTATATATGATGCAGTGTAAGGATGGAGCAAGGAACGGTGACGTCTTTGATTGAAGAAAAAGGGATTGTCAAAGGAGTTAAGTACAAGAACAAAGATGGTGTTGATGTTAAGGCATTTGCTCCCTTAACAATTGTGTGTGATGGATGCTTTTCTAACTTAAGAAAAAATCTGTGCATTCCCCAGGTATATTTACATGTATACTCAATCTTTACAAGTTCCCTTGAAGCATTTCCCCTCAACTCTGATTTTTTCTGCAGGTAAACATTCTGTCTCACTTTGTTGGCATGGTCCTTAACCTGGACAACAGAAAGCTTCCACATCCAAATCATGGACACGTTATTTTGGCGAATCCATCGCCCGTCTTATTCTATCCAGTCAGCAGCACAGAAGTGCGATGTTTGGTTGACATTCCTTGCTCAAAAATGCCTTGTATTTCTAATGGAGACATGGCCAAATACTTGATAACAGAGGTGGCTCCTCAGGTACTAGCTTAGCTACATATTCTAGATCTCGGCTTAACTGCAGTGTGACCTGATGAGATTTTGTTGCAGCTTCCACATGAGCTTCGTGACGCTTTTATTGATCAAGTTGAAAAGGGTGACATACGATCGATGCCGAACAGGAGCTTGCCTGCCTCCCCCCTTCCAACTCCAGGTGCTATTCTACTTGGAGACGCATTCAACATGCGCCATCCTTTAACTGGTGGAGGAATGACGGTGGCCCTCTCTGATGTGGTGGTGCTCCGAGACCTACTAAGGCCTCTACATGATTTCAAGGATGCAGCTGCCCTCACCAAACATCTGGAGTCATTTTACACCCTTAGAAAAGTGAGCTACCCTTGTCTCTGCAGTTGCTTTTCTAAAACCAAACTCAGCTAATGCTAATTTTTGGCGGTTTCAGCCAGTGGCATCAACTATAAACACCTTAGCGGGAGCCCTTTACCAGGTGTTCTGTCCGGCCCCTGACCCAGCAAGTAGGGAGATGAGAGAAGCCTGTTTCGACTATCTGAGTCTAGGAGGAATGTGTACACAAGGGCCTATTGCTCTGCTTTCCGGTTTGAACCCCAGGCCAATGAGCTTGGTTGCACACTTCTTTGCTGTGGCTGTCTACGGTGTAGGCCGCTTGCTTTTTCCGTTTCCATCGCCTAAGCACCTCTCTCTTGGAGCCAGGTTACTCATGGTGAGCTATGCTAATACTATACATGATCAAAATGCAGAAATTGGATGGTTGCATTAATTTATGGTTGGGTTTTGCAGAATGCGTATGGGATCATCTTCCCCATTGTGAAATCCGAAGGGGTGAGACAGATGTTCTTCCCTATCACAATTCCTGCATACAACAGGGGTACTTCAGTTGTGATGAAGACTGCAATCTTCGACATGATGGCATAAGTATCGCCACCATTGTTTTTATTCTTAGGAAACAACCACAATCTATGCATTCTTTTATTTGTATCACAAACAGCATAACCTTTTTCTTTTTCACCTTGTTACAATCAATGAATTTCTTCATCTGCTATTGTATCTCTAAGTTTCAATTTCATACCATCTAATACTTTCTTTCCTTTCATTACGTAACACAAACCACTAATTAGAATCAAGTTAAGTTTTGAGTTTCAAGTGCATTTTGGAATCCGTTTTGATACACGATTTTGGTTGTGCATCGGCCAATTTAAAAACCGGAAGAATTGAAATTTTAGTATTTGGAACTGAACTAAACGAGGGTCTTAATCGAACCGAAAATCAATTCGGTTATGGTCGAAAAACCAAAAACTTTCAAAAACTGATTTAAAATTTCAACTTACTTTAGATAAAAAACTTCAAAACTTGATTCTAAAACTAATTCTAAAGCAAACTAAAATACTGGATACAGGGGCGTATCCTAATTTCCAAGATGCATTACTATATATATATATATATATATATATATATAGTATTCCCTCTTTTTTTTTTTTTTTTTTTTAAAATCCATTACTATAGATCCATTACCATAAATATATAGTATTCCCTCAGTTTTAATTTCTAAGATCCATTAATATATATATATATATATATATATATATATATATATATATATATATATATATATTTTGTTCCTTCAGCTTTCAGTATTTTTACACAGGTGCATTACTTAGGAAAAAATATTGTTTAAGTATATAATGTAAATTAAAAGTAATGGTAAGTAGCAATTTATGATGTCTTAATAGAATGAATGAATAAATGTTAGATTGTGTATTATGATGAATGAAATAGCTTATACTTTTACTACACATACTCTATAATTTCTCATTTTAAATCAACAAAAAAAAATTATCTACACTTTTCTTAGTTTTGGACAATTATTTGAAAATATTTCTAATTATTTTTTTAGCAAATTATTCTTTTATATTGTACTATTTTGTATATGTAATGTTCGAATATAAATTATGATCAACATACTTTTACACGTTAGTGTCTTATAAATTAGGTTTATGATGTAAACCATGTTTTCTTATTTAATTTAAATTCTAGCAAAACATGGAATATAATAAAATTATAATGGAGGAACATAGAGTTTACACCGTACTCGATTCACACGTATTTGCTTTCTTTTATTTCTAGTCCCCGCTAAAAATTTATCCTAGCTCCGCCCCTGACTGGATAGATACAAATCATGTGTCTTGTCGAAAATTAGTTGGGTGGGAAATATAATATTTTAATGTACAGTGAACTGTTGTATTAATATTATATGTATGTCTCGTAAAAATATATTAATTATTTTGTATATGGGTATCATTTACTATAGAGGAAAATATAAACCTTGTAATGACGTAAACATTATGGTGGATGCATGAAGTAAGTAATACAAAAAACTGAAGAAATCAATCTAAAAGTCAATTTAAAAAAAAGTTACACAACCAGGTGGGCACTGGGCTCTTCACTTAAATGAGAGACTCAGGTTCGATTCCCATTGAGAATGAATTAGGAGGCAGATATAAGGAGACATGAAAAAGGGGTTGTATGGTAACTAAATAGAGTAACTAAATAGTTTATCAATCCATATGTCATTGCATAACACATACTTCCTCCGTCCCATTTCAATGTTTACGTTTGCTTTTTGCACGTTGATTAAGGATTATAGTATTTTAATAGATAGTGGGTGAAAAAATATAATATTTAATGTAAAGTGGGTAGGTGTATTAGTGTTGGATGTGGGGACCATGGTGATATAATAATTGTTTTAGGTGGGTCCCATATTCCAAAAAAAACTTAAACATTGAAATGAGACGCCAAAAATAGAAATATGTAAATATTGAAATGGGATGGAGGGAGTATAAATTAAGGATAATTTGGTACAACTAACATTTACCGATTAAAAAAAAGTTACACAACACATATCACCTAATCACATAGAGTGACAACACAAATAAATTAAGGATAATTTGGTTCGAATTCTTCAATTGAAATGTTAAGAAAATCAATCAAAAGTGATTGAAGAGTAGAGAATAGTTATTGAACCAATGAAAATGATTGATGAATTTTGATTTGTACTGAATCAAACAAGCATCAATATCGGGATCAACATAAAGCTCACTTAAATACGATTAGTGAGTAGAGAATAGTTATTGAATCAATGAAAATGATTGATGAATTTTGATTTGCATTGAATTAAACAAGCATCAATAGAAATCAACATAAAGCTCACTTAAATACAATTAGTGAGCAACGGTTAGAATTTCTCTCTCTAAGAATCCTCTCTCTTGGGTCTCACGCCCAAGGTGAGCTTTCCTCCAGAAGGGCTCTCTTCCTCCATGGTTTATCCTCACAGTCTTTCTTCTTTAAGTCTGCGCATCCTTGTTCCTTTGTGAAATTGTACTACTCTTTCACAAATCTTCTATCATCTGAGTTTCTCTTATAATTTATAATGGAGAGAGAGGCTTTCACAGCATTATGGAACAAATTATCCCTCACAGAAGAAGAGTCCGAGAGCATCACTTTGGACCAAGAAACTATTCAGGGATGGATGGAAAGAAGTGCCCTTTGTCTTGCAGGTCGGTTTCTCATATCGAAACCAATAGCTGCTAGAGACTTGAGTGTTGTCCTCAAAAGAAACTGGAGAATCCAAGGGGGGCTTGAGGTGCCAGTGCAGACACAAATTTATTTATCTTCCAGTTCCAAAATGCCGACGATTTGGACCCTATTTACCTCCAGCAACCTTGGAATTTTCGTCGTTCACTGTTAGCCCTTCAGAGATTAAATGGGCATACTCTTGCAGAGGATATTAGTATAACAGAAGTTTCTTTTTGGGTATAAATTCATGGGCTTCCTGTAGGATATATGAACGAGCGAGTGGGTTACTCAGTGGGCAAAAGTATAGGGAGAGTTGCTGAAGTAGATTTGGATGAAAATTATGTTTCATGTGGGAGGTGTCTGAGGATAAGAGTGTGGCTCGACATTTCAAAACCACTAAAACTAGTCTCTAAAATCACACTGGCTAATGGAGCTTCTCTGGTTGTCGGATTCCGCTATGAAAGACTTTCTGATTTTTGCTTTTCGTGTGGAGCTCTAAATCATACTGAAAATGAATGTTTAACTAGACAAAGAGCTCTAGAAGCTGGAAAGGAAGTATCACGCAATTATGGTCCTTGGCTCAAAGCAGAAGGACACGAGCCTCTATCGAAAGCTTTCGAAGGGAGTTCATTCTTGCAAACATCCCCAAAATTGGGTGAGGGGAACTGCACTAGTCCCCCTGAAGTTATGAAAGAAAAGGGTAGAGATGCTAACCCAGTAAACACTAATGAAGAACACAGTGGGTTGATTGAAATCTTGGAGGGGGATACCAGTGTCACGCAATAACTAAAACCAAGAGATAAAGGCAAGCAAATTGCGGAGCAAGTGTTAAGAACTTCAGATCTTGAAGTTTCAGCTGAAGAGGATGGTAATAATGAGAAAGATAACATCTCCAAGGCAGGGAAAGATGGTGTAGTGCAAGAAAAGATTCAGAAGACTAATGAGGCAGTCTCTTTCACCTCTTCTCCACTGCTCAACCCAACGGATTCTTCAGTTAAAGATGGGGATTTTAAAAAATAAGTCCCTCATTTAGTTCTTCATAGAAGGCAAAAAATGAAATCGAAGAGCAATTCAAATCCACCACCAGCCATCAAGACAGTGGTTTTCAAACGGAGCCTTACAGAACGCGATGATGATCAAGCTAGTGCAAAAAACTCCAAGATAACTTTCATGGATATTGATTCATCCCCAACAGAGGTGGCGGTTGAGTTATCTCAACCCCGCCAAGCATAATGAATTGTATCATTTGGAATGCACGGTTGAGCGGCTGGATCGCTTTGTCAGTAATCACCAATGAAGAGATTAATTCCCGATATCGGTTGTGGATACATTGGATTTATTTGGATCAGATCATCAGGCTATTTATATTTCTTGCAACCGTGTTACTCCTCTTATTCGAGACAATAGTTCTCGGTTCTTCTTTGAACACAAATGGTTGATTGAGGATGATTTTGGGGGTGATTTTAACACTTTCTGGAATTCTATTTCAAATATCAGAGAGGTGAGTAGCAAATTAACACTTGCAAGGGCTTTCTTTATAAATTGGGCTAAGCCTCGGTACCGCAACTCTAAGAGTGAGATCAAGCAAACTTGCAGAGACATTGATGAAGCGCTACGACCAGTGAATGGATACACAAATTCTGATAAGGTGAAGTCCCTTCAAAGAAAATTAGAGGCCCTAAGAAGCAAGGAAGATATACATTGGCAGCAAAGGTCTCGAGTGTCTTGGTTAAGATCTGGCGATCGGAATACTAAGTTTTTTCATAAACAAACCTCCGCTTGTAAGAAGAGAAACACGATAATGGGGTTGACCAGCTCACATGGTGATTGGTGCACATCTGAGACTGGGATAACTGAAATAGTGGTATAATACTTTAACGATCTGTTTCAATCTTCATCACCATCTCAAGAGAATATCGAGCAAGTGACTAGTCTGATTGAGAAATGCATTTCAAGTGATATGAATCAAGTAGTTACAGCTCCATACTCTAGTGAGGAAATTCGAAAAGCTCTTTTAGATTTAAATCATTCTAAGGCCACAGGTCCTGATGGGCTCTCGGCATTATTTTTTCAAAAAATGTGGCACATAATAGGGGAAGAAGTAACTTCTGAAATTCTATATTTTCTCAACAATGGTGGAGAACTGGGAGATTGGAACAACACTCTAGTCACCTTGATTCCTAAAGTATAACACCCAAGGATGATTAAAGAATATCGTCCCATAAGCCTCTGCAATGTT
Source organism: Pogostemon cablin (assembly GCA_023678885.1). NCBI lineage: Eukaryota > Viridiplantae > Streptophyta > Magnoliopsida > Lamiales > Lamiaceae > Pogostemon > Pogostemon cablin. Next base: position 35,051,626 of record CM042952.1, on the reverse strand, counting down.
CGTTACAAAATTGTATCCAAGGCAATCACCAATCTACTTCGCCCCATTTTAGGGTCAGTCATTGATCAAGTTCAAAGTGTCTTTGTTTCAGAAAGAAATATTTAAGATAATATTTTAGTGGGATTTGAGTGTATGCATAGGCTCCGAAACAACACTAAAACAAAATCAGGATATGCTGCCCTAAAGCTAGATATGAGCAAATCGTATGATAGAGTTGAGTGGGTTTTCCTTGCAAGTATGATGCGCAACTTGGATTTTGATGAATCAACCATCTCACTAATAAATCGATGTGTATCCTCAGTAGCTTATTCTTTCTCTATTAATGGTGTTGTGGTTGAAAACACAATCCCAAAGCAAGGGATTCGCCAAGGAGATCCTCTATCTCCTTTCCTCTTTACTTTATGTGCACAGGGACTATCCATGTTACTATATTCAGCTGTTGAGCAGAAACTTTTCAAAGGAATTCGGGTGGCAAGCAATTGCCCAGTCATCTCTCACATTTTCTTCGCAGATGATAGTATTCTGTTTTCAGAGCTTGTGGAACGGATGGAGTTCAAGTAAAAAATTGTCTGAATGTCTATGAAGCAGCCTCGGGGCAATGTATTAATTTTGAGAAATCTGCCCTTACCTTTAGCCCAACTACCTCGGACATGGATATCGAGACCATCAAATAGATTTTCTCCATCAAAGTAGTAAGTGGTCATGAATTGTATCTTGGACTTCCTACATTCGCTCTTAGAAGAAAAAATATTCAATTTGGGTACTTGAGAGATAAAGTTCTAAAGCGAATTGAAGGGTGGAATTCCAAGCTCTTTTCCAATGGAGGAAAAGAGGCTCTTATCAAAGCGGTCCTCCAAGCCATCCCTACTTATGCTATGTTTTGCTTTCGTTTACCAACATCTATTTGCCACTCTATTGAACAAGCATGTGCCTGATTTTGGTGGGGAACTAAAGGTGACAAGAATCAAATTCATTGGATATCTTGGAAAGAGCTTTGCCTACCAAAATCTCAAGGAGGTATGAGTTTTCAAAGCCTAGTGGAATTCAACAAAGCTCTTCTTGCTAAACAAATATGGCGATTGATTCATGATCCCAACTCTATGACTGCCCGATTCTTCAAAGCCAGATACTTCCGACACTGTGACATCATGGAAGCTAGCCTTGGCTCAAATCCTTCATATATTTGGAGATCTATCATGTGGGCTCGAGAGACTATAGAGAAAGGGTTAATGTGGCGAGTTGGAGATGGAAAATTAATCCGATCATATAGGGAAGCATGGGTACCAGGTCTTCATTCTGGAAGAATCTCATCACTGCTAGCCGTCTTTGAATACTCCATGGTTAGTTCGTTTATTCTTCCAGGACAAATTTGGAATGAATCACTTCTTCGGAAATCCTTTCTGTAGTATGAGGTGGACGCCATCCTCCAGATTCCCTTGAGTCAATATTGCAATATCGATCAACAGTTTTGGCGTTTTGATGATAAAGGCATCTATTCAATTAAATCTACTTACAACTTTTCTATGGGACTTCATGAACCATCCGTTTTTTCGAGCTCAAATTTTAATGAATCATGGTGGTTTTTTTGTGGAATCTCTCAATTCCACCAAAAGTGAGAGTGTTCTTCTGGCAAGCATGTAGAAATTTCATTGCAGTTTCCTCTAATCTTGCACGTCATCATATTCCAATTGTAGAGCAATGTGAACTTTGTGGAAAATCATCAAATACATCTCATACTCTTATTTTTTGTTACGTTCTGAGGAGTTTTTAGAAAGAATCTGGGATGTGGAGTTGCCTTAAGAACTTTGAAGGATGTAATTTTCTTAAATGTGGAGCTGCTATTCGAAAATACTTGTCCTCTCTACAAACTGAAATTTTTGCAGTGGCTTGTTGGACAATTTTGAAGAATATTTTTGTAGCTCGTCATGATCATGGAACTAAGTTCTTAATACCCTCTTTTGATTGGGTGTTGATTTTCCTTGAAGAGTTTAAAGTTGCAAATAAAATATCTGTCTATCCATCCCAAGTGAAAATGGTAGATAAGTGGATCAAGCCAAATGTTGGAGACCTACGACTTGATGTTGATGTTGCATTCAACCCTAACAAGGGATGTTTTGGAGTGGGATTTGTTGTCCGAGATTACATCGGTTCTATCAAAGCAGCAGCAGCTATTCCAATTAGAGAGCCTCTGTCGGTGTTGATGGGTGAATTAAGTGCTATCTATTTTGGCTTATAATTTTGTGTAGATTGCGGGTATGAGCGTGTTCATGTCTTCTCTGATTCTACGTTGGCTGTTCAAGCAGTTTCAGCTCAACATCTTCATTTTTATACTACGAAAAATCTGGTGGATGAGGTCCGAGCATTGATGGAATATCATAATTTCCTCAATATCTTTCATGTTCGACATACGTCTAACAAAGTGACAGATTTATTAGCTAAATTTTTTTATCACCTAACCCGTGTGTTTGGGTCGAGTGTGATTTTCCAGATTGGATAGAATTAGCAGCTCATGCTGACCTTGCTTGAATGTTTTATTCTTATTCTCATCAAAAAATAAAAATACAATTAGTGTGTAAACTTTCTTATTTTAAAAAAAAAATAAAATTCATGGAGTATTATTAACTAATGTGAACCAAACACTCCAAGTATCTATAAAAATTAATTGTCTAGGATTTAGATTTTTGAGGGGAAATATACAATTATTAAAATATTACTCATTCCTATTAGTGTTGGGAAAAAATACCGAAAACTCGGTATACCGAGCTTGTCGTATTGAAAATTACCGAAAAATAACAAAATTTAGATATATCAAAATTTTTGGTACGGTATGGTTGACGTATCGAAAATTTTGATACGGTATCGGTAACATGTTTAAAAATTTTCAATATTTTGGTATACCGAAAAATGTTTTTGGTATTCGGTATCGGTATACCGTACCGTGAATACCAAAAAATTTTTATAATTATTTTAAAAATTTTAATTATATATAATATATTTTTTAGTACATTTTTTATCATTAAAATTTTTATATCTAACTTTAAGAACAAATGACCTATACTATATATATTTTAAAATTTTATTTAAATACATTTTACTATCTTATAACAACATATAAAATTTATTATTAACTATATGTGTAATTATGCAACACATATATTCATATATATTTTTGTTAAGTGTGAAAGTAAACTTTAATACTTATAAATAAAAATATATTATAGTTAATATTAGAATGTAGGGTAATAAATAATAAATAAATTTATATAGTACTTATTTTTTTAATAAGTTAGTAGTTGATATAAATATCATCTAAAAATAATTATCATGTCCATTGATTGTAATATAAAATGTGTTAGAATATTATATTTTTTTATTTAATTAAAATAAAAAAAAAATCGGTATGACTCGATATATTGATTTTTTCGGTATACCGATATTTCAGTATGATACGGTATGTCAATTTTTCGGTATAAATTGATATTTATAGAAAAATTAGTATAGAATCAATATCGGTAAGGTATCAGTATAGAAATAAATTATACCAAAATTTTGGTATGCCGAAAATCGATATACCAAAAATTTGGTATCGGTATCAGCATGAAAAAATCCATACCGATATTTTGGTACGGTATCGATATTTTCGATATGCTGATTTTCCCCACCCATAATTCCTACTAAAGAGTATTTAAAAAAAAAAGATGAGAACAGATCTACACCAAATTCACAAGTGTATGTATAGTATATAGTCCTAAATGATAAGTAATTAATTTTATAGTTATAATCATCTACCGAGATCAACTAATGATAAACATTGTCGGTATTAGTACAATTATGTAGCATTATAAATAAAATTAAGGAATAAGCAATTGCCGCTAATTTGATTATGTACCCAGTGATTAAAAATTATTTTCATCCAATCAAAACTACAAACATGTTAAAGAATAATGCAACTAAACTATGCAAGGATGACACATTTCCTCATGTACTACTGAAATATATGTATTAAGAAAACTGCATGACATAATTTATTTGATTTTCAGGTGGAACATAAACTGTGCAAAATTCATTTATTGTCAGTTTTACATAAAATGGGCCTTCACTTTTTGGGGTTAAGAGGGTGGGTTTAACTGTAGGGGTCAGAAGACAGCATCTAAATTTTATTAATTTCTACAGTTTACTCAACTTTTTTTTTCCTTAAAAAAAGAAATACTAGTTCACTTTAATTAAATTTTGCACCGAAAAAGATACCTTTGCTTAGATGCTTCCTCCTCACGTTCAAGATTTTCTCAATTACCATCTAAACCCTAAATTTGCAACATATTAAATATTCGACCCATTTCTTTCACCAAATATTGGAACATCTACAGCTGATTTGCAATTCATCCGGAAAGCGAATCCACTACGATCGATTAATTGTGTTGATTGAAGAAATCCACCTCTAAAATTGCCAGTATTTTTCTCTTATTTTTCCCAAATGGCGGATAAATTGAAACCTAGCACCTTGACTGTTTACCTTTACGTTCCTAACATAATCGGTAAGCATTAATACTGTTACTATACTGTTGATGTAACTGCGTCATTTCTCGTATTAAATCTTCTGATGCTCATCCATCCGCAGGCTATGTAAGAATTCTAATGAATTGCTACGCTTTTGCGATTTGCTTTAAGAATAAACTTCTCTTCTCCATTCTGTATTTGATCAGGTGCGTTTTATGTTCCTTTTGTTTTTATCTTTTTTTTTTTTTTGGCGTAACCATGGTTGTGAATCTGATAAGGGATTTTATTCAGCTTTGTATGTGATGCGTTGGATGGTTGGTTTGCGCGCAAATTGAATCAAGGTTAGGGTTTATGCTTTTTTTCCTAGTGTGAATCAATGTGAATTGAAGTAATAACTTGCCAGTTTATTCAGATGATTAATATTCAAATAGATGGAGAATATAATTGGTTTTTGGTTTCTGATGGATTAATAGACTAGTTCTACCTGCTTAACAATTGGGAATTGTTTTCCAGTTTCAACATTTGGTGCTGTTTTGGACATGGTTACAGATAGGTATTTGTCTATTTAATGTTTATTCTACCTCGGCTTAATGTCTATTCTTTCTATGTATTTGATTACCTTAAACTAGCCATCACATTACTTACTTTTACCCTTTCTTCACAAAGTTCATCTTGTTTGATCTGTTTTACATCCAGGATAAGCACAGCTTGTCTTTTGGTGGTTCTTTCCCAAGTTTATAGGTTTGCACAGTGGCTTTATTTTATTATGATATCTACTGAAGCATTGCAATATCAATTCTCATCCCTGATATTTTCCAGGCCTGGGTTGATTTTCATGTCATTGCTTGCTCTAGATATTGCCAGCCATTGGTTGCAAATGTATAGGTATCTGCTTTGAGACAGCAATTGCATGTTTGACTTTGAATCTTACTAAAGCTGAGAAAACTGGGGTTTTGTTTCTGTGTTTCTTTACTGGGTAAACATTTGTAACTTTTATGTTCACCTCCTATCTTGTGTTGTAGTACCTTCTTGGTGGGCAAAAGTAGTCATAAAGATGTTAAAGATAGCAGCAGCTGTCTTTTCAGGCTTTATTATGGGAATCGGATATTCATGTGTTATTGCTGTTTATCCTGCGAGGTGAATAAATAATGTTTGTACCAGGAATGACTTTTCAATTGCATCTGTTACTTATTTAATTGGTTTGATTTGTAGGCTCTTTACATAATGTTGTTTTTTCTGGCAAAAAACCATACCGAGAAACTTACTGAAGTAAGCTTCATCTCCTTGATTGCATCATTTTTTGGGTGATAAGTATTTATGTTCCGCTATTATATTTCTTTCAGGTACTAGTAAATTCGATTGCTCAAAACTGGCTCTATGTGACTTTACTTCCTCTTGTGGTGGGATGGGCAATCAAGCAACTAGTTAATGTTATACAGGTAAATGAATTAGCACTTCAACCAATTGCTTTTGACTAATTGTATAGTTATTTTCTTTGGTTTGTCACAATCCTGCGAATTTTGATTGTTCTTTGGTGCTCAGTATCTCTTTCTAATGCTTATTTATATTGTGGATCCGCTGCTTGAAATTTTTATTTCTGATGCAATACTATGTGCGTCTGTTGTTAATTACATAAGCTTTGAGGTTATGACCAAATACAACCTGCTAAAACATAAAACTCATATAGTGCAAAACATTGCAAAGAGTTATATCGCTAATCACATCATGGGACATGGCTTTAAATTTTATTTTTTTACGAATTTGACTCGACATGCTTTCTACCTTATGATATATCCAAGATATTGGCAGTCAAATATATTATAGAGCATTCTAAAAATATTTTGTTCCTGAGATTTTGCCAGATATCAGGTGCTACCTTAATGAGTTTTTTCAGAAAGTTATACTCCTATTATCTTTAGTTTAGGAAGGTAGTGCAATCCCAGTTTTTTCAGAAAGTTATATTATCTTTACGTTAGGAAGGCAGTGCAGTGCAATCCCAGATTCAAGTTGCTCATTCCTTTTCATTGACAGATGAAGACAGCTGCAGATGCATGCATAATGTACGACATTGGCAAGAAGCGGTAGAAAGGAGGACTCTGTTGCTTGTTTTCTAAGGACAATTAAAATTTCTCTTTCGTTTTTTTTTTTTTTTTTTTTTGGCGTTGAGGATTCAGATACAGAATCAGTAGGGGAAGGTTGTGGGTTATGTTTGGGTGGGATGCTAAATCCCTAGGGGCAATAGCATATTCACTGAAAGAGTAGCGGTACCACGTGTTTTCAAAACACAATGTTGGCTGCCGATTGTTATACATGTAAAGGTTGAGTTGCACATCTAATGTGACTCTTTATAGCCCAGGCTACAAAATGGTGAATCTTAATCCTAAAACATTTAGGTTGTGTTTGGACTGAGTCATTTCAAATTCAATGGATTTGAAAATGAGTGGATTTTAAATTTCTTGGATTTTAAATCAATTCATTTGAATTTCACTGTTTTGATGAATTATAGACTTTTGAAAGAATTTCAAATTCATGATTCAAAAATTATTTTTAAAATAGAATTTTATATATGATAAATAAAAATAATAAAATTATATCATATCAAATATTAAAATCTAAAATTTTATTAAAAGTAATTTTTTTTGGAGGGAACTCTACCACCCAACCCTACCCACCCCGTCTACTCTCAACCAAAATTTTTTTTTTTAATAAAATTTTAAATTTTTAATATTTAAATAATAAAAATATAATCACTCAACCCTACCCAACCCCCTCACCCAACACCACTCCCGCCCTAAAAAAAATTTTATATAAAACTTTAGATTTTAATATTTAAATAAAAAAAATATTATCGTCGAATCCTGCCACTCTATCCATCCACCCACCCCACTTCCACTCACCACCCCCCATACACCAAATTTTTTATTTTAAAAAATTACTCCTTTCGTCCCAAGTATACATTCGCGTATTCTTGGGTACGGAGTTTAAGAAAAGTAACTTTTTGGTTGTGTGATGTAAGAAAGAGAAGGGGTATTTTGGGTAATTGAGTTGAATAAAGTGTATGATATAATTGACTTTGACTAAATTGTGTGTAAAAAAGTGACATTTTTGTAACATTTTAATATTGTAAGGTTATTGATATTTTGTATTGTTTTCATTTTTAGGGGGGCAAATGTATTCTTGGGACGGACCAAAATGGAAAAAGTTTTTTTGGGGGATGGATGGGAAGGTGGTGGGTAGGGTAGGTTGGGTGGTAATATTTTTATTATCTAAATATTCAAGGTTGGGTGATAATATTTTTATTATCTAAATATTCAAATCTAAAATTTTATAAAAAAATTTTTTTTTGGGCCTGGGAGTTGTGTTGGTGGGAGATGGTTGGGTGGTAATATTTTTATTATTCAAATATTAAAAATCTAAAATTTTATAAAAATTTTTTTATTTTTTTGGGGGGTTGGGGGGGATTGGTAGGGGTAGGATGGATGATATATATATATATATATATATATATATATATATATATATATATATATATATATATTAATTTTTTAGAGAGACTCTCTTGTGAGACATGTTATTTGTGAGACGAATATAGAACGGGTCGATTCATCACTAAAGTATGTTTAGTATATAACTAAAATATGTTTATTTGTAGTTACAGTATGTTAATAATAAATCATATTATGACACACTAAAATCATACTTTAATGCATAATTCAACATACTTTAGAAAACATGTTTTAATAATCATTTAACATACTTTAATTATATAATAAGCATACTTTAGTGATGAGTTGACTCATCTCACACCCGTCTTATAAATAACCCGTCTCACAAGAGATTTTGTCAAATTTTTATGTTATTTTTATATATTAATATAATCAATTACAAAACAACGGAAAAATTTCAAATGTCACGGTTTGAGTAAAGATTTAAAATCCATTCAAAAACAACTAAAAAAATTCAAAATCAAATCCATGATTTGAAATCCATTGATTTAAAATCTGGAATTTATAAATAGTTGATTTCAAGTGGCATCCAAATTTAATGAATAGATTTGAGAGAGGGATTTATAAATTCTTCCTTCCTCAAATCCATCCATCCAAACACACAGGCTTACATCAAATCCATCCATCCAAACACAAGCTTACAATGAAACCGGAGGACTTAGTAAAGCAGAGGTTCTGCTCTTAATATTTTACCAGACTAGATAGGTTAATTCGTAAACAAAGAAACAATGAAACCGGAGGACTTAGTAAAGACTATATCCAAAAAATTGGCTAATTAGAAGAGCAAGGCCCAGAGCAATTGCCACCAGGGAAGACGCCCAAGTGAGTTTCTCCGTTACCCTGGGAACTCTCTCCTTGAGTGCCTCACTACACGACCCTATGAACACCGTATAGCTTCCCATTGCGATAACTGTCCCAGCTAGGAACATTATTAGAAATGCAGCACCAGCCAGTCGAGAAGGCAGAGCGAGCGCAGGTAAAATCATCATCAGAGCATCTGGCTGCAGCCCATGAACTATTCCTGTGGCAAACGTAGCAAATCCAATCTTCTTCTTTCCCACTGCTTCATACTCTCTTACATCACATTCACCGTTTTCTAGTGCCACACATGGGATGGGGACCTCTGAAGCTTCCCTGATTCCCATTGCACCGATTACAAGCAGAGTTAAGCCCACCACTCTCGTCCCCCACGTTCTGATTACCTCAATATGAAGCCGGTCCTTTAAAAGTAGAAAGAGTAGACCAAACAAAACCTGTCCAGCATCATGGCCGCATCCCCATAGAGCACCCACGGCTGCACTTTCCACTCTTGTTCGGCCAATTGATAGCGGGGCTAATGCTGCTAGATGATCAGGGCCAGATAATGTGTGCAGACAGCCTGCAAGGAACCCAGTCCATGCACTGCTTAATAACTCGCTTCTAACCAGAGTACTTCCCACCGCAACTCCAGTTTTGGCACCACTTGCAAAAGCTGGTGCCACTACGGATGAGTTGAGAAATGTTAAAACGATTGCTGGTACTAGTATCACTGCCTCAGCATGAAGCACCTGCTTTAAATTTTACAACTGGTCAAACAACTGTTCATCTCAAGTCTAAGCAGTAACCGCAAGATGGAAGCACACTTACAGGACTGGTGGCCGGGAATGATTCCTAAATTTTACTAATTTATAACATTCTATCACAATTTTTCCAACTAACCATCCACCTAGATTACATTACATATGTTTGTATCACAATATCTCCGAGAAGTATCTCCAGAAATAAAACAACACAGCATTATTACTTTACTAGCGGCGTATTGGAAATTAGGTCAGAAGGAATTGTTATCACCCCAAATTGGGAAGACAATCATTCTTTGATTCCTATCATTCATTTCATATCGCAAATCATGGATATTTGGAAATCTATTTTCCAGTTTCACAACACAAAATACTACCTAACGCCATATCATACTCATCAAACAATTTAGGTGAATTAGACGACAAATTGAAAATGCCCAAATTAAAAATAAGTACCCGAGACAGAGTCTGAGCAACCCATTTGAGTAAATGGGGGTCTGGCTTAGAGTCCTTTACCGAATCCGTGGAAAGCGCCAAATTAATCTCCGGCGCGTCATCAACAATTTTGCGGGAAAGATTCAAGCAGCAGGACAGCGGGTAGAATCGGCGTGGAAACGAGAAGAGTATCCTGGACGAGTGGGGGCGAGCGAGTGGGGGAAACAAGGGGTGGAGTTTGGAAGGAATTGAATTGGAATAGATCAATCTCTCCATAACCTCTGCAGTGTTTTTCCTGGTTTTGGTTTAGGTTTAGAAAAGTACACTCCACCCCCAACCCTTCTCCTTTAACAATATTTCTCGCCTTTTACCTCCATATCGCCTCCATATATACAAGTTTAATTTACAATTGTGGGGATTCGGTTTATTTCCTTATTTATAAGATGGAAGGAGTATAAATTAATCGTATATTGAAATATATTATTTTAAAAAATTCTTTAAAATATAATGTCAAATTTGTGAAGTTTAATATAGCTGTAATTTTTTTTAAAAAAATAATATTTTATGATTTTCAGGCGGCAAAGACGTATGTGAGACCGTTTCACGTAAGGACTTAGGTGAGATGGTTAGAAAATGATAACTTTTATATAAATTAGTGATGATAAATTAATGAAAAGTGATAATGTTATTTTATGACAATTTATAGTATAAATAAAAAGTGATAATATTATTTTATGAACAATTTATAGTATAAATAAAAAATGATAACATTTTATAGCGAAAGTGATAATGATTTATTGAGAAAATATAACTATTTTAAAAAATGAAAAATGATCTCACGTGAGACCGTCTCATGCAAGACCTACCCTAAATTCAATGTTATATATACTCCCTTAGTTCGATATTAAGTAGATATAATATTTAATATGTAGTGAGTGTGAGGTTATAATATTTTTATGTAAGGATCTAATTTTTAATTTAGATCTCAATTTTAGGCTCCATTTTAGAAATGTCTCATTTGACGGTTCAATTTTACCTTTTTCTCAAATTAAGGTCTGCCGTAGTTTTATTTTATTTTCGAATTCAATATATATTATAAAATATTAATAAAAATAACATATATTTAATTTTAAACAAAGACTTGTGTGAGACCGTCTCACGTAAGAGCTTACGTGAGACGGTCAGAAAGTGATAACTTTTATATAGGAAAGTGATAATAAATTAATGAAAAGTGAAAATATTATTTCATGAACAATTTATAATATAAATAAAAAGTAATAACATTTTGGGTAGGTCTTGCGTGAGACCGTCTCACGTGAGACCATTTTTCACTTTTTAAAATAGTTATCACTTTCGCTATAAAATGTTATCACTTTTTATTTATACTTATAAATTGTTTATGAAAGAACATTATCACTTTTCATTAATTTATTATCATTTTCCTTCATAAAAGTTATCACTTTCTGACCGTCTCACGTAAGCCATAGCGAAAGTGATAATGATTTATAGCGAAAGTGATAACTATTTTAAAAATTGAAAAATGGTCTCACGTGAGACGGTCTCACGCAAGACCTACTCTTAATTTTATGATTTGATTTGAAGGTGTATAATAATATTTTTACATTATTTTGTATGACTTGAAATGAAAATATAAATTTTATGGCAAGTCTTAAAATGAGAAAAAAAATAAATATAAAAAACTAGGCCTTAATTTGAGAAAAGAAAACTAAATTTAAATCTTAATTTGAAACACTTATAAAAATCAGATATTTTGAGATCTAATTTAAAAAATAGGTCTTGATATGAAACTCTTCCGGAGAGGTGGAATACATTAATTATTTTGTGTGGGTCTCACTTGATATGAAAATCTTCCGGAGAGGTGGAATACTGTAATTATTTTGTGTGAGTCTCACTTAAAAAAAATATAAACTTTAACTTGTGACAAACCAAAATGATAAATATAAACCTTAACGCGGGACAGATGAAATATATTTCTGGACTCTAGTAGGGAGTATATTATTATATTTGAGTATATTATTATATTTCAAGTGATGATAATTTTGAAATGTAAGTGGGTGGGATTGTATATTTCTCAAATTAAAGGTGGGTATTTTAAAAAAAATAAAATTGCAATTGAATTATAGTTTGTGGTTTTACTTGCAAACTCTTTATTGTTTTATATTGTGTTTAAATTATAAATAATTAAAAAAAAAAAAAAAAAAACCTACCGGTCTAGCCTGCCCAACCTGCCAAACCTTATATAAACGTAGCAGGTGATAAAGAGCGAGTAAAAAGTAGAATTGGCATTTCATAAGTTAGATATGCCAAGCTTCCAAACCGACAAATAAAAGTGAATAAAGGTTTCATAAGTAACAACACAGTGTACATGATCCCATTATATCCTAATCATTTGGCAACTGTCATCTCGCTTTAAATACACCATCTAAACGAGATGTGCTAATTTTAAATTTTGGTCCAACATAACTTGATTTATTATATGTGAAACAAAAGCTAAAATAAACAAACAAACAGGATATTACAACAACAAAATTCATTTCATCTATCCAGACAAAAATATCTGCTGCCCAACATGGGCACAGCCCCAATAATAATAAAGAAAATAAAGAATAGTGTACCCCACCATTAGGGGCCCCCAGGGCAGGGGTGGAGGAGATAAATCGCAGGATGTGCCTCAAGTGGCTTATAGAGAGGGCTCACTGTTTAACTTGTGCTTACAAGGGGCCAAATCCATGCCAAAAGCAGGATTCGAACCCTCCCCTGCAGCAACCAAGCTCAGTTGGAAAACCTTTCCACCCTCCTGCTAAAACTATCAGAATTTCTCAGCAAAAACCTCAATTTTCTGTTTGTCTGTTCAAAATTTTCGCAATTGGGCGAGCGTAATCCTTATAGATTACTCCAACCAGATCTCTATAGCCAAAATACGAGCATTTTAATATAGCATCAATCATCCAAGTTAAATTTGGAACTTCTTTGAATCCTAATGTCTTTGTGCCGATACTGTAGACTACACGATCTCAAACGTTTATTCTGCATAGAATACCTTCACTGTTACAACTGCGTCGAGTTCAGATGCTCAAACTCATAGCAATCTGCTCCAACTTCATTAAGAGCAGAGAAAAGCTTAGGTGCAACTTTAGCAAGCATGAGCTTGAAACCAACTGAATTTGACTTATAATTACTGCCACTGCTGGAAGCATCCTTACTAAGTGAACCGATCAGGTGCCCTTTCATATAAGCATCACACGCCTTGAGAATATAGTGTCCCCGCTTTCTAAAATGCTCGAGCACAAGCTCTTCAAAATGCTGCAAGTAATGTTTCATTGCATCAAAACAAATCATTCATGGTAGAATAATTCCAATACCCAACTTATGCATTAGCAATAATGAGCAACTACAAGCAAAATTCTAACATTCTACACATAAAGACCAAGCACCTATTTATCACTGCTCAGCAGACCTCACATGAGTTCTCTGGTACTTCTAGAGTCTCAAGACAGAAAGAGAAATAAGGGGGTAAGGCCAACAGAACTGTAGGGTTATATATATTAAGTATTGTTATGTCAAAAACCTCCAAACAAGAAAGATAAAAAGGTGAGTTTTGATACCTTTGGGGGCCTACGCATCAGGTACATCATGGTCTTACAGTTCAACAAAAATGTATTCTCGTTGTAGGACAGCGAATTTTTCTCTCCTTCAGCTGTCCCAACTTGCTTATCATAACCGGCTTCATTAAAGTACGGTTTGGAATTTAATACTAGCCCCTGAAGTGAAACCAATATTTGAAGAATGCTTGATGTTGAAGGATCCCAGACCTCATTTCCTCTACCCGTCCACGTATTCAAAAGACTGAGGCAAACTTTTCCTTCCTCGTATAAATTTGGATTTATTCGCCACCCTCCAGAGTGATAGTATGGAGACTGCAATTGGAAAAAAAAAAAGGTGGTTACGGGATGTATCAAATTACCTGAGCAATAGATTCTAATAGTGGTTCAGAGCAACATGAAAACTTGGAAGCTTAGTATGTGAGAAATAATTCTAAGCTTTTGATGAGGAATTGTATTAGAAAAAGAAATATATAGGTATTCTTACAGGGGGTACATCTGGATACTCTGGAGGAAGGTAAAAATCAAAAAAGAATAGACCGTCCTGGTAAGGTGTCCCATAAGCTCCAATGATCACAGCTCTCAAAAGATCCATTCTATCTTCATAGACACGAACATATATACCCTCTGTTGAAACAGTAATTATGATTTTGATGACAACAGTTGACATGTTTCGATATGATAATTAATATTCATGAGTTGGATAATCAGGAAATTGACAGAAGCATACCAGGCAAGTTATTTTGAAGAATATCCCAATCTTTATGAACTTTCTTCAGCCATTTCCTGGCAGCATTGTTCTGTAATTTGTAAGAGCACCCATTATTAGGTTCCAAAGATAAACAATAAAGCAAGTCATCCTAGTAAAATAATATACAAGGGCGGTAGCAGTCGATTTAATAACATACATTATTATTTTCTGATACTACAGTATCCATATGAGAAAAAATGCTAACCTGTCCCTGTTCACTCAGAAAGTGGTGGTCAAATGGATCTCGAACAATATCAAAGCCTCTGAATGTTGAACTAGACTCTTCACGTCGAGCACCTGCTTCTGGAGGATTTAAGCTACAAAGAGTCTCAGCGATTTCTAACAAATCCGAGGTGTCATCCACAATATCTTCCTCCTCCTTACAATTAGTAGTTAGCTTAGCAAGTTGACCCTCTATTTCATAAAGTTTTTGAGAGGTTGACCCACCATCAGAATCTCTATTCAAGCTTAACTCTATAGGTTGAAGATTATCTTCATTTTTCACATCCAAGTTCAATGGATCCAAGTGCCTTCTTCCCCTTGAAAATATTCCAGAGGCTAGTCTGGTCATAAAACCAATTGCAGCTAGAGGTATTGAAAGAGCTCCATTCTTCCCAGAATTTTCTGAAACACTGTTGTCATCTTCAATCTCAGGATCACTGTCACCAGCGAAGTCTGTTCCATGATCCTAGATTAAAAAAGGCACACTAAATCATTGATAACTTAAAGGAATTCTTCTTTAGAAGCAGAAAGTGCAACACAGGTAATAAATAATTTGCTTCAAGTATGGCCTTCATCAATTTGATACTAAAAAGCAGACTGTAGGCAACAAAAGAGTTACATAGGTCTTCTTTCCTATAAACATCGTTACTATGAATGTAAAATCACATCTTATATTTAGCACAGCTGCGTTGCTTGCTATAGTATTTTTCATTCAACAGTAATGTTGGAATGTGGTGAAGATAGTCAATTAGCTAACTTAATAAAATTTCATGCACCAGTAGAGACATACCTGGGGATTATTGGCACCTTCCACATCATCTTCAACAGTTTCCCAGCTAGCCGCGTCATCACTGGCATCACTACCAGCTGCAACAGACTCGTCATCATCCCGACCAACAACATATATTGCTTGTGGACCAACCTGACCATAGTTAGCCCCAACAAAAAGTTTACTGGATGAAATGGTTAGTAAAAATATAGATAGGTGATGTTCATGAGTGATCTAAGACAATTACCGTGGATATCATTCCATCAGCCCATGTGACTTCTATATCACCATCTCTCTGACCAGTGATGTTCCCCACCCAAGTGAGATCTGAGAATTCAGTAGATGTGTCATGATCAGGAGTATATTTTATGTTCTCCATGGGGTGATGGTACTCCTTATCACCCTTTAGCTCATCTGAATTACTAAGTGGCATATTTTCAACAGATTGCACAAAAGATTCCATTTTGGCTGGTAAGGAAATAGGCGACAGCCTCACAACTACATCGCCATAACAATAATCATAATCCGGATGCCCCTCTAGTTCATACACACTTACTATTTCCTCTTTATCAAATTCTTTTGGGTCCTCTGCCCTGGCAACTGGCTTCAACCATCTGACACGAGCTGTCCGATCTTTTGCATTTACACTTTGTACTACC
Organism: Pogostemon cablin; assembly: GCA_023678885.1. NCBI lineage: Eukaryota > Viridiplantae > Streptophyta > Magnoliopsida > Lamiales > Lamiaceae > Pogostemon > Pogostemon cablin. The sequence continues at coordinate 35,035,605 of CM042952.1, read as the reverse complement.
CCAACGCGTCTAGTCTCAACAGCATCATCACTGTCAGCAGCTTTCTCTACTACATATTGTTCTGCAACAAATTCATGATCCCCAGGACTATCAATGGGAATTAAAGATGTGGAATCCAAGCCCCTTTCTATAGAGCCATCCTGCCAAGCAACATCAGCTTTTGTATTTGTATTGATAATTAAAAGTGCCCTTTCAAAATTTTCTACTTTCTTCCGTAGTTTCTTGTCTTTTCTGACTGCCACTTTGCGGATTTTCTTGCGATGAAGGGGCCAAGTTTCATGTGCAACTTCCTTAGAAACTGAACTGTTGCATATTTTTTCTGCAGAGACATTATTGTCTTTGCTCAAGGAAGCCTCGAAATCATAATCCATTGATTTAGTGCCCTCAATAGATTTTTCTGTAGTGGTCACTTCTGCATCAGACTCATCACCTGTTTCAGTAGATTCAGGTTCATCCTTAGGAAAATCATGGTAATCTTGTTTAGATGAATACATGATCAGTGACGTGGATGACGACTCCTCTGAAGTTGGCAATAAGCACCAGTCACCTAACTGCCAATTTGTATGTGCAAAACAAGACAATAGTTTTAAGTTCTTAGGACTCTGTTCCTCGGATGGAGTAGTAACCGAGTCGGACCCATATCCAGCAGATGCAATCCAATAAATGAACACTGATCCTACAGTAACTTTTATTACTGTACCTTCCAACCTGTTTGCTTTCCATAATCCAGATAGCCACCGAGAATTCTTGAAAACTGATGAAGAGCTTGCCTTCACACGTTGACCTGGATAATATGGAAAATGTCCATCTTCAATTACATTCTTTCCGACTGGCTTAAGATGTAAAGGATCGGCTTTCATCACTTTGCATACAGAACCATCATCCAGTTGAACAGTCACATTATCAAAAACATCTTCAATTCTACCAAGCCAGGGACCAAGTATGACATGATCACCAACTGTGAAATCTCTGATTCTTTTTAGGTCTCTGGATGATTTATCTTTTAAAACTGAACCATCGTGTGTTAACAAATCAACATTAATGTTGACATCAAACACCGTACCTATTTGACCAGTTGGATCAGATATTGCAGCCACATAATCGCCATGCAAAAATCCTCTATCAATAACATCCACATCAGCAGTATTTTCCACTCTTTCAAACCCATCCATCCAAAGCACTCTAACTTGATCTGTTGCGAGTGGGGTGTGTTTTGAGTCATTACCATCACTAATATCAGCAGGATTCTCCCCCAAATCTTTGTCATATTCCATATCACCATTCTCATTGAAACAGGCCTCGTCATCCTTTTCATCATCTACCTCTTCCTCACCCTCATCTTCATCATCAGTTATGCTACTATCTGAATCTGAATCTCCAGCCACTTCAGTCACAACCCCAATCTCATTTTTTGTTTTGCTTCGCACTACATCTTGTCTATATATGTACGAGACTTTCTGCAAGTTCTTGAGGATCTCCCCAGGTTTATTTTCATAACTGGTTGAACCACTAGTTGAAGAATTGCCTTCTAAGTTAGAACCACTAATTGAAGAATTGCCTTCTTTTAAGGCTTTCTTGCCATCAATAGTTTTATGTTCATTAGAATCTAAAACATCAGATTGCTGCCCAAATTCCATCTGTTTAATAACAAAATCAGCAATGAGAAATACATATCATCCACCATAAAGTAACCTTTTATAAAAATCAGAGCGCTGAAAAAATCACATTTTTCTTCTAAATATCATCTGATAAATGAAAATGAACATATTTTTTGTAAAATTGTTGAGCTGGTAAAATATAAAAGAGGCAAGATACGCCATTTTAACATGGGGTTTGCAGAAGACGTGTACATATAATAGCAGTAAACATGCTTTTTCCTTGAATATCTTTCAATGGGTAGTGAATATCTTCCAATATTTAAAAATTTCAGCAAGATGCAGCTAATGAGATTTCCCACATGACTTAACTAGCATTGTTCGAAACATATCAAATAATAATAAAGTAATAAAAATGATGATAATAATAATAATTATTATATTTTCTGCAATTCTTATATGAACCTACTTATGGCACCAAAGATGTTAACTCTTGCTTTGAAAGGGATTGAAAGAAAGATACTAATTACAAACCACTGCAGACAAACTCAACCCACCTTAATATCTCAGAATGGTCCTGAAATCTCAAATAGTATGCATCTCCTAAACAGAGTTCGACTTAACTCAATACCATGAATTCAGTCCACCACTCAATTCAAACTCCCGTCCCTCGTCAATTAAAAAGGCTCCCACACAACATCTCATAATTACCACGGGTTATAGAAAAAATAAAGGAAAAAACGAAGATTAGCTGGTTAAACAGATAAGAAAGATTTCAGATATTCAAAACGAATTAGCAGATTGAAAAACAGAAATAAATCCCTAGACCAGCTCATACTCATTTCAGCTTTAGCTAACATGTAATGTGCTAAAGCGAGATCAAATGACTTATTACACATTACAATGATTTAAACAAAAAAAGAAATAAGAATAATCGGAGAGAAACACCGAACGAATTACAGAGTTAGAAAACGCAGCGATTAATATATTAATCAATTGCCCCAGCGAGTGTACATCGATTATAAGAATGAAGGAAAAATAACAAATAGATTACCTTCGAAACCGAGCTCACAGAGAAAATTTGATGGATTGAAATGGAATAATGGGCGGCTCCGTGGATTAATTCTATTAAATATTAATCACAATAAAAATAAAAAAAATAAAGAAACGCAAATATGTAGCGGAGTATTATAGTTTGTAGAGGAAAAAAGGAAGGCATGTCCTCGGATGGTTTTTCACGCGCCGTTTATAACTATTGCGGTGCAGTCAGGGTACTATTGTCATTGCGTGGGTATAAGTATTTCTCATGCGTGTGCGCGTCCATTTTCCTAATTTTTTTAAACATATAAACTTCATTTAAATTATTGGGAAACAGCCAGTACTGATTGATAAAGAAAGTCCGGAGTAATGGACCAATGTGTTTCAACTGAAACATTACATTTAACATAGGATGCTAGGGCATGAGCAACATAGTTGTGGAAACGATGGGTCCAAAAATCACCCTTGCAAATTGATGTTGGGAGAAGAGTATTAACATCTTGAAGGATTTGAATACATGTAAATGGGCAATCAATGTCCAACTTTGCTGCAAAGATAATAGAAGCGGCATCACCAATGAGCGAGAAGTCCTTGATGTTTAGATTTTTAGTAAGAAAGAGAGCTTCCTGAAGTCCTAAAAATTCAGCAGTTTCGAAACATGAGATGCCATGAAACACTATAGCAAAACCATAAATGAACGAACCATTATCAGCCTCAACATATATCCCAACGGTAGCTTTGCAGAGGCGAAGAGAGACTACACCATCAAAAAAACTTTTATGCCTGAAGAAGGAGGGAGCAGATCATTTGGGTTCAAGTAGTTAAGGGCTCGTTCAGGCTATTCCCTAGCTTTTTAAAAGTCTCGAAGAAGAGCTATTGCATAAGTGACAAGAGAATGACAGTCAAAGGGTTCGTTGCTGAACACTTTTTTATTCCTATACCACCATATTGCGTTGCAGATCATGGCAAAGAGCTCGAGTTCATTCTTACTGCTAGCTGAGATAATATCTTTAAACCAAAGATCACAAAGAGGTTGCTTGTAAGGGGTGATTAGATGGTTGAGGCCTGCAAGATACCAACAAAGAGAGATCCGCGGGCATGAAAAGAACATATGAGCCAAAGAGGAATTAGTCATGTTGCAGAAAACGCAATCATGACTAACACTAATGCCACGCCTTTGAAGGTTCTCTGGTGAAGAAAGAGTATTGGTACAACACCTCCAAAGAAAGTGGTGTATGCGACCGGGGATACGCAAGTTCCAGAGCTTATTCCAAAGAAGATCCGGGCCATTGCTAGAAGATCCAGAGGAGGATATATCAAACCCAAAAGCCGTTTATTTAAGATCATATGGTAGGCAGTTTTAACAGAGTGTTTTCCATTCTTAAAGTGGTGCCAAATCCACGGGTCATAACCATGCAAGTTGCCAAAAGGGATGGAGAGAATAGAATCAGCTTCTTCTGAGATAAATATTGTTCGAACCATATCAAGTTTCCAACTGTTAGTGTCTTTATCAATGAGTTGATCCACCGTAGGATTCTCAGAAAGGATTTGGCAAGGGCTCGAGACTCGGTAGTTGGATTGGTTTGGAAGCCAAGCATCATGCCAAATTTTGGTATTAATGCCACTGCGTATTTGTTTTTTGCTACCAAAGTGTATGACTCTCTTCCCCTCAAGAATACTTTTCCAGGTCCATGAAGGATGGAAGCCAAGTTGTGCTTTGAGGAAGGAGGTGTGCGGGTGGTATTTTGCCTTCAAGACGCGGGCAAGGAGAGATGTTGGGTTCATAAGAAGCCGCCAAGCTTGCTTGCTAAGCATTGCTAGATTAAAAGCTTTGAGATTCCGAAAATCCATTCCTCTATTTTTTTTGCTTTTGCAGAGAGTATTCCATGAAGCCTAATGAATTTTGCGAGCATCAGAGCCATTACTCCACCAATAACCATGAATAAGAGACTTAACATCAGCAAGAAAACCATCTGAAAGCTTGAAACATGACATAGCATAAGAAGGCATGGCTTGAACAATAGATTTGAGGAGCACTTCTTTACCAGCTCGAGAGAGGTGTTTTTCTTTCCACTCATCAATGCATTTTTTAATATTGTCTTTGAGTGAGGAGAAGACTTTTTTTTTTGTTTGGGCCAATAACGGATGGGAGACCCAAGTATTTCTGATGACTAGAAACCTGCGAGATGCCCATAATGTTGCAGATATCTCTTGAAAGATCAGTGGAGGTGTTGGGGCTGAATAAGATGCCTGATTTATCTAGATTGATGCGCTGACCAGAAACACTTTCATATAGCTTGATGGCATAGGATAATGCATGTGCTTCCTCCCGAGAGGCCTTGCTAAATAATAGTGTATCATCTGCAAAAAAGAAATATGAGACCGATGAAGCAGTTCTTGAGATTTTAATGCCTTGGATTCGTCTACAAATCTGATATACAAGCTCAAATTATGTTGATGATATACTCCTACTACTCCTTTTGCTATTTTTATCCATTTGTACACATATATGAATATTAAGCAACTTTTATTTTTTTATAAGTATAGATAAATTGATAATTTGAGAGAAAAAGTAAATAAAATTGTTGGGAATAACGGATAAAGTGTAAAAAATTAAATAAAGTTATTATGATTGATGATAAAGTGTAAAAAGGAGATAAAATTTAGTGTATAATTTTACCATTAATAGAACAAGTAAAAATATATGAGACGGCTCAAAATAAAAATCGAGTAAAAAATATACATGGACAGAAGAAGTATTATATTTATGCCAATTTGTACGTGTACGTAGATTAAGAAATATTTAAAAAATACTACTCCCTCCGTCCCAGGGAAGTTTGCACACTTTCCATTTTGGGTTGTTCCACAAAAGTTTGCACATTCCTTATAAAGCAAAAATTCAAACACAATCACCATTCCCCCATACACTTTATTTACAAAAAAAACCACCTCTATCTAACACACCTAAAATACTTTATCATTTATTTATTACAAAAAACCATAATAACCTTAAAAGTTATCACTTTCTTAATCTCCATGCCGAAAAGGGTGTGCAAACTTTTTTGGGATGGAGGGATTATTTTTTGAACATATAATGTAGGAAAGAATAGGACAAGTTGATAATTTAAAAAGAAACGATAAAGAAAGTTGTTAAGACTAATGAATAAATATATAAAAAAGTAAATAAAGTAGTTGGAATTTATGAATAAAATATAAAAAAACAAGTAAGAAATGTGTTAAAACTGATGAATAAATGTATGAAAAAGTAAGTAACGTAGTTGTAACTGATGAATAAAATGTAAAAAAAAAAGTAAGATGTATAGTATATTTTTATGATTAGTGGAATATGCATAAATACGTGGGATCTCAACTTGACAAAAAACGGAAACGTAATCCTTAATTTAGGACAAACCAAAATAAAAAATGTAAATCTTACACGAGACGGATAGAGTATTTATTTGCAAAAAATACCATAATATCCCCCAAAAGCTTAATATTTAATCAAAATCAATCACGTCCCCTTACATGCCTCAAGTCTTGTATGTGGATTTTTCTATTGAATAGTGAGGTTCGAACACTGAACCTTTATTAAGACATGACTCTGATACCATATTAAATAACCACTTCATTTAAAAGATTAAGTTTATAAAAAAGAGAGTAGTTTAATATTAAATCAAAATCACTCCAACGGATACTTTTGCTTAAAAAAAGAAAACTTAAAATGAATGCCAAATCTAGTGAAACATCCTTTAACGTGAGACGAGTCATATATAGGAGAACCTCATTAAATTAATACCCGATAAATTAATAACTTCGATAAAATTAATAATTTGTCCGGTCCCAACTTGGGACCAGTTCAAATTTGGGTATCAATCAATTAAATAATAAGATAATATTTTTTTAGGAAATTCTAAAGAATACGTAAGGTTCCAATAAAAGTATAAATTAATAATTATTAAAAAAAAATCAAATATATATATACTCCATCTGTTCCGCACCAATGGTGCATTTTGCTTTTATGCACGTAGATTAAAGAGTATTATTATTTAATATGTAGTGGGTAGTTGTATTAGTGGGAGTGTGGACCCCATGTTTTAATTGTATTAGTGGGTGAGTGTGGGACCCATATATATAAAAAAGGAAAGGGAACCCTTTGGTTGGACGATCAAGATGAAAAAAAGAGACCTTGGTACTGGACGGAGGGAGTATATATTATCAACTTTAACATTCTAAGATAATTTAGTAAAATATGAATCTACTATTATTTGTTTTTTTATTAAACTTAATGTCTTCATTAATCCCATCTTTAAATATCTCGATTGCACCCAAGTTACAAACAAATAAAATAAATTAATATTTTATGTTGATCTACTCTTATAAAATATAGATAAATATTACTCCGATTACACAATTCATGAGATATTATACTCATATAATTAATTTGATTTACAAAATAATACTCCCTCCGTCCCGTTTTAATATTTACGTTTGCTTTTTGCACGTTGATTAAGGAGTATAATATTTTAATAGATAGTGGGTGGAAAGATATAATATTTAATGTAAAGTGGGTAGGTGTATTAGTGTTAGATGATATATTAATTGTTTTAGGTGGGTCCCATATTCCAAAAAGGAAAATGTAAACATTGAAATGAGACGCGTAAAATAGAAACGTAAACATTGAAACGGGACGAAAGGAGTATATAATTGTAAATTCCTTAAAGTATCATCATATATTCGAACCAATATATTCTTAATATGTATAAATAAGTTATGAAAATTATAATTTTTGTATATAACCACTTTAAATTAATAAATTATTAATTTATCGATTATATAATATCTCTCTAAATTAATAAGATTCTTTAGTTCGGAGTATATTAATTTATAGATGTTTTACTGTATGTATATTATATATGAATTAAATAAATAAATTATACTTCCTTCGTTTTAAAAAGGTTTTTACCATTTTTGCATGTAGATTAAAAAAAGGGTATCACTATATACACACCTCTCTTCCATAATTTCCCTAGGGTTCATCTCGCTTAAAATTATCCCCTATTCTTCCACTTTTAGTCAGCGCTGAGAAAGCAATCTTCATTTTTGTCAAAAACATTCTTCCCCAATTGCTGCTATGATTGTCTGTAATCTATAAGAAAAACAAAGAAGAGGATGTTTCTTATACATGACTTGCATCGGAGAAAATACTAGATGGGCAACCAGTTGAGCTATTTGTGAATATCCCACCATGTAAATTTTCATTAATAATTCTCTTATCATTCCCAAGAAAAATTGTCTATGAAGTTAAACTTATTTTAATTGGAAGATGTTAATTATATGTTTACTTTTAAATATTTATAAACATTTCAATTTCATGTTTTTTCATAAACCCTAATTATCAATCTTTAAGTAATTTTATTTAAAACGTAAGAGTAAAATAAAAATACTCTCTTATGTCAGAGTATTATTTCGATGAAAGAGTATTTGCAACACTGGTCTAAGTTTTGCAAAGGGGGCATACTTCCATATGTTTTAATGAAAAGAAGACTGAATATTCTGGGATGTCATCATCAAGATCGATGGGCTTGGAGATGAGTTGGCAACCTGAAAGGCGGCTGTTACTATAAATTTAGTTTATAATTAATCTTAAAATTGAAAAGGATAAATTTGTATTTTTAGGTGGTGTATATAATAAAATTTAAAATAAAAAATTAAAAGGGGTGTGTATTTAATAAAAGGTGTGTATTTAATAAAAGGGGGTGTGTATTTAACAACACTCTTAAAAAATTATTATTTTTAAAGATATTTTGGTATTTTTAATATAATATATAAATGATAAAACATGTAAAGGATTATTATTATTGTATATAAAGTATAAAGGAAGGATGATTGTTTTGATTTTATTATTCCCTCCGTCCACCACAAGTATATACATTTGTCTTTTGCACTTGGATTAAAGAGTATTATTATCTAATGTGTAGTAGATATTTATATTAGTGGAGTGTGTGGGTCTCATATATTAAATGTATTAGTGATGTGTGTGTGTCTCATGTGTTTTAAAAAGGAAATGTATACATTTGATGCGAATGCAAAAATTAGCAAAATGTATACCTTTCCGGCGGACAAAGGAAGTATTATTTTAGGAATGTTATATGGGATGAATGGAGGAATTGATATACATTAGGGACAATTATTTGCACCCTCGGATCTATTAAACGAACCCCATTAATTTATATATTTAAAATATATTTATGTGAGATGACGAAAATACCCTCTTATCTATATATATATATATATATATATATATATAAAAGCACATAAGTTCAACTAAAGTTTCCCTCTCAAAAATTTAGTCAAAATCTCTTATCAATATATCACAAATTTCTCATCAATTTCTCGATTCTCTCTTCTCAATTTTTCCTCCATTTATGTTGTTTTCTTAATTTATTTATTTTGTTTTTATATGGTAATAATTATTTCCTCATTTATTACATAAATTGCTTTTAGCTTTTCTTATTTCACGTTGATATATTTTCAACAAAAAAATGAGTGTGAAATTAAAGATCATAAATATATTTATTCATTTCAATACATAAAATATAAAAATACTATCATTTTAATTATTAACTTTTTCTGGAAGGACTATCAATTTGTTTAGAGATATTCACGACTCATTGTATTTTTCTGTAATTGTTAAAAATTTATGATTAACTTTAAATTGATAGTTATAGTTATTTACGAATTAAATTGTGGCAAGACTTTAAATTTTATCATTGTATTACTAAAGATCTCGAGCTCACAGTGTTAAAGATTCATGACCATGGAATAGTTATAATTATTTCAAGAATAAACTTGTCATTCCTTTTAGACATATTACTAATAATTATGTTTGTTTTTCGCACAGGGTTAAGAAATATACTCCCTCCGTCCCAATAAGTATTTCACGTATTGGTGTGCGCGGAGTTTAAGAAAATTTTGTATTTTTATGTATAAAGTAAGAAAGAGAATATATATTTTAGTTGATTTAATAAAAATGTGTGTAAAGATGAAAAATGTGTGTAAAGTTGTTGTGAGATGTGAAAAAGTAAGTATTATATTGAGATGTGTGTAAAAGTATGTATTATTGTAATGTATTTTTACCAAATTTAGTAAAAGTAGAGTGTGAAATACTTTGAGGGACGGATGAAAAAGGAAAGTGTGAAATACTTTGGAGGACGGAGGGAGTAGTATTTTAGTATGTATTGAGGTGAGATAAATGATATTTTAGTGTATAATGGATAATTGTATTAGTGTTGTAGTTGGGTCCATAATTATTTTGTGTGGTCCATATAACAAAGGAAAATGTAACCATTAGGATAGAACGCTCAAATCGAAAATATGTAAACGTTAAGATGAGATGGAGGAAGTACTTCATCTATTATATGTGCATTAATACTAAGGTTAATTTTAGAGGCAGTGGCTAATCAATCATGTGTTTATATGTGCGCGCCATCTATGTATATAAGTACGTTGACTATTAAAATAAATATATTAATAGAATTCAATTTTTTTAAACCTATTCCCGTGCAACGCACTGGTTAGTTATGAGAAATTGTTTTATAGACCCAATTAAATTTTTAAATGCACCATTTAAATACACCCCATCATCGTTATAATCACTAAATCACAGTGAACTCTAAAAACCTTATGAATTTTGCATTAGCGTCACCAATCTTTGTTAGCAACAGCATTCATAGCCATTGGTGCATTAGATGAGGTTGTTTTATAATTTTGCGGGAATCGAATAGCAGCATGAATAGTTCTTGGAGTTTTTTTTGGTGGTTGATGGCAGCGGAAGTGAAGTTCATCAGCCAACCCTTACAATGAACAAGGTGATTGTACTTGTGAATCTCTACTTTCCAGTTGGGTTGTGTACCCTCAACAACAATAGAAGGTGGTTTCTGATCGGATTGATCCTGATCAATTACAGCACGCTCAACCTCATTAAAGACTGAAGCAGAGTCTGGGGCAGCTGATTGAATCTCATCGGCAATGGGAACAGGATCACTAACAAGAGTCTCGAATCTGTTCAATGTGTTGGTCCTCCACATATCTTACTCTTAAACTTTTCTTCTTCCAGATAAAAAATCATCCTTATCTGATCAGGAGTTGCTGACTCGGTTTTGCATTTCTTTTTTCCTAAATGAGTTGGAGGAAACACCTCTTGTGAATCTGATCGGTCGGTCAACAATTGCTTGTTTCAGGGCTTTGATTGGAGATGACTTAAACTGAATCGAAAGCCTTCTCCTCGAGGGGATTTCGAATTACCTTCACAAACAACCTTCTTAAACGATTTCAGTGTTATTGGTTTATGGGTAGCAGTTGTTGGTGAAACCTCAGATGAAGGTTCCGAGCTAGGGAAGAATCGATGAGTCCGAGCCAATAGTGTTCCGATTCCAAAAGAATTTTGAGTTCATCGTGGTTTAGTGATTATAACGATGGATGCATTTAGAAATTTAAGTGGTTTAGTGATTATAACGATGAATCTATTTAGAAATTTAATTGGGGTATATATAAAAATTTGTCATAATTAATCTTATTTTATTATTTATAAAAGGGTATTTACGTCTCCTCACATAAAAATATTTTAAATTTATAAATTAATAGTGTTTGTTTAGTAGATTCAGAAGTGCAAATAACCGCCCCATACATGAATTAACTCTTTAATTTTAGAAACTCTCTAATTAATTGAAGGGTGGGAACATTGCCACCCAGCATATTATTCAGGGCACCCGATGATAGAAAAAAGATGAGGTGAAAAGGCTATAATATCCCTCCCCAAGGCTCCTAAAATTAAACATGAAAAACAATTATGGCTTTCTACACCCAATCATCTAATCAACACATTTTTTAAGTTTGAGAGAGGAGATTCCATTTTGTTGCAGAAGTCCGCCGGGAATTGGATTGGAGACTAGTTTCTTGCGACACCACGCACCCTCGTGTTTGCTGGTGCACCGCCAAATATGGGCGGCGACCATTCAACTTTGTTAAATCTATTTGCTTTGTGAAGCCATTATTTTAAATCTATTTGCTTTGAAGGAAAAAAAGAAGTTTTGATTTCTTTCCATCTTCCTCCCCTATAATCTTGTGAATTGAATACTTTTCGTTGTTTTCTCTCTTGAGTGGCTAATCATCTCACCGAAACTATTCAAAAGGACTTGTGTATGGGGGGAGGTTGATGACTTTCATTTTCATGGATATGACACGATTCCTGAAGAACTTGGAAACTGTACCTCTCTTATTTGTGTTTGATTGAAAAAGAATTTCTTGAACGGCTGTATTTGACTGTCATTGATGGACATGCTTGAGGAAAGTTGTCGCTGGTGGAGAATTCCTTCATCATCTCGGTAGTCTTATTTTGTCGAACAACTGGATCACCGAAAAATCAATCAGAAATATTAGGAATATTAAAATTCTCTTTCCAGAAATCAAACCCGGAAAATTAATAAGAAATTTAAGGAATCTTGAAATTCTCTTTCCAAAAATCAAATTTTAATTTAAGTTTCCTTTCATCTTCGTGAGCTGCACAAGTTTGGCTATATATAACCTCATTCCATTCAAACTTTCTGGAGAAGACTTGTTCCAAACTTTCTGAAGAACATTTCCACATTTCCTAAATAAATAAATAAAGATAAAATAGCTTTACTCCACTACTATGAGTTTACAATTTAAAATTATTATAGCTAAATCTTTAGTATATTAAAGGAGGATCAAAATTTGATTAGGTGTCAACATTAGAGTAAATTAAGGATGACATGACATTTTATTAGATTATTTATTTTTTTAATAATAAACTTAGCTTATAAAAGAAGATACTATAATTACTTTATTTTAAACAACCAATCAAAATATTTATTTTGTTTATCTTATTTAAAATTTTATCTAAAACTTTAAGTATTTTTATCTTTTTAATTTTAAATTAATTTTATATAAAAATAATATCAAATTAAATGTCTTCTCATGATCTTTAGTTTGACATCCATATTATCAATATTATATGATTGGAGAAATAAATTCTTAAATTTAATAATAATTTCTTTATTTTAAATTATTCTTTAATAAAATCTATTAATAAATAAAATATTTTTAGAAGAGTAATAAATATTTTATTTATTTAATCTATTTATCCTTAGAATTTTTAAGTTTAATAAATTTAGTTAATTAAAATTTTCTAAATAAGGAATTTCATGAGAAAATAAATCTGATTAATTTTCATAATTTTTTATCATTAATTTTTTATTTTATTATATTTAATAATTTATAATTAATTATACAATAATGTATATTTTTATTTTTATTCATTAATTTTATTATTAACCGATAATAATTAAGAACAGTAGTAAAACGGGTATTTTTGAGTATCCGTTCTATCCAAACTTTAATAGGGTGTGTATGGTTAGTTGAAAACGAGTTTAAGATGAGTACAGATAGTTGTAAAAAATTCCATTATAGTTTGAAATGGGTACGAGGAATGCCTCAATATATCAAATTAATCGTCTTCTCGTGATCTTCAATTTGACATCTATATTACCAATATAATATAATTTGAGAAGTAGATTCTTAAATTTTATAATAATTTTTTTATTAAAGATAAACTTTAATTAAAATTTATCAATAAATAAAATATTTTAAAATAGTAAGAATTTATTTATTCTATTTTTAACATTGTAAGCAAAATATTTGTATAACATAAAAAATGGATAAAATATGAATATACGAAATTAATAAATAAATGTATACACAAATAAAAAAACTATTATTATCAATCATCATTTACTTTTATAAAAATTTTTATGCTCAATAAATGAGAATATGTTAATTTAATAGTGTTATAAAATATATATATATATATATATATATATATATATATATATATATATATATATATATATATTAAACATTTAATAAACTATTTAGAATAATAAGATTTATATACTTTTATATATATATATATATATATATATATATATATATATATATATTATTAATAATATTATTATTAATATATTTTATTATTATATATTAGAATATAAGGCCAAGAAACTATTTAGTAAACCACCAAAATAATTTAATTTCTTTTATTGTGAATTTTAATTTATTAATATAGATGCAAGACTTCCAAAAGAAGACATTTGCAAAACTTCTACTAGAAGATTGATATTTGACTAATGTGCAAGACTTCCACAAGAAGACATGTGCAAGACTTCTACAAGAAGAATGATACTTGACTATATATAAGTGGTCATGGGCAAAGTATTATTGAGTCTCAAGGTAGGGTTTTGAATATGGTGGCCCACGTCGATTGCGGACTAAATATGGGGGCCAACGGCAATGTGGAAGAGTCGACACTACTTAATGATCTCTCGAAGTCGTCGATTTATATGGGGTCGGCGGCAATGGTGGAGGAGCCGATACTACTTAATGTTCTCCCGAAATCATCGACTTATTTTGTAGATTTGGTGGTCGCTTCGTCAATTGATCAGTGGGAGATCTCTTATTGTAAGAGTAGGTGTTTTTTCATCAATTTATAGTTATTTGAATTCTCATATAGAATTAGAAAAGTAGTTATTTGAAATTATCATATAGAATTAGAAAAGGAAAAGGAAGAAGAAGATGGTTGGTGTAACCAAGAGGTATATAATTTAATTGACAAGTAGGATTTCACTAAATCTTAAAAGAGAATGTGTTGAAACATATTTATTGCTAAGAAATCATGAATGCAAAAATAATGAAATGAATAAATTAAAAATTACAATAATCATTTGTTAATGATATAAATAGTAAATGCATAAGTTTTAAAATGATACAAATAGTAAATGCATAAGCTTTAAAATTATTGTAAGGTTTATAGTTCATTAACGAAAAAAAATTGGGGAAAATTTCACATCTGGTCCCATAAGAATTTCTTCAAATCAATTATAGTCCCGTAGGAATATACCGGTCTCATAGCTAGCGGTTTTTGTCCCATAAGAGTATTATAATAAAAAATTTTCATCTCAAATTAACTTATATTACTATAAACTACCAGATTTATATTATAAACTGTGTTTCAAAATAGACACAGACCGTTTTGGTCTCATTAATGGTTCAGAATATTTTGTCAACTATTAACAATTTAAATGAAAAATTCCTATGAGACTAAATCTACTAGTTTTGAGACCTTTTTGACATTGAGCAATTCTTACGAAACTAAATATGAAATTATCCCAAAGAAATTGTAAAAATTATTGTACTATTTCATAGATACACCATTCAATTAATGTAATATATTTAGAAGCTACTAAATTTTTTTTCTTATGAATATTTTATATTAATATGAATATTATTAAAATTTTATTAGAAATATATATATGTTTTATGTATATATAGAAAACTTAAAAAAAATATTGAAATATATAGAGAAAAAAATTATATTATATAGAGAGTATATATCACTTATATTTTTAAATTTAATTTCTAATAAGATTAGAATTATTTTAGAAAATTTATGTGACTAATTATAATCGGTAGTTCTATTTGTTAGATGTAAATTTTGATATTTTAAACAGTTAGCTTCGATCAAATATAAAAACTTAAAATTTATAAATTAAGAACCAAACATTTTATTTATTGCAAGTTGTATTTATGCTGTTGCACCATCAAACATTTTAACAAATTTATATTTAATCAAATGTATGTATTTTTTTCATAATTATTAATTTTAAAAACATTTCACCAGCTCTTTTTTTTTATTCCTAATTTATTTAAAGACCTAAATGTTTGAAATTTATGTGATATATGTACTATTAATTGCACAAATTTAATTGTAAATGCTGTATTTTAAAATTAAAAATATATTATTTATTCGTACTACTTGATATTTTAAAATTTAATATGTATGGTACTATCAATTGATAGTCCAAATAACTCCTCGGAAGGATCATAATCCACCTGCCACAACAAATTCTCCACCTTGGTCATTATTTCGTTAGTTTTGTTTTTCCTCAATTCAGATTTTTAAAACATACTTATATTTTTAACCCTTTAAATTATAAATTCTTAGAATTTTAGTTATGTGTTATAATCATGTTTGCAGTTATATGTGTTATAATCATGTTTGTCATCATATGTGTGCTTGAGGATGATTTATGCAAATTAGAAAATAATTCTTCACTTGAACATTCTGATATCACCATCCCTAAAGGAAAGGGATGTTCCATTACCCCAACCGATCACATCATTCGGGTAATCCAACCGAATACACAATATTTTGTTCGGGTATTTCAATCAAACATAATTATAAGGATATTTATTTTTATTTTTTTAGTACGCACAGCAAATTAGGAGTACAAATAGTCAATCTCATAAAAAAACTTTATGATCCCGCGTATTACGCGGGCTTCGTATTAATAAAATATAGTAGATTACTATTATATTTATGAGTTGCCAATATAGGCAAACTTTGTGTGAGAGAGTTTTATGGTGATACAATTTTATTTTTTTATTTTTAATTATACTGTATATTTGTTTATTTATCGAGTAAATAACATTTATTAATAAAGTTTATGTTTATTTGGTGAAAACTGCCCCTCAAGTTTATGGAATCGGCTCCTTGTTCTTTTTTTATAAGGCAAAATCTTGTGTGTGCCCGGACATACGGGAGCACATTCCGTGTGCCTTTAGAATTTTGTGCTAAATTATATACTCTTTAGTATAAAGATGTGTACCATTTATTTTACAAGACAAAAAACTTGTGTGTGCACGAGCGCACGGAAGCACACTCCATGTACCTTTAGAATTTTGTGTTAAATTATATACCCTTTAGTATAAATATGTGTACCCTTTATTTTCTGAAAAAAATAAAAAATATAATGAAAAATGTATACCCTTTAGAACAAAATGGTGTACCCTTATTAATTAAAGTGTATACTCTTTAGAATAAAATAATGTACCCTTATCCATAATACTAAGTTCTAAAGGCGCACGGCGTGCCACGGGCGCACGCAAGCCTCACTCTTTTTATAATAAAAAGATGACTATATGAAATATGAATTAACATAACACTAAATTAATTATCGGATAGGTATTGTGTGAAATAATCTCACGTGATACCATTTTACACATTTTAAAATAGTTATCACTTTCGCTATAAATTTTTATCATTTTCATTATAAGATATCACCACTTTTCATTTATACTATAATGTGTTGATGAAATAATATTATCACTTTTATTGTAAATGTTATCACTTTCTAACCCTCTTATGTAAACATTTATGATAGACGGTCTCACACAGGTCTTTGCCAAATTAATTATGTTACTGTCTTTTTTTTAATTATGATTCATGCTCTATTTTACTTTAGGAGTTAGGACATTAGTATTTATTTTTAGAATTTATTTTTATTTTTTGGTATATTTGTGATTTATTTATTTATTTATTTTAGTTCACATCATATTTTACGCTTATGTATTTATTTATAATATTTATATTTAATTTAATTAATTTTTAAAGTATAATTTATAATTATAATTTCACCTTTCATAATGAGTATGAAAAAAAATTACAATAATCGGTTGCAACCGATTTCACTTGACTCAATAAATAAATAAATAAATAAATAAATATATATATATATATATATATATATATATATATATATATATATATATATATATATATATATATATAATTGTGTACAAATGATTCATAAAAACCATTTCACCCTTGTAATATAATGACTAGTGTCATTGTCATTTCACCCAAACATGTTTGTATATATTATTTTTATATTATTACTTTATCCTAACAGTATAGTAAATAATTTAAATAAATTATCCATACTCCAAATATAAGATAATTTAATTTAAAATTTTTTATTTTAAATATATACAATATGAATATTAAATTAAAGATCTTAAAAAGATAATTAATTTAATATATTATTTAATATAAATTAATTTGAAATAAAAAACTTATATACATTTAAAATTTTATTTGATTAAAAGGGTTAGAGAGATTTTTTGATTGGTTCATAGTTATTTATTTTTCAGCATTAATTATTAATGCATTTACACTCGTTTATCTTGTACATTCACTCTCTTTCCTCACACATGAATTGCACTTATATCTAATAGGTTGACATGTGTTAATTATTTTAATTTTTTATTTATTTTTATTATACTTTCTATTTATGATAACTGATTCATTTATAGGCCTATTGTTTTATTATATATATGTAGATAGATTTTACACTATGTTTAGTTAGAATTTAAATTAAAGGGGAATCGTAGGATTTACGATGTGGATTTAGTTAATAAAAGATTAACTCATACAATAAATAAAAAATTCGATTTGATTTTTGGTTAATAAGAATTTTAAATTTGGATAAATTACTTATAGGTACACATTTTGTACCCTAAATTATTAAAAGATACAATGAGTTCAAAAAACTACTATCACATACAAAATATTAACTTAAAATACCAAATATAATCTTAATTCATTATAATCTCATACACTTTTAAACCACAAACCCTAAACCCCTCACCCACCCACTGCCGTCGCCGGACCGCCGCTGCTGCCGGAGCTACGCCGCCGGCGACGAGTGACCGGCTGCCGCCGGAAAGTATGGGTATATAATTTTTTCGCTATACATGATACTTACGATGGGTATATAATTTTTTCGCTATACATGATACTTACGATTCACACTTTTTTTGCTGCACACACTTTTTTTACTGCACATATTTTTTGCTGCACACGAACATTTATAGTGCACACAAACATTTATGTGCAGCACATTGTAAGAGTAATATTGGAATATCACTATATATTTATGTAGTTAGTAGTAATATTTTTGTATTTTTGTATCTCATAATAATAAAGGAGTTTTTAATGTAACTTATAATAAGTATCCCAAATTTGAATTTCTAACCCCGAAAACTTAATCAATAATTTAAAATTTCCATCTCCAAAATTTAAAATCGAATCAAATTTTGAAAAAATCTAACCAAATTAATATTATTTCAATTTGGATTAAAGTTGGTCTTACTGTGGCCGGGACACACCGTGTGCCTTTAGAATTTAGTATTATGTGTAAAGGTACATTGTTTTGTTTTGTTATAAAGGATATATACTTCACTTTAATTAATAAGGGTACACCATTTTCTTCTAAAGGATATATACTTTTTATTTATATTTTTTTATTTTTTTCAAAAAATAAAAGGTACACATCTATGTGTACCCGTGCAGATAAGTTTTTGCCTTTGGTTTAATCGTTTTGTTTGGTTTAGTCCGAATTTTGCAGTTGAATAAAGGAAAGAAGAGGCATAGTAATGTGGGGGCTTATATGCAAATCCGTCAATAGTAGCGGTGAATAGTGCAAATTAGTGTTGTTGTGGTTGAAAGAAATGATTGTGTGCCTCGCCGTCGTCGGTCACCAGGTCCGCCGCCGCCTCTTTAGTTTCTGGGATCGGTCATTAAAATTGTTTTTAATTGATGTTGTATAATACGCAGAACAACCCGTTGTACGTACAGAGTTTTACCGAATCAGATGATGCACTCAAACTTCATCATATAGTCCATTGTTCTCTTGACGTCGTTGATGAGAGAGTTTGGTCTATTTTATCATATGTTAGATCCGATTTCCCAAAATTCATTTCTATTTGATTAGTTATAGATCGATTTAGATGCATAGGCATGGTTGTTCTGTTCTGATCTGTATAATGATGAATTTGTTAGGGTTTGTTCTGATGTTTATGGTTGAATTTGTTATTATCAGTAAACAACCCTAAAAAGGCAAGTCCAACTATAAACGAGGCATTTCTCGATTTGCTTTATCCTACTGAAAACTACAAAGTGTAAGCACCTCTGGTCTAGTCATACCATGATTGATACATGGACATAGAAACAATTAGTGTGTTTTCCTTTCAGATATGGTTACTTGACAAATACCAAGGTCAAAGTCATATTGGTGACTACAGATCTTGATGTTCGAGATGCAGATGTCCGAAGCGTAAGTTGTAACTACTCCCTTGATAACTTCACTTATTATGTTAAGACGTTGTTGTTGCCTTCAATTTCATACAGCTCACATGTTTTTTTCCCTTTCTCACACAATTCCATTGCAGCTAACTATCTCTCACTGCTTCAGTTTTTCAGGAGGTTCCATGCTGCATATGTTGATGCAGTGTCAAACCCATTTCACATCCCGGGTAAGAAAATAACTTCAAAAACTTTTGCTCAAATGGTCAGCTCAATTGTCAAGTCCTTTGGTTTGAGTTCAGCAAGTTAATGTAATCTTAATGCTCTAGTTGGAGATGTACTGTTTCTTTTTACTTATTCTATAGGACTTGTTTTGTCAACTATTCACTCATATGATGTGGATGGTATTTATTTTGAGTTATACCATTTCAGTTATCCATCAATAGTTCTAGTTCGCAACCTAGATTAGATAAAAATAAAACATAGGATGTATGCCAATGATATAGAATGTGCTCCACGATCTCTCTGCTTTTATTTTTCATCCCGACTCCAAAAGAAACAACCAAAAATACTCTTCACTGTGGGAACAGTCGGACAAAATGAAACAGAGGATGTTTGAATGTGCTCCACGATCTCTCGCTCTTTTTTTCATCCTGAGTCCAAAAGAAATGACAAAAAATACTGGGGGGAAGAGAAACATCTCATACACCAAAGAGAAGCCAAGGCAAAAAAGCTATGCAAGTCCAGCAACACCATCAGTGAGGATATTCCGGTAATCAAGGTAAAACATAAAACACACAAGATCCTCCTCGGCTATATGCTTAGCAAATTCTTGCTCTTGTGTTGTCTCTCTCTCCCCTCTTCTCTGCACTTTCCTTTTCTTCCTTGTTCATATTTAGTCAAAAAGCAATCCTCTATTTGAGGCTCATTTGTGGATCCTTGGATATCATCCATCCATTAGCATGGTTAAACATGGCATCGATTGCGCGCTTTTTACACAATGCTTTCAGCATTAGTGACAGGATTTGCAGTATCCAATCTCAATTTCTTCGCAACGACGTCAGAAAGTGAAATCCTTGAGTAAGAAATGCTAATTCCTTATTACATTGTGTCGCAGCCTCGCAATCAAATTGTTGGTTCTATCACAACTGAAAGTGCTGGCAAACTTCTCGGCAACCATTTTGAACAGCTCCAAATCTGCTATTCGTACAGCCTGAAAAGACAATTGCAAAGTCGAAATAAACCCAAACAATACTGTTGAAAAACTTCCCTTGCATTAATTAAATCATAGACAAATACTCGAAGAGATTCACATTGAAATAAAACAAAGCAGGATTTTATCAGATGGTTACAAGAACTTGAATTGGTATGTACTCACATTTGTAAGCTTGAAGTACGGCCTCAGTGCTTTTTCCATTCCTTTTTGCATAAGTAGGGTTCTTTCAGGAATCTCTCCAAGCAATAAACGGACGATCACAGCTCACTTGTTGCACAGAACTCGGAAACCAAGAGCAGAAACAGGTGCTAGCTTGAAGGAGGGATTCCTTAGCATCAGTATATTGTTCTAATTTTTCCAAAGTAGAAGAGGAATCTACAGAACTACTATAAATTAAGAGTGAGGCTCATGTGCACCCGGGCGCACGGAGCACATTCCGTGCGCCTTTGCAACCCTTTGCAATTTAACTTCCTAGCAATACATAAGTTTAAATAAAATTGGAGGGGGGAGAGTTGTGTTCACATGGGGACACGGCTCCCTCCGTGTCCCCGGGGACGCAGGAGCTTTTGCCATAAATTAAAGTAAGAAAATGCAATCTCTAAGGCATGAAATTAAGTCCAAAGGTAAAATAACAGCAGGAACACCCCAATATTTACGAGCACTCGTACTTTTATTTGACTAATCTAGGAATCCAAAATTACACAAAATCATCACAGACGAGATACAGGAGCCTTGCAATATCCCAATATAGTAGACCTCCCAAATTTCTAAAGGGTGACACTCTTGTTACTCGACACTAGGCACTCAAATTCTTAAAAAAAAAAAAAGGATCATATGAAAGTACACTTTTAACCTACCCAAAAACATACATCTAATGTGCTATATCACTTTGATGCACTCAATCCAGCCAAATGAATTGGATCTGTGTTTTGAGGATTTCCTTTCATTTTCGATTTTTCTGATCGACAATTTATAGATTTGCTCTCCAGTTTATGAATTCAAATTTGTAGTTTTGGAATTTGGATCTGTGTGAGGTGATCGGATTCATGGCTAGTATGTGCTGAGGAGTGATAATTGGGGAAATTGAGGCTTCAACGTCAGCTGAGCCGAGTTCTAAATCTGCGAGGAGTGAAAACTGAAAACTCATCAGTTTAATTTTGTCAACACCGGCTGTGGCGCAGCCGATGGATGGCGAAGGCAAGAGTAAGAAGTAGAAACAGGATGCTGTCGTTTCGATTTTGCCTCCGAGAGATTGCATGAACACGATTCAAAGCGTTGTGAATCAGGCAGAAGACGAATAGAAAGAGAAAGAGAACCAACTTTCGGTGACACTCGGCCGTAAACTCGGTTGATTATCCTAAATTTGGCATTTGGTTGAATGTTTTGGGTAGGGTTAAAAGTGTACCTTGGAATATTTTATTTTTGAATTTTGGGTGCCAATCAGATGAATATAGTATTATTCAATCTATTAAATTTGTTTCAATTGTTACAATCACTGACTAAAGTACCCGCCATGATATTCATGAGATATGAAGAAGGCCACAATCAAAAGAAGCCTTTTTCAAGAGTAGACCAGCCATGAACTTGGGCATTAACTTGTCTCTCAAAAACTGCATCACAACACCATCACTCTGCTGCATCAATCCTACCATATATGAAGTAGTAATGAGATCAAAGCTTCTCCATTTTCTCTGAGAGGCAAAGATTTGCAGCGATTCTTTGATCCTCGACTGCTGCTGCTGCTCTTGTTCAACCTTGAATGCGGCACCCAAAAGCCTAGCTAAAATGACGCTGTCCTCTAACGCGCAACACCCTCCTTGGGCAAGGTCTGGTGTCATGGGATGTAATGCGTCACCAAGGACGCAAACGTTATCTTTGGTTATGTTGCCCCATAGCAATTCCCAGGGGCGCCTGAATCTCAAAGGCGAACATACCATGTTATCTAACTCAGTTGATTCAAATACTCTTTTCACCTTGTCACAGGCGCTACCCACTCGCCCAAGTACAAGCTCCTTCAACTTCCTTGTATCCTCCACTACTATTTCTTTCTCTGCAATTAATTAATTCAAATGACATGATTTAACTAAGCTAGGAAAGACATTAACATAAATACCTTGAGGAGTGGGACTAAAGGTGAAAAACCAGTAGACCACATGATGATCACATGGAATCAGGCCATATCTAACATTTTTCCCAAAGAACTGCATCAGCTTGGGCTCAAAACCATGGCCATCCTCAAAATAAGTGAACCCTCTAACTGCTGATCGACCAGTGGAACACGGGTTACTAAACCCTAGATGCTTAGCCACAGTAGAGTTTACTCCATCACAACCAATCACCACCTAATTAAATTAAATTAATTAACAACATTTCATTTCACATTAATTAATTACTCTGGGTTGGGTTGGGCTGGGCATTAATTACGTACCTTGGCTTTTAGGATGGTTCCGTCTTGGAGATGAATAGATTTGAAGCAGCCCTGATTTTGATTTTGATTTTGAATATGAACCACCTTGGAGGAATACCTAATGGTGTCCCTGGGGAGTTCATTTTCCAGAGTTTGTAATAGTACTTTCCGAACCACACACCGGACATCAACTGATCCCCTGCCCATGCCAATGCCTTTTATAGATCATTCCAACTACTTGCTAGTAATCAAAAATACTACACTACTTACTGCGAATTAAAAGCCAATTCTGAGGTGTCATCCCTGGAAATCGCAGATGTAGTCACCACTCTTGATCATACGAACAAGAAGAAGAAAAATTAAGATTAACATGGAATGGAATTAATTAATACAAAGAAATTGGTACCCTACCCATTAAGCTTGATGTGTTTTTGGCGTAGAATTTCTCCAATACCAATAGCGTCCAAAGCCCTCCACCCATTACTCCAGATTCCAAGAGCAAATCCTGTAGTTCGCAGGCTATCGCCCGACTCCAAAACCACACTCTTGATTCCCAATCTATATATGTTAATTCAACATAATAAACTTAATTGCTTATATTATAAGAGTAGTATTTAATATGTGAACTGGATACCTGTGAAGTCCTAAGGAAGTTGCTAGACCAGCAATTCCACCGCCCACAATTACTACATCTTCCATGATTCCAGACTTGAGCTTCAGATCCAGCTAGATACTTTGAATTTATGTAGCCACAAAGATAAGATTAGGAACAAACTTGTGACGACACCGCATACGTATTACTCACTCTACATTTCTATAAATACCATCATAATCATCTATTCTGGATAAATGCATGTATTTATATGTGTATCAATATTTTATTATTTATATTTTTTAATAATTGAATAATTATTTGTCAAAAAAAAATTGAATAATTATTTTACGTTTAAATTTTAATTAAAAAATTAACGGATAATTTCCTTATAAAGTATATAAATTTCTAAATATAGATACACTATTAACGTATACAATATTTTTTTGACAAAGTTTTTGTAAGATATTCATACAGACGGATCAAATATATACTATTTATTTTATAAAGGATAATTACTAGGTTAAAAAAAAATTCTTAATTACTATAGATACAAACATATTACTACTAATTACATAAATATATAGTGATATTCCAATATTACTCCTACAATGTGCTGCATATAAATGTTGTTTGCAGCAAAAGTGTGTGTAGTAAAAAAAAGTGTGTGCAGCGGGAGTTTTTTCGGCGGCCTACCGGCGGCGGTGGAGCTCTGGTAGCTGGAGTTTTTTCGGCGGGCGTCGGCGATGGTGGTTTGGCGGTGGGTGAGGGTTTAGGGTCTGTGGTTTAAAAGTGTATGAGTTTAATATTATATTTGATATTTTACTTTAATATTTTGTATGTAAGATTAATTATTTTAAATCAATGTATCTTATAGTAATTAGGAATATAAAGTGTGTACCTATGAGTATTTAATCATTTTCTAAATTTGAATTATTACTTTTGTCAACTCCTCCTTAATTATAAAAATTCTTTTAAATCCTTAATTTAATTGAAATTTTCTATACACATGAGACATGAGAGGAAATTGGGTGCAGAGCCTATCAGATAAACCAAATTACTTTTTTATCTTAATTATAAGTGTATATCTTTTTATGCCAAAATTGACGAAAATACCATTTACTCGAATGTATTCGAGTAAAGGGTATTTTCGAGTAATATGAGTTAGTAATGTAATTTTCGAGTAATGTGAATAATGTGAGTGATTAATGTATTTTCGAGTAAATGAGTGAGTGGATAATGCAATTTCGAGTAACATAGGTGAGCGGATAATACAATTTCGAGTAACATAGGTGAGCGAGTAAAGGGTATTTTCGAGTAATATGAGTGAGTAATGTAATTTTTGAGTAATGTGAATAATGTGAGTGAGTAATGCACTTTCGAGTAATATGAGTGAGCGGGTAATGCAATTTCTAGTAACATGGGTGAACGGGTAATACAATTTCGAGTAGCATGAGCGAGCGGGTAATCAATTTCGAGTAACATTAATGAGCGGGTAATGTAATTTCGGATAACATGAGTGAGCGGATAATGTATTTCGAGTAATATTTTTTTATGATTTTTCATGTTTTTATTACTTTACTCAAATATATTACTCAAATATTCGAGTAAAGGGATTTTGGTCAATTCGATCATTAAAAGGTTCTTAAATATATAGGGTAGAAAAGTAATTTGTTACACTGCGTTTTTTTTTCCTTTTAATACTTCTAACGTACAACAGACATCATCTCGTCTCGATGAACATGCTATCGTTTTACGTTTACATAGTAGGGATACATGCTTAAAGTGGAAAGGAAGAAAAACGAAAAAAAAGCTAGGGTTTTAAATATCAGGGTTTTCATTCAATATTCCTGTTACATCCGTGCGATTTCTGTTATGATGACACAATTCAGTCGCTATTTACTATCCGATTTACACCATCATCATCATCATCAATTGAAAAGTTAAAGGGAGGAGTGTCTTTCACATGATGCACGATTTAATATACTGACATATTATATACTCCACTTCATTATTTTATTTCAACTTTCAGATCTTTTCTTTTGTTCACCCATCTAATTCCTGTTCTTCGCTGTCAATCGGACAGGCTAACCAGTGAAAAGGTACGTGAATTTCTTGAGCAATTTCTGTTTAAATTTAGATTTATGTGATTTATTTCTAGATTTTGATAGTGTAAGTATCACATCTGCTTCAGTTTGGGCATAATGAGTCTTATTTATACAGTTGAGTGTTTATACTTTCAACTACTACTTTGCTTGAATATTATCATACACGACGGTTTGCTTTGGTTGGCTATTTCTCTTCTTAGGAAAAAGATTTGCGCGAAAAGATCTAATAAACGTTCCTCCTGTTATTACAATTTGCTGCTCCATCGTTAACTCTGACCAGGTCTTGATACATTTTAAAAGAGAAAAAAAAAATACCGCAATAATTTATCAAGAGATGAATCTAGTACCAAATTATTCAGTAGTAGGAGCAGTTCACTGCTAAGAGACTTCGAGATGGACTGCAGGGGCCAGATTCTCTCATCTCATCTGGTTGAGTGACCTTGAAGTTCATCATTAGCAAATAGAATGAAGGAAAGTCTTCTACAGTCCAACTTCTTAAAGACTACATGCATGTATTGTCTCTTCCCATAATTCTGAGAGATTGTAATTCATATAGTCAATGTTGAGGTGATCTGGGATCTGACTGCAACTAAATTTGTTTGCTTCATGTAGCATTTGACCACTCTCTTTGGATTCTAATTGTTCGGAATGAATTTTTGTAGGTTAAGCATGGGTGTGGCTAAAACCATCATTGACATGGAGGAGGGAGGTCTGGAGATTGGAATGGTTACTTCTCATTACTTCTAATCATCTCTGAGTTTACGTAATATAATTGTTTATTTTACATGTAAGTCCTCGCATCATCCACTTTTTGTGACTTCTTATATCATATTTCCTAAGTACAAGGTTAATGTCTCAATCTACATGAACTACATATGATTTGCTTGTTTGTGTCATTTGTAAATGGCTGAGAACGAAATTTTTTATTGTTAGTTCTTTTATTTGAATATGCAGCTAAACTTGGAACTAGTTTTCAATGAAACTTAAATGTGAAAGATTGCGAGTTGTAGATGGGTATTGGTTCTTATATAGAATTGCTGGATATTACTGGGAAATTAAAGTAACTGTAGCTATTTATTTTTGTGGTTTGCAATAACTATTCATTATTCATTAAGTTAAACAATAGATTATGGTCTTAATTGTAAATCTGTCTGTACTGTACCTATGCCAAATGAGTTGATAATAATGAATATTTAATTTCAGTTTTTATAAATTTCAAGTTAGTTCTCATGTCACAGGACCAGCATCATCAAGAAAATTTTATTTTCTATTGGTCGTACTAAGGTCTGTGCCTGTCATTTATTTTGTTGACTAGAGCTGCTCATTTTGGCTTCCTTAGTTTGACGTTTTAAGATCACATTATTAATATGTTTTACTTAAGAATATAATAGTAATAACTATTTATCAAGGTTATAGTCGGAATGCTATACATGATCTAGTCGTGTTGCCTGTCTTAATATTCACATGATATGTAAGCTCTTATTCACTCTAGCCATGGTTAATTATTTTGAACAAATTTTCAGAATATAGAACGGTCTCTGGTGTTGCTGGACCTCTTGTTATCTTAGACAAAGTCAAGGTGATTGCTGTATTCCCTCCTAGCTCTTTCTTCTCTGTCAGTTGAAGCATCTGTTCTCATTCTCTGTGCCTCGTGAATTTGGACGTGGGAAGAAAAAAATCATAAAGATGTTTTTCTGAAACTGTATCAGGATCCCAAGTACCAGGAAATTGTTAATATTCGATTAGGGGATGGCACAACCCGAAGGGGCCAAGTCCTTGAGGTTGATGGAGAGAAGGCCGTTGTCCAGGTAACTACTATCAGATTTTCTTTCTCTATTGAATTGTGGGATATAACTGGTTTTTCTATCCTCCAAAATTTTGCCTCTTGGTCTCATTTTGGCCTCATCTTAAGGAATACCTGCCTCCTTAGCCTTTAATGGCTATATGCTGAGTCACCTTCTTGGGAGACCTTTTTCCTGAATTGTTTTAGTTATGCACGTCTATTCAAATATCACTCCCCTTTCTAGTAACAGTACTTTCAGTCTATATCTTGTATTAATGAGTGAGCATTTTTTTACCTTTGCTCTTCTTACTAGGTTTTTGAAGGAACATCTTGAATTGACAATAAATTCACAACTGTACAATTCACTGGGGAGGTACAGTGCTTGCTCTTGCAAGTGTTTTCTCGTATTTTTGCTATTAGCAGGGATCATTGAGTCATTTTGCGTAAATATTTCCCTCTGTGTGATCTATTTTTCATCCCAAAAACACCACTCAAATAACAAGAGAAATTCTTCTATTCCATACTCCATTTGTTTTATTATATTTTTCGTTACAGTCATGTTTGGTCACCCTGGCGGTAAACAAGTGGTTTGGATTAAAAATTTCAAAATGGAATCCTTTTGGCCCGCACAACTTTAATTTTTCATCATATTGTGCCAGGATTGCAATCTTTGATTTTAGTGTTGAAGTTGAGCTGTCAGCTGTCATTCTTATCAGGTTCCTCAGATATGGCATTGTAACTAAATGTATTATTTATACCATCTGTACAAATTTTCAGTACTTTGTGTTCTCCATCTTTTCATTTAATTAAGTCTTTGGTTGATATAATTGTCTTCTTCAAAATTTGGACTTAGAAGAGGCAATGTATGTGATCAATCACCTTGGATCAGTGTGTTCATGCTATTTTTGAGCCACTATAGTATGATGGTTTATCTTCTCTGATATTCAATTTACAAATATGTATATGTTTGTTAATTCGTTGACCTCCTTAGTGTGTACAATAAGCTATGCACATTTTTTTTTTTTTTTTTTTGGAATTCTATTTTTTTTGGGATAAGATTGAATTCTGATGGCATCTATGAATTGTGCTACAACTTGTTTACAGGTCTTAAAAACACCCGTCTCATTGGACATGCTTGGTCGTATTTTTAATGGTTCAGGGAAGCCCATTGATAATGGCCCTCCTATTCTTCCTGAGGCCTACTTGGACATTTCCGGCAAGTATCAATGGTGTATGACAAGTGTTGTTTCTGTATTATGTAACAACTCATTTCATTGATACTTTAAACTGTTTGGTTCAGGGAGTTCCATCAATCCTAGTGAGCGAACCTATCCTGAAAAAATGATACAGACTGGAATTTCAACTATTGATGTCATGAATTCAATTGCACGTGGTCAGAAAATTCCTCTTTTTTCTGCTGCTGGTCTTCCTCACAATGAAATTGCTGCCCAGATTTGTCGTCAGGCTGGTTTGGTGAAACATTTGGAGATAACTGAGAATCTTCTAGAGGTATATCTTTACTACTGCAGATGTTCCTAGATATGATCCCAGTAGGATGATTATATTCATGTTTCATGTTGCTTGATATGATTTAAGCATCACTGTCTTTAGTTCCTTACTTTTCTATTGGCGTGTTCTTATGATCTACTGTGCTACAGGGAGGTGAAGAGGACAACTTTGCCATTGTCTTTGCAGCTATGGGAGTGAACATGGAGACAGCACAGTTCTTCAAGCGGGATTTTGAGGAAAATGGATAGATGGAGAGAGTGACCCTTTTCCTGAACTTGGTAACTATGCCATCACATTCGATCAATTTTTAAAGTAAATCTTGGGGGTCTAGTCCTGTTTCTAATGGCAGTTTTTTGCAGGCCAATGACCCTACCATAGAACGTATTATTACTCCTCGCATCGCGCTGACAACTGCTGAATACTTGGCATATGAATGTGGCAAGCATGTTCTTGTCATATTGACAGATATGAGTTCTTATGCTGATGTTCTTCGTGAGGTAAGGTCTATATATTATGGTAAAAGTATTACAAGTAATAGTTTTAATATGCATCTTGTCTTGGCTATCTTTCAAAGTGTGTAGTTATTAGTATTACTTCTCCAAGTTAATAGGAAAAACTGCGTATTAGAGATCATATTTCTTAGGTCTCTGCTGCTCGAGAGGAAGTACCTGGAAGACGTGGATATCCTGGTTATATGTATACGGATCTGGCAACCATCTATGAGCGTGCTGGACGCATAGAAGGACGAAAGGGTTCCATTACTCAAATTCCTATTTTAACCATGCCAAATGATGGTTAGATACTCGTTAATTTTCTGTGTCAGCCTTCAGGCAAATTTTGTTCTCTCTTTCTTGTTGTGATAACTATTAGTAAATATAAATCCATCTGAATTTGTCAGATATTACGCATCCTACTCCAGATCTTACGGGATATATTACTGAAGGGCAGATATATATTGATAGGCAACTTTATAATAGACAGGTAATGAGAGGTTTATGCACTGCGGTAATTTATTGTGACTGAAAATTGTGGTGGTTATCTCTTGAAATGACTGATAATCATACTTAGAAGAGGTGGATTAAGTGTTATGTGTGTAGTGCTGTAAGTAAACATGTTATTGCCTTATGGGTTGGGGTGTTATAAATTTACTAACCACATGTTTGCCAGATATACCCTCCAATCAATGTGCTGCCATCCTTGTCTCGTTTGATGAAGGTAATAGTAACTGGTTTCATATAAATCATGTGTGATGAATTAGTGAGGAGTATATTTCTGCAGAGTGCAATTGGCGAGGGCATGACTCGTCGGGATCACTCTGATGTTTCTAACCAGGTATGTTTTTAATTTTGTTTGGGAGAATGTATATATCCTCCTCAAGATTAGATTTTTTTGAATGAATGAATGGATGCAGCTGTATGCAAACTATGCAATTGGGAAAGATGTCCAGGCAATGAAAGCTGTGGTGGGAGAAGAAGCTCTTTCCTCGGAAGATCTGGTTTGTATTTGGATGCAACTTACTGCTTTGGTTTTCATTACATGGGTTAGACATTGAAAGGTGTGGTACGTGCAGTTATATCTGGAGTTCCTTGATAAATTCGAAAGGAAGTTTGTGTCACAAGGTGCGAATGACGCGCAACATAATTCAGTCGCTTGATTTAGCGTAGACCCTGCTTCGGATCTTTCCACGAGAACTTCTTCACCGAATTCCTGCAAAGACACTGGACCAATACTACAGCAGGGATGCATCTAACTGAAGTTTAACCAACTAAAAGCCTTATGGTTTTGTAATTTAAACCCCACCCCACTCCACTCTTTCCTACAAGTATTTATTTTATATCCTCATTATCTTATCCTTCCAAAAATAAAATGACCAGTGCCTCTGCCTATAATTTTTCAATTTTTCTTTTGCTTCACTTCTCTAAACCTGCTCCTTACACAGTAAGATTTACTGCTCCTGGTTAGAGGATATTCACTGTCTGTAGAATACCATATGAAACCTTGCCATCAATCTTATTAATTTTTTGCTGCTGCTCATCTACGATCCATTCGCCATTTCTTCTGCACTCTCCGCATCAAATACACTGGGCTCTTTCAATTCCATATTTAAACATCACAACATCCCCTCTTCCAATTTTATATTTGCTAGGGTGTTTAAATTAAGGGACCAGATGATTTACAAGGGTTTACGATGTAAACCTTGTTTAAAAAAACTAATTCTTTAAACATTATTAAAAAAAAGGTAATGTCAAAATCACCATGGGTATGATATGAAGAGTAGTCAACATAGCATGAAAATTAATGACAAATTAATTGGTAACAAGTTCCATTTTATTGGAATAAAATACGATGACGAGATTATAGTATGTTAAACGAGCCGAGTCCAAATATTGCATACTCGAGTTCAAGCTCGGCTCGATTAGAAAATAAGCTATATATGAGTTCGGCTAGGCTTGTTAAGCAAAATGAATCGAGTTTTTTTGGCTTATCGAGCCTTAATTAATTTATTATTATGTTTAATAATAATTAATGTAATGTAATAAATAATATTTATTATTATTATTAAGTAATTATTATTATTGTCGAGCCTTATCGAGTTGAAACGAGCATTAAGACGAGCTCGAACTCAAGTTTGAGTAGTGAGTCGAGTCGAGCTCACGAGCTACTTGTTTCGTTTAACAGCGCTAAGTACCCATAAATCATTTGAATGTCAGAACACAGTCGTAATCTTGAAATCAATTTTTGTTATAGTAATTAACACTTAACGAATCCATTTCAAAATTTTAAAACACTTGAACTACTCCCTCCGTCCTCCAGTGTCGGAAATGTATACATTTTGTTATTTTGGACGTTCACACTAAAGTACATTTTTTCTTTTTAAACATATGGATCCACACACATCACTAATACATTTAATATATGGATTCCACACACCTCACTAATACAAATACCTACTACACATTAAATAATACTCTTTAATCCACGTGTAAAAAACAAATGTAATACCTATTGAGCGGACATAGGGAGTAGTAATTTTTAAAAGAGACAAACTTAAAAATATACTAAAAATTTTATTTTTTCGCCACATGCGTGATATTTACTGGTTCTACTCTCGTCATTAAAGATTTATGTATATTATAAAGATTGAAATTTTATAAAATAAAAATATGTGAAATCTAATTGCCCCGTTTGATTCTATCTATTCGTTATCCAATCCAGTTATAATAACAGTATTATAAACCTCTAGGTAAATTAATGTATTTGAAAAATATAAAATAATCACATTTTTTAAGGGATCAATTTGTTTGTGATATGAGATATAAAAGGATGACAAAGCCTAGGGGTACGCGAGACTTTTTTTTTTTTTTTTAATGTGTGCAACCGGATCCTTTTAGATAAAATGGGTAAAAAGAGTTAATGTGCCTCACACGCTACTAACTCTCTCCATAGGCACGTGTTTTTTTATCTCACCATTTTCACTGTTGACATTGCAGGTTCAGCGCACAAATTAAAGAATGGTTCTCACAGAAACCCACTTCTAATTCCCCCACAAACTCCTCCGACAAATCCTCCCCGGCGCCACCACCGAAGCCACCTACGCTGCCACCTCCTAACACAGTTGGAAAAAATCCTCAAAATACGCAAGGTTGGCATCACTACTCACCGCCGGCTGGAACGTCTTTACCGGCAGAACCAGCGCCGCCTAGGGCTTCCCCATTTTCCTGCCGACTTCCACTGCCTAGGGCATGTTTCAATTCGCTGCCGCAACTAAAATTAGACACAAGCGGTGGTCCGCTCACTGGTGCGACCATCTTCGACGCGGGCGCCACTTCTCGACCAGACTAACCCTTTTGTGTGGTCTAATTCAGCGACTAGCGCTGCCGGAGATCTCCCATTATGCAGACTCTTATATTGTTGAGGTTATCCATGGTTTTGTGCCCGATATGAAAGGGACAGTCTCAAACTCCCCTGTTCGTCCCTTGAAAGTGGCTCTTTAGGCTCTCCTTCGTTGGATTATGTTTGAAAGAGTCATTCTGATTGTTCATACTTGCAGCGTATGAAGGCAATTTTGCAGTTTGATTGCTGTAGTAATTTATGACTTCATGAGTTGGATTTTTCATGGTCATTCTTTTTCAACTCTGAATTTTCACAAGTGTTTGCTTGGGTTGCTACTGTTTCGTTTGACGACAGCAAATTCTTTTGGTTTAATGGGCTCTGTATTCATTTGGTTGAATGATGTGAAAGAGTTCTTTCTGGAAATTGACTACAGGGCGCAAGTGATTGGGATCAGTGTGTTAATGGAAATGGGCCGTGCCTCCCGAACCGAGTTCCTGACATCAGCTCCCCCGCCTCCCCTTTTGATAAGCACCCATACGCCAGCTGTGGACACACAATCAATTGCTCAGGAAAGCCTGAAAATATGAATCGGGTAGGCCCGATCACTTGTCTTCAGAAAGGCGTTTTCATAATGTATGCGTTTGGTCCAACTGTGTCGAAAAAGGCTAATAATTCAGATGGAATTCATCGAACAGGCTGCATGCAATAATAAAGCTTACTTTTTTTATGCTAATCCTCAGCCTTACCTGGACAATTCATCGAACAGGCTGCATGCAATAATAAAGCTTACTTTTTTTATGCGCTCTCGTTGATTAAAAGCCTATAAAAGAAACTGTTGGATTAAAACCGAGTATCCAACACGATGATGAGATAAATTCTTGATCCATTCTTGTAAAAATATTAGTCTATATTTCCAATTTATTATATATGATACTCTCTATTTCAAATAGTATTTTACTAAAAACATCTTATTTTCATTATTTTCATCCGTTCCACCATTTTTGCATTTTTTTTTAGAAATGATGACACTGCACAATATTAATCACTTCGTTAATAACTTTATTCCCCTACAGTCATTGATTTATCCAAAATGACTATACATGAAGGTACATTATAAAAAAATTGTTTCGTTTGACGACAACAAATTATTTTTATTTATTGGGCTCTGTATTCATTCGGTTGAATAATGTAAATGAGCCCTTTCTGTTTTATTTTCCTGGATTGGGTTTGCTCTGGCGAGCATTTGTTTTTTTTTGGACTCCAAGAATTGTTTTGCTCTAAGGCAGGTTGTTCTGCTGATTGTTGAATGCTTCCTAGCAGCTTGTTGTTCTTGCTACATCTTTGTTTGGTCTTATCTAGCCATTTTAATAGACTACGTAATTTTATGAGGCCGTCTGTTTGGCCATAACTTTCTAGATTTTTTTACTACTTAATTATAGTACTCTTTGTAATAATTTAGGTTATTTTAAATAAAATTTTGGATTACTTTTTATATTTATTTGTTAATGTTCTATTCTGTTCTGTTAACACTTTATTAGGTTACTCTTTATAATAAATTAGGTTACTATGATCATGCTTTTGTCCTTTATATTGATTTTTCTATGTTCTATTTTTATGAATATGATTACTCTTTATGATGAATTATGTTACTTGTTGATAGATCACTCTGTAAAAATAATTGAATTACATTTTTATTTATTGGTTGGGGTCACTTGGAGAGGCTGGTGGCGATAGTGGCAGTGGAGAATCTGATGTCGTAAAGGGTGGAGGAGAAAACAAGATTTAAGAAAGGATTTAAGAAAAAAAAGAATTTGGAGAAAGTATTTATTTATTGGTGGAGAAGACCACATATTTTGTCATTTACAACATTTTACCTAGGAATTCATCTCTTAGGAATGAAATTCAAATAAATGAGTAATAGAAGAAGTGGGATTTGAATCACCAAATATTCTATAGGTTAATGTTCAGTGAACATGATATGTGCTTTGACTTAATGGCTTATGTATTGTAGCATCATTATATTAGAATTAAATTAATCAACACCTTGTTATTATACTCCTAATAAAATTGCTTTAAACTGGAACCAAATTATTCCTACTCTCCCTCTCTCTCTTAATGTTTTGGTTTAGAAATTGTATGATTTTGTGGTGGCAACCAAAAATATGTGTACGTATGTGTGGTTGGGTGTTTGATTTGGTAATTGGTGGCAGGTGCCTGACCTGGTAGACATATTTTGAAAGATAACATATGGTGTCATACAATTAAATTGATGTGGTAGGCGATAATAAAATACTGGAACGACTTCTTATATAGAGTCAATAGTTGATGGAGTAGAGACCTCGAAATTGAAATGATAAACGATTAGTATGTGATTATTAATTAATTTATCAAAATTTTAGAAAAACACGAAAACTTTTTAGAATACTCTTCTATATCAATTAGATTACTCTTTATAATTATTTGGATTACTCTTTTATATCAATTATGTTACTCTTTATAATTAATTGAGTTATTATGAACAAACTTTTGGATTACTCTTTTATGTTAATGTGTTTATTTTCTATTTTATTTGATCAACAAAATTACTTTTAAATTGGGTTACTCTATTTGAGACGTTGATTTTCTGAAAATGAAGTTGATAAATTATTATGTAGAAATAATTGGATCACTTTTTTATTTGATACTCTAATTTTTGAAAATGAAGTCATGTATTTTAAATAATTACCTGTAAATTGATAAATCATTGTATAAAAATTATTAAATTACTCTTTGAAATTAATAGGATTACTCTTTTGAATTAATTAGATTACTCTTTAAAATTAATATGATCACCCTTAAAAATAAGTAGAATTACTCTTTACTTATAATAGTTAGTTTATATTAACAAGAACTAGCAGTAATCCAATGGTGAGAAAATCATCAAAATGGTGAAAATCATCAAAATGGTGTTCCATCATCATTGTCAACACATCTTTATCAAGAATAAATTGTGAATAAAGTAACCAACTATTATCCATAGGATAATACAAATTTCACATTTTTGCTAAAATAAAAAAGAACACAGAATAAACATCATCTACATTGGTCTTTGCAGCTATACCAGCACATAAGAAAGGGAACTGCTAACTTTTATTTGCAAACAACAAAAATATAAAAAAAGCAAGATGCTTATCAGATGATGTGAAAATAAAAGCAAGTGCAGTTTCAGATTCCCTGTACACTTGGTGCTCATGTTATATTAATGGAAATGGAAATTTAGTTCCAGCAACAGAAACCCAAGAGCAAAATAAAAGCAAGAAACAACAAATTTATTTTGATTTAGACAAAAGAGCTTCCGGGAGATTGGTAGCTGAGATTAATGACAACAGAAAATTAGGATGTAGCTTGGAACTTTTCAAACTACTTAGGAAGCTTCTCGTGCCCACGACGAGGACGTGTGCCTCCTGAGCGGATCAAACACATGCACAAACTTCG
Source organism: Pogostemon cablin (assembly GCA_023678885.1). Classification (NCBI taxonomy): domain Eukaryota; kingdom Viridiplantae; phylum Streptophyta; class Magnoliopsida; order Lamiales; family Lamiaceae; genus Pogostemon; species Pogostemon cablin. The sequence continues at coordinate 34,999,050 of CM042952.1, read as the reverse complement.
TCACTCAGGTCTCACCCAATTCACTGCTAGCCTCGCGTACAGGAATCTACTCAACAACACGAAAAACACAAAAGAAAAGAAGCAATAATTAACAAGTGACTTTGAATGGATTTCTTAAAATATGATATCTGCAGACAAAAGTATCCTCACTCAACAGCTTAAAATAAAATCATAGCAAGAATTTTTGAAAAATAAGACACCTTAGAGGCTTAAACTTATTAAGGCTAGAATCAGACACTATAATCCGATGACTTGTATGTCTTTTTCACTACAATTTTTAAACTCAAACATTATTCTTGCCAAGGTTTGAAGAATTTAACGACTAATATTGCAGTAGGAATTATTTAAGGCATCAGAGATAGCAGTTTAAAAAAAAGGCCATCATCAGACAAACCTTTTCATCCATCACAACCACATTATCATTGGCATCTACATAACTTGTATAAGATGCAAGGATTATTTCAGCAGCACCTTTCCAATGCACACGTATCTCAGAATTTGACTGCCAAAAAAAGAATAAGAGAATAAGATGTCAAAAATATAATGTCAAGAATGTGCACTTTCAAATGCAGCAAGTTAAGGCATATAAGAAAAACTAAAATTACATATCATCTTAATAGAATTTATCAGCTTCAGAGAAACTCCACCTCTCTTTTTCTCAGAGTTGAATGGGAAAACAAGAATTATCACTGAATCTGATCTCGCAGTACCAAAATACATCCAAGCTAAATGAAGTAGAATCAACCAATTTAACCCAAGAAAATACACACAAACACACATAGGTCGACAATCATCAGGAGGAAATACATGCATACTCAGATCCTTGAGCACCGAGATCTACACCGCTCCAACCCATTTCAGATAGTGCTATATAACCACAGATTATACACGGATTATGGTCCAAATATGGAATTGTTACCTCAATCTCATCTTCCAATCGAGTCCACTCCATTTTCTGGACCTCATCGAGACTGGGTTTCTACAATCCTAATTTCGAATAGCTCTGCAAGTACTATATCCGCCGCCACTATTCGCTTCATATCTTGTTCAAATCGCTGATGGTGCCCACCGGAATAGGGGCCTGGTGACTTTGATGTGTTCCTGAAGTACTCCGATTGTGGTGAAACAGCGGCTGAGACGATTTTTGGAGAATCAGAATGGCGGAAATGAGCAGCGATGGAATGTGCAGAGAGTAAGAGGAGAGGGGAGAGAGGTATATTTAGATCCGATTTGGAAGAGACAGAATCCGCGAATTAGCAATCAACCCGTTAAGCTTATAAAAGATCCGGTTGTAAATTTAATTTTATAGGCATAGTTCCACTGTAGTCATTCTTTAAAAGGATGATATATATTGAGATTTGTTTTATTTGTGATTAATTGTATTATTGTTTGGTATTATAAAAAAATAAGATTATGTATAACTAGGTATTAGTTATTTTATATTTTTTTATTGAGTATTAACAAATGGAATAATTAGTTAAATGATATATTTACCCCTTGATGATGATGATTATTATTATTATTAATTGTTAATATTATTATGATTATTGTTATTAATATTTATTATTAATTATTATTTATTATATTATTATTATTATTAATTAATAATAATAATACTATTAATCATTTTTTATTAATTATTAATTATTATTATTAATATTATTATTATTAATTGTTAGTATTATTATTAATTATTGTTATTATTATTATTATTATTTATTATTATTATTTATATTATTAATTATTATTATTATTATTATTATTAATTATCATTAATATTATTAATTATTAATTATGATTATTATTATTTATGAATATTATTATTAATTATTGTTTTTATTGGATAAGGGTATAATGGTAAAATTATATTTAATACCTAGGTACTCCCTCCATCACAACTTCAACTTCACACTTTTCGTTTTGGTTCGTCCTAATTTCAACTTCACACTTCCATAGAAGCAAAAGGTACATAACTAATATCCCTCTAACACATTTTAATTTCAAAATTGCCACCACATTTTTAACACACATAACATACTTTATCATTTATTTATTATCCAAAAATATCAAACTACCCCTAAAAGTAATTCAAAAAGTAATTTTTCTTAATTTGCGTGTGTACAGTAAATATGAAGACGAAAATGGGACGGAGGGACTATTAAATTGAGGTATTGTGTATTATACCTCTTGAGGTCTGATGCATAATACCAAAAAAAAAAGATATGGTTAATACTGGATTAAACTAATATCGAATTATAGATATTATGAATACATCAAAATAAACATGGTATTAGGAGGTATATTGCATCAATCTCCCCTTAATCAACCCTGAAGGGCATGCTAATTGAAGTGAGTATTGATAACAGACCATTCTTTTTTTGTTTTATTATTATTGGATGATGACGATGAATAAATTAAAATAAGAAGAGAAACTCTCTTGTGAGACGGGTCAACTCATCACTAAAGTATGTTTATTGTATAATTAAAGTATGCTTATTTGTAGTTAAAGTATGTCAATAATAAATTATATTATAACACGCTGAAATCATACTTTAATGCATAATCCAGCATATTTTAGAAAACATATTTTAACAACCATCAAACATACTTTATCTAAATAATAGAATATTTTAATACGTCTCACAAAATATCTCATATAAATAAGGTCTCACAATAGAATTTGTCATATAAAAAATGGAATGGTAAAATGATTTAGCAATAATTTAAACAACTGTGGAATCTTGAAAAGTAAACGTCATAAGGTTTGAATAAAGCGGGGCAGACGCATAGCATAGGTAGTAATGTTGAGACTCAAGGAAAGTGAAGAGAGAGATGCTCTGGAGATTTTAGTTTCTCACTCTAAAATCTCTTGCTTTTCTTTTGTGATTTGGTCTTCTAGCCGGCGGTATCTCGTCGGACGGCGGTGGTTGGCGGTGTTGAGGTCGCCGGCGGTCATTTTCCGGCCACCTCTATTAGGGTTTTTCGAGGGTTTTTCTTGTGTTTGAATGCTTGCATGTCCTTCGATCCATTGATTGATGGGGAAAAAAACTAAGGTTTCCTCATCTTCTAAGGGAGGGAAGGGTAATCACGTTGTTGGAGAGTCCTTTAAGTCTACGAAAGAGGGACATGCAATCAATGTTAAAAATCATGTCCTTATTTTGGAGAAGAATCTCAAGTCCAATGAGGTTTCTAATATTGTTGCTTCAAAGAAATCTTCCAAGGATTCTTATGTGATGAATGAAGAGGTTGATGAGGGTGAGCTTGTGGGAAGGAATCTCCTTGAGACTTTGCATGAAGCTCCATCTTCGGTGCGACCTTTAGAAGATGCTTTGAAGAAGGATGTGGGGATGAAGGAAGTAGCTTCAAAGGTGTCGGGACCTCCCTTGAATGGTGAGAAGGTTGTGAATGTTGATGTCCCGAAGCCTCCTTTGAAGGATGAGAAGACCATCAAGCGTGGTGGAAGAGGTAGTTCTAAGTCGAGGAAAGCTTCTTCCGAGGTAAGTGAGCCTTTGGATTATTCAAAGTTTGTTAATAATAATCATGTTGATAAGGAAAGGTTGCTTACGTACATTCCACCGGCTGATGATGGGTCTATCTTTCTTGATCCTAAATATGATTCGAGTGTTTGGAACCATTCGTTGGTTGGGTATTTTTCTGGGAGGTTCCCTGGTATGCGAGCGTTGCATGCAATTTGTCGTTCATGGGGTGTGAGATATATGGTTACTATGCATAATACAAGATGGATTATTTTCAGATTTTATGGAGAGGAAGATATGTTGAAGGTTTTGCATATGGGACTATACTCTATTTGGGATCGTTTTCTCCTTTTAGAAAAGCTCCCGAGAGCTTTTCAATTTGGTGAGAAAAAGATTTCCCGTGTGCCTGTTTGGGTTCGTTTTCCTTTGCTTCCTTAGGAATTTTGGACTCGACATCATATTAGTTCTATAGCATCTGCTGTTGGGCGACCTATTTATATTGATGCTCAGTCCGGGAATGTGGATAGAGTCTCTTTCGTTAGAGTCCGCATTGATGTGGATATAACGAAGGAGCTACCCGAGGAAGTAACTCTTCGCTTTCCAGGAGGAGTTTTTAAGCAACAAGTTATCTATGAGCAACTTCCTTATTACTGCCATGAATGTAATCAGTTTGGTCATCAAAATGGGGTGTGCAAGGAACCTAACAAGGAAGTTCAGGCTCGATGGATTGCGAAGGAAAGTGTAGGTTCTAAAGGTGAAGTTCCGAAGAATGGGGATTCTAATAGGGGAGATTCTAAGGATGTGGAACCTTCGGATGGGTTTGTTGATGTTAAACATAAACGAAGGTCGAAATCTAAATCAAAGAAGAAGAGTCCGGAAGATGGTGGTGGGGAAGTTGTTAGTACTTTGGTGCCCTTATCCTCACGTTTTAATGCTCTTTTAGAAGGAAGTGCGCCTCTAGAGGATTTGCATTCTCCTCCGGTAAAGTCTTATTCTAAGGATGATAGCCCTAAGGATGTTGGTTTGAAGAAAGATCGTAGGAGGGGCAAATCTCCTGCTAGGCAGGATTCTTCGTCTGAATCTTCAGGAGAGGATTTGGCTCGACGTCAAAGAGGGAGACATGGGAGGTCTAGATCTTTATCCCGTAGAAATACTGGGATAGTTATTCGTGAGCCAAGTGAGGGTGGTGATTTGGGTAGACCTCCCGATAATCATTTGACATGAAGATACTATCTTGGAATGTGCGAGGCTTGGTGGGTGCTCCGGCTCAGCAAGAAAATCGCAGGTTAGTACGGAGTCATGAATTGTGTTTGTTGGGTCTTATTGATACTAAATTGGGACTCAACAATGTTGCTGATGTTATGAATGTTATTGTTCGGGGATGGTCTATTGCTCATAACATTGAGATTGCTTCAAGTGGTCGTATTGTTGTGGCTTGGAACTCTTCCGTTGTTCAATTTGTTCCTATTATCATGCATGATCAATGTATTTCTGGTTCGTTATTGTGCTTGACTACTCATAAGCAGTTTATGGTTTCTGTTGTTTATGGTCGTAATATTGTGGCCCAGAGGAAGTTATTATGGCGTTCTCTTTCTGATTTTGGTGCCTCTGTTGAGTCTCCTTGGTTATTGTTGGGAGATTTCAATTCTATTAGGCGACCAGATGAGAGGTCCGTGTCTTCTCAAACCACGTCCAATTGGTTTAGAGTAGACTTTGAAGATTGTTGTATGAACTTGGGTTTGGATGATGCGAGTTCGCGTGGCTGTTTCTTTACATGGACGAATGGTACAAGGTGGAGTCGCATAGATAGAGTTCTTATTAATGATTTATGGGCGGGTGATAGAAGTATGGTGCAGGCGGATTTCTTGCCTATGGGTGCCACTTCTGATCATTGTATTGTTATTACCTCCATTTTTCATTTTGAACCTCATAAGAGAAAACTGTTTAGGTACTTAACTATGTGGAGTATTTGTGATGGTTTTCTTGATGTTGTTCGCCATGGTTGGGGATTAAACATTCTTGGCACGAAACAGTTTATTGTGTGTAGAAAGTTGAAGTTACTTAAACCTCATCTTCGAGGTTTAGGTAAAAGAAACTTTCATCACATTGCGGAGAGTGCGGAGAGAGCGAGGGCTGATTTAGAGCATCTTCAGTTTTTAAGCCATGATGAGCCAGGGAACATGGATATTTGGGCGAAAGTTTTGGATGCTCGGAAAGCTTTTCTATCACATGCAGAGCACTTGTTCTTTACCCAGTTAGCTCGTAATGAATATCTACTTTGCCAAGACAAGCCATCAAGGTTCTTTCACAAGCTGGTCAAAGTTAATGGTGGAAGAAATGTTATTCCTTCTGTGAGAACAGCCGTTGGGCATACTTCTTCTAGGGAGGAAATGGTTGAGGAGTTCATTTCCTTTTATAGAGATCTTCTTGGGACCTCTCAGGATTGTCTCCCTATTGATGAATCAGTGTTTGAATGGGGACAACTTCTTTCGGATGATCAGAGGGTTGAGCTTATTGCCCCTGTCTCTGAGTCTGAAATCAAGCAGGTCATTTGGAGTATGAATGTGAATAAGGCTCCAGGCCATGATGGTTATACCGTGGGTTTCTTTAAGGATTCTTGGGAAGCTATCGGACATGATATTGTGGGTGCAGTGCAGGAATTCTTTCATTCCGGAAGGCTTTTGCGTCAATTGAATGCCACTTTCATTACCCTTATTCCTAAGGGAGTGCATGATCCGAGTGTGAAAGATTTCAGGCCTATCCGTGTTGTAATGTTCTTTATAAAGTTATCTCCAAGATCATTGCTGCCAGAATATCTAAGGTGATGGATTTTTTGATCTCGGAGAATCACTTTGGCTTTATAAAAGGTAGACATATGAGGGACTGTATTATGTTGGCTCAGGAGGTGTTGAGGAACTATGGCTGGAGTAGAGGTTATATTGCTCCTCGTATGACTCTAAAAATTGATATTAAAAAGGCATATGATACTGTCAATTGGGAGTTCTTGCGAGGGGTACTTGTTGGCCTTCGTTTTCCACCTTTGATGATTGTATGGATTATGGAGTGTGTATCCACCACCTCTTTCTCTATACTTGTTAATGGTGTGCCGGAAGGATATTTTGAAGGTAAGCGGGGTCTTCGCCAAGGTGATCCACTTTCCTCCCTTCTTTTTGTGATGTGTATGGATTATTTCACTAGATCCTTCAAGAAGATTGCTAACACCAATAAGTTCAAGTTTCATTCGAGACTGTGTGCAAAAGTTAATCTTTCTCACTTGGTGTTTGCGGATGATTTGATCTTATTTGCTTATGGTGATGTTAGTACAGCTCGTTTGATTTCTCAAGCTTTGCATAACTTTTCTTTAGTCTCTGGATTGGAAGTTAGCAATGAGAAATCCAGTTTGTTTATGGCTGGCATTTCGGAGGGTATTGAGCAGGATATTCGGGTTATTTTGCCTTTTCAAGATGGTTCGTTGTCTGTTCGTTATTTGGGCATTCCCTTGCATAGTAAGAAGTTAAAGGAGACTGATTTTGAGCCTTTGTTTGAGAAGATTTCGGGTCTCATCCGAAACTGGTCTTCTAGGCACTTCTCGTACACTGGTAGATTGGAGTTGGTACGATCTGTCATCTACGGGATCTTGAATTTCTGGGCATATATGGTCAAGATCCCTGTGGGTGTTATTCAGCGTATTGAACGCTTGATTCGCTTATTTTTATGGGGAAGGAAACGTGGATCCGTTAAGTGGGCCGAAGTGCTCCTTTCGAAGGAGCAAGGAGGACTGGGGCTTAGGAGCATTGAGCTTATGAATGATGTGGCGCTGTGTGGGGTTGTTTGGGATCTTCATTTGGAGAAGAACTCCCTATGGCTTCGGTGGATTCATGAAGTTTATCTTCATGGCGTTTCAGTTTGGGACGTGGTCCCAACTAGTGCAGCTTCCATCGTTTGGAAGGATGTGATTAAGGCTCGTGATCGTATACGAGCAAGGCTTTCGGGCGATACCATTGATGCCTTTATGGAATGTTCGGATATGGGCAGCCTTGTTACGAAGAAGCTATACACTATGGTTGCACCATCCGCGCCTAATAAGCTCTTCTTTGCCAAGATTTGGTCTTCTTGCGTCCCTAGGAAACATGTCTTTCGTATGTGGATAGCGGCTAAGAATCGTTTAGCTACGTTTGATCGTTGGCATGTGGAGGGAGATTGCACGGATTGTTGCTTTTGTGTTGGTCTTCAAGAATCTAGGGATCATTTGTTCTTTCAATGTTCCTTTTCGAAGACAGTTTGGGACCAAGTGCGTACTTTCATTGGTTGGTCAAGGCGTGTGTCAACAATTTTTGCAGGGGTCAAATGGATTTCTAAAGATCGTGGTGCTAGGAAAGCAATTCGTAGAAGGAAGGAGCTTGCCCTTTTTGCTACCGTCTACTTTATTTGGAAGGCAAGGAATGATGCTTTATTTGATAATTCTAGACCGACTATTAGCGGTGTTGTAAATAATATTTTGATGCATGTAGCTAGGTTTCAGTTTCTTCTAGCTAGATGATAGTTTTGATTCCTTTGGAGTTTGTTTGTAGTGCTATCGTTTGTTGTTTTGTCGGCTTTTGCCGTTGAGGTATGCTTTTGTACATTGTATCTGGCTTTGGCCTTTTTCTGAATATTAACATCTATATTCAGAGTAATGTTGAGCGCACAATATTCATCCATACTTAATTGACCGCCCTTGCCGAACCACCACCACCACCACTAATGGCGGTGACCACCGCCTTATTCTCTCTCCTCCTCCTCCTCCCACTTATCTCCGCCTCATCACCCTACGTCTCCCCGGCCACACTGCCCCGAAACTATCAAAATATGCTCACCAATTTCAAGATTTTCATCTACAACCCATCCAAACCTTTTAATTTCCCCGACGCACCCACTTCTCTCTTCTACAATTCTCTACTGCGCAGCCCCTTTCTCACCCCAAACGCCGACAATGCTCACCTGTTCTTCGTCCCTTTCTCCCCCGGCACCTCCACGCGCTCCATGGCGCTTATCGTCCGAGAACTCAGAAACAGCTACCCTTTCTGGAATCGCACTCTAGGCGCCGATCACTTCTTCGTCTCAGCAGATGGCATCGATTACTCCTCTGACTGGAATTCTCTCGAGCTAAAGAAAAACTCTGTTCAAATCTCTGTTTTTCCTGGTGTGTCCGGTCATTTTATCCCGCATAAATACATCACGTTGCCTCCATTTAGCATATCTTTATCTCTGGAGGTGAATTCGACGGGAAAAGCATTTTCCTTTCTGGGTCATATAACATGGGATGGAAAGACGGAGCCCAACTTGGTGAAGGAATTAAAATTGGAGTCAGCATTTTTGGTTGAGGAGAAATTGGAGAAATGTGGGGGTGGGAGTAAATTCTGTTTGTTTGTGTATGATGATGGTTGGGTGGTTGGGATAGTGGATGCGATGGCGAGTGGGTGCGTACCGATGTACCGTGTTGATTGTGGGGCGTCCAATTCAGGACTTGCCGTTGATGGACATTCTACGTTGGTCTGACATAGGTTTGGTGGTGGGCGGAGGGGGATGGGGAGGGGGAGGGGGAGGGGCAAAGCGGGTGAAAGAGTTGCTGAGTGGGGTGAGTGATGAAAAGTATGCGAAGATGAGAGAGTGTGGTGTGGCGGCGAGTAAGCATTTGGTGTGGAAGGAGGAAGCTGAAGCGGAAGCTGAGGATGCCTTCCATATGGTCATGTATCAGTTGTGGTTGAGACGTCATGCGGTTAGGTACGCGCAGAGGAATTTTTTTTGATTTTCTTTTCTTTTCTTTTAATAATGCAATTGTCTGATTATGATTTACAAACATTTAGACTGATGAAAACTTAATCTATCTATCTGCCTTGCATCCCACCGGTTTCTTGCCCCTAGTCCGTACAGTGCCTACACTCCTTTCTCTTTGATTATATATATACTTGTTAGAAGTAGGAGGCTAAAACATGATCTTAATCTTCATGCAACAGTTGTATCAAGTTGGCCAGGTGGTGTATAAACAATATATACGTATTCCTTGGAGTTTATACGTTAGAATTGTACGTACAAGTGGCTGCAAGGGTACACACTCAGCAAGAGGGTTAGCTTGGAGGTTAAGGATCAGTTGTGGTGGTTTAGTGAGCTGGTTGAAGGGCATTTGTGGGAGTTAGTTTGTTAAGTAGGCTGTTAGGGAGGTGTTGATGTGTCAAAGCTTCATTGGACAGCTTGAGGCATCAGTCGTGTAGCTGAAACGAATCCAACTCACCCACCTACATAAGGAATCAACCTGCTTCATTCATCATCTTCTTCTGCTTGATCGAGTGAGTGATCCATGAGTGATCAAGTGAGTTAGTTTATCTTCTTCATCAAGTGTAAACATCTATCAATGAAAGAGTGCTCGATTTCCTTTGAAAGTGGACGTAGATCATCATGATCAAACCACTATAATCCTTTGAATGTTGTTCCTTCATTTACAGTTTTTGATTCAATTTTTTTCATATTCAAATCGGCAAACGTGAGTTGAGTGTGTTATCTTGTTCATTGAGTGATTAACAGTAGGAATCTAAGTGTGTTTTTCTACTTGTTTCACAACAATTGGCGCCGTCTATGGGAATCGAACGAAGCTGAATCCAAGAAAATGAACACCACCCACTTTGATATTGAGAAGCTTTCTAAAAAATGGATTTTAGCCTCTGGAAACTCAAGATGAAGGCAATCTTGACACAGCAGGGGCTCATTGATGCATTGAAGCCGCCTCCACCTGTCAAGACAGAAATCATCAAAGATCCATTAGCAGCAGGACCTCCAAGAGCACAGGTAGATGATGAGGTACTCCGTAAAGCTCATTCTACAATAATTTTGTGTTTGGGGGACAAGGCATTACGGGAAGTAGCTAGGGAAAGTGTTTGGGATAAATTGGAGTCTCTGTATATGGTGAAAACATTAGCAAATAGGCTGCATATCAGAGAGAAGATTCATGCATATAAGATAAGTGATGTAAAGCCTATACTAAGTCAAGTTGATGAATTCATTAAGATTTTGGATTATCTTGAAAGTGTTGATGTTAAGATTTCTGAAGAAGAAAGGGTCCTCATGCTGATGACAGCACTTCCAAAATCATTTCAAAGTTTCAAAGATACATTGTTGTATGCAAATCAAGGCACTGTCAAGTTTGACAGTGTACTTCTTGCACTCAAGTCAAGGCAGTTGCAGCTTGCATCTGAGGGTACATCAAACTCAGGTGGAGAAGGGTTGGTTGTCAGGAAAAATAATCAATCCAAAAGAAATAACAAGAAGAAGAAAGATCACAAGAATGGTGATAAACAAGACATTAAGGGAGAAGGATCATCAACTAAAGAGGGTGAAGTGAGGAAGTGCTATCACTGTCATCTTCCAGGGCATATGAGGAGAAACTGTTACAAGTGGAAGGCTGAAAAGGGAAAAGGGATTGACAAAGGCAAGGAAACAGATCACCAAATGCAAGCAAATCAGATAACTCAAGCTCAAGAAGAAGGAGGTTTTGTTGAAGCTTTAACAATAACAACATCAGACATGTAAAGTCAAGGGAATAGGGTCACTCAAACTTGAACTGTCTGATGGTTCAGTAAGAATACTTCATTATGTAAGGTATGTCTCTGATTTAAGAAGAAACTTAATCTCTCTTGGTAAGCTTGATTCCATGGGATATGATTTTCAATCAAAGGATTATCTCCTCACTGTTACTATGGAAAATGATGTATTCTTGAAAGGTATCAAGAAACATGATCTATATTTTTTGTGTGGAAGTACTGTTGCTGCTCATGCTCATGCAGTAGCAAAACAAGAGTACATTTCTATGGCATGGGAGATTAGCACACGTAAGTATAAGGGGGCTTCAAGAACTAGTAAAACAAAATCTGTTATGTGGAGAAACTGAAGTTAAACTAGAACAGTGTGAGCATTGTGTTCATGGGAAATCAAAGAGGATGAAGTTTGGAGCAGGTGAACATAACTCCACATCAATCTTGGATTATGTTCACTCTGACCTATGGGGACCAGCCAAGACTCTGACTAAGGGAGGGGGTAAATATTTTATCTCCTTCATAGATGATTATTCAAGGAAAACTTGGATATACATCCTGAAAACAAAGGATGAAGCTATGTCAAAGTTTAAAGAATGGCTGTCTGAGGTTGAAAATGCAACTGGATTTACTTTGAAAGTGCTAAGGACAGATAATGGTCTAGAATATCTCTCTGAAGAGTTCAAAATTTTCTGTAAACAAAAGGGGATAAAAAGGCACAGAACTGTCTCATTCACTCCACAACAGAATGGAGTAGCTGAAAGATTATATCAAACTATCCTAGAGAGGGTGAGATGTATGATGAGCAGTGGAGGTTTTCAAAAGAACTTCTGGGGTGAGCTAGTGTCTACTGCAGTTTTTCTGATAAATAGAAGTCCCTCAACACCATTGAAATTCAAAACACCTGAACAAGTCTGGAGAGGAAAACCTGTTGATTATAGCAACCTAAGGGTGATTGGTTGTCTTGCCTATGCACACATAAGGCAAGATAAGCTGGAGCCTAGAGCTATAAGGTGTGTGATGGTTGGATATCCATCCAGTGTAAAGGGTTACAAACTATGGAGTCTTGAAAGCCATAAGTTTCTGGTCAGTAGGGATGTTATCTTTAATGAGACAAAGATGCCATTACTAGAGCAAGTTGGTACTTCAGTGACATCAAATGAGAGTATTGAGCCTGAGGTGGAGTCTGATAAAATTTCTGAATCAGCAGATGACAGATCAGCTACTAACAAGGAAAATACTGTTTTGAGTACATATCATCTAGCAAGGGATATGCAAAGAAGGGAAATAAATCCTCCTACTAGATACATTCAAGATGATCAGGTTTCATATGCACTGTATACAGCTTCTGAGATTGAAGCTAGTGAACCTAAGAGCTACATGGAAGCAATAACTAGTCCTGATGCTGATCAGTGGATCATTGCAATAAGTGAAGAACTAATGTCCCTTGATAAAAATAGAACACGGGAGATAGTAAATAAACCTCTGAAGCAAAAGTTAGTGGGCTACAAATGGATTTTCAAAAGGAAGCTTTCAACTATTCTAGATGGAAAAATAAGATATAAAGCTAGACTTGTAGCTAAGGGTTTCTCACAGAAAGAAGAGGTGGATTACAATGAGATATTCTCACATGTAGTTAAGCATTGCTCTATAAGGATCATACTATCCTTAACAGCACAGTATGATCTTGAGCTTCACCAAATGGATGTAACAACTGCTTTTCTTCATGGTGAATTAGAAGAACAGATCTTTATGACTATACCAGAGGGTGTTGATGTTCAGAATAGAGAATTTAAGGCTCGTTTGCTAAAGAAATCTCTATATGGTCTCAAACAAAGTCCTAGACAATGGTACTTGAGATTTGATCAATACATAACAGCCTGTGGATTTGCTAGAAGCTCATATGATAGATGTGTATACTACATGAAAGATGGGAATCAGTGTACTTACCTGTTTCTGTATGTTGATGACATGCTGATAGCAAGTCATACCATGGATGGCATTCAGAGAGTCAAAAGTATGTTGAAATCAGAATTTGACATGAAAGACTTGGGGGAAGCCAAGATGATACTTGGGATGTCCATCAATATGAACAGAAGCAGTGAAACCTTGATTCTCAGTCAGAAATCCTACTTGTTGAAGGTTCTTAAAAGATATAACATGTTTGAAAGTAAGTCTGTTACAATACCTTTTAAGCAGGGATTGTGAAGTTATCATCACAGCAGGCTCCTACAACTACATCAGAGTTAGAAGAAATGAACATGATACCCTATGCAAATTCTGTTGGAAGTTTAATGTATTGCATGGTCTGTTGTAGGCCAGATATGGCATATGTCATGAGCATTCTGAGTAGGTTCATGGGATGTCTAGGGAAGCCACATTGGCAGGCAGTAAAATGGGCAATGAGATATATCAAGGGATCAGCAGACAGAGACTTGAAATTTCAGAGAAGACAGGAACAAAGTGAAGTGTTGTATGGATATGTTGATGCTGATTATGCAGCAAATATGGACACAAGGAAATCATTGACTGGTTATATCTTTACTCTCTATGGAACAGCCATAAGTTGGAAAGCAAACCATCAATCAATTGTGGCCTTATCTACAACTGAGGCTGAGTTTGTGGCTTTAACTGAAGCAATCAAAGAGGGATTGTGGATCTCTGGAATACTGAATGAACTTGGTATTAAACAGGATTGTGTAGAGGTGTTCTGTGACAATCAAAGTGCAATTTATTTAGCCAAACATCCGGGCTATCATGAAAGGACTAAGCACATTGATGTCAAGTTATATTTTGTAAGAGACCTTGAAGAGAATGAAGTTGTAAGAGTGCACAAGATTGACACATTTGTCAATCTTGCAGACTGTCTGACCAAAGCCTTGAATAGTTCAAAGTTTGAACTAAGCTTGAGCTTAGTTGGAATGCAATCCCAGTGATCTTGGAAGAAACTGCTCATAATGGAGCAGCAACAAAGGGAATTGAGCAGCAAGTTTGTTGAAAGATGTGATACATGTTTTAAAGTGGAGAATTGTTAGAAGTAGAAGACTAAAACATGATCTTAATCTTCATGCAACGGTTGTATCAAGTTGGCCAGGTGGTGCATAAACAATATATACGTATTCCTTGGAGTTTATACGTTAGAATTGTACGTACAAGTGGCTGCAAGGGTACACACTCAGCAAGAGGGTTAGCTTGGAGGTTAAGGATCAGTTGTGGTGGTTTAGTGAGCTGGTTGAAGGGCATTTGGGGGCGTTAGTTTGTTAAGTAGGTGCTGATGTGTCAAAGCTTCATTGACAGCTTGAGGCATCAGTCGTGCAGCTGAAACAAATCTAACTCACCCACCTACGTAAGGAATCAACCTGCTTCATTCATCATCTTCTTCTGCTTGATCGAGTGCGTGATCCATGAGTGATCAAGTGAGTTAGTTAATCTTCTTCATCAAGTGTAAACATCTATCAATGAAAGAATGCTCGATTTCCTTTGAAAGTGGACGTAGATCATCATGATCGAACCACTATAATCCTTTGAGTGTTGTTCCTTCATTTACAATTTTTGATTCAATTGCTTTTCATATTCAAATCGGCAAACGTGAGTTGAGTGTGTTATCTTGTTCATTGAGTGATTAACAGTAGGAATCCAAGTGTGTTTTTCTACTTGTTTCACAATAATACTGTTTTAAATTTTATTAATGCCAGAGAAGAGAAGAGGAAGACTTGTTGATATGTGGTTGGAATACGCTGATGTGAGACTGGAAATAAACTCATCTTTGGGATTGAACTGCTGCTGTTGAAATACCCCCAAGATGTCATTGCTCTCTATGCTGATGAAGAACAAAGACTTTGAGAGCATTGCTTCCGTTGCAGGCTCACCTATGGTGGCTGTGAAATTATCTCGTACTGAACTAAACTGGGCGATCTGCTCCGACAACGACACAACTGTCTGTTGGCAATGGGAGGGTAGGTTGAGACCAATATCGTCTAGTAGTCCAGATCCCCCCGAGGCAAAGTTTACAGCTTTAAGCAGATGCTTTTGGAAACGATGAGAGCTAAGCGTGAGCATAACCATAAAGGGCTTTGGGCTTCTCTTCAAACCGAAACATTTGGCTGAGATAGAAAGAAAAGGCGTAAGGTGATAAAGAGAAGGCGTAGGTAGTTAGTTTTAGGGTCTAACCAAGAGCATCAGCACTGTTGAAGCCGTTGCTGAATCTCCCAGTTGGGCGGCGGTGGGAAACAAAAACGTCGTATTTTCATTACTACATATCAGATGGGGCAACGTTGGAAACAAGAATAGCCAGGAAATCACTATTTTAATTTGCATACCATTCTAGGATCCTGTTTTAAATTAAAAATACATATTTTCCCCTAGGTAAATGGCAAGCTTCCCCTAACATAAACACAGCAACTGACAAACTTGATTTCATATTGCTGAATGTTGGGATGAACCAAAGAGGGTACTTATTTGTAGGGTTGCAGTAGGATAGAGAGTGCAAAGAAGAATGGTTAATTATGATTAACGTAATTGATGAATGTGAGACATGTCCAACATAAAAGCATCATTCAAAACCAGCAATATAAAAGCAAATGACTATCCAATCAACAAGTAATAAACAACACTTCTTACTGATCATGAGGACAATCCAAATGTGTGACAGGAAACACAAAACCCCCAAGAGTAGAATGTTTCAGCAGATTGTTGCTTTCCAATGCCATTACGTTCTTTGACCTCAACAGGAAATAGGTGCCCTTTTGGATAATAGATTTGCATACACTATTGACTCCCAATCACTAACATTTACTCATACTATTTATTACCCAGTTTATTTGTGGGAAGGAAGAATCCCAGTTCTACAATATGCTATATGCCTCAGCTCATAAGGAAAGTTAAATTCTGCCGCTTTAACATGCATTTCTTGTCTAAGAAAAGAATGTAATATTCCAGTTGCTTTTGTCTGTTATATCTACATCATCAGTTTAGTTGTTCCAAAATTGAATCAAACTTATGAGAGAAGATGGATTCAATCCAATGCAAAATACTGCATCAAGGCCTATTAAATCTTTGGACTGCAAATATACATGCATATGTCGAGGACTGTATTTTTTTACAGCAGCTCATAAACATGTGAAGATTGTGCACAAACACAAAATATTTGCCCGCCATAACTAAATAATTTACCAACACAGAAATATCCCTCTATTTGCATTTCAGAAATCGTCAGCCAACATGGAATTGGAGAATACGAAAACATCAAATTTATCCTACAAACTCTTGCTCTGAGTGAAACTTTCACTCACTCACAATCATTATTCGAGGCCTGCAGTATCAGTGTATCACTTTCTTTCGGCAGCATAAAAATCACTTGTGTAAAATGAAATAATCATTAAAAGAAGGATGATGAATATATCTCAGGGAGATCACATCCAATTTTCAGTCAAGATTTGCAATGACAGCATCCACAACTTCTTGGGTGCTACTGTCACCTCCAAGATCTTTCGTACGATATTTACCTTCAGCTATGACACGCTTCACGGCAGTTTCCAGTCTATCGGCAAATGATGGGAATTGCAAGTGTCTTAACATCATAGCTGAAGAAAGCAGCAAAGCTACTGGATTTGCTTTCTTCTGCTCTAATATTTTCTCATTCCCTACATTACCTGCAGAAGCTCCTTGCTCAAATATGGCATGATCAGCACCCACATTACCTGAAACCCATAAAAGCCACACCTATTATTTAATCAATCAACAACAAAATATCATCCTTTTTCTGTTTTGCCCAGAGTAGACACGAACAGTGCTTAAGATAATAGTATAGTGCGCGCCATACACCCACAATTTAGTATGGGAAAGAAAAAGAGCACAAATCCAATTGCTATACATACCCCCAGGCATGAAACCAGTACCCCCTGCAATACCAGCAGCTGTATTTGCAACAAGATTCCCATAGAGATTTGGAGTCACCTGCATGTTTAAAAATGGAACATGGTTAGCAGAAAACTAAAGCACAAGTAGTGTACACAACTAAGAGGACCCTGTAAAATCAAATTACAGAGGAAAATATACATATGGCATGCATTTTAAGGGTTACTGATTAATTATAGATTTATAACCTTGGAACAGGATGACAGAGCATCTTTGGAAGAATAGTTACAGCATGGGTGACTAATAAAATAAGAGAGATCTACGATAGAAACTGAAACAATCAAATTGAATGGCTATCTTTTCTGTTCAGCAGCATCAAGCAGTGTATCAAGAGACTTGTAATGAAACCACTCTAGGGCATTTAACTTTTAAAACCACAATCTCATATAGACATTATAACTTTATTTTGAAACACAACTTCTCGTCTTTCAAAGTCCTACTGGCATAGAAATTGAATCATTGCTTTTGTTCATGCTTATACCGTTATCTTGAATCAGAACAAAAGGTAGAGTGCCATTAACAGGACGAGAAACAAGTTAAGTGCCACAAATCACTTTGATCCCCCTTACCATAACGTCAAATTGCTCTGGCTTGGAAACAAGTTGCATGGAGCAGTTATCCACAATCATCTCATTATACTGGATACCAGGGTACTTGCTAGCAATCTCACGACAAGATTCCAAAAATAAACCATCTGCAAGTTTCATAATATTTGCTTTGTGCACAGCAGTCACCTTCTTCCGGTTGTTCAGATAAGCATACTCAAAGGCATATTTTGCAATTCGTTCAGAACAAAACTTTGTAATCACCTATAATTTGGGATAAATTAGAAACTTAAAAATTCACTGATAGTCTAAGCTAGTGCACATATGAAAACAAAAATTCAAATTCCCATGAAGATAGAGGAACTAGCAATAAAGTAAAGGGCAATGCAAAAAATAAAAATAAAAATTCAATGTGAACACATGGTTGCACTTTGTATAATAGAAAAATTCGAAGAGAATAACGTTTTCTTAGAAGCTTAGGATTCTAACATTACGAGCGGAGCTAAAGATCAAACTCCATCATGCACAACTAGATAAGTATAACAGTTTGGACATTATATTTCAATTTACAAGGCCCCCTTATTTTATCATAAGCAAACAGTCTAACCAAGTTATGCTTTTGAATCGTTTTATATCACTTGGCATGATAATTGATATTTGACCCTGAAAATTAAGAATACCCCGCTTCCAATAAACAGATGATATAAGCTTGCGATGATTAAGTATGACATGCATTTTAAAAGCCTTTTTTTTTTTTTAAGTTTAACAAATTGCATAACCAAAATAAATCGTAAGAAACTGTACATAAATCTGTGACACCTTTAGGCTT
This sequence comes from Pogostemon cablin, assembly GCA_023678885.1. Lineage (NCBI taxonomy): Eukaryota > Viridiplantae > Streptophyta > Magnoliopsida > Lamiales > Lamiaceae > Pogostemon > Pogostemon cablin. Next base: position 34,980,719 of record CM042952.1, on the reverse strand, counting down.
TCAACGACACCAGGAACAACCTCGTGCTCGAGGCCCGAGTACTCTCCCTCGGTGTTTTCCCGAATCACGACAATATCGACGTTGTCGTGGCGAGTGGGGAGCCCCTGAAGATTAAAGCAATGCACCAGGGAAGCATAAAGATCGAGCTCCTTCCTCAACATGACATTCAAAGAGCTGACACCTCCACCGACGGGAGTTTTGAGTCCGCCCTTGAGACAGACTTTATTCTTCTTGATGGATTCGATCACCTCCGGAGGCACGGTCTTCATATCACCATGGACTTCGTATTTCTCGAAGTAAACCGGGGCGTGCATAACCTCCATTACCTGCTCGACGGCACCTGTTACGAGTGGTCCAACGCCGTCTCCGGGTATTAGGGTAACAGGACGCGGGGCTCCGTCACCGGGTCTGGGCATGTACGTAACAGATCGGGTGGTGTTGGTGGATCGTAGGGCAGAGAGGAGGTGTTTGACGATTGGAAGCGTTCGCCTCGACATTATTCAGTAGAAAGGCGAAGGACGTAATATGTTGGCGAGTGGTGAGATTAGGGTTAGGTCAGAAGGGAATTGCAGAATTGGGGCTGAGGCGGTGATGTTTCATGAAGAATTAAAGATGAAGAAGAAAAGGAAATTGGCAAATTGGGAAGAGAGAGTGAGAGAGTGTCAACGCGAGAGATATTTGACCTTCTCTTGGGCCGGGCTGCGAAACAAAATTACATGGACCAATCCCTATCAAAAAAAATAATAATAATAAAAATAAAAAATTATTACTTGTAGTTACTAGTTTGTATAGCTTAATTATTAATAACTATATTAATTAAATATAATTACTAATAGATACAGAAAATCTAATTTATTTTCCAGTATTATTATTGTATTCATCAATCGCGCATTAAGGAGAAATTTTAGGAACTATCATATCTTTTATTTCTCACTCTGAATTGCACGCTAATGTACAGTAAAATAAAAGTTTAATGGGTTTCTTATTTTAGGAGAATTTATTGGCGTGTTATTTTCCCTGACCAAATTGCACACTGATGTACATCAGCGTTCACTCTTCAATTGCGATTTAATATCTTCTATATTTCTCTCTCCGAATTGCACTCTAATGTACAATAAAGTGAAAGTTTAATGAGTTTCTTATTTTGGGGAATTTAATGTCTCCAAATTGCACACTAATATACAATAAAATGAAAGTTTAATGGGTTACTTATTTTGGGGAATTTAATGGTGTGTTCATTCATCTGGTCAGATTGCACACTGGTGTACATCGGAATTTGATGGCGTGTTCTTTCTTTTGGTAAGATTGCACATTGGTGTACATCAGTGTACTCTTCAATGTCGATTTTAATAGTTTATTCTTTGTTTCTCTCTCATTAATTTATTTCTCTCACAAGGATCACATCGATGTACATTAGTACAATTATTTAATCGGGCTTTTTTTATTCTCTTTTAACGATGCACTGTGATGTTCAGATGGATATGAGTATTGATTAGTGATATTTTCGCCTAGATTTTAGTGTCTTTTTATGTGTTATTTGGTTGTGTTTTGTGTTTTATGAAAATGTATGATAATGAGCTTAAACGTATGATTTTAAGGTAAAAAAAGATTCTAGACGCGAAAAGGAAGACGTGAAAAAAATGAATCTCAATTCGAAGTTAAAACGAGGGAGAACGAGTCAAAACGAAAGAAGAAAAATAGGGGAAGCACCAACACGACCATTGTGCATGCACACAGCTAGCCGTAGCCGTGTGCACGCACACGAGCCGTGTACTGAACACGCCCCTATAAGACAAGGCTGTGCGCCAGTACCTGAAATACCTACACGCCCATGGTCATGGCCGTGTGCGGCACACGAGCCGTGTCCATGCAAAAATTTGAGAAAATTTCAGTAGCCTTCTAGAAGCTCCCAAAGGGTATAAATACCCTCAATTTCAACATATGACCAGATTTTTGAAGGGTTTCACCCCTGCACCTAGATCACACACCATTTTCTCCATTTTTACACCATCATCTTCATCCATTCACCATCCATTCCATCTATCTTCATCCAACCATCAAAATCATCATCTCATTGAGGAAAAAAAGTAAGGAAGAGAGGAGAATTACAAGGGGAAGAAGAAGATCATCATTGGAGCCATCCAAGGGAGTTTTTATCCAAACCTTGTATTGAAACCTTATTGTTTATCATGATTTGTAAGGATTTTAATGTCTATGTTGATTTCCTTGTGAATATGGTAGGCTAATCTCCCTTGTGAGATTAGCAACATGAGTTGTTGGATAATTTTGGGATTTATGTATTAAAATTCATATGTTGATTGGGTTTATTGATTTTTTATCATTGATGCTTTAGATCTTGATGTTTATGATGATTTGTGTGGTTTATTGTTTTAAACATTTGATTAGATTTAAAAGTCAATTACATATTTAGGATAATTAATTGAATCATTTTATCGTACACCTCATGTGCATTATAAATCTTAAAGAGATATAGATATCCTTTAAGATTTAGAACCCTTTGATAGAACATCAAATTGGTTAGATCGTGAGGTTGATTAATCGGGTGAATGGACTCTCATTTCAAGCTTAGTACCTAGTTGGAATTGTTTGAGTGAGAACCAATTCATTGAGCTATTTTGGGATTATTAAGCGGATTCATATCATATCCATCTCGAGAGGAGTTTAGGTGAACTTAGTGTAGGCCCTTAGTCTTATACCCATGATTCATATGAATTTGATGTATTTATCTTAGGATTTTCACTTCTTAATTGCTGTTAATCTCACTTTTACTTAACTTGGAAAACCACTCTTCATTTATCTATCTTGTTTGTTGATCATTGCTTGCTTGTTTGCTTGCTTTGATTGATTTTATTTACTTGTTTGAACAACCTATCCATTGATGATTCGTCTCTATAAAATTACAAGAAACATGATATCGCTTAAACTCTAGTAAATTCCTCCATGTGGTTCGATAAATTCTTGAATTGGTCATCCCAACTACAAAATGACTAATCAAATGGCCATTGTCGGGGAGGCAACGGTTGCTAGTAGCTTAAAGAAGACGTTTTGACTAATCTTAACAGGGATAATTTTTTATTTTATTTATTTATGTTATTTGCTTTTGAAAGCCTTTGTTCTAATTTCTCTTCTTTGTGAAGGTGTATGCAAACGAGGTCAAATGGGACACAATCGGAGCCTATTGACTTGAAAATAGAACAAATTTTTCGAAGAAGAAGAAAAGAGAACAAATCAAAAAAGGGTAATCAAATGGAGAATTTTCAAGGTGATGATCGTGTGGATATAGAGCATGATGGGGAAGGCGGACAAAATGTGCACGTGCAAGACATCGTACAATCACCTCAATTCAATGTCAACCCTCCTCAACATACCTATCAAAATTTTGGAGCTATAAAAAACCAAGCTTTGCTTCAACAAATGGTACAACAAGTCATGCTTCAACAAGGCTTTCCACATGCTTATGCCCCTCGCATCAAGGGCCTCATGTAGATCCAAGGGTGATCCGAGACTTCTTTATGCCAAGGACAATACCACAAATGATGGGTCCACCGATCAACGCTAATAATTTTGAGATTAAGACGGGCCTAATCAATATGGTGAGAGACAAGTAATTTGGTGGAACACCGAATGAGAATCCTAATACACATCTAGCTCAATGTATTGAGATTGCCAACACCATGAAGATGAATGGGGTGAGCGAGAATTGTATTAGAATGAGGTTGTTTCCGTTTTCACTAAAGGATCGTGCTCGAACATGGCTATCTACCATTACTCCGAGTACGTGTAACACTTGGGATGAGCTTGCACAAATATTTTTGAACAAATATTTTTCTTCTTCTAAGGTGTCTCAAATGAAGAGTTTGATCACTCAATTCAAGCAAATGCCTCAAGAGAGTTTTTATGAAGCGTGGGAAATGTTTAAAGATACGCTTTAATGTCCACAACATGATTTTTCGAAAAACCAACAAATGGGGTTTTTCTATCAAGGATTAGTGAATGGTCAAAGAGTGCTTGTTGATGCTTCGACCGGTGGATCCGTACTTGGAGTGACTCCGGAAAGGGCTATAAGAATTTTTGATGAGATTGCTACTAATGTTATCAATAGCCATCGGAGAGAGTAAGTGGATGCTATGGATTTGAGAATTTTGATCAAGAGCAACAGTTTAGTGTGAAGAGTTTGAATGTTGAACCAAGTGTGTCAAGTGTTGAAATGATAGCGGCGGAAGTCTTGAGACAAATGAGCTTGAATCAAGGTGTGAACAATCAAGGAGCTAATTTGGTTGAAGGGCAAATAGAGCAAGGTGTGCTTCATCCGAATAGTGTGAGTGAAGAGCAATGGGCTAAGTCTATGCCAAGGATAGAAGATGTACTCTACATGCAAGGAAGGAGTTACCAAGGGAATTACCAAAATAATTTCCAATGTAATTATCCACTTAGGCAAGGAGGGTATAACAATCAAAGTGGTGGAAGTTCGTACCCACAACAAATGAGACAAGACAACTTTTCTTACTCCAACTCGAACAAAGCGGCTGCTTATCCTCCGGGATATCATCTGGGAGTTAAGGCACCGAACAATGAAGGGAAAACATCAACCGAAGAGGTACTGGAACAGTTGATAGCATCAAACCAAGCTCGAGAATAAACGTTGAAAAAGGCCGAAGAAGCAAATGAAAAATGGCTGAAAGCTTTGGAATATAATGTTGGATAAATTGCAAGTGCTTTGAGCACTCAACAAAAAAAAGTTTTCGGCCACAACCGAGATTAATCCGAAAGCTCAATATTTGTTAGTTGATATGAAAGAGGAACGAAAGGATGAAGAAGGGTCAATGAAATACAAGGTTAGTGAAGAAAATGGAGAGATAAGTAAGAAATAAGAGAAGGCACCTAAATGAATACCTAAGTGGAAGAGGGTGCAAGATGAGAAGAAAGTAGAAGAAAAGGTCAAAGAAGAGGAGTACAAACGTGACTATTGGTGTATTTTGATCACTCAATTCCATATTCCTTATTCACAAATGTTTGTAAAGGAGGAGAAGAAAAAAGAGTTTAAGGAACATGTGAAGTATCTCAAGAAAAAGTATGAGGAGAAAAAGAAAGAAGAGCCATCCATAGCAAGTGAGTTGGTGCACAAGGAGGGATCTACAAAAGTTGGTGATCATGGAAAATTCATAATTCCTTGTGATTTTGAAGGGAAAGAAACTCTTGATGCATTGTGTGACTTGGGGCGCGAGCGTCAATGTGATGTCTCAGGCTACTTTCAAGGACCTTGAAATTGGAGAGCTCAAGCCTACTACTATTCGTCTTGAAGTGGTAAATGGAGAAGTTGTTAAGCCACTAGGGATTGTTGAAGACGTGGAGATGAAAGTGAAGGGACTAGCTTTTCTGGTTGATTTCATGGTGTTTGAAGTAAAGGTGGTATTGGCGCTTGGATCGTTTGGTTAACGTGACCCGTTATGGATCCATACGTTTCTAATATCAGCGGAAGCAATAAATCATAGAAACGATTACCGTTCACCAAGGTATGTAGAAGATGAAGGATTCTCACTGACAGATTGTGCAGTCCCACGAGAATGACCATAACTTCCTCGTCTGATGTTGAAATTGAATGATCTTTGTGCTCAAACGATCCTCTCTTCAACGGCTTTCCGTCAGTAAATTGATCATCGAATTTTGAGCACTGTACGATTTTATATAAATTTCACAAAGTGGCAGACAGCAGCAGCAAACTACCTTCTGATCTTCTGCTATATGTCCCAAGTCCGATCTTGACGTCGTGTGGGGCGACGATCTACGAGACCTCCTCAATCTGCTCTCAACCTTCATCACACGTGAATAATGAATGAGATTAGGGTTCCAGATAAGGTGAGGTGACTTATATACATGGGCTACAGCAGGGACCAGGAGGAGAAATTGGGTTGGGCCTCCATTGGGCTTAAGTATCTAAGCTTAGCCCAAAGCTTATACTTAAGTCCAATAATAATAATATATTCCACTAAAATATTATTACTGCACTGTCTTTCCAATCCCAAAATTTACGTTTTTAGGCTCCTTCTTATTATGAGCCCGTTAGTCTCCCCATATTTAAGATATACAATGTCCATTAATTAATTTAAGTTACTGACAACTCAATTAATTAATATCTCATCCAAGAGTAGTACCACTCAACCTCATTATCATGCCGGAATAAATTCCACCTGCAGGGTTTACATGATAATCCTTATGAGCTCCTCAAGGGGACATCATCAACCTATGACGGACACGGATTCCTTCTACAATCAACAGCACACCATAGAGACAGTATTACTTCCCAACTCACCGAATTTGTTGATTTAATTACATGTAAATCTCACCCATTGATGAATCAAAGAAATACATACTGCCCTACGTGTTGAGGTTATTGTATAGGGATTAAGAGCACGAACTTCCATAATAACTGAGATCAAGTTCTCCTATAAGTCAGTATAAGTCGAACGATCTCAGGCGGTCCTACTCAATACACACAAGTGCACTAATGTGATTCTATAGCCAAGACAAGCTAATATCAAACCACACTACAACTATCCCGATAGAGAGTCCCCGTCTATCTCGGTTGTGAGCATCTGTTTATACTTTATAAGGAAATCGATAATATGATCTTCCGCGTGTTGTCGCACAACATATTATCTACAGTATAAAGTAAGTGGACTATTGCATCGTGCATATGAATAAATTATAAGACGCAATCATTTGATCGTATGATTCTCATTTCAAATTAATTGTTATAACATTGTTCATATAAAAAGCTAGACTTTTAATATATAATCCAATAGGTGGATCCTCAAATTCCACTTATTTTGGGAAGACCATTTCTAGCTACGGGAAGAGCGAAATTTGATGTTGGCAGAGAAGAGCTTTCTTTGAGCTCAAAAGGAAAGAGTGTTACATTTTTATGTGACAGAGAAAAATGAACCAAGTCTCATTTGAAGCCTCCTAATGTGCCTCTGGATGATCTTATGGATCATGATTCTCTTCTCTTTGATATTTTAAATTCATTTCTTTATGACTATATGAAAGTTTCAAATGCTATCTCATTCTCTTGTGATGTTGATAAGAAGAAAGTATTGGAGTTCGATTGGAAAATAGACAAAGGAGGAAGAGAGAATCAACTAGAATCACTTCTTGAAGATGACTTGATGCTTGAAAGCAAGAATGGCGAAGTGGAGCTAGTAGACAAAAAGAGGGCTAAGCAAATGTTCAAAGTTAGGATGCGAGGAGAGTGTTGGGGGGACCAACATTTGGTCCAATGAGCGTAAAATTTTGTCCGGCTTGAAGAAGTTAAACTTAGCACTAAATGGGAGGCAACCCATTCTTTTTTATCTTTTGATTCTTGTTTTGTTGTTTGCATTTTGGTCTTGTAGGTGGATTATGCTTGTAAGAAAAAGGCGTATTGAAGATACGGGAAGTGCTTTATGGATTCGAGTAAGCATGTCGCACCACTTGTTGCAAACTTAAGTCTCGACTCTTGTCTCGAGTTAAGTTTGGGGAGCTAGTGCGCGGTGGACATAACTCAATTCGTTGGATGCGTATGCTTCTTCACAAGAAGATCGTTGATAGAAACTACAAGAGTAAGTCCCACTAATTTTTGCAAACTTAATTTTCAACTTGTTTCGATTTAAGTTTGGGAGAGTGCATGATGTGACTCACCACTTGAGTGTGCTTGATATGATGATGATGAGAGGTCTTCTTGTAAAATTGGGTCAATTTTAAAAATTTTCTCATGAGTTATGGTTTGATTTTGGTTCGATTGGTTGTGTTGAAGTGCATGATAGTCCATATTTTTAATGAAATTATTAAGCTAATGGTTTTGATGAGTTTTTTAGCATGTACAAGGGGTATTGGAAGCACAAATTGAGCTTGGAGCTAACAACTTCCACTACCAAATTCCTATTGAGGGAGTTTACTCTACACTCATTACTTCTATGTGCTTAGCATAATTAGATTTGATTTGGATTGTTGTTGATTAGCATGCTACTTCATGTGTTATGTTTGTGGGAAGTTCACTTTCGTAATTTAGGTTTTCCTTTTCAATCAAAGATGAGGATGCATTGTGAGCTCATTTGAATATAGATGTTATGAATGTGTGCTTAATTCTCTAATGATGGATGGTTTTGTTATTTTTGCATGTTATGTATTTTTTATTATTTCTTGTTTGGTGAGTCTTTTCTTATATGTTTTGTGTGTATTTTTTATTCTTGTTAAGGGATTGTTTTGGTGGTTTGTTTTTGGGAAGTCATGAGTCATTTTTGAACATGAGTGATGATATGTTGTTGTGATAAGTGATGACAAGTTATGATTAAGAATCTCTACGCTTTAAAATTGTGACTTGTTTTATTTAACTTATTCAATTTAGAGATGAACGTGGTGTAATAAGTTCCTTAAGGTTCGAGCATAAGCTTGTGGGCATTTGAGCCTTAACCGTGCTTATATGGTATTTATTCATGAGTGAATTGGTAAGTTAGAACTTGCTCAAGGACTACGGGAACAAGCTCGATTAGTGGAGGTTAGTGACATGATCTAAGGTCATCCTTATCATTAATAGTCATTGCCATATATTTTCCTACCATGAAAATCATCCCTAGTCAATCACTTTGAGTCTATAAGTCTATTTATTGTGATATAAGCACATTACAAGCCTTGATTACCCACATGAACCTTATATATTTATCCTTTTGTGTGAGTGATTGAGGAGAACGTAGCTAGAAAGGTTTGATGAGATATTTTGCAAAAGAGTGAAAGAAATAGTCAACAAGTAAGAAAATGATGGAAAAAACATAAATAAGAATGGACATGCAACCTCAAAACAAGAGAATGAGCAAAACAACAATAATATACTCAAGTATTTAAAAGTCCGAAGAAAGGAAGCATGCATCTAAAGAAGTTCAATTTAAGGAAAGTTGATGATTAGTGCTTGTGAGCAATAAAGATAAGAAAGTAAGAAAGAGAATGCGAAGAAATTGAGGAAGTTGATCATCTATTCGATTACTTACACTTGATTAGTCACTATTACCTATATTCTTTAAACCCTACCAAAGAGTCTATCATTACTTTCTTAATTAAAGACCTTTTGATCACTAATTGAAACTTTGATGGTTTGTGAATGTAGTCCACGAGTAAGTTCATAGCGAGTCGAGCCAATCGATTAATGAGTGTTGATTTACCCCACTTTATAGAGTGTTGAGAGAAATATATACCTGTTGTGAGGCTTTGACCAAAAGGGACTACATTACATTTTATTCTCTTTTAATTGAACTTGTTAATATTTTTTGCATGTTATGAGTTTAATGTTGTAGGATGACTTAGCATAATTTGTGGTTCTTATTGTTATTGATGTGTTATTGCCTATGTTCGTTATGTCTTTTCCTAGATGAAAATCTCTTCCCTAGGTTTATCATTGTCGTTGTTCGAAGACGCACAACACTTTAAGTTTGGGGGTGTGATTAGTGATATTTTTACCTAGATTTTAGTGTCTTTTTATATTCGTTTTTGTAGTATTTTATCTGTATTTATGTGCTATTTGGTTGTATTTTGTGTTTTTATGAAAATATGTGAGAATGAGCTTAAATATATGATTTTTAGGTAAAAATAGATTCTAGACGCGAAAAGAAAGACGTGAAAAAAGTGAATCTCAATTCGGAGTTGAAACGAGGGAGAACGAGCAAAAACGAAAGAAGAAAAACAGGGGCAGTACCAAAACGAACAGTGTGCATGCACAGGCTAGCCGTGTGCGGCATATGCACGCACACGAGCCGTGTATGGAACACACCCCTGTAAGCTAAGGACGTGCGCCAGCACCTGAAACACCTACACAATCATGGCCATAACCGTGTGCGGCACACGAACTATTCGTATGCATGCACACGAGCCGTGTCCGTGCAAAAATCTGAAAAAATTTCAGCAACCTTCTAGAAGCTCCCAAGGGGTATAAATACCCCCAATTTCAACATATGACTAGATTTTCGAAGGGGTTCACCCCTGCACCTAGATCACACATAATTTTTTTCATTTTTACACCATCATCTGCATCCATTTACCATCCATTCCATCTATCTTTATCCAACCATCAAAATCATCATCCAATTGAGGAAAAGAAGCAAGGAAGAGAGGAGAATTGCAAGGGGAAGAAGAAGATCACCATTGGAGCCATCCAAGGGAGTTTTCATCTATACTTTGTATTGATACCTTATTATTTATCATGATTTGTAAGGATTTTAATGTCTATGTTGATTTCCTTGTGAATATGGTAAGCTAATCTCCCTTGTGAGATTAGCAACATGAGAGTTGTTGGATAATTTTGGGATTTATGTATTAAAATTCATATGTTGATTGAGTTTATTGATTTTCTATCATTGATGCTTTAGATCTTGATGTTTATGATGATTTGTGTGGTTTATTGTTTTAAACATGTGATTAGATTGAGAAGTCAATTACATATTTAGGATAATTAATTGAATCATTTTATCATACTCCTCATGTGCATTATAAATCTTAAAGAGATATAGATGTCCTTTAGGATTTAGAACTCTTTGATAGAACATCCGATTGGTTAGATCGTGAGGTTCATTAATCGGGTGAAGGGACTCTCATTTCAAGCTTAGTACCTAGTTGGAATTATTTGAGTGAAAATCAATTCATTGAGCTATTTTGGGATTATTAAACGGATTCATATCATATCCATCTCGAGAGGAAGTTTAGGTGAACTTAGTGTTGACACTTAGTCTTATACCTATGATTCATATGAATTTGATGCATTTATCCTAGGATTTTCACTTCTTAATTATTGTTAATCTCACTTTTACTTAACTTGAAAAATCACTCTTCATTTATCTATCTTGTTTGTTGATCATTACTTGCTTGCTTGCTTTGATTGATTTTATTTACCTGTTTGAACAACCTATCCATTGATGATTTGTCTCTATAAAATTATAAGAAACGTGATATCGCTTAAGCTCTAGTAACTTCCTCCCTGTGGTTCGATAAATTCTTGAATTGGTCATCTCGACTACAAAATGACTAATCAAATATTATGGATAAAACAAAATAAAATTTTGTATTTATGAGTAATTTTCTAAAGCGAATGTATCGTTTAGTAATAATTAAGAACATTTTGTACCTTCTATTTATTGAAAAAAAACGGTGGAGGGTAAATAATGATAATTAACAAGGCTAAACCACTATTTTGATCTTTCGTCTTTCAAATTAAACCTCCATTTCCATTCAAATAATTATAAATCATTAGTGTATACTACATAATTAAATATATGAACAAATTTTAAGGATTATTTTGGAAAATCAAATACTCCCTCCATCCACTTTAAAGAGTTACTATTTTCCATTTTGCTTATTCGTCTCAAAGGATCTTATTTATGTATTTAGACATATGTGACTCACACACCCACTAATACAAGTAAAATATGGAGCTCACACACACTCATTAATACAACTATCCACTACACATAAAATAATAATACTTCTTAATTCACATAAAATAAAATAATTACGACTCTTTAAACCAGATGGAGGAATTTCATGACAAAGAAAACTTAAACGATTAATCACACGCTTTTACTATTTTTAAGGTAAATTCTTTTGTGTATCTGAATGCATGATGCATTCACATTAAGAATGTTACGTTAATGAATAAAAATATACTTCATTTGTCCCGTGTTAACGTTGATATTTGTTTTTTGCACGGAGATTAACAATTGTGTTGAACTTTCCATTTTTGGAAAGATATAGTAATATATTAATGTGTAGTGAGGTGAGAGAAATAATATTTAATGTAAAGTGAGTAGTTGACTTAGTTATATTAGTATTGTGTGTGGAAGTTGACAAAAAAATAAATGTAAACCTTAATTTGGGGCAACCCAAAATAGAAAACATAAATTTTAACGCAGGAGGGAGTATACAATGATAAATAAATTTTGTTAACGATTTTTCAATAAGTTTTTTTAATAAAAAGCATAATTATTAAAAAAATACGTATAAATTATTGAATAAAAATTTAATACATATACGAGGGTACATTTTTTTTAAAACCCATTGGAAAGATTTTCACTTGAGTTTTTAATTATATTTAAAATTTTCCACATTTAATGAGGAATATTGTAACAGCTCATGCAACTTTGCATTTAAATATAAAAATAAAGGGGGGAGGGCGTATAGTTTGAGAAAAGGAGAAAAAAGTAATTATGAGCGTATGATAGTAGTGGAGGATCCAAAATTAGCGTAGCTATTCGTCTGGAGAAGAAATTGGAAGCAAAATTAGGATGTGTATAGCAGTGTTCACATGGAATTCTCATCCACTGTATCCTTTCCTGTTATTGCTCAACAGAGACGAATACTACGATCGGTTAGTATTAGTATTAGTATTAGTGTTAATTAAATATTAATGAATGAAACTAGGGTTTGGTTGAATTGCAGGGCTACGACGCCGTTGGGGTGGTGGGATGACGGTGTAATACTGGGCGGAAGAGATGTGGAGGGTGGAGGAACCTGGTTGGGTTGCAGCAGGGATGGAAAGTTTGGTTTCGTTACCAATGTGAGGGAAAGTGCAGGAGAAGTGAAAGGCAAAAGCAGGGGAGATCTTCCAGTTCGCTTCTTAAAGGTGGTAATTGTTCCTTTGTTTTTGGTCTTAGTTGGTGGTATCGTAATTCATTGCTAGTGTTGTGTTGTGGTTCAGAGTGGGAGAAGTCCGAAAGAGTTTGCAGAGGAATTGAGGGGAGAAGTGGAGGAGTTGAATGGGTTCAATCTGATAGTAGGTGATGTTTGCAGCATGAACATGGTTTACATTAGCAACAGGGGAGAAGATGGTGAGAGGAGATGCGTGAGTGCAGAGGTGAGTCCCGGTATTCATGTGTTGTCGAATGCAAGACTGGACACGCCATGGCCCAAGGTTAGAACTATCACTGCTATGCTTGCTTTAGGGATGTCTATTGCTTAGCTTAGCGATGATGCAGGCCCGAAGACTGCGGCTTGGCTTTGAGGATGCATTTAAAAAGTGGTGTGAGGGTGAAATCTCATTGAAAGGGATGAGTGAAATGCTAATGAAGGACAGAAGCAAGGATGATGGGGAGCTGACTGGCATCTATCCCCGCCACTTTGAGTACTTATTGAGTTCTATTTTTGTGGAAGCTGCTAATACACCCAAGGTACACCAATAAAACAACCCTAGTCACTCTTGTCAGTCTAGGCTAATTCTGATTACTCAACAGGGACAATACGGTACAAGAAGCACTTCTGCACTACTTATCACACCACCTGGACTAATATCCTTCTACCAAACTTATCTGGAAAACCATGTGTGGAAGGATATCACCCTAGACTACCTTCCTGAAACTGAAACAAACTAACTAGACTACTCTGTTACTAGCAATAGCAAATAGAATTTGAAACTACTTGTGACAAACAACAAAGGCTTGTATTGCTTTATTTAGATATAACCAACTGCAGGCAAACATGTGTGTTTTTCTTTTCTGATCTCTCTCTCTCTCTCTCTCTCTCTCTCTCCTATTTACAAAAGAAAAATACTAGTGGTATAGTATAGTGTAAATTTGAATTAGTCCAGAGCATTTGGTCCTGCACAGGCCTTGAGAGCAGGGCTCCAAATCCACTGGACCAAAAACTTTCTTCCCCTCCGCCCATTCAAATTGTAACTCCTCCCTCCTTCGTCCCTCATTACCTGCCCTATATACCCTCCGCCGCCGCCCGTCCCATACAACCCCTCGCACAGATCCCCTATCTCCGTTGGCGCCGTCGGATCCTCCCCCGCGTACCACGCGTTCACCAGCGGATTCGAGGACACCTCCGCCAGCTCATGCCCTATCACACTTATCATCCCGTCCACCCCGACATCCCCATTAGGCGGCCTCAGCGCCCCCGGCCCACCTCCACCCATGTACCCCGGAACAGCAAAAGGGTACGCGCATACCTCAGGGCACTGCTTGCCCGAGTTCCCCACCCACGCGTACGGCAACGTGTACCCCACCATCGACGGGAACGTGAAGTAGTGGAACCCGCACACGGCGCGGCAGAAGTCCTGGACGGTGACATCGGTGGCGGTGAGGACGAGGTAGATGCCCTTCTTGTGATCCACGGAGAAGGGCGCGCTGGCAATGACTTGCTGGATGGAGAGGCGAGTGAGGTGGTAGCCGTGGGAGTAGAGATGGTCGGAGTACTCGCCGGCGATGAAGAGCGTGCGAGAGTGTTGGCGCCGGTCTGGTCGGCGTAAAGCGTGATGGTGCGCCACCATTGGGAGACGGAAGGGGAGGGGGCAGCGCGGTGGGGGTGGGAGATGGAGAGGAGAAAGTCCCTGATGATGAGCTGGTGGGAGGGGGCCCAGTTGCCGTACCAGATGAGGTAGATATTGATGGGGGAGGAGAGGACAGGGCCCATGTGATAACGGAGGTTCACGAGGTTGGAGGAGCCCTCGAATTTGTTGGAGGAGGAGAGGGATTTGGAATTGGGGGTGTTGAAAGTGGGTTGTAATTTCAGAGTGCTGGAGTGAGGAGCTGCTGCCGCCACCAGTAGAGAGGCGGAGATCAACAAGGGTATCAACATTGTTGTGGAGGTGGACTGGGGAGTGAGGGTGAGAGGTGAGGTTATAAAGAGGAGTGGAGTGGGGTTGTGAATATTAGGGAGGGAATTCAATATGGGTTGGTGACAGCTGCCATTGTTTATGTGCTGGTGGGCACTCGACTCGAATATATGGAAATTTGTGAATTGCTTTTATTGCACTTTTAGGAGTGCAAATTAATGTGACAGTCGATGATATATGATGAACCCAACCCAATCCAATATATATGATTGCTTGAGTGATAATTAGGTGGTTAATTGAAAGATAATGGGATCAAAACATCATACTAATTGCACACAGGATTTTGGAACACAATGAGGAGGGTAGTAAAAGAAATGGGTTGAGGCGGAGTTAGCTGTAGTAAATAAATAAAATTGAAGGATGGTCTGGTCAGCTCAGCGGGATTATTTATTTCCTATAAAAAAGTGTTAGGGTTGAAAAAGCTAAAATATCAAGTCATTAATAACATACACACCTCTCTCTCTCTATGTGGCAAGGGCACAACTCATATCACTTTCATGAATCTCAACAAGATACTTTAATCTCAAAAAGGAGTTGGTGATACAGAAGGGGAGGGGAGGGCATTTTACAACAACAATCTGATTTTCTTACTTCTTCGCCACAAGTAATGTAATGTAGTCCATATTGGGGTGATTGTGATGGGATGTACAAGGATTTATTGTTGGTCGTAAATGATATTCATTCATCGATTCATACCTTAACAGAAAAGATCTCAGCAAGGGAGTACCAAGTTCCAGAAACTCCAAGGAGGAGGCCTAAAACGATCAAGGACAAGTCGAAGGAGGCATCCCTCCAGGGCATCTCATCCTTGAAAGTGAGGTAATGAAAGAGCGCGGGCAAAACGAAGCCCAGCACACAGCAGGTGCTGCTCCCCACCAGGGATAAGAAGTCTGCAAAACTCGGCACGAACAAGGCTATCAAGCTCACCACCAGCACCAGACCCCACCGCATCCACAGGCAGTACCTCCCTTCCCAGAACCTCCTCTCGAACACCTCGTACACTGGGTTCATCATCAATGGGAATGTGAAGAACAGATTCACGCTCAGCCCCACCTGAACCACACCGCTCAACCACCCCTTCCCCATGTTCGCCGTGATGATGTCCTCCGTCTTTATCCCGTACGCCAAGTAACCCATCGCCCCAAATGCACCGTACATCGCCGCGATGAACATCATCGTCACCCCCAATATCCTCCCAAACTTGGACCTTTCCTTCATCTCAGCCTCCAGGGGCAGAGCCATCCCGATCCCTTCAAACGAGTACACCACCACCCCCAACCCATAAAAGAAGCTAGACAGGCTGCCGAAAGCCTCCACCGCCGGCATCTGCCCGCTCGAGCTCAACACCTGCGCCTCCTCCACCATCACCATCCCCATAGCGCCCAAGTCCACGATATCAGCAAAGATGCTCAGAGGAGCCAATAGGGTCAGCGATGGGATTGAATTCAACCCCAATTGAAAGGGGAAACAACTCCAGATGAAAAGGCTCTTCCCGCCCCCAAACAGATTGCCCAGGGTGTTGCCGATGAAAATCAAATAGCCCACGCAGAAACCAGCTTGGGAGAGAACAATCATGGAATCAACGGCGAATCTGCCGAGGCGGCCGCAGACGGCGAAGCCCAAATCCCCGAAAGATACGATGGGGGAGGGGGAATCCTGGGAATCCTCAAGTTTAGCACGGGTGTGGACGAGGAGCATCATACCGCGGTAGGTGAGAATGGCGACGCAGAGGACCATGATAAGGGTGGTAAGCCAGCCGGTGCGCATGAAGGTGTAAGGCAGACCCAGAACTCCGGCGCCCACAATCGCGATGAACACATTCGCGAACGTCTTGGGTTGCGAAGACAGCACCTGCCCTTTGCCCTTGTCCTTGCCCTTGCCCAGCAGCGGAGTGTCTTCTCGCGCCGCCGCGGATGATCTACCTTCATTTCGTTTTTCGAACCCCATTTCCGGTGTCAATTTGTGACCCAGATCCACGGATCTTGAGAGGAGGGAAAGAGAGAATAAAAGATTGGATTGGATTGGATTGGATTGGATTTTCTTCTCTCTTGTTTGTTGGTGTTGGTGTACGTATAAAAGCAATTAAATAGAGTAAGTAAATTTCTTTTTTGTACGACCAGTATTTCTTTGAAAAAGTGGGGAGGGAGAGTTTTCAAGAGTATTAACTATTGCTCAATCCTGTCACCAAGTTGTTTAGGAAGCAAGTATTCCCTTATTTTGACTCAACTTTTTTTTTATTTTTTATTTTAGTATTATGTAAGTTAATGTCAAATTTTAAAATGAAAATTCAGAGTAAAATATTTTGTTTTTCGGGCGAACGGTATAAAAGGGATTTTATAGAAGAGGAGGAAGCAATTGGGAGGGGAGAGGATGAGGATGAGGATGAATGAGTGGGCAGTAGAGGGTGGACTGGAGATGTGTAGATATAATCAATTCCTCAGCCGTTGCTCTATGTATCCACATTAATATAATCATCTTAATAATTGAGTTTGAGTGATAACAAAAACATGCAGCAATTACAGCTAAGCCCTACTCCCACTGGTGTAAACAATTGGTAAAGACAAAAAATAATGAAGTATACCATTCTGCAGCAGATCATCATTTCTATCACACATGTTCCATTCTCAGAACAAATGCAAATCTCCTTCCTTCCCCAAAAACAATAATTACGTTAATTATGAATATTCTGCTGTTAAAAGGTATATATAGAGTTATTTTTCAAACTTATAAAGAAAATAGTATAGAGTTAAGTCAAAAGGTTGAATCGATGCACAGTAATTTGTGGTACATAAAGCAATGCTCCACTACTTTTCATTTCATAAATACTCCATAAAATAATGAAAAACTTGTGCGTCATTACTATGGATACTTTCGCACCATTATGAAAATTTTAAATTTCATGAAATATAATAAAAATGTTGCAAGAAATTACTGTAGTAGTCACTTAATGGGGGCATACATGTTCATTACTCCTATCATGGGATTGTCCTTTGATGTATAAATTCCTAGGCTAGGCTAACTTAGCTTTAGCGCCGACAGTGAAGAACTCGACGATGACCTCAATGGGCATGCCTTTGGTCTCTGGAACCTTAAAGAACACAAAAGCCCAGGAGATGAGGCTCACTAAAGCATATATGCTGAAGACGCCAGCGATTCCTATGGAGGAGAGCATGATGGGCAATGCGTATGTCACTATGATATTGCTCATCCAATATGTGAGCGCACAGATTGGGATGCAGATGCCTCGCACTCGAGTCGGAAATATCTCCGCGCACAGAATGCTTGGGACTGGCCCGAACCCCATCGAGAAGAAACACCCATACAGTATCACACTAATAGTCGACACTGCTGCTCTAACCATCTTCCCCACATCCACAACACTTACCATCACTAGAGTTATCAGCGACCCTGTTAGCACAGGGTTCGTGCTCAGCAGCAAACTCCTGCAATCACACCATCCATATTCATTCACACACCCATAAAGCCACATTGCAAATGTATAACCCCATTACCTTCTTCCGGACACGTCCATAAGCCTCATTGCAACCACCACGCAAGGGAGCATTAACATGGTCATAACAGCACTAATAAGCAAAGATGCTGATGCTGAGCTAATGCCCATGTTTGACAACAGCACTTGAACACCTGCTTGCTCTAGAATTTGTGGAGCATAAAGCATCACCGCATTTATTCCCAAAAACTGCATCAACAACACATATTATAGCAAACACAACCTTTTTCAGAGAGGATTTATCATTTATACTCATATACGCTTAATGATATGATGTACTAGATATAGAACCATAAAGATGATTCTACATTACCAAAATGGATGGACTCATACGATATTAGATCGCAAAATGTGTGAAAAAATGAATACATTCATGAACTTCTCATAATGGGATGCTTCCAAGGATTAGTCCAAATGCTACTTTGCACATGTTTGATAAATATAAATACAAGGTAGCAGATTGTGACTCAAATTTAATCTCTAGATTAGTTGAATAAAGTTGAAAAACAACAATAAACACCAAAAGTTCTCCACTACACCAATTTGTGATGGATACAAATTTTTAAAAACTTAATCAAGCTTAGCAAAGCCCACAAACTGCATGTACGCGTCATAATTACAACCTTGAGAACCCCTATAACACTACTACGACTGTAAATAGAACAATTAGAATTAGGATAAATAAACTTAACAATGAGACTAGAAGTTACCTGCTGAATTGCCTGGATCCCCATCCCTACTAGTAATGCATGTTTTACACCAGGTTCAAGTAGGTCACTCCAGCGCTGCCCTTCAGCAGGAGCTGATAATGGATGAATCATTGGTGGCCCAACGCGAAGCTTACCCGTGACCTGTTTCGGATATAGAGCAGATTGACTCACCAAAGCAGCAGCCTTAACAAACTCTCCATCTACGGGGTCTTTCCACGATTCAGAGTCTCCAGCCTCATGCAAAAAAATTCTTTTAAAACTGCCTCTTTTGATCCCGTCGGGGCCTTCTTCATCTTTCCATTTCCATGCAAGCTGCCAACCACTGCCAATTCCCACGGAACTTGGCAAAAGATTTCCTTGATTCATCTTGCAGCTACTTTTTTGGGAAAGGGGTTGACCAGTGTAACCCATACTCGTTGTTTGCCTTGACATAAGTGGAGTATGCAGATAATCATCGGATTCACTAACTGCACCAGATTCATAATCTTCGTCCGGTCTTTCAGAGGTTGTCTCGTCCCACTCTTCAGTTTTTGGTCGGTTTGATTCACTGAGCATGCTTCCAAAGTTGGGGAAAATCATGCTTCCTTTACTTCCCGTCTCAGAAAGCTTCTCATGGACGTTTTCCATGAGTGTGACAATGGGGTCAACAGAGAAAGTGCTCTGCTTTACTATGCTCACATTACGAGACGCAGGCGCAGCAAAACTGTTGTCGGAAACGCGAAGGGCAACCATTGAGGAGAGTCCTTCAGAACTCAACCATTTAATTTCCTCCTTTTCAGGATGCTGCTCCTCTTCATCTCCAATCTCGTTTGAAGGGCCAATAACATACTTCTCTATGGTTGTTTGTCCACCAACTTCTAGCCCTTCAACTAGCAAAGCCATTTCACCTGAAAGCAACACAGCATTTTTAGTTGAATAAAAGCATAGTCCATTTGTAAGATAACATTGTGATAGAGATGCAATATAAGGATTGAAAGGTAACAATTGGATAAAGAATACTAGTATAAAATCAACATGGTAAAAAGAAAGAAAGAACTGACTTGAAACATCTTCTCTGTCACGGATTCTTTGCAAAACTTGCTTGGCCTCTTGCATCCGGCCTTTACTGAGTAACCATCTTGGGGACTCAGGCAGGTAAAAGATTGTCAAGGCAAAGAAAATAATGGATGGAGCGACAAGGAAACCAAGCATGAATCTCCAACTGGAAGAGTTGAGCAAGGACATGCAGAAAACAAAGGTATAGGAGAAGAAAAAGCCAGTGGTGTAAGTAAGTTGGGGGAGGGTGCTCAACAAGCCCCTGACCTCTGGGGGAGACATCTCAGAGATGTACATGGGAACAAATGTGATGGCCAAGCCAATTCCAAAACCATCTAAGAGCCTGGCAAAAAGCAGGAGATACACATTTGGGGACCAGAGCATGAGAAGACCACTGAAAAAATATAAGAGAGAGGAGAGTATCAACATGGGACGACGGCCCAGCCAATCTGAGATTCCACCGGAGCACATGGTGATGAGGGTGGCTCCAATCAGTGACGACGCCACAGTTAGGCCTTCCATAGTAGGTTTATCTTCCCATCGGAATTCCTTTTTGATATGGACCATCGCTCCTGAACAATAACCATTTATTATATAAACACAAAATAGGTCTAGGTAGGTAAGACGGAGATGAGAAGAATTACTAACCGGCCATGGTGCCGTAATCCCATGCTTGTAATAAATTGGCAAGTGCAGCCACAAAAGCCACAAGCGCAGCCGAATTCATTTTCTTCAAATTAACCTAATCTGATCATCAATCAATTTCCAGTTCGCAAACACAAACACAAACACAAACAATGCTTGATTTTATATACTACAATACAATTTCGATCCAAGTGTCCTTCCGTGAGGGGAATACGGAATTAATCATTGCCACGCCACCTCATCAAAATCATTTTCTATTTTCATTCTCTCCCTTATCTCATCACTCATCACCAATCTCCTACCAACACGCGCCTCTACTGCCTCGCCTTGGCTTCTTTTTCAATCTCAACTCTTTGCATACTTCTAATTCAAAATTTACACCTACATCTTTTTATTTTAAACCCCCTTCACACATTCTTTCTCAAACCCGTATTTTATTTCAATTCAGTGTTATATTTTGGTTTGAATCTATTTTTAATTATTTATTTATTTCAAGTCGTGAATTTCTTTAGGTGCACCATTGGGTCAGATCTGACATCATATGTGCCAATTTGAGGGACCTTCACATCTGGTTGGTATGGTTGAGAGGTGAGGTTTGGTGTGAATGGGTTTCCGCCCAGAGGTGATTCATTCACCCCACATTGTTGTCCCTTTTCTAACTCATCTAGCCTTCTTTTG
Source organism: Pogostemon cablin (assembly GCA_023678885.1). Lineage (NCBI taxonomy): Eukaryota > Viridiplantae > Streptophyta > Magnoliopsida > Lamiales > Lamiaceae > Pogostemon > Pogostemon cablin. The sequence continues at coordinate 34,959,493 of CM042952.1, read as the reverse complement.
AGGGTCATCATTTCTTCAGCTTGTGCTTTCATAAAAGTCATTTCTTGACTATGGACTCTACTGTAAGTTGCTTCCTTCCCTTTAGACTGAGAAGTCTTTGGACTTGAACTTGATTGGCGAGAGTTGGACGCCATGATTTCTTGGAGTTGCAGAGGGAATGCGCGCCCCTTTCTTCTAGCGTCAAATGTAGATAGTCGATTTTTATTGGGTGATGTGAGTATTTAATGTGGCTGTTATATGGTTTAATCGGACTAATCTAACATAATATGGAGAAAGAACAGAAGAAGAAGAATACAAGAATTTCTCCCACGTTTGTGGGAGTTTAAAGTAGAGAGTTTGTTTCTCTCTGTTTTATTTGTGTGTTTGGTGGATGAGATAATTCTCCTTTTACAGTGGTAATGATAGTGAGCTTGGTGTTGATGGTGAGCTTGAGGTTGAAGACGGAGGTGAGGATGAGAATAGATCTGATGTTGAAGATGAAGATGTCGCCTCCTCTTATACAAGTGAGGTAAGCCTAGTAGCAAGTGGGCATTAAGTGTGTATCCGCATGAGGCTATTAAAGAGATCTCGTAGGATTACCTTCCTAGTAGATATCTTAGGGGATATCTACTAGGCTTGTAGGGCTTCAGGCCTAAGTGGGCAACTTGGGTGGGAGAGTAGAGAGAGGTAGGGAGACTCGACGTGGTGTGAGAGTAGAGAGGGAGAGTCAGATCAAATGTGTAGAGAGGGGGAGTCGGATCAAATGGGTAGAGAGGGAGAGTAGAGAGGGAAAAATTGTGTAAGTTGGTAGAGAGGGAAAAAGGGTATTAGTGGGTAGAGTGGGAAAGTAGAGTCAGTAGAGAGAGGGGACGAGTGTAGAGAGAGAGAGGGTGAAAGTAGGGAGCAAGTGGGTGAGAGGAGAGGGAAGAAATGCCTTCCTCATGCCTCCTCCAAGTGGGCGAGCGCGTGTTTTTCCTTCGCTCAGCCTTCCTTACTCTCCTCCTCGGATGGTCAGCCTCTGTCTTTAAATATTGATCCAAGCCCACTTGTGAGTCCAGTGTAAATGACCCTACCACATTAGCCCCCAGGCTTTGGCTTTACGGGACTTGTGGAGTGAAGGCGAAGCCTCTTAATACATGCGATAAGTCATCATGTCAATTTTGAAGATGCAGATGGTGGTCAGGATGAAGATGGAGATGAAGTTGATGATGCCTCTTTGGAGTTGTGAAAGGTTGTCTTGGGTGATAGAAAGACCTGTAGCCTTAAGTGTTGATGGGACAGCTTCCTCGGGAGATGGGGAAGCTATTAGATTGTATACTAAAACTCTAGCTTTTCGTATGAACAATGTTATAAAAATTTATTTGAAATGAAAATCATATGATCAAATGATTGCGTCTTATAATTTAATTATATGAAAGATGCAATAGTCCAATTACTTTATACTGTAGATAATATATTGTGCGACAATACGCGGAAGATCATATTATCGGTTTCCTTAAGCCCAATGGAGGCCCAACCCAATTTCTCCTCCTTGTCCTTATTGTAGCCCATATATAAGTCATCTCAGCTGTCCATAAACCCTAATTACACGCCTAACACTGTGAGGGGGTGAGGGAACAGCATATTGAGAAGATCTCGAGGATCGTCGCCCACACGACGTCGAGATTGGACTTGGGAATACAGCAGAAGACCGGAGGGTTGTTTGCTGCTGATGTCTGCCACCTTGCAAAATTCATATAAAATCTTATAGTACTCTGAATTTGATGTTTAATATACTGATGGAAAGCTGCCGAAGAGAGGATTGTCTGAGCGTATAGATCACTCCAATCGGAGTTCAGATGAAGAAGTTATGGCCATTCTCGTGACGCTGCGCAGATTGCCAGCGAGAATCAATCATCTTCAACATACTCTGGTGAAAGGTAATACGTTTCATGTTTTCTTGCTTCCGCTGCATATTAGAAACGTATGGAACCCTAACGGTTCACGTTAACCAAATGATCGAATACCAACAATTGGTATCAGAGCTTTGGTTTCATGGCGAAGCGTGATACTTTAGGCTAGAGTTTATGTGATTACATGTTTTTCTTTCGGAATAGAATCGCATGAGTAGATTAGGGTTTGGTATTATTGCTTTATCCATGAAAACCATGTATCTCTTCGTTGATATTATTAGTTGTAGGGTATTTTAGTCTATTTACTTTTCATTGTAATCCCTAAGTATATATACTGTTTGTTGTATTCTATTTTATAATGCAAGTCAATAAGAAATCCCTAGTTCCTTTTTCTCTATGTTATCATGGTATCAAAGCCACCATTCATCTAATCTCTGGGATCAGTTGGCTCTCACTGAGTCCGCAGAGCTGCGAAAATTTGAACCGTATATGGCTCGTAGAGAAGAACAACGTCTGGTACAGTTTTTGATGGCTCTTCGGAATGATTTCGAGGGATTGCGTGGAACAATTCTGCATCGTTCTCCTCTTCCGTCTGTTGATTCTGTGGTTAATGAACTGTTAGCAGAGGAGATTCGACTTAAGTCTAACGCAGATAAGGTGTCTGTCACACCTACAACTTCATCTGTCTTTGCTGCTTCACAACAGTCTACTCCTCGCAACCAAAATAGACCTGCCCCTAAGGTCTCTCAGGATGAATGTGCTTTCTGCAAGCAGAAGGGTCATTGGAAGGCTCAGTGTCCGAAATTATTGAGTAAAAGCAAACAACCACAGCATCAACGACCTCCTCAACAACAACGCCCGCCACAGACTGCTCCATGGACGTATCGCCCACCTCAGACCAACAACGCAGTTGCTGCCCCGTCCTTGGATCCACATATGTTGGAGCAGTTTCAGCAGTTCCTCGCCTCACAGCCTCATGCCATGTCAGCCTCCTCTCATAAAGGTTTGTCCTTGTCTGATAATTTAGGTAAATCGTCTCCCCTGTGGATCTTAGATTCAGGAGCTTCTCATCATATGTCTCCTGATATCGATTCTTTTGTATCTGTTAATTCTGCTCCATCTTTGTCTGTCATGACCGCCGATGGCACTCCAATGCCATTGGCAGGAATTGGCTCTGTTCACACATCTCATTTATCTCTTTCAAATGTATACCATATTCCTAGTCTAACTTTAAATCTTGCGTCTGTTGGCCAATTGTGTGATTCTGGTTTCACGGTTCTTTTTACTTCTACCAATTGTTGTGTTCAGGACCCGCGATCTCAGAAGGTGATTGGGACAGGCCGTAGGGACGGGGGACTCTATGTTTTGGATGAGCTACAAGTATCAGATGTTGCTGCCTCTACTGTGGATTTGTCGTCTTTTCGTTTGAGTCGTTCGTCTTCTGATTTTTATCTTTGGCATTCTCGTTTAGGTCATGTGTCTGGGTCTCGTTTAAAGTTTTTGGTGTCTACAGGAGTTTTAGGTCATTTGGAAAGTCATGATATTTCTGATTGTAGTGGTTGTAAACTGGCTAAATTTTCCACATTGCCTTTTTATAAAAGTATTTCTCTTTCAATTGCACCATTTGATCTTGTGCATTCTGATGTGTGGGGACCCTCTCCTGTATCCACCAAAGGAGGTTCTAGATATTATGTTTCTTTTATTGATGATTTCACTCGTTATACGTGGGTTTATCTTATGAAACGTAGGTCTGACTTCCTTACCATATTGAGCAATTTTAGAGCTCTTGTGAAAACCCAACACTCATCTGTCATTAAGTGTTTTCGGTGTGATTTGGGTGGTGAATTCACTTCTAACGATTTTTCTCAGTTACTTGCTTCTGCTGGGACTATCCACCAAACCTCGTGTACAGACACTCCTCGACAAAATGGTGTTGCTGAAAGAAAGCATCGCCATCTTGTTGAAACAGCTCGTTCGTTCATGTTGTCAGCCGAGGTTCCTAGTGTGTTTTGGGGAGAAGCAGTCCTTACCGCTGCTCACGTGATCAATAGAATTCCAATATCTCATAATTCAGGTTTGTCCCCGTTCGAAAAATTACATGGTCATTCACCTGATTATTCCTCGTTGCGCGTCTTCGGTTGTACTTGTTTTGTTCTTCGACCACATGTTGAGCGTAATAAATTGTCTCCCCGGTCCGCCTTATGTGTCTTTTTGGGTTATGGTGTTGGTCAAAAGGGATATCGTTGTTTCGATCCAGTTAGCCAAAAATTGTATGTCTCGCGTCATGTTGTGTTTTTAGAGCATATTCCTTTCTTCTCTGTTCCGGCTAGTTCACATCATATGACACAATCAGATCTAGTGCGTATTGATCCATTCGATACCGACACCGATGAAGCTCTATCTGATACTTTGGTTCATGAGGCATCCACCTCCCTTGCCCCTGCTCCTACGACTACCCAGTTGTCGGATGAGATTGCGGATGATCCTCCTCCGCGTCAGTCCACTCGCACTCGTAAGTCTACTAAACTCCCCGATTTTGAGTACTCCTCCTACTCTACTTCATTTGCTTCCTTTGTTGCCTCTGTTCATCGTCTTTCTGAGCCTTTATCCTATAGAGAGGCAGTTCGTGATCCCCTTTGACAGGCTGCTATGGCTGAGGAACTTACTGCTCTACACCAGACTCATACATGGGATTTGGTTTCGCTGCCATCAGGAAAACACACCATTGGTTCTCGTTGGGTCTACAAAATTAAAACCAAATCAGATGGATCCATTGAGCGATACAAGGCTCGACTTGTTGCTAAAGGCTATTCCCAGGAGTATGGCCTGGATTATGAAGAAACATTTGCCCCTGTTGCAAAAATGACGACGGTTCGCACTCTGATTGCAGTTGCTTCTGTTTGCCGATGGAGAATATCTCAGATGGATGTCAAAAATGCCTTCTTGAATGGCGATCTTCATGAAGAAGTTTATATGACGCCTCCTCCTGGAGTTGCTCATCAGCCTGGTGAAGTTTGCAAGCTTCGCAAAGCTCTTTATGGTCTCAAACAAGCACCACGTGCCTGGTTTGAGAAGTTTTCTATGGTGATCACTTCGCTTGGCTTCCTTCCTAGTCATCATGATTCGGCTTTATTTGTCAAGAGTACACCGGCAGGTCGTATTCTACTATCCTTGTATGTTGATGACATGATCATTACGGGTGATGATTATGATGGTATTGAGTCTTTGAAGTCTGAGTTGGCACGGTGCTTCGCTATGAAAGACTTGGGTATGCTACGTTATTTCTTGGGAATTGAGGTTGCCTATTCTCCAAAAGGCTATCTCTTATCTCAATCAAAGTATATAGCTGATTTGTTTGAGCGTGCTCGACTTACTGACAACAAGACTGTTCCTACTCCACTTGAGACCAATGCTAGATACTCTCCGTCGGATGGCACTCCTTTGGCGGATTCTGGCCTCTATCGTACCATTGTAGGCAGCCTGGTTTATCTTACTGTGACTCGCCCAGACATTGCGCATGCTGTTCATGTGGTTAGTCAGTTTGTCACTTCCCCCACTACAGTTCATTGGGCTGCCGTTCTTCGTATTCTCAGGTATCTTCGGGGCACCCAGTTTCATAGTCTCTTGTTTCCTTCTACATCTTCGTTAGAGCTGCGTGCTTATTCTGATGCGGATTGGGCTGGTGATCCTACGGACCGCAAGTCGACCACTGGATTTTGTATTTTCCTTGGTGATTCGCTTATTTCGTGGAAGAGCAAGAAACAAGATGTCATCTCTCGGTCTTCTACAGAAGCTGAGTATCGTGCCATGGCCTCTACTACCTGTGAAATTGTTTGGTTACGAAGGTTGCTTGCTGATATGGGTATTTCTCTTTCTCACCCTACTCCGCTACATTGTGATAACCAGAGCGCTATTCAGATTGCACGTAATTCAGTCTTTCATGAGCGAACCAAACATATCGAGATTGATTGTCATGTCACTCGCCACCACCTACAGATCGGTACCATCACATTGCCATTCGTTTCTTCTTCTCTGCAAATTGCTGATATGTTTACAAAAGCACACTCAGCTTCGCGATTTCGTTTCCTGTCTGACAAACTCTCTATGCTTATTGCTGTAGCATCGTGAGTTTGAGGGGGAATATTAGCTGTAGGGTATTTTAGTCTATTTACTTTTCATTGTAATCCCTAAGTATATATACTGTTTGTTGTATTCTATTTTATAATGCAAGTCAATAAGAAATCCCTAGTTCCTTTTTCTCTATGTTATCAGATATTTCTATTCGTCGATGGTGATGGAATTCACGAAACTCGGTCGTGAATCAATACACCTGGAGGATGGTGTGTAGGCAGCTGGACGACTGAAATACGGAACTGTGCACGTCTGGAAGCCGGGCGTGGTGCGCAAAGGCTTGCGGATTGCAGGCGAGAAGTTTTGATGCACGGAGGCAGGCGGTGTGATGCACGATTGCGCTTGTTCAGCGCTGTGTAAAAAAAGGGTTGTCATGTTATCTGGCGTGTGATGAAACAGCAAGCGTGCGAGGATTGTCGGGTGCTGCTACCGCACGGATGTCCAGCAAGACCACACGGTAGCTTTCGTGTGATGGACAGAGAGCACACGGCTACTGGTGGGCGAGAAAACCTAGCACATGGCTGCTGGCGTGTATGCTGTACGGAAGAGCTAACGGATCGTGCAGTCAGCCGGGCGCATAGGCGTGTGACGCGCATAATGGCAGGCTAACTGACATGCGATGGGCGCTCGTGCTGGGCATATTGACGAGTGGTGCGGGCATATGGCAGGGTCGAGTCTGCTTCAATTTTTGAGCGAGCCAGCCGATTTTTAGGAGTCTTGCAGTTATTCACGGGTCAAAGGTTCTGATTGAGTTGAAGCATCCAAGCTATTCTACTGTGTTGTTGTGGGCTGGCAGATGGCACTGGACAACGACGAGGCTGGATCGATTGGTGGATAATGTTGCGATGGCGATCATAGAAATCAGGCGGCATTTCCAGCGGGTCTGAATCAATTTTCGATCGGGTCTCACACGGCTGGGGCGGGTCTAATAGATTTTCGAGTGGGGCTGCTCAATTTCCGATCGAATGGGATACTTTTTCCGATCGGGTTGGCTGGTGTGGCGTCGATAGAAGGTCACGCTTCTTGATGATGGCGGGAGATGATTGATGCGAGATCGTTGGTGATAGACGCTGGGGAGCAGACTTTCTTCAAGTTCGACCATACTGACCGACGGCGAGGTGAGTACAGTGCTGTCGGCTGTAGGTTTTGGCAGCAGAGTTTGACGGCAGGCCGGATGAGCTCGCGATCAAACCAGTTTCTGGTCCCTCCAACGAGTCATGTGTGATGCTGGCGAAAGGAACCTGGAGGGCTCACTTAAGCGGCAGTGACTTGAGCCGGTGGTGCAACTGGTGTTTGGGAATAGCGACTGCACGACAGCGGCAATCGACGCATGGCTGAAGCAGGCTGTATGATGCATTCCAGGGAACAACTATGTTGATTCGAGGATGTGTGATGTGTTTTTCGGCGGGTAGCTGCTCGGATGGAGCAGCGTCAGATATCTGACGCATTTACTGACCGGCGGTCATCTTGGATTTCCGGTGGACGATTGCACGGTGGGGAGCGACAGGGCTGCTGTAGAAAACTTTTCTGCTGTACAGTCACGTGAAAGATTAGTTGTGGCTTGTTGACCAAGTCAACACTTTATTTATTCATTTATTTATTTTTATATATAATTGTTATAATTGTTTTACTTGTCAATTATTATTATATATATATGGAATGCATGTACTCTTTGATTTACTGCCTACTTTGCCGTAATAGAAGTATGCTAAGTTGCGTATTTTATTTTTTTTAATATTATATGCATGTAAAAACCATCGGTGTTAAATAACTAAGTGGGAGAGGGGATTGGTAAATAATTTCCGCGGCCTCCATTATTGGTTTGTAAAGTGATGTGAATAAACTTGCGCGTCGGTTATAGTGCCTTCCTCCCTAACGGATGAGTTTATTCACGGATCACTGGTACAGACTTCTTTAAATAATTATTGTTTGTAATGTGATGCATATGGACTTGCGCGTTGGCTATAGTGTCTTCCTCCCTAACGGATGAGCTTATATGCGGTTCACTGGTACAAACTTTTATAATTGATGGTTGTAGAAAGTTATCTGAGCGCGTGTGTACTTCTCCAACAGTAAAGCACATAAGCTTGGGCAGCGGACTTGGGATCAAATAATAGTGTGCACTTAGAAGTAAATAATTAGTATCCTCTTCAACGGAGTCACTGCTATTATTTGCATGGCTAAAGAGGAACCAAATATTAATTATTTTGTCATGAGGTTAGGTTGACAAATGAAATTAATGAGTAAAATCTTCTCTTGTAAATGTTCGGGTTTGTAAACGTCCACACTAATGTGGCTTGCAGACTCACGATGTTTGAGATGTCGGTGAATTTTATTTTATATTGTTTTGAGGGAATCAATATAAAAGGATAAAATTCGAAGATTTGATCGGTATATTTATTTGTGATTCTCTGAATTTTGAATAGTTTTATCTCGCTTATTGTTTACTGAAAGAACATATTTACTTGTCCAAAATTAGATTATTAGAAGAGAATCTTGGTTTCGAATTTTACCGCTTAAGAAAAAATAAATATGTGTTCTCACTAAGGATGTTCTGTGATACCTATAAAAGTCTCTAGTGGAGATGTGAGAGGTTCATAGAAATATGATAGTCTCATGGAACTCTTCGGATACTTGAGCGAGGTTAAAAGACAAGAAATCATGGTTGACTAGATGGATGAATTGAAAAGATTGGAGTAGAAATTGAAGGAAAACCTAGGTCAATTTAATTCTCTGTAGTTTGTCTGGATGTTTTGAGTAAGTTCTACCTGAAATACGAGAGGTAGTATATGGTGGGGAACTTCTGACAAAAAACATGGCAAAGTAAAGCCAATTTCATCATGATGTGAACAAGGTTAGTATCTCATTCACTAGTTATTGAAGCATGATTAGTGACGACATTTACTGACACGTTGTCTGTAGATACCGGAGTCACTAAAAGTCTGCAACTAAGTGATAATGAGACAGTAATATGCATGGGTAATACTACGAGAGTAGTGGTTGTTGTAGTGAGAGTTGTTTATTTATCTCACAATATGAATAAACGATTTATTATGAGAAATTGTCTTTACGTACGTTTTTTATAGAAAGAATTTGATTTCAGTTTCTATGCATTTACAGATGGATACTCCATTTCAATTAAATGACATGGTCATAGTAATGAAGGATGGAGCTATAATCTGTTGAGGTACGTTAGTGACAATTTGTAAACTCTTGAATCATGTTTATCATACGGATGCAACAAATAGTAATTAATAAATTCATTTTATGGATATGCCCTAAGAAACAGTATTTTGTATGAATGTTTGTCTGTTTGAGGGATATCCTAGAAAAATGATGGGTAATTTATTTAGTCCAAAAGATCGAAGGGTGATTATTAACACAAACACTAGATTTTTGAAAATGACTATGTATTAAATCATAAACCCATGTACAAATTATTCTAAAGGAAGTGAGAGGATAACACAAAGTATTAGTACCAAGTGTACAAGAGGATATACCACAAGGTAAACTGCAACGCGTGTCACGTCTGATACACAATTGCGTGTAGTGCCTTGTGGTAGTGGAAGGGTTGTTCGACAACCTGTAAGATATATGTTTTGGGAGAGTCGTGTGACTTGGTCCCTAGTAAACATGGAGTTGACCCACGGATACGACGAAGCACTACAAAATCAAAATGCGATATCTTAGCAAGTGCAATGATGTTGAATTTTAAATTATATTTGGGAGCTTGTAAGACCACTAAATGGTGTAAAAGCCATTGGAAGTGGTCATAGAAAATAAAAGAGGATCATACGGTAAGGTGAAAACCTTGGAAGCAAAGCTTGTTGTGAAACGGTACACTAAAAAAGAAAGGGTTTGATTATGAGAAAACCTGTTCACTGGTAGCTATGCTTATATTGATCTGGATTCTTTTATTAATTGCTAATCATATTAATTATGAGGTATAGCAAATAGATGTCAAAACAATTTTCCTGTTTGGAAGTCTTGAGGAAAACATCTATAGGTAGCAACCAGTGTCATTCATTGCAAAGGGCTAAGAGCATTTTGATAGTAAGCTTAAAAGTGTCCATTGATGAACTAAAGCAAGCTTCAAGATCATGAAACATCTATTTTGAAGAGTAAATCCAATCATATGGATTTATTCAATGCGTGGATGTGTCTTGTGTATTGAAAAGAGTGATGAAAACATGGTGGTATTACTTGTACTATACGTAGATAGTATCTTGCTCATTGGAGACAATGAAAGAGTATTGTCGGACGTATGGGTATGGTTGATAAAGCGGTATGAGATGAAGGACTTAAGAGAAGCAAAAATATCCTTTAGATCACGGTAATACGGATCACAGAAGAGGATGTTATGTTTGTCCCAAGCTTCATGAGATGATACGATCCTTATTTGTTTTAGCATGTGACTTTATCTAAGGAAATGTGTCTTGAGACACAAAAAGAAGATAAAAGTGATGAAATCGGTTCCTTATGTTTTGGCGAATAAGGAAGCTTAATCTAAGAAATGCTATACACGATAATGGATAGCTGTTTTGCCGAAGGCATGAACAGTGAGTATCAAGGTAACCCAAAATAAGAATGTTGAACTGTGGTAACACAAAATTTTGAAGTACCTCAAAAGGACTGGAAACTATATGTGGTCTTACCGGACAGATTCACTGCTTCTTAAGGGTTACAAAGATTCGGATTTTTCAAATCAGATAGGGACGACAGTAAATCCACCTCAAAGGTTATGTGTTTAATTTTAGAAAGTTGAGTCATAATGTGGAGGAGTGTTATATAGAAATATATTTCAAACTCCGGATTCCATCATGGAAAGATGATAAATTGGAGCCTATGAGGCAGCCAAGGTATCTATATGACGCTAGAAACTTTATGATGGAATTCGAAATGATTCTAAGTTTGCCCAAGATTATCACAATTTATTTTGATGATAATGGTGCAGTTGCAAACTTGAAAGAATCACAAGCCGATAAGGCAATTAAACACATGGAGCGCAAGTACCACCTGTTACGAGAAATCGTATGATGAGAGAAAGGTTATTGTAGCTTAGATTGCATCGGATGATAACCTAGTAAATCCATTTACAAAGACCTTAAGGCGAGAGCTTTTGATGGTCATACAGTGGGAGTGGAAATCAGATGTATGTCGAAAGACATGACAACATAGTCTTTTAGTATAAGTGGAAGATTGTTAGATTGTATACTAAAAGTCTAGCTTTTCGTATGAACAATGTTATAACAATTTATTTGAAATGAGAATCATATGATCAAATGATGGCGTCTTATAATTTAATTATATGAAAGATGCAATAGTCCAATTACTTTATATTGTAGATAATATGTTGTGCGACAACGCGCGGAATATCATATTATCGGTTTCCTTATAAAGTATAAACAGATGCTCACAACCGAGATAGGCGGGGACTCTCTATCGGGATGGTTGTAGTGTGGTTTGGTATTGGCTTGTCTTGGCTATAGAATCACATTAGTGCACTTGTGTGTATTGAGCAAGACCGCTTGAGATCGTTCGACTTATACTGACTTATAGGAGAACGTGATCTTAGTTATTATGGATGTTCGTGCTCTTAATCCCTATACAATAATCTCGACACGTAGGGCAGTATGTATTTCTTTGATTCATCAATGGGTGAGATTTACATGTAATTAAATCAAAAAACTCGGTGAGTTGGGAAGTAGTGCTATCTCTATGGTGTGTTGTGGATTGTAGAAGGAATTCGTGTCCGTCATAAATTGATGATGTCCCCTTGAGGAGCTCATAAGGATTATCATGTAAACCCTGCAGGTGGATTTATTCTGGCATTATAATGAGGTTGAGTGGTACTACTCTAGGATGATATATTAATTAATGAAGTTGTCAGTAACTTAATTAATTAATGAACATTGTATATCTTAAACATGGGGAGACTAACGGGCTCATAATAAGAAGGAGCCCAAAATGTAATTTTGGGATTGGAAAGGTAGTGCAGTAATAATATTTTAGTGGACTATATTATTATTATTGGACTTAAGTATAAGCTTTGGGCTAAGTTTGGATACTTAAGCCCAATGGAGGCCCAACCCAATTTCTCCTCCTGGTCCCTGCTCTAGCCCATATATAAGTCATCTCAGTTGTCCATAAACCCTAATTACCTGCCTAACACTGTGAGGGGGTGATGGAACAGTAGATTGAGAAGATCTCGAGGATCGTCGCTCACACGACGTCGAGATTGGACTTGGGAATACAATAGAAAACAGGAAGGTTGTTTGCTGCTGCTGTCCGCCATCTTGCAAAATTCATATAAAATTTTATAGTACTCTGAATTCGTTGTTTAATATACTGACAGAAAGCCGCTGAAGAGAGGATCGTCTGAGCGTGTAGATCACTCCAATCGGAGTTCAGATGAAGAAGTTATGGCCATTCTCATGATGCTACACAGGCTGCCGGCGAGAATCAACCATCTTCAACATACCCTGGTGAAAGGTAATACGTTTCATGTTTTCTTGCTTTCGCTGCATATTAGAAACGTATGGAACCCTAACGGTTCACGTTAACCAAATGATCGAACGCCAACAGAAGCTTGTGACTCAGAGGGTGCAGGAGGTTCGGAGGTTGGCTCCGAAGGACTCGAAATGCGGAGGCGCGTCGGCTCGGAGGGACTCAGGTCAGTCGGCTTGAAGGGACCTCGGTAGGAGACGCAGAGGGTCGAAGGAACCTCGATCGGTCAGTTCGGAGGGACTCTGATAGGTTGGCTTAGAGGGACCTCGGTCGAAGACGCAGAGGGTCGAAGAAACCTCAATCGGTCGGTTCGGAGGGACTCCGGTCGTCGGCGCAGAGGAATCTCGGCTGGTCAGCTTGGTGGGACCTCGGAGAGAGCGCAGCTTCATCCTCTATGCTATGTGGTAACATAGGTGTGGACCGCCTATCGCATTAGCCCCCAAGGTGTAACCTTACACAGAAGTGATTGGTCTCCCGGCTACAAATGACCCTTTGTTGGCCTCATTAAAAACCTCCCTACGAAAAAACCCGTACGAAAAAACCCGATGGAAAAAATCATAGGTAGGGAAAAATAGTACCAACTCATCGGCGGGTCGATTATCTCGGATGTAGCTCTACTCCTCACTTCAATTATGTGGTAGCTCCTCTAGAGGACTTAATTTTGGAAGTGTGAGCCCCCGGTCTTCTGTCTTGTAGAATATCTTTTCGGGATGTTTTATCTTGCTCTGGGCCCATGTTATGGCTTGGCGGTCGACTATGTTGGTTGGATTCGACTAAGCTTATATTGTGACCCTCTGGAATTTGATTGCAGTTCCAAACAAAAGAGGAGGTGGCTAGAGAGATAAGCATAGTGGTTAATGCACTGTTATTCCCAAATAAAATACATGAAGACATAAATTATTTGAGATTTATCAAAGGGTTTATTATCCCTTGACTTATCTTTAGCCATTCAGATGATGGAGTTCAAGCACTAAGGCTCGCAGTCTCCTAGGGGCTCGATGTCCTTTCTTCGATTAGAAAAAGTGTTAAATGAGTTCCTCTTCTTCTCGTTGAGCTCATCTTTTGGTGAGCTCGCAAGGTGTGAACCTCCTGTAAGGGCCTTCTCGGACTTGCGTCTAAGCCTTTCTTTGGCTTGAACCTCGTAAGGTTTGAGCCTTGTGTAATAGCTTCTATGAGCTTGTTTTTTAGCTATCTGGGCTTATGCCTTAGCTATTGGAGTCTTTTCCTTGGGATCGGTATGGCTTCTTGAACTTATCTCTCGGCTATTAGGCCTTAGCCCCCGAGCTTAGCATTTGGGTCTATGCCTTGGCTGCTTAGGGGGCTTCGGCGCCTATGCTCGAGGTTGAGTAAGACTTTTTGAGATTTCCTTTTAGCTGTCGGGCCTTAACCCCCGAGCTCGGCCACTTTGGGTCTATGCCTTGGCTACTCGGAAGCTTTTGGGCTTAGGATAATTTTTGAGTCTCCATGCTCTCGAATATCCTCATGGCGGATCATCTTGTAGGTCCATGTAGGACCGAACGTGTGGAGAGTTTCTGACTTCGGATAGGTCATCTTTGCCTTCGGTAGGGCGGCTTTGCCTTTTGGACATGTCGGATCTACCCATGAAATGGTCCACTCGGTTGAATCTGCCTATGGATAGGTCAGATCTGCCTTCGGACATGTTGGATTTACCCAGGAGCTGGTCTGCTTTCAGTCGGATCTATTGAGTGGATTGGATCCACCTTCCTGTGGGTTTGATCTTCTTTATGTTAGATCTTTATTCATGAGTAGGTGAATGCTCTCTAACCCCCTCCCAAACTTATTCTAGCTGGATGAAGGGGTGTGCCATTATCATGAATGCTTTGTAAGATGGTGGAGGGTTCTGTTGGACGGCCACCCACATGTCTGACCCTGGCCTTAAGGCGGCAATGGCCAGCACGGTGTATGTCTCATCACTCATCTTTTCTCCTGTTGCCTTTTGGTCATTGAATCTTCTTAAGAAGCTTTGGAGGGACTCTTTAGGGCCTTGTTTTATGTAGGCTAGCTTCACCTTGGAGCCCTTCACTTGGACCAGGTAAGCAAATTGAGATAGAAAGAGCTTGGAGAGTTCATCCCAGCTATCAATAGAGGCTGGGGGGATTGAACTGTACCATGTGTTTGCCGTGTCTCCTAGAGTTTACGGGAATAGCCGGCACTTGGTAGCTTCTGAGCTCCCTTGGGCAATCATCCACGTCGTGAATTTTTTTAGGTGCACCATGAGGTCAAATCTGCCATCATATGTGCCAATTTGAGGGACCTTCACATCTGGTTGGTATGGTTGAGAGGTGAGGTTTGGTGTGAATGAGTTTCCACCTAGAGGTGATTAATTCACCCTACACTGTTGTCCATTTTCTAACTCATCTAGCCTTCTTTTGAGGGCCATCATTTCTTCAGCTTGTGCTTTCATAAAAGCCATTTCTTGACTATGGACTCTACTGTGAGTTGCTTCCTTCCCTTTAGACTGGGAAGTCTTTGAACTTGAACTTGATTGGCGAGAGTTGGACGCCATGATTTCTTGGAGTTGCAGAGGGGATGTGCGCCCATTCCTTCTAGCGTCAAATGTAGATAGTTGATTTTTATTGGGTGATGTGAGTATTTAATGTGGCTGTTATATGGTTTAATCGGACTAATATAACATAATATGGAGAAAGAACAGAAGAAGAACACAAGAATTCCTCCCACGTTTGTGGGAGTTTAAAGTGGAGAGTTTGTTTCTCTCTGTTTTATTTGTTTGTGTGGTGGAGGAGATAATTCTCCTTTTTACAGTTGTAATGGTAGTGAGCTTGGTGTTGATGGTGAAGATGAACTGATGTTGAGCTTGAGGTTGAAGACGGAGGTGAGGTTGAGGATAGATCTGATGTTGAAGATGAAGGTGCCGCCTCCTCTTATACTAGTGGGGTGAGTCTAGTAGCATGTGGGCATTAAGTGCGTATCCGCATAAGGCTATTAAAGAGATCTCTTAGGATTATCTTCCTAGTAGATATCTACTAGGCTTGTAGGGCGTCAGACCCAAGTGGGCAACTTGGGTGGGAGAGTAGAGAGAGGTAGGGAGACTCGGTGTGGTGTGAGAGTAGAGAGGGGGAGTCGGATCAAATGGGTAGAGAGGGAGAGTAGAGAGGAAAACATGGTGTAAGTGGGTAAAAAGGGAAAAAGGATATTAGTGGGTAGAGTGGGAAAGTAGAGTCAGTAGAGAGAGGGGATGAGTGTAGAGAGAGAGGGTGAAAGTAGAGGGAAGAAATGCCTTCCTCCTGTCTCCTCCAAGTGGGCGAGCGCGTGTTTTTCCTTCGCTCGGCCTCCCTTGCTCTCCTTCTCGGATGTGCAGCCTCTGTTTTTAAATATTGATCCAAGCCCACTTGTGAGTCCAGTGTAAATGGACCTACCACATATATATATATATATATATATATATATATATATATATATATATATATATATATATATATATATATAATTAAAATATTTTCTCTCTTTATTTTACCTCTTTTATTATTATTTATTTTCATAATATATTAATTTAACATAAAATTAAAATATATTTATACTGTATTATTAAAATTCAAAATAAATGTACTATCCCTGTTCATGACTTCAAAATGCCTCAAACAACGCCTTTATAGCCTAAAAATTCAGGCAAGTTCTCACATAACTCAGACGTGACCAGAATCGTTTTAAGTCAAAGATATCTGGATGAAGTTAAAATTATTAAATTATCGTCCAATTCCTTATTTCTGAATTTTAAGGTCAGATATAGCGTTCCGGCAAGCTTTGTTTGTTGTCTTAGGCGTTTGAGTATGAACTATGAAGTTAAGACTTGAGAGTAGTGGAAGGCGTGTAAGAATACTACTGTAATTGTATATAGATTATGAAATTGATGGTATCATAAGCAGTTGAGGCGGCCAATCCTTCAATAAAAATACGTCCGTCTGCAATTCATCATTCAAATCAGGTCAGGTGCTGCTAATTCGATGTCTGTGGACTGTGAAGTGAATCTCAAATTATAATTTATGCTAATTCCCAAATATGGGATGAGATGGGATCAGTACAAATTAGGTTTGTTAAACACGTAAAATTAATAAAATGAAACGTGTATTGAAAATGAGGGTGTGCAAAAGGCGCGGCCCTAACTTCAAATTTCCCAGGATCACCGATTGCGAGCGCCAAGAGAGAGATATCCACAATCCGATTTAGGCGAGGAAACACCATCGGCGATCTGCCCATTGAAATTGATTTTGATTTGAATTTGAAGAGATAGATTGACACCACCATGTCCGCCCTAGGTGGGGCGTCCCGCTGTGGGTGGGTGCTTGGCCCTTCACTCGACAAGATTATCAAGAATGTCGCCTGGAGGAAACACTCCCACCTCGTTTCCGCCTGTAAATCTGCTCTCGACAAGCTCGAGACCCTCACCGACGATCCTTCCGATCCCGCCTCTTGCTCCCCCCTCTACGGCTTGTCTTCTTCCGATGCCGACTTCCTGCTCCGCCCCCTCATCGCCGCCCTTGAATCCGGCTCCCCTAAGGTACTTGAGCCTGCTCTCGACTGTGCCTTCCGCCTCTTCTCCTTCGGCCTCATTCGCTGCTGTGAAATCGACGACAATTCTTCTCTCATCTTCCGTCTCATCGACTCCGTCTGCAAGTGTGCAGCCCTCACCGACGAGGCCATTGAGCTTGCCGTGCTCAAGGTCCTGCTCTCTGCTTTCCGATCCCCCTGCATATACATCCGGGGCGATTGCCTCATCTATATTGTTAGGTCCTGCTATAATGTATACCTGGGCGGTCATAGCGGCACCAATCAGATCTGTGCCAAGTCTGTTCTTGCCCAGATGATGATCATTATTTTCACCAGGGTGGAAGAGAATTCCATGCTTGTTGACTTCAAGAATGTCTCTGTTTTTGAATTGCTGGAGTTTGCTGATAGAAATCTTAATGAAGGGAGCTCTATACATTTTGCTCAAACCTTCATCAATGAGATTGTAGAGGCTAAGGATAGCCCTCCTAATCTTAAATTGTCCATGGATCTGCAGAATGGTTCGAAATTTTCTGAAGAAAGATCTGATGAAGAATCTGCAAAACCTGTTGATGACGCCGCTGATGTGAGCGGCTACAGTAAGATTAGGGAGGATGGTTTCACACTCTACAAGAATTTGTGCAAATTATCTATGAAGTTTTCGGGACAGGAAAATTTCGATGATCAGATTCTTTTGAGGGGAAAAGTTCTCTCATTAGAGCTCCTGAACGTGATCATGAGCAATGCAGGGCCAATCTGGCGTACCAATGAGAGGCAAGCGCTGACTTATTATAAGATTTTATGAACTTACTAGTCACGGCTGAATCAACCCATAAAGCATATGCGTAATGGAAGTATGGTTATGTCCAATATCTTTAGTAATTAACTTAACAGAAAGATCTTGTACATTTACCTTAACAAAATGCAAGATTTATGCTCCTGTAATCAGCATGAAGTCTTGTACAAAAGAGTCTCTGCCTTGAAATTATTAGGATGGAGCATGGAGCAGAGTCTCTGTTAAATGGGTTTATTATAATGTTGAGAGGTGATGAGAATGGAGTCTTTATGGCTCAATTGTGTGATCGCTGATTAAAGTAAAATGATCATGCTTACATATATAATGTCTTTGTTGCTTTAATGGACTTTTAATTTGTTTAAATGCATAGAATGATAGTATATCTTTGGAATAACTAATATGCTCTTTTCTTGACAGGTTTCTTAATGCTGTCAAGCAATATCTGTGCTTGTCATTGTTGAAGAACAGCGCATTATCTGTAATGACCATTTTCCAACTACTCTGTTCTATATTCTGGAACTTACTGTCGAAATTTAGATCCGGCTTGAAATCAGAGATTGGTATTTTCTTTCCTATGCTAGTTATCCGGGTGCTGGAAAATGTTCTTCAACCTAGTTTCTTGCAGAAGATGACTGTTCTGAGTTTACTCGAGAAGTTCTCTCAGGATTCACAGATTGTGATTGATATTTTTGTTAACTATGACTGTGATGTGGAGGCTCCAAACATATTTGAGAGGTATAGAAAATCAGTTTGAGACTTATTTTTTATGCCCCTTGTATTACCAATCACCCCCGAGAATTCATTGGCTTGGAAATCCACTTACCTGAAATTGTTAGACTTGCTGTAGGGAAAGTAATTCTACTGAACTTTTGATCTATTTCTCTTTAGGTAAATGTAGATGAAATTAGATGACATACATTAGACTGGATAAATAAAGTACATTATCACCCGCTGTTTCCTTGCTTTTTATATCTCAAACATTATAAACCCTGCAACTCTGAGATGCTATGGAAATATTTCAGATAAATGAGGGACTACTTTGGTCACAAATTGGACCTCATGTACTGTTGTACATGCGGTCATTTTTTCGGATCTTGTGATATGCTCTAATGGATCTATGGGCTTTTATTTGCCTTCTTAGGTATTGGAAGCTTTGGGAGCTAAACTTAGTCCAGCATTGATACATTTTGGTGACTTTGTCTAATCATGGAGTTACTTGAATTTTAGTTTCCTGCTCCTTGACCACCTTCCTCTTGTATTTACAATGTCAACAAATACCCTGTTTTTATACTGTTTTGATCTCCTTGAGTTGTTTAAGATGTGTAAAGGACTGTCAATAGTATAATTCTATAAATTGCAATCAAACCCCTTTCAGTTCCCTCGGATGCTTGCAGGACTGTCAATGGTCTTCTGAAAACTGCTCTGGGTCCACCACCTGGTTCTGTCTCATCTTTGTCTCCGACCCAAGATATTACATTTCATCATGAATCAGTTAAGTGTCTGGTCAGGATTATCAAATCGATGGGTTCATGGATGGACCAGCAGCTGAAAGTAGGAGAAATTCACCAAACAAAGTCCTCTGATCATGAAAACTTAACTGAGAATCTTGGTTACGTCATCGATGATCCACACAATGCTGACTATGAGCTGCATATGGAAGCGAATTCTGGAATTTCTAATGCTGCAACTCTGGAGCAGCGTAGAGCTTATAAGTTAGAAATCCAGGTTTGGTTATAAATGCACTAAAGGGATTTTTTTTTCTTTTTCTTGAAGAATTATTATTATAGTATGAATAATTACGTTTTGTATATTGTGTGCCTAATTTTGTGACACGCTAATCTTTTATATTTGTAAAATTACAATAATCTGAATATTTAAATGATTATGTCAATGGAATAAATGCAGAAAGGTGTTGCACTGTTCAATAGAAAACCATCTAAGGGAATTGAGTTCTTGATAAGCACAAAAAAAGTTGGCAGCTCCCCTGAAGAAGTTGCTTCTTTTCTTAAAAGTACTTCTGGCCTGAATGAAAGCATGATTGGCGATTATTTTGGGGAAAGAGAAGAATTCCCAATGAAAGTTATGCATGCATATGTAGATTCTTTTAACTTTGAGAATATGGGCTTTGGTGAAGCAATCAGATACTTTTTACGAGGATTTCGGTTACCTGGCGAAGCACAAAAGATTGACCGCATCATGGAAAAATTTGCCGAACGCTATTGTAAATGCAACCCAAATTCATTCACTAGCGCAGATACAGCTTATGTCCTTGGTTACTCAGTGATTATGCTCAATACTGATGCCCATAATAGTATGGTAAAAGATAAGGTGCACTTCTGATTTCGTGGTTCTCTTTTTGTTCTGCCAATTTTTCTTAAATATCTACTTGTATTTGGTCTTATTCAATTTGTATCTTTGAGCTTCATAATTAATTTTCCGGAACTCGATCTTTGAAACATATCATATATGTTTATTAAGTGAAAAATGTGAGCCATCACTATCTGCTGGAAGTATGTCATGAAACAACTTAAGATGTGATGCAGCCAAAGCCTTATAGTAATAATGTGGCAGTCTGTGCCGTAATTTTCCCTCTAATCAATTTCATTGAGATTGTATCATTTGATTAATAGAAATTTTATATCTCCTTCTCTTTGTGTTTGAGAAGTTAATCCCATATAGATGATCAATATCATACTCTCTTCATTATTGATGCTTGTATTAATTAAATTGAACATCACAGCGCCACCTTAAAGCTAGTTGTAGTAATATAATTTGTATTGCTGACTATCTAATTTCTTTTGATCTCCAAGGACATTGACAAAAGATTGGAAGTGATTGTTCAACTTTTATATTTGTAACAAACGTTTTTTGATTAATTTTTAAATGATTAGTTTACATATTTTGTCCTCCTGACTTATCTTGGGATTTGATTTTGACTCTTAAGATGACCAAGGCTGATTTCATCCGGAATAACCGAGGGATAGATGATGGCAAGGACCTATCTGAAGATTACTTGGGTACTCTCTATGATCAGATTGTGAAAAACGAAATTAAAATGAAGGCTGACTCTTCTATTCCCCAAAGCAAGCAAGGAAATAGCTTGAATAAATTGTTGGGATTTGATGGCATACTCAATCTGGTCTGGAAGCAGACAGAAGAAAAACCACTGGGTGCAAATGGGCATCTGTTAAAGCATATTCAGGAGCAGTTTAAAGCAAAATCTTCAAAATCAGAGTATGATCCAGCTACACAGCTTTACCACTTTACTATTTTTTATTTTTTTACTATTATAAATAAATATTTACTCTTTATATCTAGTGCCTTCAATCATAATTGCAAGTTATGATTGTTTTCCTGATTGTTGATTTTTCCTCTGCAGAGTTGTTTATTATGCTGTAGCAGATCCTGCAATATTGAGATTCATGGTTGAAGTTTGCTGGGGCCCTATGCTTGCTGCATTTAGTGTAACTCTGGACCAGAGTGATGACAAGGAAGCTACTTCTCAGTGCTTGCAGGGAATTCGCCATGCTGTCCATGTTACAGCGATAATGGGCATGCGGACCCAGAGGGATGCTTTTGTTACCACTGTTGCTAAGTTCACTTACCTGCATTGTGCTGCAGATATGAAGCAAAAAAATGTTGATGCTGTCAAGGTACTTGTCTGTTAAACCCATTTTGTTAATGGATAAATCACTTACGCAAGCAGCTGCACATATGTATTATCACCTTTGGTTCTGTTGTTTCAGGGCTGAGTAGAGTGTTGATTGATAGGGTATTTTTTTTTTTTTCCTTCTCATTTTACTTTGGAAATAGATGTAGTTTTCCTATGTTATTAATGGTTTTGGAGGGAAACTCTGTTGTTTTGGCAGGCTATCATATCAATTGCTATTGAAGATGGAAATTGTCTTGAAGAAGCTTGGGAACATATTTTGACATGTTTATCCCGGTTTGAGAATCTGCAGCTCTTGGGAGAGGGAGCTCCTTCTGATTCATCATTTCTTAATACATCTATTTCTGAATCCGAAGAGCTTACATTGAAAAATGCAAGTTATCCATCTTTGAAGAGAAAGGGAACACTCCAGAATCCTGCAGTAATGGCAGTTGTTCGAGGGGGTTCTTATGATAGTACCTCTGCAGGAGTCAACTCTCCTGGTCTTGTTACTCCAGAGCAAATCAATAATTTCATTTCAAACTTGTATTTACTTGATCAAATCGGAAATTTTGAATTAAACCACATTTTTGCTCACAGCCAAAGATTAAATAGTGAGGCAATTGTGGCTTTTGTTACAGCACTCTGCAAAGTTTCCATGTCAGAATTGCAGTCACCAACTGATCCACGAGTGTTTAGCCTCACAAAAATCGTGGAAGTTGCGTAAGATTCTTTCCTGAATGTGAATTATTATTGTCCTGAAGAAATTTAGGAAGGAAAATAATTCCACTTTGTCCCCCCCCTGCCCCTCCTTTTGTGCAGCCATTACAATATGGATCGCATAAGACTAGTATGGTCTCGGATATGGAGCGTGCTTTCTGAATTTTTTGTGGCAGTTGGTTTGTCAGAAAATCTTTCTGTTGCAATATTTGTCATGGACTCACTGTGGCAACTTGCTATGAAATTTCTAGAACGAGAAGAGCTGGCTAACTACAATTTTCAAAATGAATTTTTGAGGCCCTTCGCGGTTGTCATGCAGAAAAGTTGTTCCACGGAGATCAGAGAGCTAATAGTTCGATGTATCTCGCAAATGGTCCTCAGTCGGGTCAATAACATAAAATCTGGATGGAAGAGTGTTTTCATGGTAATTCCCATTTTAGATATTTAGCATGGTTAATTTGTTTTCCAACTGAAATCCTCTATTGCTTGGAAGTATTCTAGCAAGCATTTGAAATCATTTTGATGGGCAAATAATTCGGCCATAGTAACATTTTCTGCTAGGTGTTGTAAGAGTGTTGATTGGGCGGTGTGAGTGTTTATGAGGTGGCAATGAGTGTGTTCGATAGAAGGTTGATGTTAATTAGTTCTTGAGGTGGAAAGGGTAGGTGTGAAAGTGGAGCATGTATGGATGAAAAGGAGGGAAATGACAGAGGTGATGGTGGGCTTTGATAATGTATTATGGCATATTATGCCAGAATTTGGAAGCATCAGGTCTTAGGCTAGTTTTTTGTTGGTGATCAATCCTATAATCAGTGTCTCCTGATTGTAGTCTCCATTCTGAATTAGAATTACTGCACCGTTTCCTGCTATAATTATCATTGTCAGATGCTAGTGTGGGGTCTATCTTGAAATTCGGAAACTGAGTGATATGTGTCTATGGTTGCATTAAATTGCATATTTTGTTGGTTGATCATTGATGAAGTTTCTCTATATTTCAACGTTCCATTTAGATTGCTTATCCTGTAGCTTATACGTCATTTGTAGCTCAACAGTTTTGAATGTCCTTGTGAAGTCTTGGCTGGTCCTTGCAATTTGTCTTTCAGGTTTTCACAACTGCTGCAGCTGACGAAAGGAAGAGCATAGTCTTGTTGGCCTTTGAAACTATGGAAAAAATAGTGCGGGAATATTTTCCCTACATTACTGAGACAGAAGCATTGACCTTTACTGATTGTGTTAAGTGCCTCATCACGTTTACAAATAGTAGATTCAACAGCGATGTTAGCCTAAATGCTATTGCTTTTCTCCGGTTCTGTGCTGTCAAACTTGCAGATGGTGGACTTATATGTAGTGAAAAAAAGGAGAATGATTCATGTGACCCATCATTGAAGGACAATGCTTTGGATAGTATTTCATGCACAGATAAGGATGACTATGCATGTTTTTGGGTTCCTTTGCTCTCAGGTAATTGATTTTATTTGAGAGTCATTCTTGCAAAGGTTTGGCCATAATTTACTGCATTATTTCCACCTTCCTGTTTAGGATTAATATTTTAAATACTGTTTCAGGGCTATCAAAATTGACATCAGATTCTAGAGCAGCCATCAGAAAAAGTGCCCTGGAAGTTCTCTTTAATATTTTGAAGGACCATGGTCAACTTTTTTCACAGCCATTCTGGGCTATTGTCTTTAACTCTGCAGTCTTTCCTATATTCAGTTTCACTGTTGATAATAAAGAGGCACATAAGGAAGAGGATTCCAGTTCATTGAGTAGTGCACCATTACATCCTGATGGGAACATATGGGACTCCGAAAGTTCTGTAGTAGCAGCAGAGTGTCTCACTGATTTATTTGTCCATTTCTTTGATTTAGTTAGATGCCAGCTTCATGGAGTTGTATCCATATTAGTGGCGTTTATAAAAAGTCCAGGTCAGGGTCCTTCAAGCGCTGGAGTGGCTGCCTTGATGCGCTTGGCTGCTGTTTTGGGGCACAAGCTTTCAGAAGAGGAATGGCAAGATATCTTTGTTTGTTTAAGTGAGGCTGCTGAATCCAGTTTGCACGGTTTCAGAAAGCTTTTGAAAACCATGGACAGCATCGAGTTGCCTGGTCGTTCTGATCCCACTAATGAAATAGATTCATCAACAGACCGAGTAGTAGGTCCTGATGGCTCTGAGGATGACAAACTGCAAACTGCGGCATATATTGTTTCAAGAATAAAAGCATATATAGTTGTACAGCTACTTGTTATACAGGTCCACTTTATCTCAGATCTTTCTCTTGCATGTTGCTTGCTTAACTCAATGATCACATAACTGTTTTTAATATAGTTATTCATGATCGTACTACTTGATGTATTTGTTTACAGGTTGCGACTGATCTTTACAAGATGCATTGGAAGTTATTGTCTGCAAACACGGTGGCCATACTTGTGAAAATATTTTCATCAATATCATCTCACTCCCATGAATTGAGCTCACAAAGTGATTTGGTGGTGAAGTTGAACAAGATATGCAGTGCGGTGGAGATTTCAGAACCACCCCTGGTTTCTTTTGAAAACGAGTCGTACAAGAATTATTTGAACTTTCTGCACGATCTGCTGAAGAATGGATCGGAAGAGAAGAATGTGGAGGCGGAGCTAGTGTCGGTGTGCGAGAAGGTCCTGCGGATGTACCTGGAATGTAGTGGAGTATCAGGGGTGCGGTGGTTGGGGTCAGCGAAGAAGGAGGAATTGGAAGCTCGGAGTCCTTTAGTAGTGTTGGCGATGCGGATGTTGGGAGGGCTGGAAGCAGATAGTTTCAGGAGACATGTATCGCACTTGTTTCCGGTGTTGGTAGATCTTGTGCGTAGCGAGCATAGCTCACTGGAAGTGCAGCGACTTCTAAGCAACATATTTCAATCCTGTATAGGTCCAATACTAATGTGTTAGTAACTCACTCACTCACTCTGTACAGCTGTATAATTCCTTCCTTTTACTACATTATACTAAGCTACAACTTCAACTACACTATTTTCAAATAAAAACATTACTGTACAATTTTTTTCCCTTGCTAAATTTCACTATTTATCATTCCAACACAATTGGTTGGGAAAGTTTGATTGATGTGTTTTTTATTAGATTAGATTGAACTCACATAAAGGTAAAGGACATACATAAGAGCCCAAATGTTGTCTCTACTTTTAGTCTACACTTCACTACCTTACTCTTTGTCCTCATTATTCTTTCCCATCACATTATCACTTAATTATTCCACTTTCCACCCACAAAATTTTAAACCTGTACCAACTATGAGTTTGAAGTTAGAATTTGGTGAAAAATACAAGTATGAGGGAGAGGAGAGGGAGGCCATCTACCATCCACAAACCTAGATACACTTCTTTTCCAACATCATTTCACTGCTATTCATCAACCCCAACTTGCTAATTTTATACCGAAGTATTTCTTTCAAGTTGGTGTAGAATTAAAAGATGATAATCTATCTTTGTTTTGAATTTTAATATGATTGGTTTTAACTCAAATTAATGGGTAAGAGATGGATAATGATATGTGTTTTAGAGTATTAGTAATTAATTGATATGTGAGAAGAAATAAAAAATGATGGAGAAATTAATATATATATATATATATATATATATATATATATATATATATATATATATATATATATATATATATATATATATATATATATATATATATATATTAATTGAGCAATTTGGATTGTATGTATATAGAAATGGTTTTCAAAATATAGGTGAAAATCTAAACCTAATCTTTTAATCCTAAATAAACAAAATATAGAATTTGGAAAATACATTTTGCTAATAAAGTCAATTATCTTTTTCTTTATTTTTTTCAATAGGAAAAGCTGAAAAAGAAAATTCGGAATCTAGGGTCCGAATGATGATAAATAAATCAAAACACGTGACTTTTCATTTGGGCAGCACTCCTCAATAAACACCCAACATATCTTTTTTATTTATTATTTTATATTAATAATCTTTATTTTTGTGTATCGTGAATAATTAAAAAAAGGATTATTCAAAATACTCCATTTAAAACTTTTTTTAGTTTTTAATTTAGGGTAGGCAATTAATTTGTGGGGGGTGTGGAGTAGGGTTGGACGGTGAAACCGAGGACCCGGTGATCCACCCGACCCGCGGACGGACTCTTATCCTCAAATACTCGTTTTCATTTCACCTAACCACTCTACACTACACTATACTACTCTTTTCTTTGACGCCCTCAACAATCAACATAACATATTTCTTTCCTTCCTTGTTTCAACTCACCCCATCGCTCTCCTAAACTCCCCTCCCCATCCCCTCCGCCATCTCCCCGTATCTCGCTCTCGCCTGGTGAGTTTTCGATTTATTATTTATTTTTCTGCTTTCTCCTTTTCCTTTTTCCCATTAAATCATGCTAAACCCTAAATTTAATCGTCTTGAAGATCTATTCTTGTGCGCCGCCTTTCCTTATCTATATAAATTAATTTAATGAGCTCTCTCTTGGTTTCTCTTATGCGATACTTAGGGAGTATTTGTAATGCGTGAGTCAGATTTTTAGGATTAAGGGTGTTCTGGGTTTTCTAGGTTTGGGCTGGTAGGGGCTTTGCTTTGCTACTCTTTCTTTTAATCTTTTGTATGTATTTGCCCCTTAAGCTCATGCATACGAGTTTGATCATTTATGAAAAAGGAATGATATTTGTTCTTCTATTTTCAACATTTCATCATTGAGGCGGTGATTTTAAAAATTATACACTCAGTTCCATGGGTTTTTTGATAGATGATTTCCTTACGTTTTTCTCTGCTCTTTCACTCAATCCAGTTGTCTTAGACTTGTTCTGTGATGGAAAATGGCATTGGCATTGCCGAAGATGCCAAGTCAAGGGTGAGGAACAGTGTCAATAGTCAAGAATTAGAGCCGAGTTTGGATGAATCAATGGACTTTGATGAGAATGAAGTGTTTGAGGAAGTGGTTGAGGCAAATACCCCCCCTGAAAATAGCATATTAACTGCACACGAGAATCGCCAACTAATTGGCTCTACGGATAATAACGAAGGTAATTCAGATGTATTTCATGAAGCTGTTGGGACGCCCAGTGCATTTCAGAGCTCAGATGGTGCTGGGTTCCAGACTCAGGATTTTAATGTTGAGAAACACTTAGATACTGAGAGAACTTTGACTGGAGAAAGAAACAGATTGTTGGACAATGGAAGCGATTTTGAGGGAGAGAAGGACAATTACAATGTAATTGTTGATTCAGCTGCCGTCGAAGGTGAAACTCAGAATTTGGATGATGGAAATGTTACATTGGAGAAGTCCAATCAAAAGCTTGAGGTTGACATATCAATTAAAAAGAAGAGCTTTCTTGAAGCTCTGACTTCTGGAGATTCAAAAACTGCGGATGTAAACAAAAGAGAAGATCAGGTTGATGTGATGTCTCAGACTCTAGAATCCAATGAGTTGATCAGAGATGAGACCAACCCAGAGAAACTTGAATTTAG
This sequence comes from Pogostemon cablin, assembly GCA_023678885.1. Lineage (NCBI taxonomy): Eukaryota > Viridiplantae > Streptophyta > Magnoliopsida > Lamiales > Lamiaceae > Pogostemon > Pogostemon cablin. The sequence goes on along the minus strand of CM042952.1, from coordinate 34,931,794 downwards.
AAAAATTTCTGATGAGGTGAAAGAAATTCCAGATGACAATAAAATAGGTGGTGATGTTAGTTCCATAACTCCTGATAATGGATCTCTAGGGCATGAGAGTTTGGTTGGAGCTATGAATCATGAACTGGAGAAGATTGAATCTGCAGATGCAATGGAAGAACAGATCCATGAGAAGTCATCAGAAATTAAAGATGAAGAAAGAGTTTACCCTCGGTCCGAGCTTGAGTCCAGTTTAGAGGCTTTGCATGAGAATGAACAGGATGCTATTCTTGGTTCTGCACACCCGCTGGACAAGCATGAAATTGAGTCAGTTGGTCTGTATCCTGTACCCAAAGAGGGTGAGGGTGTAGAGAACAAAAAATCTTGCCTTTCATCTGCAGATGTCAAAGATGATGCTACAACAAATCATGCTAATGAAGATTCTGGACTTGACACTGTTTTGTGTCCTGAACTTGATGATAGCAATCTGGTTAAAGAGGTGGCAGAAGTTGAGCCTCATTTCAGCTCACGTGAATTAGTAGAAAGTTCTTCACTGCCTCAGCCAAATCTTGTTGATTCTCATGCTAAAGTCTCAGCAAGTGTCATTGAGCAGGGAGAAGGCAAAGAGGGAGGAGAGAAAGATAATAAAAAAGAACAAATGATGACTGAGAATAAAGAAAAAGAAGTCACAGCAGCTTCAGGTGAATCTTCTGCATCTGGGCTTTCTACTACTCGTCCTGCCAGTGATGCTGTTAAGATGCAGGGATCTGTTTCTAAGGATACATCAGCTAATGCAAAACTGGAAACTAAGCCTGCACATGACGTCTCATCTTCTGCTAAATCTGGAAACCCTAGCCCAGCTGGCCTTGGGCACACTGGCCAGCTTCTTGATCATGTTTCTGAAAATAAGGGCATTCGACCTAGATCTACAACTGCTATCCCATGTACAAATATTTCACCAACTCCTGCTCGTCCTGCTGGCCTTGGGCGTGCTGCGCCATTATTGGAACCAACTTCTCGGGTGGTCCAGCATCCTCGAGTAAATGGAGCCGTTTCTGCTACTCAAAACCAGCTTGTTGAAGATCCCACAAATGGGGAGGCTGAGGAGTATGACGAGACACGTGAAAAGCTGCAGATGATTCGTGTGAAATTTCTGCGCCTAGCACATAGACTGGGTCAGACCCCGCATAATGTTGTTGTGGCTCAGGTTTTGTATAGATTGGGGTTAGCTGAACAGCTACACGGTAGAAGTGGAGGACGTGTTGCTGCATTTAGCTTTGATCGTGCAAGTGCAATGGCTGAACAGCTTGAGGCTGCTGGACAAGAACCCCTGGATTTTACTTGCACAATTATGGTTCTTGGGAAATCAGGGGTTGGCAAGAGTGCCACCATAAACTCTATATTTGATAAGTCTATGTTTGGTACTGATGCATTTGAGTTGGGCACCAAGAAGGTACAGGATGTAGTCGGGACTGTGCAAGGAATCAGGGTGCGTGTGATTGACACACCTGGACTTTTGCCGTCTTGGTCAGATCAGCATGAGAATGAGAGGATCCTCCGCTCTGTCAAAAGGTTTATTAAGAAAACACCCCCTGATATTGTTTTGTATCTTGATAGATTGGACATGCAGAACCGAGATTTTGGTGATATGCCATTGTTGCGGACAATCACGGATATATTTGGACCATCTATTTGGTTCAATGCTATTGTTGTACTCACACATGCTGCATCTGCTCCACCTGAAGGCCCCAATGGCTCAACAACGAGTTATGATATGTTTGTGACACAGAGATCTCATGTTGTTCAACAGGCAATACGTCAGGCTGCTGGAGATATGCGGCTGATGAATCCAGTTTCTTTAGTAGAAAACCATTCAGCTTGTAGGACAAATAGAGCTGGACAGAGAGTGTTGCCAAATGGTCAGGTTTGGAAGCCTCACTTGTTGCTTCTATCCTTTGCTTCAAAAATTTTGGCCGAGGCAAATACTTTACTGAAGTTGCAAGATACACCTCCTGGTAGACCATTTGCCCCTCGAACAAGATCATCTCCTCTACCCGTTCTGCTTTCATCTCTTCTCCAATCAAGACCTGAAGTTCAACTTCCATCAGAGCAATTTGGTGATGATGATGTTTTAGATGATCTGGATGAGTGTTCAGATTCAGAGGAAGAATCAGAATATGACAAATTACCTCCCTTCAAATCATTGACTAATGCTCAACTGGAGAAGCTTAGTAAATTGCAAAGAAAGGCTTACTATGATGAACTAGAATTAAGAGAAAGACTTTTCATGAAGCAGCAGCTGAAGGAAGAGAGGAAGCGACGAAAGATGATGAGGAAAATGCAGGAAGCGGCTAAGAATTTGCCAGTTGATTTTGGTGACAATGGTGAAGAAGAGACCAATGCTGCTGCATCTGTACCAGTCCCTATACCAGACTTGGCCCTTCCTGCTTCTTTTGATTCTGATAATCCAACATATCGGTATCGGTCTCTTGATTCCTCTAACCCTTGGCTTGTAAGGGCTGTCCAAGAACCCCATGGGTGGGATCATGACATTGGATATGATGGTATAAATGTTGAGAGATTGTTTGTGGTTAAGGACAGGATACCCATATCTTTCTCTGGTCACATTTCAAAGGACAAAAAGGACGCCAACCTTCAAATGGAAATTGCAAGCTCAGTGAAGCATGGAAAAGGGAAAGCTACCTCTTTAGGGTTTGATATGCAATCAGTTGGAAAAGATTATGCTTATACGGTACGGGGTGAGACTAAATTTAGCAATCATAGAATGAACAAGGCAACTGCAGGTCTGTCTGCTACTATTTTAGGAGATGTTATAACTGGTGGAATGAAAGTAGAGGACAAATTAATCATTGGGAAACAGGGACAGTTAGTTGTCTCAGGTGGTGCCATCTACGGTCGTGGGGAGGTAGCATATGGTTGTAGTTTGGAAGCAACCTTGAGGGACAAGGACCATCCTTTAGGTCGGTTTTTATCAACCCTGGGGCTCTCTATCATGGATTGGCATGGGGATGTTGCTGTTGGGTTCAATTCCCAGACCCAGATCCCTGTTGGACGAACTACAAATTTGATTGGTCGTTTTAATTTAAATAACAAGGGTTCGGGGCAGTTGAGTATCAAAGTAAACAGTTCAGAGCAGCTGCAGATAGTTTTGATTGGCTTAATTCCACTTGCAAAAAAGATACTGGGTTATTCCCAACAGGTGCAGTACGGATGATGAAAATGGATATAGGATAATACAACAGCACTATGATATTTCAAAAGGCTCCTCCGAATCTGACATCCGTTGCATGATCAGCAACCAACTAGGTAATGCGTTTCTTGATTTTTTGTTGCCTTCCTGAATTGCATTTCATGATTTGCTGTGGCAATGAGAGATGCCTTTGGGATTGTATGTGATACCCGTGCATTCCTATCTGTTTCACCATTTTGATCTCTCTCTTTTCTCAAGGCTTGTGCTAGTATACTTTTGATGATGATTTCTTATATAGTTACCAAACTAATTACTTACTGACAATACTTCTCTTTTCCTGTAGCAGATAGGTGTAAAAGAAAATGTCAGAATAGAATTGAATTGAAGGGAGGGAAGGGGGGAGATGACATGTTGCCCCACTCGCAGAAGTTGTGGTCAGTTACTTGATAAATTTTAGTTTTAGTATTTATGTAAGATTGTACTGTTGTGGATTGTTGATAATTTTGTAGAATATTACTACTTAATGTGCGAGTAAAGGTGTGGGTGGTTTCGAATGATGTTGCTATCGTTTAGTAGGATATTGATCTGTCCAATAAAATTTTCACCTTTCTGGAAAAGTAAAAAACTCAAAACAATAAACATTTCACACACTTTACTTTTACTTAAAAAGAGATTGCATTTACTAACACATTTTATTATTTATTATTTAGGGAAAAAATATATTTTTTCGTCCGCTAACTTTCATTCATTTTGAAATTAGTTCATTAACTTTTTTAATTTTGAAATTAGTTCGTTAATTTTATAACAATTTTGAAATTAGTCCATTAACTTCATAAAATTCAACATTTTGGTCATAGCAGGTTATTTGAATATTTTCACCTCAATTAATCTATATCATATTTTTATTTAATCAATTTTATCTCACTTTACATTTTTCACTTCCGTATACCAAACAAACAATATTAATCTCATTATTAAAGTGGAGCAAATTTGACTAAATATTGATACTTCCTCCGTCCGCTTGAAAGAGGGTATTTTTTCCATTTTGGTCGTCCGTTCCAAAGAGGATCACTTCCTTTTTACACACATGAGATCCATACGCACCCACTAATACAATTAAAATATGGGATCCACACTCCCACTAATACAACTACCCACTACACATTAAATAACAATACTTCTTAATTAACGTGCACAAAAGCAAAATGTCCTCTTTCGGGCGGACGGAGAGAGTATAATATAAATTCTTAGTGGAAGCTATTTTTTTTTAAAATAGTATATATATATATATTTATTATTATTATTATTATTATTATTATTATTATTATTTTTACATATTTTTTATTTTTATTTTTTAGAATAACCTGCTAATGACCTGTTGAAACGAACGATTTTGTTGAACTTGGTAAACATGATGGACGATTTTCAAAATTTTCAAATATAATGGACGATTTTCAAAATTCTGCAAATATAATGGACGATTTTCAAAAAATGAAAAATTTATGGACTAAATTCAAAATTGGGCAAAGTTAGCGGACAAAAAAAATCTATTTTCCCTATTATTTATATACTATTTATATAATATCCTGAAAGTTATATTGGTAGGTCTGTTGCATTGATGGTTTGGATGTGTGTGATCTGGTTGATTTGAAAAGTTAGAAACGAAGTGGTTTTTCAAAATAAGAAATTAGATGAGTCAAAATTATTTCGTGAAATGAAGAGTATGGTGTGGAGTTGGTTGAGGAGAAGGAAGTGTACTGCTTCAATTAATTTGAGATATACAACTTGGTGGAAAGGCTGTCAGGAAGGAAAAAGCTTTGAGGATGTATTGTTGGCACGAGAATAAAATGAATGTAGTGCGAAGCTTACGAATGAGTGGTGTTTTTTATTCATTCTTGCACAGAAGCGTGGGTTATGGTTCTATATTGACTAGGCTTTGTGTTGCTATTGCTCAAGATGGTCTTATTATTATGCCACACAATTCATTGTTTGGGGTATTTCTCAATACCCATGTGAAGTTTTATTTAATAAAATTTTTGCTGTTAAAAAAAAAAAAAATATATATATATATATATATATATATATATATATATATATATATATATATATATATATATATATATATCCTGAAAGTTACACTACAAGTAAAACAACTCTGAGTCGGAGAGAGCATATTTAGGGTGGTTTGAGAATGGTACATTGGTACTAGAAAAAAAAAACATTTTATGAAAAGTAATTTTCCTTTTTGGATGGATTTTGTTTGATAATTTATACGTGAGAAAATATCAATTTTGGTTCTATATCTTATTCAAAATTCAATTTTAGTTATGTAATTTTTGTTATTTTCAATTTTAGTCTTTTTAGTTTCAATTTTGGTCTGTATCTTTTTAAATTATCAAAATTAGTCATGTATCTTTTGAAATATGATATAATTTATAATAGGACTAATTTTGAAAATTCAAAAAAATACAGGACTAAATTTGAAACTTATAGGACTAAGATTGAAATTTTTAAAAGTTACAGGACCAAAATTGAAACTAAAAGGACTAAAATTGATAATACTAAAAGTTATAGGATTAAAATTAAATTTTGCAAAAAAATATAGGATCAAAATTGATATTTTCTCATTTATACGTTAAGTGTTTTTGGTGGAGTATTTCTTCTAATCAAATGCAAATGCAAATGCATGCTTAGATGTAAAACTATTAGCTGTAGGGTATTTTAGTCTATTTACTTTTCATTGTAATCCCTAAGTATATATACTGTTTGTTGTATTCTATTTTATAATACAAGTCAATAAGAAATCCCTAGTTCCTTTTTCTCAATGTTATCATGGTATCAGAGCTACCATTCATCGATTTCTCTTTGCTTGATTGAAGAAGTTATAATCCAATCCACAGCTTTCGCAGATCGAACTCCGCGGTGAGTTCGCTGGGGGGCACGGGGGGCAGCGCGCCCCCGTTCGGGGTTCGGGGCGAAGCCCCGAAAAATTTCGGCGTCCGTACAATTTCAGGCGACGTCCGTACGATTTCGGCGTCCGTACGAGTTCGACATCGGTGTCCGTACAGTTTTTATGGAGGTATTTTCGATTTTCCCTTTGTTTGTTCGTGCTCTCGGTGTTAGGGTTTGATTTGGATTCGATTGATTTGGTTGGATTTTGTTGATTTGGTACTTTGGGGATTATTGGATTTTGTTGTTTAGTTTGATTTGGTGTGCTCGTAGAGTTCTGTTTCATCATGGCTAGTCGTAAGGATGATTCACTTCAGTCGATTAGCGTTCAATTGGATGGTAAAAACTATACGTATTGGAGCTATGTTATGAAGAATTTCTTGCGTGGAAAATCTATGTGGAGCTATGTCACAGGTGTGCGGATTAAGCCTGTAGACGAGAAGGAGACTAATTATGCGGCCTTGGTCGACAGTTGGGAGGCTGATAATTCGAAGATCATTACGTGGATTAACAATTCTGTTACCCACTCCATTGGTGTTCAGTTGGCTAAGTATGAGACGGCTAAAGAGGTATGGGATCATCTTGCTAGATTGTACACGCAGTCTAATTTCGCCAAGCAGTATCAGTTGGAGACAGATATTCGTGCTCTTCAGCAGAATGATATGAGTGTTCAAGAGTTTTATTCTGCCATGTCTAATCTCTGGGATCAGTTGGCTCTCACTGAGTCCGCAGAGCTGCGAAAATTTGAACCGTATATGGCTCGTAGAGAAGAACAACGTCTGGTACAGTTTTTGATGGCTCTTCGGAATGATTTCGAGGGATTGCGTGGAACAATTCTGCATCGTTCTCCTCTTCCGTCTGTTGATTCTGTGGTTAATGAACTGTTAGCAGAGGAGATTCGACTTAAGTCTAACGCAGATAAGGTGTCTGTCACACCTACAACTTCATCTGTCTTTGCTGCTTCACAACAGTCTACTCCTCGCAACCAAAATAGACCTGCCCCTAAGGTCTCTCAGGATGAATGTGCTTTCTGCAAGCAGAAGGGTCATTGGAAGGCTCAGTGTCCGAAATTATTGAGTAAAAGCAAACAACCACAGCATCAACGACCACCTCAACAACAACGCCCGCCACAGACTGCTCCATGGACGTATCGCCCACCTCAGACCAACAACGCAGTTGCTGCCCCGTCCTTGGATCCACATATGTTGGAGCAGTTTCAGCAGTTCCTCGCCTCACAGCCTCATGCCATGTCAGCCTCCTCTCATAAAGGTTTGTCCTTATCTCATAATTCAGGTTTGTCCCCGTTCGAAAAATTACATGGTCATTCACCTGATTACTCCTCGTTGCGCGTCTTCGGTTGTACTTGTTTTGTTCTTCGACCACATGTTGAGCGTAATAAATTGTCTCCCCGGTCCGCCTTATGTGTCTTTTTGGGTTATGGTGTTGGTCAAAAGGGATATCGTTGTTTTGATCCAGTTAGCCAAAAATTGTATGTCTCGCGTCATGTTGTGTTTTTAGAGCATATTCCTTTCTTCTCTGTTCCGGCTAGTTCACATCATATGACACAATCAGATCTAGTGCGTATTGATCCATTCGATACCGACACCGATGAAGCTCTATCTGATACTTTGGTTCATGAGGCATCCACCTCCCTTGCCCCTGCTCCTACGACTACCCAGTTGTCGGATGAGATTGCGGATGATCCTCCTCCGCGTCAGTCCACTCGCACTCGTAAGTCTACTAAACTCCCCGATTTTGAGTACTCCTCCTACTCTACTTCATTTGCTTCCTTTGTTGCCTCTGTTCATCGTCTTTCTGAGCCTTTATCCTATAGAGAGGCAGTTCGTGATCCCCTTTGGCAGGCTGCTATGGCTGAGGAACTTACTGCTCTACACCAGACTCATACATGGGATTTGGTTTCGCTGCCATCAGAAAAACACACCATTGGTTCTCGTTGGGTCTACAAGATTAAAACCAAATCAGATGGATCCATTGAGCGATACAAGGCTCGACTTGTTGCTAAAGGCTATTCCCAGGAGTATGGCCTGGATTATGAAGAAACATTTGCCCCTGTTGCAAAAATGACGACGGTTCGCACTCTGATTGCAGTTGCTTCTGTTTGCCGATGGAGAATATCTCAGATGGATGTCAAGAATGCCTTCTTGAATGGCGATCTTCATGAAGAAGTTTATATGACGCCTCCTCCTGGTGTTGCTCATCAGCCTGGTGAAGTTTGCAAGCTTCGCAAAGCTCTTTATGGTCTCAAACAAGCACCACGTGCCTGGTTTGAGAAGTTTTCTATGGTGATCACTTCGCTTGGCTTCCTTCCTAGTCATCATGATTCGGCTTTATTTGTCAAGCGTACACCGGCAGGTCGTATTCTACTATCCTTGTATGTTGATGACATGATCATTACGGGTGATGATTATGATGGTATTGAGTCTTTGAAGTCTGAGTTGGCACGGTGCTTCGCTATGAAAAACTTGGGTATGCTACGTTATTTCTTGGGAATTGAGATTGCCTATTCTCCAAAAGGCTATCTCTTATCTCAATCAAAGTATATAGCTGATTTGTTTGAGCGTGCTCGACTTACTGACAACAAGACTGTTCCTACTCCACTTGAGACCAATGCTAGATACTCTCCGTCGGATGGCACTCCTTTGGCGGATTCTGGCCTCTATCGTACCATTGTAGGCAGCCTGGTTTATCTTACTGTGACTCGCCCAGACATTGCGCATGCTGTTCATGTGGTTAGTCAGTTTGTCACTTCCCCCACTACAGTTCATTGGGCTGCCGTTCTTCGTATTCTCAGGTATCTTCGGGGCACCCAGTTTCATAGTCTCTTGTTTCCTTCTACATCTTCGTTAGAGCTGCGTGCTTATTCTGATGCGGATTGGGCTGGTGATCCTACGGACCGCAAGTCGACCACTGGATTTTGTATTTTCCTTGGTGATTCGCTTATTTCGTGGAAGAGCAAGAAACAAGATGTCATCTCTCGGTCTTCTACAGAAGCTGAGTATCGTGCCATGGCCTCTACTACCTGTGAAATTGTTTGGTTACGAAGGTTGCTTGCTGATATGGGTATTTCTCTTTCTCACCCTACTCCGCTATATTGTGATAACCAGAGCGCTATTCAGATTGCACGTAATTCAGTCTTTCATGAGCGAACCAAACATATCGAGATTGATTGTCATGTCACTCGCCACCACCTACAGATCGGTACCATCACATTGCCATTCGTTTCTTCTTCTCTGCAAATTGCTGATATGTTTACAAAAGCACACTCAGCTTCGCGATTTCGTTTCCTGTCTGACAAACTCTCTATGCTTATCGCTGTAGCATCGTGAGTTTGAGGGGGAATATTAGCTGTAGGGTATTTTAGTCTATTTACTTTTCATTGTAATCCCTAAGTATATATACTGTTTGTTGTATTCTATTTTATAATACAAGTCAATAAGAAATCCCTAGTTCCTTTTTCTCAATGTTATCAAAAACCACCGCCGCATTAGCGTCTGTGATTTGTCGTTGTTAGCATAATGCGTCTTGTTTAAACAAACAAAATGTTTTATGCCCATATCAAACACCTATCCCCCAAAATCCCAATTATAAATTATAAATTAAAAACACAATTGTAACATATGAATTAATATTGTATTCAAGGTAAATCTTAATTTATGGGTAAATTAAATAGACTATAAACCGCAACACTATGGGGATTAATAAAAAGTTGCTTTTTAGATGTGTAATGTAAGAAAAGTAGGGATAAGATGAGTGATTTAAAGAGAAAAAAGAAGAAGAAAGAACAAAAGTAAAGAAAGTTGTTAAGAATTACTAAAGTTATGGGCGCAGCTAGACATGCATATTTTAACCTGAGCCGGAACCGGTGAAAACCGAATCGAAACCGGCTATATATCGGTTCGGTTCCGGTTCTTCATTTTGTGAAATCGGAACCGGCGGTTCCGGTTAAAACCGACGGTTCCAGGTTGGAACCGGCGGGTTTTCAATTTTTTTTACGTTTTTAGGTTGAAAACAAAAAAATTAAAAAAATCGGAACCGAAACCGTCCTACCCTCGGTTTGGTTCCGGTTCCACATTTTTCGGAACCGGAACCGCCGGTTTGGAACCGCCATGCATGTCTAGGCCCAGTTATTTGTATTCCTGATTTTACTAAACGTCATGTCTAGGCGCAGTTATTTGTATTCCTGATTTTACTAAACGTATCCCGATTACTTAACGTACCCTATCAAAATTAAGAAATACTCCTTTCGTCCCACAAAATTCTTTCACACTTTCCTCATTTGTTTGTCTCACAATACCCTTTACACCCCAAAAAAGGAAAAATCACTTTATCCAACAACATCAAAAGTTACTTTAATTTTAAATTTGCCACTCATTTTTCACACAAATACCCATTAATTTATATTTTTTTATTACTAAAAAATAGTACAATACCCACTAAAGCCAATAAAGTTGGTCAAAAAGTGCAACTTTCTTAAACAATGTGAAACAGTAAACGTGAAGAATATTGTGAGATGGAGGGAGTAATATATATATATATATATATATATATATATATATATATATATATATATATATATATATATATATATATTACAAATATACCTTTTTTAAAATCATTTTACCCATTCAATTAGGAAAAAAAAAATCCTTTTTAGCGTTTTAATCAAATAAAACAATGTCATACAATTCACTCCTTCTCCAACCTCGTGAACAGAAAGCAACAACGACCATCAAACCGAAAGAAACAACGATGATAGGTAAATAGAATGGCATTCTTTTTCTTCACGTATATAATCAGTCGTAATATCCCATTGAACACAACATACTTGCCAAAGTCAAAGAACAAACAAAATTGTAAACTTCTGCAATATAAAGATGTAGGAACACTCAAAATACATTTAGAATTGCATCAACCGACGTTCCAAATGCAAGAATAGTTTTAGGAGAAATTATCACAAATGGTCCATTAAGTATTCCAAAACCCAATTTTAGTCCTGTAAGTATTAGAATTCTCAATTTTAGTACTTTTTACTTCAATTTTAGTCTATTTTAATTAAATTTTTTTAATTTCAGCCGGGATGTGTAAAAGTCCACCAAAATTTGGGATTTTCTTTCCATTTCCGGTGACTGGCTTATGGGGCAATAATATCATCAATTTAGTACTATTTATTTTCCACATCAGCAAATTAAAAAAAAAAATAGAGAGAGAATGGAGATAGAGGCCATGGTTTCAGCTGGTTGAACACTCCGATCAAAACCAGAAGCTTCTCAAGTACAACAATGGAGCTCTTCTCCAAGGAAAAATCTCCGTCAACCCCACGGCGGCGCAATCACCCCCCGGTGGGTCGTGGTGGAAGATGACCGAGAAATACTACGACATTGATACCTACAAAAAACCCTCTTCCCTCTCTCTCCCTCGCCAAACAAATCTTCCCTCTCTCTCTCCCTCGCCAAACAAATCCTCGACGTCAAATACTCGATCGGAAAATCCCTTTTTCAGAAACAAATCGTCGAATTAGCGTCCAAGGGAGATCAATTCAACGCCGTTAACGTCGTCCTGACGGCGTCCGAAGGTGACGTCGACGGTTCCAACCCACCACCGTGAAGTGTAAGAATTACCGATTCACCTACATCTGGGTCGGGAACTCCGAAAAGCAGTGCCACGGGTTCTGCGCATGGTCCTTCCACTAGCCCATTTACAACCCGCAAAGCCCGCCATTGGCTGCTCCCAACAAACAACCCGAGGTACAGCAGTCTATCCGGGCTTTTGGCCGGAACAGCGACCAACCCATTTGGAAACGGGTTCTATCAGGACCCCGCGGAAGCACCGGTCGACTGCCCCACCACTTCTCCTTACATCGCCATTATCTTGCCGGTTCCGAATAATACCAAAGTTACGATTTACGAATTGCTCCTACATGTTATTTGCAGATGAGTGGATAGAGGGAGCAATTGAGATGCAAGAGAGGAAGGTGAATCCCTAAAATTGGAGTTTGGTTTGATTTACGTTAGCAGTGGCAGTGGCTGGTGGAGATTCATGGAAGGCGATGGGCATTGAGTTGGAGGATGAAGGCCAAACCCTAATTCACGGTTCCCTCTATTATATTATTTTTATTGAGTGTATATTGGGTGCACCCGGGTGCATGGGTGCACCTACATGTGTATAACTTTTTATTCTATTTTGTATACATGTTATTCTATTTTGTATACGTGTTTCGTAATAATTGTATATTTTTTTCACATTAAATTTTCATTAAAAAAACTAGCATCATATCTGTATAACTTTTTATTCAATAGTGTATACATGTTTTTTAATAATTGTATATTTTTTTACACTCAATTTTTCATTAAAAAATCTAACAATTAAATTGTATACATTTTTGTTCTTAATTGTATATGTTTATATTTATATATGTATATGTGTGCACCCTAAGATAGGGTGCACCCGTGTCCACTATAATTAGCCATTTTTATTTGTTGATGTGGAGTATAAATAGTATTAAGTTGATGATATTATTGCCATATAAGCACACTCACTGGAAACTGAATGAAACCCCCAAATTTTGGTCAACATGTGAACAGTCAATTTTTAATCAAATTAGATTAAAATTGAAATAAAAATGATTAAAATTGAGAATTCTAATACTGGACTAAAATTGTGTTGTGGCATACTTAATGGACCATTTGTGATAATTTCTCATAGTTTTGGTAACTAATTTTTCATGCCCACGACTTTAATGTTTTGAATATCAATTACAAAAAGAAAGTTATTTTGGTTTTGGTTTTGATACTATCATATAACTCTTGCGTTTTTTCTTTTTCTTTTTCTCTTTTCCTTTTACCTCTATCATACTAATGATACCTTCCAAAGAATCCAACCTTATCAAATAATCTTGTAGATTTTTTCTAATGAGAAGTTATACAAACAACTCAAAAAATGCATTCCGCCACTCCTTTTCAAACAAAATTTAATATAAAAAATAATGTCACGAAAAGGATATAAAATGATGCAACTGCAACCAATGAGGAAGTTTGGTAACCTTCTTGTTGTAAACAACAAAAACTAGTAACTTCGTTAATAGTTGAAGTGTAGAAATTAAAACTATAGTGGAGAAAGAGATCAATAAAACCTTTCATACTTTCCTTATTTATTTGTCTTATAAAACTTTTCACATCCAAAAAAAAAGAAAATACCACTTTATCTAACAACTTCAAAAATTGCTTTAATTTTAAATTTGTCACTCCTTTTTCACACACCCCTAATTATTTTATATTTTTTTATTGCCTAAAAATATTACAATACCTTCCAAAGTCAATAAAGTTGGTCAAAAAGTGCAACTTTTCTTAAACAACGTGGAACAGTAAATATGAAAAATATTATGGGACGAGGGGAGTATAAATTTATAGGAATATTTATATCTTATTATCAAAGAGTATTTAATCCTGGGATACGTTAAGCAATTTCGGATGTGGGTTACGTTAAGCAATTTTAAAAGTGTGAATAGTCGCCACTAAAATTATTGAGATCAATTAATAAAGTATAAAAAATACTTAAGAGAATGTATGTATTTTTATTATTAATAGATGTTAAAAATACCTGTGATATGAACCTTATCGGCACACAATATTTTTTCAAACACCTATTATTATTCCTTATTACATGGGCGTGAAATGCATAATTAAAAAAGATTTGTTTAAGGAAGAATGCATGGGATAAAATCTCCATTTCTGTTCACCCTGCTTTGAGATGATTGAGTAAATACAAATACAAAATAAAGAAATGTTTAAATAAAAGGTGATAAAAGAAGGTAGAGGCGATATTTACATGAAGGGAGTAAAAAATTGGGATGAGGGGATTGATTATGAGTGAAATTGATGAAATGAGGATGATTATGATACCAAGTTATGGATGGATGGTGCAAGAAAAGAAAAAGAAGAAAAGAAAAGAGAAGAGAAGAGAAGACCTTTACTATCCTACACTCACAAAATAAACATACTTTAAATCTTAATAACCAAAATCTTTGCGAGTGGTAATCATTAATGATGAAATGGAAGATATATATCATATCTACCACCATTCCAAAAGGATAGCCCATACCTACATTCACTACCAATTTGGGATTGCTTCTACTATTTCTATTTATTATATCTTGCTCATTGGCCTTACTACCATTTTGGGGTCTACCCTCTTCTGTTTTTGCTACTTTGCTTTCGCAATTTGAGTGACGAAAACTATTAATGTAGCACGGAGAAAATACCCTTTCCTCCGTTCCTCATAAAATATTTATTTTTTTATTTTGATTGTTCACTCTTAAAATATTTATTTTTCATTTTTAATAAAAAGATTCACATATGACTCACAATTCTCCACTAATACAACTATCTGTTTTATACTTCTTTCGAACATGACAAAGGTATTCATTTGCTTTGTACAAGGAGTATTATTATTATTATTATATGTATAGTGGTTAATTGTATTAGAGGAAAGTGTTGGGCCATTTGCATGGTCATTTTACTAAAAAGGGGAAATAAATACTTTTGATTGACCATCCAAAATTGTAAAATGAGTACCTTCAAACTAGCCGGAAGGAGTATAAAATAATAATACTAATACTATTTACTTCACGTGCAAATACTCTCTCCGTCCCAAATATTTTTACCTGTTTGTACGAGCATGAAAATTAAGAAATGTTATTTTTTAAATATATATAATGCAAGAAAAAATAGGGATAAATTGGTAATTTTGAGAGAAAAAGTAAATAAAGTTGTTGGAAATGATGAATAAAGTGTAAAAAAATAAATAAAATTGTTGGGATTGATTAATAAAGTGTAACAAGTAGATAAGATGTATAGTGTATTTTTATCATTAATAAAATGAATAAAAATATATGGGACGGTTAAAAATAAAAAACAGATAAAAATACCTTGGGATGAAGAGAGTATAAAAGTTACTTCCTCCGTCCCAAAATTTTTTGCACACTTTCTTTGTAAATTACAAAAGAAGTGTGCAAAAAATTCCAGGAGGTAGGTAGTATTTATTAATGTGTGGAGAAATTACATGACAATACAATTAAAAAAACACTAGCTAGTACGATTCTCACATGCTAATGTTACTTATATAGAGATATTTTGAGACATGGTGTTATGGATGGAAATGAATGGAGTATAAATAAAGTGAAATAAAGATTAGCAATGGCGCGGCTCATCCTTTTAATTAAATTAAAAGTTGACCCCACCCTGTCACTGGGACCCATTGAATAAAAATAAAATACTTGAAACCTCTCCACAGAGGAATAGATTCCCTACACCACTGCGCCACTCTTCTAATCATTTTTGCGGATTTTTCACGCCACACACTTTTCTAACCCTTTTTTCCTTTTTTTATTATTATTATTATTATTATTATTATTATCATTATTATAATTATTTAAATACTCCTAATTCCCTATTCTAAATTACTCCTATTAAGGAAACAATAAAATGCTACGGAAAAACCGAACTGCTTTAAATATGTCTTCTACTCTGTACTCATAAATTAACATTTCCTTATTCCATCAATAAATAAGCTACTTCTTTCCGTGGATCCATGTAGAACTATTAAATGAAACAAGTTATTCGAAAGCTCGACTCGGCTTATGACTACTCAAGCTCGAGTTCGAACTCTCTTTATGCCCGTTTTCTTAACGAGCCAAGCTTGACTCGACTCGACTCATTAAGGCTCGATTATTTTAATAATATTATAATTAATAATAATAATATAATAAATATTAAATAAAATACCAAACATTAAGATATATTTATTAAAAATCGGCTCGATAAACTCAACTTGATCTGCTTAACGAGTCAAACTGAGCTCGACTCGGCTCGAAAACTACTCAAGTCGAGCTCGCTCGGCTCGAATAACAGCTCTAGATCCATGTACACTTTTCAATTTTTTAAAAATTATTTCAAGTATTTATGAATATTTCACTAATGGTAAAAATAGTATCTATATATATATATATATATATATATATATATATATATATATATATATATATATATATATATATATCTATATATATATATATATATATATATATATATATCTTACCTATTTTTTAAGTTTTATTTATTTAATCTTAATAATTTTATTTATTTTTTATACTTTATTTATTATTTCTAATAATTTTATTTATTTTTTATTTTTTAACAGGCATAACTATGTGAAACTGAGGGAGGGAGAATTACTATTCCTAACTATATTTCTTTGACTTAGTAATTTGACTTGTTTCTTATGTAGCCATTTTATAAAACATCGTGCATCATCTTAATGTTGTAGTACTTTATTTATAGTTGTGCATGCTATATTAATAACTACTAGCGTTTTAACTGAGACAAAAGTATTCTAATGTTATTTAAACCTGAAAGAGATGTCTAAACTATGTCTTTTGGATAAATCATTCTATCTCTACTTGAAGGAGAAACCTAGTAACACCGTCTCATGCAGCAGTAAGATTATCCAAAAAATAGTGTCGTGTGTTGCATGATCAAGGATTTTGTCAAATAAATAGCTCTTAACTAAAAATATACCTTAATTTTTTTATAATATACTCCCTACATAATACATGCTATGTAGACTCTTGGGGTATAGTATGCCAAAAATCACTGGGGTGATTTCACCCTTTGAACAAACATTATTCCCTACCGATAAATGATAAACCCTTGGGGTACAGTATGCCCTAAACTACTGGATAATAGTATATCATAAAGCACAGAGGTAAAGTCATAATGTTACAATTGGAACAAATGTTAAACCCTGCCGATAAATATTAAACACTCGAGGGACATTATGCCCTAAACCACTAAGAAAAAGTATACCATAAATCAAAGGGGTAAAGTCGTCATTTCACTGCTGATAAATATTAAATAATACAATTTTATGTAATATAATATTAGGTAGTTGTATATTTATTAATTAGTATTTAGGTACTCATACTTATTTAAAAGTATCATACCATATTTATTTAAATATCAACCGCTCATACCCGAATCTGTGTCGTTTAAAAATTTATTACTATATTTGTAACTACTCCAAAATTATTTATCAATATGCTTAGGGTAAAACGGGGTACCAGGAAATATAATTATTAGAGATAATCAATATTGATGTTAGGAGTACCCGTAGTTCGTATCCATTTAAATGTTCACCATCCGTGATCGGACATGTCCAATTAAAAAAATTCATAATAATATCGTCCCAAACTTATTATTGTATTGCATCCCGTATGCTTGGTTAATGTTTACCTCCTGATTCATACACGTACACAATTCAAATTCTAATGATATTTTTTTTGAACTACCCATGAAAATTATAATTATTAATATATCAGCGCCTACTTTTAACATTAGTGGCTTCAACATTCATTGGCTGGTGAAATAGACATCAATCAGCATGTTTATCGTAGTGCATATTAAATACAAAAATATTATAATTTTTTATTTTAATTTCAAATTCTAATGATATTTTTTTGAACTACTCGTACTCGTTTTTTTAGGGTGTTTATTAATTATGTAAGATACTTTCTTATTTAGTAATACTCATACCCGTGTATAAATAAATATCATTTAAAAATTAATATTTTAAAAATTCATTACAATATTTGTATCTGTCCCAAAGTCTTTTAGTGGACGATGGGTTCTGACCTCCCCCGGATTAGTCGATCTATGAATCGGATATCGGTGCATCAAAAAATACTCGTAAATTATTCATACTCATTTAATACTATTTTTAAAGTATTTTTTATTGATTAAAATTAATATTTTAAATGAACTTATACTATTACTGATTAAATATAAAATAAATATAATATAATTCTATTACAAAAATATGACCTCAACCCTAATTTTATAAGTTATTATAATAATAATTGTATAATATTAAAATAAACCCTAAATCAATATAATGTATTTAAATTAATTTAATAAGTTATTATAATAATTACATAATATTACCCTAAACCATATAATTAAAAATTAATTTAAATCGGTCTATGGATTGGATATCGGTGCATAAAAAATACTCGTAAATTACTCATAACCTTTAAAGTATTTTTTATTGATTAAAATTGATATTTTGGATGAACTTATACCATTACTGATTAAATATAAAATAAATATAATATAATTTTATAACAAAAATATGACCTAAACCCTAATTTTATAAGTTATTATAGTAATAATTGAATAATATTACAATAAACCATAAACCCTAAATTAATATAATGTATTTAAATCCCTAAATCCTAAATCAATATAATGTATTTAAATTAATTTTATAAGTTATTATAATTTAATTCTATTACAAAAATATTACCTAAACCCTAATTTTATAAGTTATTATAATAATAATTTAATAATATTACAATAAATTCCAAACCCTAAATCAATACAATGTATTTAATTTAATTTTATAAGTTATTATAATAATTAAATAATATTACCCTAAACCCTAAACCATATAATCAAAAAATAATTCAAACTGTTTAGAAATAATTAACATAATTTGAAAAAATTAATTCAAATTGTTTAGGAATAATTAACATTATAATTTGAAATAATTAAAATTAGTAGTAGTTATATATTATATTTAATGAAAAATAATATTAAGCACAGATATAAGGAATAATTTTAAATAAGACATCATTTTAAATTAAATAAGATATTATTATTATGACAAAAAATCAATGGCCAAAATCTAATATTATAATCGTGACGAATGAATGAGATTGAATAATGTAATGAATGGATGAGATTAAAAAATGTTTAGTAATCAAAATTAATGGTATAGATTAAAAATTGATTCAATTTTGACTTTTAAAGTGTATTTTATTATATATAAAGATAATATAATTGTTTATTGAATTATAATTAATACACAATTCATAATATGTTTTGATTGAATTAAATATTAAAACATACTTTAAAGTTTTAACTCTAAACTTCTTCGATGGGATAGTAATTTAACATTGTATATACATGTCATATACTCCTGCTAATTCTCAATAAATTTTAGGGGTGTTGTGATTTCTTTGGTAATACGATTCAATTGTTCGATTACATTTTGACGTTACGTCGAAAGACATTTTGGGATAAACAGATCTCCATTCATTCATAATGGACAAATAAAGAAGAGCATAAAAAGCATAGCACAAGAATTTACGTAGAAAACTCCAAAATCGGAGAAAAAGACCGAGAAAATACCACTATGTGAAAAATTTTTACAATCACACAGAATTTTTCTCTCCCAACCCCAATCCCTACACTTTTACAAATCTTTGACTAATTCACACATTTTTCCTCATTCTCACAACCGAGAATCCAATAAAGGAATTTAACTAAAATCAATACAAAGATTAAAGTGTACTTGATTGGTGCACTTAACATCAAAACTAGAGATCTCCTTAAATAGTATAAGAATTCCTCCCCTTTTGATCTCCCATCCGATGTGGGACAAAAAACCAATCTTATTTTTATTTTGACAAAACCAACAATCTCCACTTTGTCAAAATAAAAGAAGATTCATTGTCTTCACCGACAATCCATTCTCAACCCCGAGAATCCTGCTCCACCGTATGAGTAGACCACTTAGAATAAATCATTCTAAGAATTTTCTGCGGCACATATCGAAAACACCTGTTGATATTTATGGTGCTACTTCCAGCTCTTGGCTTCCTCGGAAGTCCATCAGCCATCGATATACATCCACCACACACCCTACATCACCTGCCAAGTCAATGTCCGTGTGCAAACGTGTCATAAGGATCCCCAATAATATTAACTCAACATTTAGAGTTGTTGCCGCACCAGCTCCTCCTTGACCAGAAACGTCACCATTGCTCCACATTAAACAATTACCGTGCCATTGCTCCACCTTGAGCAACCACCGCACCATTGCTACACCTTGAGCAAAACCAGGTTTGACCGAACCCTTTTCATACTGAAAGTGTCGTCATTTGAAGCCGATTCTAATCCCCCGAAATTCACGATGCTTTTCCCCACTTGTCGATTGAATCCACGCTATTCTTTACTGATCTAGCGTCACCCAATACCAAGCCACCACATCGCCTTATTCCTTGTTGAATAGCCGCTTCCCCACGCTACCATTCATTACCGAAAAAAACCTGTTCCTTTCAAACCTCCTTGAGCCGACATTCATGGAAAACCTCATGCCACTGTTTAGCCAACTCCACCGCCGGGAGTCCCAGCAATTCACATTGCTACAGGTCCAAGAACTCCACCAAAAATTGTTGTCTCGCAAATCATACCCCTCGCCACTGTCGCCACTGTCCGACGCATTTCACCGCAAGAAAGGAGATGTCAGCGCATCCGGCTGATCTTCTGACCCCCTTGTGCCACTAGCTTTTCCTCTTTCATGCCACCCTTAGACTAATGAATAACCCTATTCCTCTCATAAAGTCGACTAATGAATAACCCTCTTCCTCTCATAAAGTATTTTCTGATGTGGAAGGTCAGACTGTGCTGCAACCACAGAGCATACTAAGAACTTTACAAGCGCCCGAACCGAGCTCTGATACCACTAGTTGGGATAAGCATATCCTCATTCAATCCTAAGGGACACATAAAGAAGAGCATAAAAAGCACAACACAAGAATTTACGTAGAAAACTCCAAAACTGGAGAAAAATCACGGACCGAGAAAATACCAATATGCGAAAAAATTTTACAATCACACAGAATTTCTCTCCCGACCCCAATTCCTACACTCTTATAAATCTTTGACTAATTCACACCTTTCTCTTCATTCTCACAACCGAGAATCTAAGAAAGGAATTTAACTAAAATCAAATACAAAGATTAAAGTATACTTAATTAGTTCACCTAACTACCAAAACTAAGGACCTCCTTAAATATCATAAGAATTCCTCCCTTTTGACCTTTTGATCTCTCATCCGATGTGGGGCAAAAAACCAATCTTATTTTTATTTTGACAAAACCAACAAGACATCCAAACATGGATTAAGTGATGCACAGATAACATAATTTTTTGGTGAGTGGGAAGTGAGAGTAAACTAATGGCATGGGCAAAGAAATCGCAAATATAGAAAGCTCAGTTTGATCTTATCTTATTATAAGGAGTAATATGATAAGATAGCATATTAATATTAATATTAATATTTATATTAATACAATTTAAAATCACAAGAGATTGATGATTAAAGTTGACCACAGTCGGCGATGAGGACCGGCTTGGAAATCCTGCCGCTACCGGATCCAACCTTCTCGATGGCCTTGACGACGTCGTATCCCTCAACAACCTGGCCAAAGACGACGTGCTTTCCATCGAGCCACTCTGTCTGGGAGGTGCAGATGAAAAACTGGGAGCCGTTGGTCCCAGGCCCCGAATTCGCCATGGACAGAACTCCCGGCCCCGTGTGTTTCTTGATGAAGTTTTCGTCCTTGAATTTGGAGCCGTAGATGGACTCGCCGCCGGTTCCATTCCCGGCAGTGAAATCGCCTCCCTGGCACATGAACTCCGGGATCACGCGGTGGAAACAGGACCCTTTGTAGTGAAGCGGCTTTCCGCGTTTCCCCTTACCTTTTTCGCCGGTGCACAGTGCCCGGAAGTTTTCCGCCATCTTCGGAACCACGTCGGCATACAGCTCCATTACGATCCGCTTGCCCTCCAATGCTCATGTCGAAGTAAACCCTCGGATTTCCCATTTGTAATTGTGGATGAAATTTGGGGGGAGTCTCCATATATTTATACCAATTATTTATCATCTCCACCGTTCATCTTCATCTTTATTCTAAACGGAGGATCAGAATAAATCAGTCATTGGGCCTTGCACTCCAATCCATTGAACTGAGCCCAGCGCACATCCGAATCATTAAAAATTTGAAACTTCATTAATAACCTCATTCATTTCATTTTATTTTATTATGATAATAGTATCCAAATTGGTTGCCATTTTTTTTAGTTTAAACCAAAATATTCCAACTTTTACCAATGTAAGTGATCGAATTTAAACCAAAATATAAATGTGGATGTCGGTTTAATTTAATTGAAAAATGTGATGAAGTGAGATAGAGGATCCAATGGAGATGCTCTAATATGCAAAAAGATTTTTCTTTTTAATTTCTACATCCATCCCAAAAACACTACACATACACTTGCACCAAAAACAAACACTCACTCAAAACAAACAAATCATCCCATTACGCTTAATATTAAACATGAAAATGATCATTTGATGGAAATAAGTATTGCACCGTTTTTTACCTTTTAATATAGTGTATTGTATGTTTTTTATTCCGCTAAAATACACAAAAATTTAACATTGATTGGCAAAAATGTACAAAAATTCGATTGTGGGTGGCTAAAAATTCAGAGAAATTTTAGCCAATATCGGCCGACAATATGAACGTTTAACAGGGGTAGTTGAATTTTGATAAAAAAGTTCATCAGTAATCACTCATAGAAAATCAAGATGTCAAATTTTCAAAATCCAAACACATAAAATCTTAATTCATGTTCCACTCTTTCTTAAATTTAAATTTCTTTTACATTTTCACAGGCCCATAAACAATTTTACAATACCACACACAAAAACTAACTATTTGTACTCTAATACCAGATCTTAAGAAATTCAAGAAAAAATATTACTAATATGAAATCACTTATTTTAATAATTTATTTGGCACTTATTGAAATTTATATTTAAAAGTTTAATTAATATTTTGTAGTGAATATTTATATTAGTGTTATGAAATATATCAATTATTTTGTGTGGTCCAACTTTAAAAAAAAATAAAATATAAATCTTATCTTGGAATAAATTAAAATGACAAAATGTAAACATGTACTTGAGACGAATACAATACAATAAATAAATCGGAGTTTAAACAAATGGATGAGGTTATTAATTATTTTGTTGGGTGCCTAAGCAAAATCCCAGTAGTAGCAAAATCCAAAATTCCTATTTCGAGTGGTATTCTCTATCTGGTGTTCCAACAACATCAGATGAACATTAATTATTTTAAAAGTATTTATCCATCAAGTATTGTTGGATTATCAAATGAAAAATAACACTTGAAATAGTCAGTCCTAAAGTGCACTACAACGGTAATTAAACTATGAAATGGGAGATGTATTAATGTCATATCCTTTTACACAAAGTAGTAAGCTCATTTATTTGTGTGTATTAGCTGGAGTATCTATTTGAATTTGAACAAAAATAAGGACTAAATCGGTTTTATGAATCTAAAAAAGATTAGCCGAAGAGGGACTTCATTTAAAGTTCTCACTATCCGCCGCTAGAATCAGACGTTCATGTGTTCATATTACGTGATAGGGAAATCGCTTTTCTCTTACATTTTAAACTAGGAATAGGAGTATCATATTTGTACCTGAAATGGCGATAAATCTTTCACTCACAAATTGCTTTGCTTCTTCCTACTCTCTCTTTCATGCGATGGTTTACATTTTTATTTTTTTGAATATTTCAAGAATATTAGTATTTTAATGTATAATGGAATGAAGGATATAATACTTTTAATGTATAGTAGATAATTGTATTAGTTTTATATGTGAGCCTCATAAAGATATGGAGTATTAATTATTTTATATATAAATGAGCCTCATAAAGATATGGAGTATTGATTATTTTATATATGAATCTCATTTACTATAAAAGAAAATATAAAATAAGTATTACATCCGTTCTACTGAAAGGAATGCATTTTGATATTTTCGTTTGTCCTAATACAACGAGTGCATTTCTGTTTTTTTAAATGAGACCCACACAAATATATATATCTTAGAATCTACACACATCACTAATACACATGTCCACTATATATAAAAATATTATTTTTTTTTCTTATTTACATATATTAAATAATATTTCTTAATTTACATTTTAAAAAAAAAACGCACAGTGGGAGTATTAAATATTAAGGGAGTAGTTTTAGGCTTAGGTGGGCGGAAAAAATGGATAATAATTGGACTTCTGCCTATTACCAAGCGGTTAACATTGATTATATGGCCAAGATAGGCCCAATGACTAACGGTTTGGCAGTCTTGAATCTTCACATTAAATAACCGCGCATCCAAAACCAAATATGATTAATTAATTACATAACGGGTTTAGATTTTGATAATTGAACGTAGACAGAGGTAGTAGATAATATTTTTATAATATTATAATAATATTGTGAAGATGTTTATATTGTGTTTGTAATGTTCACCCGTCCTAAAATGATTTATCCATAATTTAAGAAAAAAATGACTTTGATGTAATGATATTGAAAAAATATGATTTTTTTAATTTAATTGAATTATATTAATATTTGAATGATATTTATTTATTTTATTAGTGGTACAATATTTAATACTAAAAAATACTTCTTCTGTCCGCTTCTAAGGTATCCATTTTACTATTTTTGACGTCCAGTTCAAAAGAATCTATTTCCCTTATTTAGTAAAAAAATACACAATATGACTCATCATTTTTCTCTAATACAACTACTCATTTTACATATAATTATAATACACGTGCAAAAAGCAAACGAACACCTTAGAACCGGACGGAGGGAGTACAATATTTTGAGACCATTCAATTTAGGGTGATTTTGGACTATGTTTATGGGTAGAAAATGGTTAGTGGGTGATTTTTTTTTAAAAAAAAATTATTTTATAGTATTTTTATTTAATGATTGAGATTAGCTTAAAATGAATCTAACAATTAAAATCATTCAAGTACACCGATGCACCAGATGCACCACAATCGAACTCTTCAATTTAAGCGCACACGCAAATTTTATCCATTAAATTAACTTAAATCAAATCAAATATACTTATATTATTTCCCTAATTATGAAAATCCTATCTTCATTTGTTTTTTTATAAGTGATTAATAGGGTTATTCTCTAGTGCACTTGGTGTACCATGCATCGGTAAGTTTATAAGGTAAAATAGGGGAGTTAGTGGGTAATTATCAAAATTATTTTAATTATTTTATTTTATTGAGGGGTAAAAATGATATAAAAAATTGATCTAACGGTTGAGATTATTCTGATGCCCCAAGTGCACCGCCGTCAGACGCAATGAATAACAAATGATAATATTTTATAAAAAGAATATTTGAAATAAAAAAACTATTTTATTAAAGTAGTGTAAATAAAAAATCAGTAGAAGGGTGATGGTAGAATGAAAAACTAAAAATGAAAGAGTTTTTAGTTGTCTTAGCCCCCCACAGGGCATAGCTCAAGTGGTAGAGGAGAGGATGGAAAGATCTTCCAACTGATCTTGGTTGCTGCAGGGTGGGGGTTCGATATAGGAAATAAATTCATAAATCCTAATGTCTTAAATCCTATTACGATTAAATGAGATCTAAAACGTAACACGGAAGCGTACCTTAATTTATGGAGTTGTTAGACGGAACACGAACTCGGGGAGATCGGTAGGTATTATGGTCTTCCTCAACTAAGCCTCCTTATTTCTTATGGGGACCGTAGTAATCTCTCCCAATGGGGAGAAGGGAAGACCATGTGTGGGCTTAGTGTATCGGGGACCATAACCTGTGAGCCTTTACATACTATACAAATGGGCCACCCATAATCACTCAGTCATATAGTATTGAGTATCTACTCAATTGGCTCATATCAAAATATTATAGCTCATGGACTTATCAACTAAATTGGATCACTTAATTAAGTCCATAAAATAATTGAATAGCTAATATAATTGCATAATAATATATTGCCCACAATTAGATTATATTGGAAATTAAAAATTTCCAACAATCTCCCACTTGGGCTATTTATTTCTCAAAGTAATTATATCAAGAGTCCTTAATTGCGCAACTTTATGCTATTCATCTTCAGACTATACTTAACAATTTGGTCCATCTCATATATTAATATGGAACTACCGCGACATTCACCACATTATAAATCATGGTTAAACCCCGACAATCACCAATATCAATATACTCAATGACATAAATCAAATATGGCGAGTAGCATGTAAATTACATGCAATGTGATCAACATCATGTCTATTTCCAACTGGTCCAACTTTAATCTTTAGTGAGATCAATTCATAATGTAAAATATTACAAAATGAAAAATTACTTAAATGAATTCACAATGAATTCATAGTCATCAACTTTATTCTGCAGAAAACTGAATTATCCAAATCAAAGTGCTTTAAAAATTTTAATGAGCAATAAATATAAACTCTCACTAAACCAGTGTATTCTAAAACCATATAACACCCACATGAGTAGCTAGCTCATAAAATTACAGGGAATTGAATACATGATTGGCGGATCCGTATTTAGAGTCTTATCATAATATGCTCCACCAAAATTTATCCATAAGAACATTTTCTTAAACAACCAAGAATTCTATGTCAATATGTTTGACTTATAAGTACCACTACACCAAAAACTGTGATAGACATCGCTTAATAGACATCGGTTCTTCATAAAATGTTATGTCTTTTAGTCAAAAAACCGATGTCTTTGTAAAATCGATGTCTATTAACGTAAAAATACACTGATAGACATCGGTTTTCATTGAAAATGCGCTGATAGACATCGGTTTACACTAACCGATGTCTTTAAACCGATGTCTATTCTCTAATTTAAAAAAGCGCTGATAGACATCGTTTATTCAAACCGATGTTATTTCACCCGATGTTTATTCTCTGTTAGACATCGGTTACAAGACACCGATGTCTATTCCATGATGTCTTATTAAATATTTATTTCTAGATTTTATATAGTATAAATTAATTTTGTTAATTTAATAAAAGAAAAACATTAGATATAAATTAAAGACTTAGAAAAAAATCACCTTCTACCTAAAAGAGAAACCCAGACATCCCATCTTCTCTCGTCAAGTTCCGATGTAGAATCCGACGGCAAGCTTTGCAAATCGGACGACTATCCTCTTGTTGAGTAAAGGATTCGTCATTGGAAGGACATTTAACCAGTTTCAATCAGTCTCTCGCGTCTAGGGTTCAAGCAAATGAACGATTATGACAGTTAATCTTCTATATATCGGTCATCATTTTCGCCGCCACCTACTCCGGCGAGGTATTTCTAGATCCGACGCCCTCCATCAATTCTCAACCACTTCTGAATCTTCATTTTCATCTTTTCGTCTCTACCACAGCACAATTTCCTCCCTTCGAATTCCTACATAAACTCGTGGAAGCCCTTTCGAACCCTAGGGAAGCCGCCAAAAAGTTCGCCTTCCTCCACTAGACTACGGTCTTAAAGTGAGATAGCCGCGCAAGGAGTACATTAAGAAATGAAGCTGTAGAGAATAAAAAAAGTGTGAAAGGATGAGGCCATAAAGGAGGCATTGAAGATTTCGAACGAGGAGAAGATAAAGCGGCTAGAAAGAAGGCAAAGGCCATTGAGAGACAGGCCGCTGAAGAAAAATTCCGTAATATGTTGGTATGTGAAATTCATTTCTCTCAAATGTGGTTGGCTGGTTTCGTATTGATTTTTTGTGTGCTGCCATTTCCCATTTCATAAAACTTAAGATACCACAATTGTATAATTTGGGCTATGCTTGGTTAAGTTGGGTATTTTTGTGTAGGATTTCGAAGTTTGATGTGATTTACTAGAAAGAGAATTCACAAATAGTGATTCGAATTCATAAGAGAAAGAACTGGAAAATAAGATTTTTTATCTCCTGGAGTTTAAACGTTATGCGTATTGACAGTATTGAATTTGTCATCTCTCATCTAATTAATTGGTTAGAACTAATGAGCCTATTCACCTTCTAATGATACCATAGCCATTGGGGGCATCGTGGGGGGTTTCTATGACAAGAGTGCTTATTTACTTTATGTTGATGATGTTGCATGTCTTCCTGTTTACGTTGAGCAAATGAAAATTCCCAAGGCATAGTGCTTGTAAATTGTAGAGGTTGTTTGTTGTTTCCATCATTTACAGCACATGCGGAGTCCAGACTTCAGTCCAATTTGCAACTTCTGTTTTCCCTTTTCTTTAGGACTTTCCCTATTGTTGATAAGAGAGTTTGACATTCCTCGTTGTTGGGTAGAGCTTTTGCAAGGAATATTTTTGCCATTCTGCATAACATGCATCTTACCGTTAACAAATACTGATGATGAAAACTTGGTTAAACCTCATAATTATTTTGAACTCCTACCATTTATAATTAATTCACTGAATGCACTACAATTCTTAAGTCTACGTGTCAAGAGGTAGGCTGTTGCTTAATGATTGTTGATTTGAAATTCGCCAATAATAATCTGAATAACACTAAGTTTATCTTACTATACTTTGAACAGAATTTCAGCAGTTTGCGAAACTTACGATTATAAGATATCTGATCCCATTGTTAAACCACAAAGAGAAGGATATGAATCTGCAAAGATGCAGGTATTTTGTCGTTTTAAACTTATTTGTGTGTGGGCATGGAAAATAATAGTTGGAATTTGGAAAGCCAACAAATATATTTGATTTGTAAAAGATATTGGAAGTTGGAATTTATACTTAATAATTTTTAGGACTTCGGGTGCCTGTAATAATATTTTTGGGAGGCTACAGTGCCAGCCTTTGAAAAATTTTGTCATCTTTGGATCTCTAGTCAAATGGGAATAATGCATCAAAGAGTTTGCAAATTCTATGCGACACGTCTGGATATAAGTTTTCAGCAGCACTTTGTTTTAAATTTTGATGCATTTGTTGCTTCTGCTTCTTGAGATGATGTTTTTTCTTTACATAAATAGGTCGGCACCACTATTACTTATTGCGATGCACATTATTTGTGTGTGTATAATTTAGAGAGAAGAGGTGGAATGAGCAGTTTTTAGCTTAATCAAGTGGTGTATTGATGTCAAGCACTTGGTATATGTTAGGATTCTACTTGATAATTTCATATTGCAAATAGGAATATCAATTCATGGATCTGTTATCAAAGTAAGTTCACAATGTTCATTACACCGTTTCAAATACAGTTTTACATATATGTCTCGTAACTTCTGCAACTTTGCCAAACTGGGCAAGCTGTAGCTCAGCTTACATTTCACGAATTAGTTAGTATACTATAGTGAAACTGGTAAGATTTTGGTCTGTTTCGGGGGAAGATGCCTATGAGATACAAAGAAGATTCACGTTTTATTGTGATATTCATGGAAACAATGAATTAGTGGAGAGTAATTCAGGGATGGACTAATCTTTGCTGATAATCAGATTACATATCTTAAATTACGTGTGTAATTAGCATGTAATATTTTGATCTCATTAATTGGAAATAGTTTGTTGAATTATAGTTTTATCTTGTAGTAGGGGATAAAAGCAAGAATAAAGCCTTCATTGGGGGAGTGGGAGGAGCTGCAGCTTTTTCTGTTATCTAGTTGCTTTGGTTATGTGGTACTTATTGATTAAATTACACAACTTAAATTTTTTGAGATGAATTTTTTGTATGCATTGGTCCACATTTTAGTTTTTCCTTGAATAAAATGTTATTTATGCATAATTTTCTCCTTGTGCTTTTAAAGGTTTGGGTCTCGGAGTCTTATTGTGTTTTTTCAAGGTTAAATAGTTGGAAATCATTTTAACTGTTTACATTTATTCTGTTGCTTTGTAATTGCAAAGTTGGTTGAAGTTTTTAATTATTCTAGGTACTTCTAGGAGATGTTGGAGCTGGAAAATCTAGTTTGATGTTACGTTTTGTGTAAGGGCAATTACATAGCACTATGCTTTAATAATTTTTTTTTTGGGAAATGAAAGAACTTTATTTGCGCTGTTCCTACATTGGAAACTGAAAGTTGGTGATCTTTCTGGATCACTGTCCATATATAGAGATTTCAAATCCATGTCTTATACTCATCATTCTTTAACATATCCCTATCCTAACTATCTTGTTTTTTAAGGAAAAAGAATTGACTTTTTCAATGAACTGGACTGCTTGTTGTAAGGTAGCTTCTGATGATATCTTGTTGTTAGTGTTAATTTCTTTGTAGTTATATAATAGTCTTTCCATATCACCCTGTAGGCATCATTTGACCGTGCAAAAAAATGGGTTCAAGAGCTTCAAGCCCAAGGTGAATCTGCTGCTCTCTAAAGCTTATTACTGCTTAGTTTGCCTTTTCTGTTTTTTATTTTCTTATTTTTTTATTTTTTTTAATCCAATTTCTTACATTGTTGTTAGTGTAATATGAGATTCTTGGATACAATGTTTTCATAACTTATCATCCCGCAAGAAATGTTTTCGGTCCCTATGTATTTTAGATAGCATGTGTGGGAAAAGGAAATCTATCTGAGAAGTAGTATAGATTATTACCAAAATAAACCAGAGTGCTTTAGTTTCTTTAGGTCTTCAGAAAGTTATACTAGTAGTTTTACATTTGAAGCTAGGACCTTTGAATGACTGATAACAAGCTTTTACCTCTAATAGAAAAGTATATTTCTTGCTGCTGCATAACAGCGTACCCTCAGCTGTTACAACAAGAATTGCTTTTTGTGCTATTATAGCCTTAGTAGTATCTTTATATTTGAATTTTAAACAAGTGTGCAGGTTCCATTATTAATATTATGCCACTTACAGCCCATTATTCTAGCTAACTAGCTACAACTGTTAGGCTGCTTTGCATCCATACTTGCCTTAGGTATTGTTGGTGATATCCTTGGATTGAAATGATCAATGCTCGTGTATTTGTTTGTTTACATTTGTTACAAGATAAGTTCGTGGACTCTATGCATTGTTCCTAACTTATGGATATTGACGTAAGTTATACTAGAATAATGTTAACAAAATTCTCTTTTATACATGTACAAAATTAGTGTGAAACTTCTGTATTTAAAAATTTGTCAATAGAGAAAGAGAATTTCATGAAGTATTTTGACAAATTACTGGATACTCTTAGGCTTAGTAGTGTGACCATGCTTTTTTTTTCTCTATATACCGTGATGAATAGATGTGTGTAAGAAAATGATTTTAGTAATATTTTGGTAGATATTGTAGGGAGCAACTTTTTTTTATCGTGTTTTCTATTGTACTTGATTGGGCTGTATCAACTGATTTGAAATACACATGCTAATACATATGCACATGAGCGTGTGATAACCAGATTGATAACAGCTTGAGTATGTAATTTAAAAAATGGTATCTATTGAAGCATCCTAGTTCTATTATAAATCTATTATAAATCTATTTCGTTTTACTTTCAGTCATGCTTGCAAAGGTGACATCAGATTCCTTGACTTCTAATAATGTTTCATATCTTGGCAGATTGCAAAGGTGACATCAGATTCCTTGACTTCTAATAATGTTTCATATCTTGGCAGATTTTACATGCGAATTAGAGAATTAAGCGAAAAGAATAGTGGCGTTCTAACTGTTGTCATGACAGTTTGACTATTTTGTAAAGAAGCATGGCATGGAGCTGAAATTAAGTGAAAACTTACCCTGCATCAATGTTGGTAAACCTAATAAACCAATTTTCTTTCTCATAGATGTGATGTTATTGCTTTATTTCTCTCTATATACCTTATGAAATTATTGCACAGCACCTAATAAATATTATTAACTGCTAAATATTTATTTTATCTCAGGTAAATGAAGTGAGACGAGATAAGAAGATAAAGATATTATATAATTCATGGAGAAAAGGATAGAGATTGCAAACCATAAGTTGGACATCTCTTGATCATGATGTTTAGCTTATAAACTTGGGTTTTATTTAAGTAGAGAATTTTTTTTTAATTTAAATGGTTAGGATATTCTTGTATCTTTAAATTTAGAGGATGATTTTCTATGTATTTGAAATTCTTGTAAACAATTCGTAAGTTTTGAGTTATATGATATAATTATGTTTCATCTTATTTTAAAAACAATATAAATTTATTATAAAATTATATAAATAAAAAATGATAATATAAAAGTCGTCATTTAAATAGTGATGTCTATTGGTGTGAAAGTGATGTCTATGCTAGCAAAGACATCGATGGAAAAACAATGTATTTTGGTGTGTGACTGATGTCTTTTCTCATAAAGACATCGGTGGAAAAATGATGTCAAATAGATGCAAACTGATGTCCTTAAGTGAATACATATCGGTTAATAACTAATGTCTAATGTGTCTTCATCGATGTCTTTGCCAAGAAAGACATCGATTTATAACCGATGTCTTTTTGTCGAATCCGATGTCTTCCCTAGGAAAGACATCGGTGAATAAACGATGTCTTATGTGTGCAATCGATGTCTTTTCATTGAAAGACATCGGTGGATAACCGATGTCAAATGATGCAACTGATGTCTATACAAGAGAAAATACATCGGCTAAAAACCGATGTCTATCAGCGCCTACTTTCAACATCAGGTCAACATTGGCTGCCTGGTGAAATAGACATCAGTTTTTAACCGATGTCTATCAGCATTTTTGGTGTAGTGTACTCTTGTCGTTAATACTTTACTGTGAACTAACTATCACAATCAACTTTATGTGACAAAGCTTCGCAACCTTTATTTTATGATTGGATGCCGCTTAGAGTGCTACTATTTCTATTGTCATGGTTAATGAGCTACAAGTGTTTGCTTAACACTTTTACTTATATAACTTTCAAAACCAACAGAACATGTAGCCTGAAGTGGATCTTATACTATATTGGCATCCAACAAACTCAGAATCAGAATTCCTCATGATCTCTAACAAATCTGATCCCTGATGTGCAAGCATGTTATCATTAACTCTCTGTAAATACTTTATAAAGATCCATACTAGAGTTACTTAAATGTCTACTTAATACACCAACAACAGAAGCCAAATTAGATCTTGTACAGACTTCATCATACAACAACTTTCAACAATCAAAACATATAGAATATTTCTACATTTCTTAAATCTTTAGTTTAACTTTAGGACACCTTATTGAGACTGCACTTGTCTCCTTTAGTTTAACTTAATCATTCTCCCACTGAATCGCATAAACATCTACACTTGTCTCAAAATCAAATGAGAAAATTACCTCATGATGATACTTGTGATTCCAATATGGAAAAACTTACTTGAATGTATAGATGAATTTCTTTTTAGTTCTTACACTGTTGAAATTGTGTCATCAATGTTACTATCAAGAAATTTATCTTTACATCCATCTAATATATGATTCAAGATCAAAATGTGCTACTAATGACACAATTATCTTAAAACAATGTCTTCCTTCCCTTTTGAGTATAATCCTTTATCAAGATGCAAACCTAAACATCTTGTATTGATTTATACTCATAACTTATAACATTAACTCACTTCGAGTATTTGGACCTTACATGGCTTAATGAACATTGTTTGAATGTTCTACCATTAATTCTATAGTGTCCTCATTATTTAAGAGAAAAACTATATAATCATCCAAATTGTCTTTCTCCCAACTCTAGTGGTTTCCTTAGTGACATTGATTCTTGAGGTTGTTGAAATATTATTGACATTGTCCCATCGATATTTGAATTTCCATATTCTTAAAAGGCATAAGTGGGGGTCTAATAAACTCCTCTTCAAAGACAATGTCCCTAATATTATTCTTCTCCCCCAATCAACATCCTCACAGAATACCCTATTACCCGTCTCAAATATGATCCGATTAATTGGATTATAATTTTTATCTTTATTCATAACCAATAAAGTAGCTTGTATTTATTTGAGTTCAATTTTCTTTAGTAGATCTCAATGATCTAGCCATAGTTGGACATCACCATATGTGAAACTCAAAGAGTTCTCACAACACTTTGATTGGAACTTTATTGAGACCATAAGCTGCAATCTTTAGTATTTCTCTCATTAGTTATCATATGTTGTGGAGTTCAATCATGTATTTTAACTACAGCACAACACCATTCATGCTAAACAATCTTAATGTGATGTATTATAAAATAATTCCACAAGCCTTTAGGAGTAAACAAAAAGTTGCACTTTAGTTGTCTTTAACAGTTTTCTTAATAGACTTTCTTGTATTGCCATTATACTTTATTGAGACTAAGTTTGTTAGAAACCTACTAGTCTCATTTTTATTGTTGAAGTTATCATCATGTATGATTTTGTTGTTGATGTAGTTTAAACTTAATTAGTAGACTTCTTAATTGTACAGAGAATTATTGCAAAATAATTTATCAAGCTTGCATTAAACTTTATAATCTTTCAAATTTTAAATAATTTAGAATCATCCCGATGTATCAAGCACATCATTAGTATTAAGTCCAATGACAACAATACCAACTTGTAAGTGACACCCTCTACGTAGTAGTCAAATACTGATAATAAAATTGTCAAACAATAATCTTCCTTTGGGCCGACTTATTACTCACATGTTAAACAAATAATTATCACGTATTCACCACCATAGGTGCTTGTGTGTTTCGGGCCAAATATTAATCTACCTTTGGGCCGATCAATACCCGCATGAAGATACACTCGCACAATATTATTAATTGGGGACACATCACAAGACACCTTGTGCAACATTAACCTCGTCTATGGATAAAAATTAACTGCATGAGTAATCTTGGTGTAATAATCAAGTATTGATAATAAGTTATGTTAAACAAAAGTCTATCTATGGACCGACCGATATTCATATGAACAATTCAAAATAATTATCACATACTTATCATCACATGTGTGTTACTAATACCAAAGAAAGGCCACAAGCATCAAAACGGTGGAGGTAAATCAAATTAAACTAAATGTTTCCACGTTAGCAATAAGAGGGATAATAATCAAATCAACTTAATGAACCAATGATTTGAGTAAAAAACACCATTACAGAATAAACGAATAGTAGATCATTTATTTCAAATGAAATACGTTGAGATTTAACATTAGAATTCCGAAACTGGAATGTGCTATTAAGCTGAATTGGAATAATTAATCCCAACTAAATATCAAATTAATAATCAAACATATATGATTAAAAATTTAATCTCATCAAATCTCGGAGAATCATAAATAGGGTGGCTCTGATACCACTTGTTGGAAATTAATCCAATGATCTATATACTTTAACCCTATCATGATAAATTGAGATCTAAACCATAAAGCGAACGTGTACCTTGAGTTCTCTAGGCGGAACACGAACTCGAAGATTGGAGGTTTTATGATATTCCTCAACTAAGTCTCCTTATTCCTTATGGGAACCGTAGTAATCCCTCCCGATGGGGAGAAGGGAAGACCATGTGTGGCATAGTATGTTGGGGACCATAACCTCAGAGTCTTTATATACTATACAACTAGGCCATTCATAATCACTCACTCATGTAGTATTGGGTATCTATTCAATTGGCCCATATCAAAATATTATAGCCCATGGACTTATCAACTAAATTGGATCACTTAATTAAGTTCATAAAATAATTGAATAGCTAATATATTTGCATAATAATATATTGCCCACAATTAGACTATATTGGAAATTAAAAATTTCCAATATTCGAATCATGCCTTTGGCATGAATTTGACCCATTGCAAGCACAAGTTAAATATGTGAGTCATCTTTATAAGCCACTTAAGGCATATACTGCAATTTATCTTATCCACCAATCCCGAGGACGGGGGCGATGGGGATGAGTAATGATGGGGTACACCATTAAAGAGTTGTCTTAGTCTAGGAGTAATTGTTTTGAAAGCATCATTTTGTCTCACCAATCCCAAGGGTGGGACCTAATGATGTGGTACACCATGAAAGAGTTGTCTTAATCTAGGAGTAATTGTTTTGAAAGCCATCATTTTGTCTTGTTCTTCCTTGAACAGCACTATAAAAATACAGAAACTAGTTATTATAGTTATTATGGAGTATGTAGCCGTGTAGGTTGCTTTGGGCAATATTCCTTATCCAAACCGACTTCAACGTCACGGAGTATCGATTCGTAATTGATTGGTTATGCATCCATATTTATTACTCCCTCCGTCCCGTCCAAACATCGTCGATTATTTTTTTGCATAGTTTAAGAAGTATTATTATTTTATGTGTAGTGAGTAGTTGTATTAATAGTGAGTAATGAAGTACATGTTGTACTTTTTTACTAAAAGTGGAAAATTGTAACATTTGGATGGGATGCCCAATATAGTAAAATGATAACTTTTCGGTGGGACGGATGAAGTATTTGGGTAAAGATTTCTTTCCATATTGAACATCCAGAATTTTATAAAAACGATTTATTATTTATTAGTTCATTTAAGCGATATTTAGCCTTGTTGTTTAGGATAGTAATGATTTAGGATTTATAGTTTTAAAAATAGAAATTTATATTCTAGGCTTTAGAGTTTTTTTTTTTAATAAATGATAAAATAGTAAACTTACATTTTCTATAATATATAAATGTCTATATTATGGACATTTAGCATCATCCTTGTTATTTTTATGCCATCAGGGTGAGTTGGGGTTATACAGGTATAGGTAGTGGTTAGTTTTGTTTTTTAAAAAATTAATTATATTATTTTATTTAATATTGTAGATTAAATCAAAATTTAATTTAATGGTTACAATTATCGAATGCATCCTAATTGGATTATCAATTTTATTATCATTTCCAACTTCCATTTTCTATGCATATTCTTCAAACAACTTTTATTAATTAAAAGTTTGTAAGACAAGAAAATTCATAATTGCAAGATATAGAACAATATATGTACAAGGATAATTAAGGGTAAGTATGACTCTTATTACAACGATAGATGCGGTGAGTTGGGGTAATAGCGTATGTGGTCGGAATGAAATTGAAATTCATTCCAAATGAGTCCAAAATTAAATTGAAATTCTTATTGAATTCAACGCGCAGTAGGAGCAGAGAAATGCAGTAATATTCCCGAAAACCGTGTAAATATTAGTCCGTTATAAATTAATACAAGGGATTGGGTTGGGTATACCTAATTTATGATATTTATGAGTGTATGTATAGATCACTGTAATCACGCCCCACAAATACGGCGGATAAACTCTCGCCGTCGTCAAGAAATGTTAGCTTGGCTCTTTTTATTTATTCCTGGGTTTAATTTGTTTAGTTTTTTGGCTAACTGAATCTGCATTTTTATCCTGTTTAGGTGATCAATTAGTAGTTTGTTTGTTTGCAATTATATGGAATCTAGGGTTTGTGATGTGAAATTTATGTTATGTATCCTGTGAGTGGTTGTTGAAGAAAGAAATGGGTGAGAGACTCCAGTCGTCATTTGGGACTTGAAAAGCAACAGCGTTTTTATTTGAATGAATTAGAAATTGGTGGGCATTCACAGATTCCTCCCATCTCGCCTTATTCACACCTCCCTGTTACTCATTTTAGCTCTCGATTCTCTGCCTCCTTTCATCCCTGATCAGGTGTCTACTGATGTCTCTTTGGAGGAGACTGAGTCTTCCAACTCGGAAGCATACAAGGTCCAATAGTGATATCACCTCAACCATTATTCTGCTTTAGTGTCGACCTCATCCACTGCAATTCGTAAAAAGAGAGGGAGATCAGGAGGTATATGAATTTGGACGCATTTAACTCGAAGCTTGGAAATGAAGATTTAGGCAGTGGTACCCTCATGGAGGAGGTGATATCAGTGATAACTAGTAGTGTACCAAAATCGAAGAAGGAAGGGCTTAAAAGAAATGATATCGACATTATACAAGTGTGTCTATGGATAGTTTTAATCACTCCATGCTCATCTCTCACCAACAAATTCACTGGATGACAATGCAAGTGCTTTTACCTTGGAGTTGGGTAATGGGGAATTTTGTGGTGCTCAACTTAACAAGATTATGGAGATAGCATTAAGTGACCCTAAGCGGGCAAAGAGGTAAAGCATTTCTTCTTAGGATCTTAGCTAATCGTCAGTCGATCTAAAGAGCGAAAGATGAGATATATTGCAAACTGAACCTACAACATTGTCTGCCCAACTTACTATGCTTCAAGTACGAAATACTGCTACTTGGTTTTTGATTTTTATTGTTTAATTATTACTATTATTATTTTTGTTCAGCGAGATTCTGCTGGACTCACTACCCAGAACAATGAACTGAAGCTCTGGTTGCAGGCCATGGAGCAACAGGCTCATCTATGTTTTTAATTGTCTTTCTTGCTGATATAATTTATGGAGTATTGGATATTCTGCTTGAGACAAATGTTTAGTTCAAATGGCAAAAGTTGCTAATTACCACATACACAGTATAGTTTTGAGTTGCCTTTTTTATTTCAATCTGTTGTGGTAGAGCTCTGATTACTGAGGCAGTTATTGTAGTAAATAGTTGTATCACAAGTAGATTTTAAGTTGGGTGTGTGGTGGCACTATGGATGAATTTTTGTAAGTAGTAGGGTATTGGTATGATTTAGGTCTCTTGAGTATTGATGGTAGCGGTGGATTGATAAACAAATTGAGTATTAGTATTGCTGCTGCTCCTGTACCTACATTCCTAGTCGCTTTCTTCTTCCTCCTGCATTTTCTTTTCCTTATAATTTTTTTTTTTTTTTTTATGTGTCTCATCAGAGGTGCAACGCCTGAAAATTGTAACCTGCACTGAAATGAATGGCCATTCAAAGTTTCACCACCTTACTACCAACCCTCACATGTTCCAACTCAACACCAAAAATCAAGCAAACAAATAAATACTCATTCTTGATATCAACTCATCTCCAATGCTTTGTGGAGTATTTCTTATAACTCCATTACTTGTTCACCTACAACACCTCAACTTTCTAATTCTATCTGCTTCATTTTACCCTCTCTCTTAAACTATCAAATATCAATTACCACTCCAAAAAATGTCATATTTATATTTATAGTAATACAAGTTTGTTGCCATGGATTACCATCTTCATCTTCGATAACCACGATTTAATCTCCATCCAATTCACAATACCCGCCTGTCTCAAATCTCTACTCTTATTTAACCTGCCCTCCTAACTTGATTCTATTGTATTTCCAATTTTTAAATAATATAAGTAAGAAATCGTAATCATTTAAAAAGATTTTAAATTTTATTAAGTACAATATCTTCTTAAGGTACACGTTCCATAGCAAATTAAAAATATATCTAATATGTTATTAAATAAATTTGTAATAGTGTTAAGTCAGGATGGCCGAGTGGTCTAAGGCGCTAGACTCAAGTTCTGGTCTTCGAGAGAGGGCGTGGGTTCAAATGACAAATTATTATTTTATTTTTATTAAAAGATTAAAGAGTATTAGGGTTCAAATCCACAAATTATTATTTTATTTTTATTAAAGATTAAAAAGTATTATTATTTAATATGTAGTGAGTAGTTGTATTAGTGGGAGTGTGAACTCCATATATTAGTGGGAGTGTGAGCTCCATATTTTAATTGTATTAGAGGGACTGACAAATTATTATTTTATTTTTATTAAAGATTAAAGAGTATTAGGGTTCAAGTCCACAAATTATTATTTTATTTTTATTAAAGATTAAAGAGTATTATTATTTAATGTGTAGTGAGTAGTTGTATTATTATTATTTAATATGTAGTGAGTAGTTGTATTAAGATTAAAGAGTATTAGGGTTCAAATCCACAAATTATTATTTTATTTTTATTAAAGATTAAAGAGTATTATTATTTAATATGTAGTGAGTAGTTATATTAGTGGGAGTGTGAGATCCATATTTTAATTGTATTAGAGGGACTGACAAATTATTATTTTATTTTTATTAAAGATTAAAGAGTATTAGGGTTCAAATCCACAAATTATTATTTTATTTTTATTAAAGATTAAAGAGTATTATTATTTAATATGTAGTGAGTAGTTATATTAGTGGGAGTGTGAGATCCATATTTTAATTGTATTAGAGAGACTGACAAATTATTATTTTATTTTTATTAAAGATTAAAGAGTATTAGGGTTCAAATCCACAAACTATTATTTTATTTTTATTAAAGATTAAAGAGTATTATTATTTAATATGTAGTGAGTAGTTGTATTAATGGGAGTGTGAACTCCATGTATTAGTGAGAGTGCGAGTTCCATATTTTAATTGTATTAGAGGGAGTGCGTGGGTCCACTGGATGAGACGTCCAAAATCTCAAATGGCACGAAGGTAGTATGTTAATGTGTAATCTAATGAATTGTAATAAACTATTACATATTTCACATCTAATGAACACTAGTATTACTAGTTAATAATCGCTATGAGCACAACACAATGAATAGATAGAGGTATAATGATATAAGGAGAAAGCAAATAGAAAAACAGAATAAAAATGTTCCTAAAAGATGTATGGATAGTCCAGTTAAAATATGTAGTGAGAGAATAGTTTTTAGTAGTTGATGATTCGCAGAAACAAAATTGTAATAGTAATAGTAATAGTAATAGTAATAGTGGTGAAAAGAAAAGTAGAAACTAGGTGGGAGTGGATTTGGTTTGGGTTAGCCAAGCTCCATCGACAGTCCCACTCAATCCATCATCAACAAAATCTCCAACCGTCTTCACTTTTCCACTGGGTTGCACCGGATACTTCCCTGAGAAACAAGCATAGCAAAACTTGCCCGAATCTTCACCCACCAGCTCCCTCAATCTATCAATCGATAGAAACGCCAGCGAATCACACCCGATGAACTCCCTGATCTCCTCCACGCTCATCCGATTCGATATCAACTCTTCCGGGCTCGGAGTATCCACCCCGTAGTAGCACGACCCGATGATCGGCGGGCTCGATATCCTCATGTGAACCTCCTTCGCCCCTGCTTCTTTGATCAACCTCACTATCTTTGAAGACGTCGTTCCTCTCACGATCGAGTCATCCACCACCACCACGCGTTTCCCCTCCAATACTGCCCTCACCGGAGACAGCTTCAGCTTCACCCCAAAGTCCCGTATCTTCTGAGACGGCTCTATGAACGTCCGACCCACATAATGGGATCGTATCAACCCCTGCTGGAATGCCACCCCTGCTTCCGCAGCATACCCAAGAGCTGCAACCACTCCTGAATCCGGCACCGCGATCACCACATCACAATCCACCGGTGCCTCCCTAGCTAAGATCTCCCCAAACGCTCTCCGAGACTCGTAAACTGATCGCCCAAAAACCACTGAATTCGGGAGCGCGAAGTATATATGCTCAAAGATACAACACTTGGGCTCAAAATGGGGCATCAAACAGACTGACTGAACCCCCTCCTTATCCACCACAATCAATTCACCCGGGTATACCTCTCTCTCGTAAGTCGCCTCAATCAAATCCAAAGCGCAAGTCTCCGACGCAAACACCACCGAACCGTTGCTCCTTCGCCCCATAACCAGCGGCCGGAATCCGAATGGATCCCTAACTGCAACCAGCTTGTCCTCGGTCAAGAATACCATAGAATAAGCCCCCTCCAGCTTCTCACAAGCTTCCACAATCCTTAAAAAGAAGGGGCGTGCCTTGGATATAGCAATCAGGTGCAGAACCACCTCCGTATCGGAGCTCGTGTTGAAAATTGACCCGTTCTCCTCCAACTCCTCCCGCAGCACCTGGTAATTAACCAAATTCCCGTTGTGTGCAACTCCAACTGACCCGAATCTGTAACCCGCAACGAAAGGCTGGACGTTTTTCAACATTGAAGCCCCCGCGGTGGAGTACCTAACATGGCCAATCGCCATGTCTCCGGGCAACTTGTCCAATTTCGATTCGCTGAAAACCTCGGAGACGAGCCCAACACCAGTGACGGAATGGAGCACGTTATCATGGACGGAAACAATCCCGGCACCCTCTTGGCCGCGATGTTGGAGCGCGTGGAGAGCTAAATAGCAGAGGCGAGAGGCTTCGGGGTCGGCGTAGATTCCGACTACGCCACACTCTTCCCGAGGTTTATCATCGTAATCGGATGAGAGATGGGAAGTTGAAGGTTTGTGAGGTGAAACGATATCGGAGATGGGGTTTTTGGATAGAGTAAGGTGGAGAGGTTTTTGGAAGGTGGTTTTGGAGTGATGATTGAAGAGGGTAGTAATAAAGGGTGGAAGAGGGGAGTAGCGGGTTGTGGAGGAAGTGGAGAGGGCAGCAGAGGTTGAGGCGGTGGAAGCGGCCATTGGAGGCTGAAAAGGGTTTACTAGGTTTTGGTATTCAGATATTGGTATTGGTACACCCCTGACCATAAGTCTGACCCTCCCCACCAGAATAGTGAAGGATGGGAAAGTTAGGGTATACTCACGGTGAAACTAGTTTCTGTCAAGGTGCTATTTCATTGGCCACTGCCCACTTGTAGCTGTACCCTTACAAATACCAATAATTTAGTAATCTACTAATTTTAATTGAAATTTTATGTCTTTATTATGTACTAATCATATTTAATTAAAATATATTTTAATTAAAAAATAATACTCCTATAAATAAAAAAAAAAAGAAAAAAAAAAGTTTTGAAACAAAATTAATTTGTGAGAAGCAGGGCAGGGCAGGGCAGGGCAGGGGTGAGAACACTAGACTAGGGTTTACAATTTCCTTCACTTGACTCTTTAATTCTTTTTTAGCTTTACCTCCATCTATGGCGCCGCTTCCTGGTCTTTACTCCGGCAAGAGCAGCTTTGCTATGGTACCTTCTTTTCTATATCCGATCTCTCTCTCTCTCTCTCTACATATCTGGATTCTTAATTTCTTAATTCGCAGGTGGCTAGGGCTTCCTTTTTCACCTTCGGACTCGTTTACGGGAGTGTAAAGCTTAAGGTTCTCAAGGTATGTACCACCTTTTTTTTTTTAATCTTCTCTTGTACATTGGAGATCTATCTATATGTAAATCCTTTAGTTTGCTTAATTATTTTATCATCTGTTGCGGAGTTAATATTGTGAGTATTATTCTGTAGATCTGAAATAGGGAGAGAAGGATATTGAATTGTTGGGCGTTAGTGTTGTGAAGATGAAATTACTGGGAAATTGAGGCTTGTAGTGGGTATGGTATCTTTGATTAAATGTATTAATAATGATTGCATTTGCTCTGGTGTATGTTACTTTTGCTATGATCACATATGCTAACAACACTCTTCCATGCTGACCTGAGGAACAAATATAGTGGACTTCACTACTTCTGAATGCCTATTTTTATTTCAATTTCTTACAAAATAAAATAAAATAAAATGTATGTCTACTTTTGGAGTATTAATTGTATTCCAAAATCCAAATGGACTGAATATGGTTACTTTGTCAGATGAAGGCAAAGTCTCATAAGAAGGCAGAAGGAAATACACACCATTAGAGCAACATGTTTCTTAGAGCAATAATACAAGAGAGAAGCTAGTTTGATATCAGCTAAGGAGCTCAATTTCAAAATTTGCTTATTGATTTTGTA
This sequence comes from Pogostemon cablin, assembly GCA_023678885.1. Lineage (NCBI taxonomy): Eukaryota > Viridiplantae > Streptophyta > Magnoliopsida > Lamiales > Lamiaceae > Pogostemon > Pogostemon cablin. Next base: position 34,888,357 of record CM042952.1, on the reverse strand, counting down.
TCAATTTTGTTGCTACACTAATCAAATCAATAATACAGGGAAACACATGTCATCTGTGGCTTTTGAAACCTGATTGATTTTGTTTGAATTGCTGTCAGTGTTGAATTTTTAAAAAAGAGGAGTAGGAATGATATAAGAGTTTGGTTGATATGTGATGGATTGCTGTTGGATTATGAATACATATAATTTAAATTTGGTGGAATGACCAAAACAAGTTGTTTGATGTTTTCCCAAGTTCTGGTGTTGTTTGGGATAATTCATACCTAGTGCTTTCTGGGTCATTGCGAAATGATACTCCACATGCTTGGATTTCTGGAGATATTTCTAGTGTCTTGTTTTGTAATCAAGTATTTGAGTGCCTAATATAAGTAAATAATCCATTTGGAGTGGGGATTGGATTATTATTGTCCCACATATTCAATCCCTCAATTGTTTGTGGAATCTACACTATAATTAATCAATTTATTTTTATAATTGCTCTCTAATCTTCAATCAAACATGAAGGACATGTTTATGTAATTATCTTTATCTAAATTGATTTAAGAACCGCGTTGTCTGTCCCAACTTTTGTGAATTTTATGTGTAATATTTAGATTTTGTATGATTTATAATGCCTAATTTCACAAAGGATAGATAAATTGTGTGATTAGAGTCCAAATAACCGATTCCCCAACTAGATTTCCAAACAAAAGCATTTGAATTAGTATAATTGATAACTCCCATTAGTACTCTCTGAATTTAAGTAAATTTTATTTAACCGCAATTTCCACATGCAACTTGACACGTCATTTAATTGCGACTTGAGTTCTCAGATCTATTATTTCCTTTTCTGTTTATTTATTTTTGAATATTTGATGATGTGGACTGGGCCCCAACTTATTAGTGCCACATATCTGGATGTTATGCCCAGTACTAAAGCAATTTGAGCCCACTTATTAGTGCCACATATCCTCTCTTATATGATTTATTACATTTTTTTTTCTAAACGTCAATACGTTAAATTAAATCATCAATTCAATGAAAAAATAATAATTTTTTTATTTTATGTAGAGCTCATTATTTACACTTAAAATTTATTACACCATTTCGTTAAGTTCTTTCTATCAATATATTTAAAATTAAACAGATTATCCAAATGAACGGATCTATAATCTACAATGTCAATACACATGATATCAACTTTTTTTTTAATGGATTCATGTGATTGATACTTAAGTATTATTTTGGAATAAACTTATAAATACTATATGAGTATAATAAAGAGTATGAGAATTAAGTAATCGAAATTGAGAGGATTGAGTAAACCGGATTTAGAAAAAAATAGTGTTCCAATTGATATCTTATCCCAACCCACTCATCTCCTTGTCGGGGCCAGTCCCTCGTCTTCAGGCCCACAAAATCACTGGGCCACACTACTAAATCTTATTCCATTAGTTTTATTTATCAAACTGCTCAAATAAAGAATATTGACACGCAATAATTTATTACTTAGGCACCCCAAATATCTTTCTAGAAAAAAATTCTAAGGTGATTTCCATTATTATATTTTTAAAGGGTATACAATTGTGTTTCATCATTTATTCTTACTGATAGTTTTTATTTAATGGAACGTTTTCAAGAATGTATATCCGAAAAAAATATTGGAAGTATAAGAAAGGTGACGATTTACACCGCGAAACTACTATTAATATAAAGAAATAAAATACTTTTTAATAAAAAGACATAAATATCCCTGTATAATTAAATAATTAAAATTATCTAATAAACTAATCTTCTTTACTGCTAATCTAACATGTTCATCGGTGGTGCCAATCCAATCCTAAATCAAACCTTATCTGCCTTATACTTCTATGCTATAGTTTTTTAATGGGGCCAGCTATTTGCACTCACGAAATTACTTAACGTACCCCAAAAATATTTAATAAGACATAATTGCCCTTATAAAATTTATATCTGTCCGGTTGTAACAACCAAATAGTTATCTATCTTATCTGTTCGGTTGCAACAATCGAACAAAACAAAGAATTAATCTATGCTATTTGTTCGGTTGTTGCAACCGTACATAATAAAGAATTCATATATGTTATATGTGTTCAGTTGCAACAATCGAACAGAACAAATAATTCATATATATTATCTGTTCGGTTGCAGCAACCGAATAAAACAAGATTTGTATTTTTTTTAATTCATATCAACATTACATTATACTCCCTCCGTCCGGTTCTAAGGTATCTATTTGTTTTTTCCACGTGGATTAAGGATTGTTATTATTCCCTCTGCTTCAATCCCTGATTGCCTTTCTCGCCGATGCTACTTCCACGGAGGTTTCGACTGCCTCAATTTAAAAAGATATATGTCACTACGTGCGACTTTCTCCACTATAGAAAGAAAAAATCTTCAATCAATAGAGAAACTAAATGGATGGATATAGAAAGAAAAAATCTTCAATCAATAGAGAAACTAAATGGATGGATCTTATCAACGTCCATGAATGAGAAATCATAGATCGAACCACAGGATCAACTGCACTATCACTCGCTCACTTGCCTAAGCTCGTCTTAGAACGTATTGATTTGACCCCATAAGCGGGAAACCCGGTTTTCATCATCAGAGTGGACCAGATTTTGACGGGGATCAAATGGCTGTTCATGTACCCCTATCTTTGGAGGCTCAAGCGGAGGCCCAGCACTCCGCTTAGCCTTATCCCCCTCTAGGGGGATTTTAGTGATAGGTTCTATAGGAACTGGACGATCCTATTTGGTCAAATACCTAGCAACAAATTCCTATGTTCCTTTCATTACGGTATTTCTGAACACTTTTTTTTACAACTCTTTAATATCGTAAAATTTTCAGTATATGTAAAGTGGGTAGTTGTATTAGAGGGAAGTGGTGGGCTATATGGTGTACTTTTTTACTAAATATGAGAAATGGATACCTTTGAAGCGGACGCCAAAAATAGTAAAATGGATACCTTGGAAGCGGACGAAGGGAGTAATTTTTTTTTAAATTGATATCAACATTACCGGATAGATAAAAAAAATAGATAAGTTTCATGGACATCAATCTTTAAATAAAGATGGTGATTCTTCTTCCAGTGAAAGTAAACAAGTTTCTGTTGGCAGTAGTAGTGTCATTGATAGAATCAGCAGAAACTTGCTTACTTTCACTAAAAAATGAATCACAATCTTTATTTAAAGATTGATGATGTCATGAAAATTATATATTTTATCTATTTGGTAATGTTGATATGAATTAAAAAAATATAAATCTTGCTCTGTTCGGTTTCAACAACCGAAAAGAAAATATATATGAATTCTTGTTCGATTGTTTCAACCGAACAGATAAGATAGATGACTGTTTGATTATTGCAACCGAATAAATATAAATTTTATGAGGGTAATTATGTCTTATTAAATATTTTTGAGGTACGTTAAGTAATTTTGGAGGTGCAAATAGCCGTTCTTTTTTTTTTAATTTCTACGGCCGTTAATGGAGTTATCAGTCTTCTGCTGTTGTCCAAGTGTCTTTTCATGGCCGGATGAATACAATGGCCTCCATTTAATTTTGATTGAATTAAAGTTTACATATACATTCTAAGGTTAAAGAATAACTCATAAATCATATAGGTAAAATAATAATATCACATTTCCTTGAATGAATTGATGACAAAAACATTTAAAAAAAAAAAACCATACAGTGAAAGTCAAATTTTGTACAATAAAGCTAAAAGAGTAACATTACAACCATACATTAGAAGGACCTCTATTAATTAAGAGTGTTATGTTCTTCTAAATATGATATAGCAACCTACTATTTTAACTCACTGATTTGATTCACCATATTTCTCTATGCTTTCTTTCGTGGGCTGGGCCGGTCCAATGTCATCTACATTTGAACTCACTAATTTTTGCATAGTATATGATATTCTTCTATTAAGATACAGATACTCCTCCTCATTCATGTGATGAGGCGATATTATAACATAAACGATGAGAGTTAGTCTCCTGTGAACCGAGTTAACGGTGTACACCCAGTGGTCCTCCTTTAATTTAAATCCTTAGCAATACATAGGACTGGAAGGGGGACCACAGGATTTAGAGTAAGAAAAGACTCGAGTTCACATACTAAAGCTATGTAACTCGGGTTTATAAGAGTGTTTGTTAAATGATGAACGTAGTTTGAAGGTTTTAATGGGTTTTTTTTGGCCCAGCTTATTGTACTATGTTTTTCTTTTGATACGTATTCTCCCTATTCCATATCGGATGGTAGACTGACAACGAATATCACATTATATATATGAGCAGGAGCACATGAAGCCTTGTATACCCACAGTTAATAAATACAACAAAATATTGCCATATCCTAAAGACTAGAGGATGGAATAAATTACTACTCCTAATTATTAATGCACTGCTTCAGAAATTATAATCCTTGGAATAGATGATGGTAATTTAAAAAAATTATGTCATAGGCCAATATATAAATATTTACTTTCCTTTTAAATCAAAGAAAAAAGAAGTCTGCATTCATTAATTTCATCCCATAAAACAGAAGTAGAAGAGAACATTTGGGATGCCGCACTAAATGCCTTCCCCCTCTCCTCTAGAACATTCCAGCTTTGCTTTTGAATCTGCATTCATTTTCATTATTATTGGAGACCTTTCCTTGTCCTTGATGCTCATATTGAGCTCCACCCCATTTCCTTTTTCAATCCTCTTCTTTTCATCAACTCCCTCAATTGCTCCATCTCACCCCACATGCCATTGCTACCATACATATTACATACAAGTACATGAACTCCCACATTATCAGGCTCCACCTCAAGTGCCCTTTCAGCAGCCAACTTCCCTAAATTCACATTTCCACATTCGTTGCACGCCCTCAGCAAAGCACCCCACATGGATACAGCAGATCTCTCATCTGCACCGCGTGGCATCCCACTCATCACTTCCCAAGCCCGCTCCAACTCTCCAGCCCGACAAAGCAGGTCAACCACACAACTGTAATGCTCTTGGCTAGCAACCAATCCATAGTTGCGCCTCATGATATCAAAGTATTCAATTCCAAGATCCACTTGACCCGTGTGAGCACAGGCAGAGATAACTGTCAAGAATGCTACTCCATCAGGGCAGATCCCCTCCATTAGCATATCTTTAAACAACCTAATCACCTCAGTGTAATGTCCCGACCGCCCGTACACTCCTAATATCGAAGTCCACAAAACAACATCTCTCTGTCTCTCCCCTTCTCCATATCCCAACATATCAAAAACCTTCTTTGCACTGTTCACTAGTCCACACTTTCCATACATTTCAATCAACAAACTCTGCAGAAACACATCAGTTGGAACATCAAAGATTTTACGTACAACATTTGCATGGACTTGCTTGCCCATTTGCAGGGCACACAGGGCACTGCATGCACGTAGAGTAGCAGCAAGCGTGAAATTGTCCACATCCAAACCCAGGAGCGGCATCCTCCTAACCAATTCAATTCCTTGACCCCACATTTTAGCCTCAGCATATCCTGACATGAGTGCATTCGCGCAAACCGTGTTTTTCACAGGAATTTTGTCGAACACCATTGCTGCATCATTCACACACAACAGTTTCGCATAAAAATCCACCAAAGCACCACCCACAAACACACTAGCTAACCAGGCCGATTTCTCCGCATAGGCATGGATCAATTTTCCAAGGGAGACATTTTTTAAGCAAGAAGCTGACTTTAAAGAGCTGCATAAAGCGTAAGAATCAACATAAACACTGTTGTAGTGCATAAAAGAAAATGTATGCAGCGCCTTACGATCAGACCCATATTGAGAAAAATGAGAAATAATCGAATTGAAGGGCAATGGGTTCCCGAGGTTGAGGCATTTATAGAATCGGGTCAAGATTTTCAGGCTGTCGTCATCGTTATTACATGTTGTGTAAGTCAATACGATTTCAGTTTGGAGGTTGGGGGTTACAAAGAATAAACCTACTCTAAGTACATGTGCATAGAATTCTTGGACTGCTCTGCGATTTTTTGTTTGAGAACAATGGTTCAAGAATTGAGAGACAGTGTGAAAATTTAGGGCATCATGAATTTTGATTTGGGGGAACATGTTTGGTTCAGCTTCAAAGAGGTTCAAATTGTATTTATACCAAATACTTTAGGGCAAAAATTTGTGTGCTCCGTGACATATGGGAATACAACCCTCTCCCTTTATATTTTATTTAACTCTATTTATTAATAGAGATTTAAATTGCAAGGGACATGGTCCGGCACTTTATTATTACATAGAATATTTTCTTATTCTATATGACAAGAGTAATACAACTCATTGCTTAGAAATATTTTCCAAGCACTAAATGAATGATTTCTTCTTCTTATTTTTTAAAAATAAAATTTAGCCTAGTTATGATTTTATTTTTTAATTCACCGCTCAAAAGAACAAAATTAAATTAGTCAAAATTAGTTAGTATATTTATTAATTAACGTTAAACCGTTTTATTCCCCCAAGTGAAACGCGTCGTTTGGTAATCACCGTTAACCGCCATCAAAATCATCCCCCCAAAAAATACAATCTTTCCCTTTGAAAACCCAGACTTTGCATCTGCAAATACCATAAATTAGTTTCACACCATTTTTCACCATAAATAAACTTGAATTGCAATAATTAAGGATCACTTTTCTTGCAGGCGGGCTTTGTAGATCATATAAAATGATAGGCTCTTATCTCGCAAGACTACTGCTGTAATCTTCGCACAATTCAGACATGATTTGGACATTGATCAACTCAAATTTTTATGTCACTACTGGTAAATTCTTTTTCATTCATTTCGGTGTATAATTAATCCATTTGATGATGTTTTTTCTTATATCTTTTTAAAGGATCTTAGTGGCGCTGTTCGCCACGTGCGAGAGGTTTGGTGATAACATTCTATCATGGTAACAAATTCTAATTTTGTGATCAAATTGTTTAATGCGGATTCGTAATTTCATGATCATGATACGATAATTAGTAATGCTATCATCATTAGGTTACCATTATACAATGAAGTGAAGGTTGCATTCATCTTATACCTTTGGCATCCTAAAACCAAGGTAAAGTCCTTCAACTCTATATATCTCCGTATACAGTATATACATGTATTAATGAAACTCCTCTTGTGTGTATATGTTAATGTAGGGCACTGTATATATCTATGGCTCCTTCTTACGGCCGTTTTTGGTGGACCATGACAAGCAAATCGACTTATTTTTGGTGAATTTGAGAAGAAAAGCTTCAACAATCACTAGTTTGCTTTGCCAAAAAGCTTTAAGCCGTGGACAGCATACATTTCTTGAGATTCTCACTTATGTTTCTTCTCTGTCAAATAAGTAGACTCAAAATTTAGTAATATAATGAGTCCCTTTACTTTTATTTTGATCTAAGGTTTGGATTTAATTATAGGTGAATTATTATTATATTCAACACATGAGTTTGAGCTTTTCTCTTATGTCTTGGTTTTGTTGGCTTTTCCATTTTGGAGTGGTTGTTGTTACATTTGAGTTTTTAATATACTTTTAATTTGTAAAAAAAAAAATATTAATTTGAAATGTTACTATTGGAGTTTTCAATAATAATAAAATAAAATATGGAGTATTATTTTGATTACAAACTAATAGGAAGTTGTAGAGTCAATTTTGAGCAAACATAACCTTGACAAGGTTGTAGATATCATGGTCATAAGGCTTAGCCCTATGGTGCTGCTCTGGAATAATCTTGGTATAGAAATAGACACAGGCTATAGCGGGTCCGGCCCAATAAATCCAATGGCCATTCCAAAGATGTCCACCCCTAACAATGGCGGGGCCCAAGAGTAGCCTTTTTGGGCCGTGACGGTGGTGGACACGAAAACCAGAAGGCCCAGAACCACCCGGACGATGGTAAAAACCAGGACAAGGCCCAATTGCTTAGCATGCCTGTGATCGTAGGACATCCAGAGGGAGGCAAAGAGGAAAATGAAAGTGCAGAAGATCTCGAGCCAGAAGGCTTGGGCCGGGTCGAGCCCAACGGAGATTGGGCCATCAGGGCCAGGCGAGACAACCGTGAGAGTGCAACCCCCGAGGGAGAAGGTGTTTTCAATGCTGGTGCTGACGACTGCTTTGAGGGCGATGGCGCCTAAGACTGCACCCAGGCACTGTGCGGCGATGTAAACCACCGCTCGGGACATGGAGATGAGCCCGACGAGGGCGGAGGAGAAGGAGACGATTGGGTTGATGTGGCCGCCGGAGATGGGGTGGACGGCGAGGAGGAGGATGACGATGATGATAGCGGCGAGGGCGGAGAGGACGAGGTTTGGCATCTTGATGTCGAATTAAATGGTGGAGAGATGACGATAGTGTCAAGCATGAACACCAAAACAGCAGTTCCCAGAACCTCTCCAACCGAGGCTCGCCATACCTATCATATCATATCATTATCAAAACACAACACAAACCACAGAATTGGTTTACAAGAGAAGAGCTCATCGAAGCCCAGAATCTGAGGTACAGTGAGAGGAAGGTTCTTCTTCTCAGAATCATGATGATGTTGTGGAGTGGAGTTTAGAGGAAGAACCCTAGTGGTCGCATTGCTTAAGGATTCTTCATCCTCCATACCCACATTTATCATTTTCATTTTTAATCTCTCATTTTTTATTTATTTATTATTATTATTATTATTATTATTATTATTATTATTATACTGCGTGGGATGAGATATATGCAAAATACGACAAGTCTAATAATCGGGGGTATAAAGAGTGGAGATTTAGTTGGATATTAATTCAACCAAGTTACTTAATTAATAGTACTACATGTCACCAACAAGAATAAATATATCTCAGAATTGGTTTACAAGAGATTAATAGTACTACATGTCACCACAGAATTGGTTTACAAGAGATTATTTTTTTTTTTAAATGTGAAATTTTGGAATAATAAATAATATATATTTATATATTTATATATATGAGGACATGCAGAAATAAGGACATGGTGGAGGATTTATGGGCGGACAAGCATGTCCGCTAAAAATCCTTGTCCGCTAAAAATCATAGGTGGAGGATATACAAAAATAGGGATATGTATGGAGATTTTATGGGCAGACAAGCATGTCCGCTGAATATATGATGAGAATAAATATTTCATTATCTCACATTTTAAATCATACATCATTCATCTTATATTTTAATTTATTAAATTTATAAATATCATAAAATTTATATTAAATATAACAAATATTTAATTCTAGAACACAACAAAATAAATTTTAAAAAACGTAAAAATAATATAATTAGTTAAATCCATGATTATATATGGTATGAATTTTACGAATTTATTAAATTAATTAGAGTGTTGAATATACACATTCGTAAAATCTCAAGAAGCTCTTTTTAGGGTGGGAAATGATGATTGATTTTAATTTTGAGAGCTTAGAAATTGAATATTATGATATTGTTTTTAGAAAAATATAGAATGAATACGAATTGGAATTTTAAAATAAAAAAAAAGTATAAAAAGAGCGGAAGTAAGTTATGATGGTTGTGTCCGCTGAAAATCATAAATGAATGGAGGATATGCAAAGATAGGCACATGGATGGAGATTTTATGGGCGGACAAGCATGTTCGCTGAATATATGGTGAGATTTACCTTGTCCGCCAATTAATTTGTGGTGTCCACCACGCAGACAAGCATGTCCGCTGAAAATCATAAGTGGAGGATATACAAAAATAGGGACATGGATGGAGATTTTATGGGCGGACAAGAATACATGGTGAGATTTACCTTGTCCGCCAATAAATTTATCGTGTCCGCCAATAATTTAATTATGTCCGCCGATAAATATGGTTTAATTTGCATGCCCGTTAAATATATAGTGAGATTTACCTTGTCCACCAATAAATTTATCTTTTAATTAGGTCCGCCGATAAATATGATTTAAATTTGCATGCCCGCTAAATATATAGTGAGATTTACCTTGTCCGCGAATAAATTTGTCTTGTCCGTCAATAATTTAATTATGTCCGCCGATAAATATGGTTTAAATTTGCATATTCGTTGAATATTGTGAAATTTACCTTGTCCGCAAATGATTATGCTGAAATAGATTAATATTTTATTGGGGATCTGTGTGATATTTAAATATATTATTAAGTTTGATATTTAATCATGTTCACGGGAGTTATAAATAAAAAAATATTTGAATAAGATAAGATATGTTGAGATAATAATAATATAATAATAAGATATTACATGCAATTACATGTTAATTACATCAGCGGACAAGATACTGAAGCTTAATTTCATGGGCGGACATACATATTTAAATACCATATATAAAAATAGATAAATAAATTATTTTAATAAAAAAGAATGATATCTTAATTAAATGTTATCCTAATTATAATTATTGTTAGCGCATGTCCAGCTTGGAAAAATAAAAGTTATTCTGTTGATGCATATCCGGACATGTATAATTTTTTTTTTATATTTAATAATAAACTATTATAGGGATAGTAATTAAATGGGAATGAAAATCTTTAATTTGCTTAGAATTATAATTTATAGATTAAACAATTACACATATTGTGCGATCTCTTTACATTAAAATAAACCAAGCTAATTTCATGATAATTCTTTTAAATTAGATATATTGATAAAAAAAATCTATAAAAATAGACAATTATAATTATTTTATAATTACAAATATACATAACAAATAAATTATTATAATATATATATATATATATATATATATATATATATATATATATATATATATATATATATATATATATATATATATATATATATATAATATCCTATCCTAACTAATTAAGGATATCACACATGTTATTTTATTATTTTCTTTTAATTAACATTCAATTACAATATCAAATTTTTTAGTATTTGTGTATCATTGTAACGAATGATTAGACATTCCGCTGCATAAGATTTTTGATTTAGTTGTGTCCGCCGATAAATATGCTTTAAATTTGCATGTTTTGTATATATTTTGTGTGATCTTTGTTGTCCGCTAATGAATCTACTATGAATTTGCATGTCCACTCAAAATAAGCCTTGAACCTATTGTCCGCCGATGAAATCCTTTAAAATTTGTTTATTCGCCGATTACTTTACCATTTAAAAAGCCTGTCCGCCTAAAAAATTGTAATGAAATTGTATGTCCACCGAAAAAATTGTAATGAAATCGCATGTCCGTCGATTGATTGATCCTTAAATATCATGTCCGCCAACGAAAAAGATATTTAATTGCATATCCGCTGCCAATTTCAGCTTTAATTTACTTGTTCGCCGATGAAATTCATATTTAATTGCATGTTCTATTGGCAGTATACATTCCAACACCTGTCATCATACGTGGATTATCACATGCAAACATTTACCATTAGTTGTGGATTATCTTTGTTTTATCTTGCCAGTTGGGATTTAGAGGCGATGATTACGTGGTTTGTTATCATGTGATAACGTGTCTATCTTTCATAGTGCTCAATATAAATATGTGTATCCCACTTCATTATATGCATCAAGAAATAGAACTTTCTACAAGTTTTGTGTTAATTTAAATATAAATATGTGTTAATTTATTTGATAAATTATTTAAATAAATCCAATTGTAATTAAATTGTGTCCAGTGACAAAATCATTTAAGTTGTGTTCGGTGGTAATTTAGAATTCAATAACAAGTTAAATAATTTTAAATAATATCAGGTAATAACAATTTAAATAGTTGTGTCCGCATATAATTTTTAATTTTTTAGTTAATCTGCGTTCGCTGGTAAAATGATATCAGGTGATATCATTTTAAAAATTGATTTATTATTATATAATGTCATAAAAGTACATCTAATTCTGAGACATGACTTGTGTCCTCAAACTGTACCTCTCATCTCATTCTCAATGTTAAAGGTGAGTCATCTATTAGGGATATTTATAGCATTACATGTATTTAATGGGCAAATTAGATGTAGTACAAATATTAGAGCAATTTAGATGTTGCACTTCTCATATAGGGCAAGAAGTGACATTTCCCTTCATTTAATTTAATGCTCTCACACTTCCCTCCCACTTTATTTATTTCTTTCAATTTTCTATCTTATCCTTCCTTCTATCATTTATCAAAATCTCTTTCAATCCATCAATTTTGAAATTCGTATCCAAGACTTCTTCAATTTCCATTTCACAAATGCAGGTTTATGAATTCTTTATAACAATTAATTTCTTCTTTTTTTTATGTCAAAATATAATATGTGCAATTTGTTTCGTTTTTCACCCCCAATCAATCCCAATATATTTACCAATTTGTTATGAAAATTACAGTAACTATTTCATTTATTAAATACGTATATATATCAATAGTTGTTTTTATTGAAATTTAGTATATATTACACCATTAATTGTTGCAATGGACGAAAAGTACGCATACAAAAAAAAAAAGGTAAAATCACACACACACACACACACACATATATATATATATATATATATATATATATATATATATATATATATATCAATCAAATTATATAACGTATTTACTATTATATACTTTAATTAATTATTATTTAGACAATAGAAAGTTAATTAAAATGAACTAGAATTTTGTTAGAGGGGATTAATTTATAGGAGGAGATGCTGTCTTACAAACTTCAAAATGATAATTATTTACGATTTTTTTTAGAAGAGTCAATACTAATATTAGTCTCTTAAATACTTTTCTCTTAATTTGACTTTCATACCCAATTAGGGAAAGTAAGCTAATATTAATTAATTAATAAAAACTGATAAAACTAGAAGTAACCTAATTCAAAATTTACACAAAGATTAGAAAAGAAGAAAGACATAATATTTTCAGGAACTCCATTTTAAAACTGAGCTTTACGATACGGTGTATATAGATTCATCAATCATCCCCTTGTTGATCGCATTCAATGAGCCCCATTTCATGCCAAAATTTTTGTGCTATGTAGTATGTATTGATTCTCAATTTTTGGATCGAAGCCAATGATCACCATTTTAAGTTAGAGTTTTACACTTTGAATTTATTAATCATCAATTGTTGATCACATCCAACCAGATTTGAACTTAACTTAAATGGGTCACAAGCTAGCATTTACCTAAAAGGGTTTATAGGATAAACTTTTTTTAGTAGAGGAGCAAAATTAGTTTATTTATTAAGTTATTATTGTTTTTCATAATAATAAGATATCATCCAAATGTGTTTAATATAAATATATAGACGTGGTTTTTCTATATATCTAATAAAACTAGTTATATTATTGCTGTAAACTATGGAATCGTGGGAGATAATTAATAATCTATTAAAAGAAATAATACACCTATTAAGAGGTTTATGGATAGTTTAGACAGGCTTTAGTTAATCCTTTAAAAAGAAAAAAAGAAAAAAAAATGTTTAAACAGTAACAAGAGTTTATAGCACCCAACGCCAATGCGAACGTCACATATTTACTAATTAAAGAAATAATAATTTAATAAAAAAAGGAAATGTCTTTCACATATCCCCAACATAATTACATTCGTAGTTGAGAAACATTTAGAATTTCACATGCCTAGAATCATCCAGATCCTCAACTTACGATCTTATAATTATTTATATATATGTATACTTGGAAATGCATGCTCATTAGTCATTGCATTTAATATTTAAAAATAAAAAAAAAACTTTCATGTTATTTGTAATCGAATATGATTGTTCTTTTGAAAAATTATTACTCTTTAAAATATCTAATATTAATATATATTTTCTTAAAGTTATAATTTGGCAATCGCAACTTTTTATTTTAAAGAATAACAATTTGTCAAAATGTAACATTACATGGAGTAGTATATAAATGGAGCACGTTAATGAGTAATTTGCTGTGGTCGAGGCCGATATACAAAATTAAATGTTTTTTTATTGTAAACTAGTATATATATATATATATATATATATATATATATATATATATATATATATATATATATATATATATATATATATTCATCCTTACCAAGTCTATTAATTATTAAAATAGATTATATAAATAGGTATATTAATAGTTAATTAAAAAAAATCATACCTTAATACCTTAATACATCACTCATTATATTTTTGTATATTTTACAAAAATATAAGCTTATGTGCACGTCTGTGAGATATATTTGTAATATATCAAAACATATCCAAACAGAATATTAATATATTTATTTATTTATGTCCATCTGTCCATTCCGTAAATAAAATCTGGAAGATATGTCGAGATTTCTAAAGATATCGGATTAATTAATATTTGAATGTAAGTTTGGGCTCTCTTAGACCACATATAATTTCCCTCAATTTATATTTTAATGTTTTGTGACACAACCATTCAAGCACACTGCGTACGCAAGAGTAGACTATTGCATCATGTGCATTTTTTTTATATAATTATTTATTTTTATTAAATGGATGAATTTTATTGATCATAGATCCAAAATCTCTACAAACGGTATTGTTAGTGTGATGAGTTAAAGTTTGTTGTCCACCACTACCACTTTATTAAGGGATCGTACAATTATAACCACAACAAACTACTTTATCAAGCGTATAATAAAAAGGAACTAGATTATACGAAAACTGTTTCTCTATATTTGAGGCATTAATAAGCTTGTTATAAAACTGTACCACTCACCCTACACACAATTTGCAATTAAATATTGTTTACATTTATGATAGAAATTTTGAAGTAGATAAATTTTGTTATTGTGCACATAGATTTAGCATTATATTGACTTGGGACATGAGGGTAATTATATTAAAAATGGGGTTATAATTAATGGGAAATTACATAAATAAATAATATGAAAACCAAAGATGGAAATAAAATGATGGGGGAGAAAGGAGCAAGTAAAATAGGAAGATTAAAGAAATGGTTTAAGAAGTCAACTCCATGTTAGTGAAGTCTAATAAATATCCGACCCCACATCGCTGCCACTGCTTTAATCCCTTTGCAATAGCTTCCACCCCGCATCAATACACAACCCAGCCGAGACATGTCCCACTCGTGATATATCTGACTCAAATAATCCACTTCGATTCCTATCTTGAGCATTTCATAAAAAAAATTTATCAAACTTGAGCTCAAACAAATTAAATTGTTTGCTAAGTGTGAGATGTAAACCTTAATGCATCACATTGAAGTGTTGGGAGAAGATGGTCAGAATGCAGCAGTGCATGGTGCAACCGGTGCATGGTGAGTAGGGCAGTTTCAACTGATATTTTGGAGGGTTTGATGGATCAGTTATGGTCAGTTATTTGCGTGGATTTGTAGCTTGACACACAAGCTTTGAGAAGGTGTCAGTTACAACAACTTAACAGGCTGTATACAATCTGATTGGGTGCCTCAAAGATCAGCCAGCACATAGTCCTATAACTTCCATGTAGTATGAGTGTGTATATATAAGCTCGTCTAGCTTATTGAGATGTAATCGCCTCCACAATCATGTAGCAATAAGATCTCTCTCCCGTGGACGTAGGAGTTTCATCTCCGACCACGTAAATCATGTCTCATCTCGTTTTTTTTTTCTTATATTCCGTAATGTGAGTTTGTGTGTAGTCTTTCTTGTGTGAGTTTTCTGCCAATTTCACGACAATTAGCGTCGTCTGTGGGAAGAAGGCAGAAACGGAAAGATTAAGAGGATATCTACACACCGGTTTGATGTCAAGAACAGAGTATATTCGGGTATGAGGAAAGGAAGAAGCCTTCGGCGGCGGTTCGAGTTGGGAGAATCAGCGGGCTCTGATGGTGCAGTGAGGCATTGATCTCCGATTATAGTGGAGGAGGATCAGAAGTTTATGAGGGGGTGATTGCCAACACCAGTGATCTCCTAGAGAAGAAAAGATCGGGAAGCGGTGAAGATCAAGAAACCGGTGAAGGAGTTTCCAAGAAAGGGTTCTCGACAGAAGGCGATGGAATTCAGGTGTGCTTGGCATCGGGAATCTGGTCTATGATGAATGCGCGGTGATCCAGTGGTGGCGGATGCAAACCAGGGAAACGGTGGTTCCGGCGGTGTTCCAGAAGGTGGCGGTGTGGTGATTTCTTCGACGGAAGCGGAATCTATCTCCGGCGGTGGAAGACGAACTCGCGCGGTGGCAGAGGTTCTGATTCTCACGGGTGATGAGGAACCAATGCGGCAGAGGAAGATAGGTCTCCAACAACGGTGTTGCTCCGGCGAGAGGGGTGGATTTTTCCGGCAAGATTCTTGGAGGTTCGACAGAACTGGGCGGCGCTGAGGAATGCATCAGCGATCTTCCGACGAGAAAGTTGGTTCAATTTCAGCAATGATTCAGAACTGCAGGATATCGATTTTTCTCCTTTGGAATGATTAAATTTCTGGCGATTATTCGCGATTCCAGCAGGATCGTTTCCGGCAACGATTTGCAGTTTTTGGGCTTGTGGCTGTTTAGATACACACTATCAATGATGGTCAAATTACAAGATTCATGAAGACAAGGAATAGTGGTCTGGTATTATATGCATAAGAAGTGAAATTAATTGGCCAATAGATGGGATTTCACAGAGGAGTCAGACTAAGGTGGAGTATGCGTAAAAGGAGACATGAAATTATTTCATGGATGTGTTAGCAGCATTGTTTAAGGGATGCAGCAATGGCATGAGGACTCTCCTGAAGGTGGAGTCAGAACATGGGTTTACCATGGGGATAAAATCAGCAGCTTGGTATATCTCATGGACAAGTCAGCTCAACAAGTTTGTAAGGAAAGGATTTTTACATAGCGAATGGTGTTCGGGGGGGAAGTAGTGATTCAACGGGAAGTTAGGAGATGTGGCTACTTAGTCTCGGTGGCGTCTTACATCGGTAAAGAGTGACGTGGTAACAACGGGCAAGTGGGAGAAATCATCGGTACTCCTAGAGGGTTTGAATTGGCTTCAAGAGACGACACATTCGTTAGGAAATTAGTTCGAACTTGTTGTGGTTCGGTTGCTACTCAAGGTGGAGTAGTTTAATGGAGTTTTGCTATACTCGTTAAAGAATAGTGTTGAGTTCTGCTACTCTCTTCAAAGTAGTGTGAAGTTTGCTGCATTTGTTACAAAGCAGTGGAATGGAGTAGATGGTTGCTATGTTTGTATAAGGTTTTAGGTGGAGGTTTGTGAGTGTAAATCTCTATGCACATGGTTGATTGTGTTTGGAATGTTTACAAAGAATTTTCTAGCTGATGTTTGATGACATGGAAGTCAGTTGTAATTGAATGGAACTGATCTGGAAGTTTGCTGATGGATTCTAAAACCCACCGGTGTGGTTTAAGAGGAATAAAAATGCACAATAGAATAATAATCATCTTCATCAGTTAGATTACAGTTCTTGATTTGTGTGTTGCATTAAGTTTAAGGTAGAGATTGTGAGATGTAAACCTTAATGCATCACATTGAAGTGTTGGGAGAAGGTGGTCAGAATGCAGCAGTGCATGGTGCAACCGGTGCATGGTGAGTAGGGCAGTTTCAGCTGATATTTTGGAGGGTTGGATGGATCAGTTATGGTCAGTTATTTGCGTGGATTTGTAGCTTGACACACAAGCTTTGAGATGATGTCAGTTACAACAACTTAACAGGCTGTATACAATCTGATTGGGTGCATCAAAGATCAGCCAGCACATAGTCCTATAACTTCCATGTAGTATGAGTGTGTATATATAAGCTCGTCTATCTTGCTTATTGAGATGTAATCACCTCCACAATCATGTAGCAATAAGATCTATCTCCCATGGACATAGGAGTTTCATCTCCGAACCATGTAAATCATGTCTCGTCTCGTTTTACTTTTCTTCTATTTCGTAATGTGAGTTCGTGTGTAGTCTTTCTTGTGTGAGTTTTCTGCCAATTTCATGACAATTGGCGTCGTCTGTGGGAAGAAGGCAGAAACAGAAAGATCAAGAGGATATCTACACACCGGTTTGATGTCAAGAACAGAGTATATTCAGGTATGAGGAAAGGAAGAAGCTTTCGGCGGCAGTTCGAGTTAGGAAAATCAGCAGGCTCTGATGGTGAAGCGAGGCATTGATCTCCGATTATAGTGGAGGAGGATCAGAAGTTTATGAGGGGGTGATTGCCAACACCGGTGATCTCCTAGAGGTGAAAAGATCGGGAAGAGGTGAAGATCAAGAAACCGGTGGAGAAGTTTCCAAGAAAGGGTTCTCGATAGAAGGCGATGGAATTCAGGTGTGCTCGGCATCGGGAATCTGGTCTATGACGAATGCGAGGTGATCCAGCGGTGGCGGATGCAAACCAGGGAAGCGGTGGTTCCTGCGGTGTTCCAGAACGTGGCGGGGTTGTGATTTCTTCGACGGAAGCGGAATCTATCTCCTGCGGTGGAAGACGAACTCGCGCGGTGGCAGAGGTTCTGATTCTCATGGGCGTTGAGGAACCAATGCGGCGGAAGAAGATAGGTCTCCAACAACGGTGTTGCTCCGGCGAGAGGGATGGATCTTTCCGGCAAGATTCTTGGAGGTTCGACAGAACTGGGCGGCGCTGAGGAATGCATCAGCGATCTTCCGATGAGGAAGTTGGTTCAATTTCAGCAATGATTCAGAACTGCAGGATAGCGATTTTTCTTCATTGGAAGGATTAAATTTCCGGCGGTTATTCGCGATTCCAGCAGGATCGTTTTCGGCAACGGTTTGCAGTTTTTGGGCTTTTGGCTGTTTAGATACACACTATCAGTGATGGTCAAATTACAAGATTCATGAAGACAAGGAATATTGGTCTGGTATTACATGTATAAGAAGTGAAATTAATTGGCCAACAGATGGGATTTCACAGAGGAGTCAGATTAAGGTGGAGTCTGCGTAAAAGGAGACATGAAATTATTTCATGGATGTGTTAGCAGCATTTTTTGAGGGATGCAGCAATGGCATGAGGACTCTCCTGAAGGTGGAGTCAGAACATGGGTTTACCAAGGGGATGAAATCAGCAGTTTGGTATATCTCATGGACAAGTCAGCTCAACAAGTTTGTAAGGAAAAGATTTTTAGGTAGCGAATGGTGTTCGGGGGGGAAGTAGTGATTCAACGGGAAGCTAGGAGATGTGGCTACTTGGTCTCGGTGGCGTCTTACATCGGTAAAGAGTGACGTGGTAACAACAGGCAAGTGGGAGAAAGTATCGGTAATCCTAGAGGGTTTGAATTGGCTTCAAGAGACGACACATTCGTTAGGAAATTAGTTCGAACTTGTTGTGGCTCGGTTGCTACTCAAGGTGGAGTAGTGTAATGGAGTTTTGCTATACTCGTTAAAGAATAGTGTTGAGTTCTGCTACTTTCTTCAAAGTAGTGTGAAGTTTGCTGCACTTGTTACAAAGCAGTGGAATGGAGTAGAGAGTTGCTATGTTTGTATAAGGTTTTAGGTGGAGGTTTGTGAGTGTAAATCTCTATGCACATGGTTGATTGTGTTTGGAATATTTACAAAGAATTTTCTAGCTGATGTTTGATGACATGGAAGTCAGTTGTAACTGAATGGAACTGATCTAGAAGTTTGCTGATGGATTCTAAAACCCATCGGTGTGGTTTAAGAGGAATAAGCAGAATAATAATCATCTTCATCAGTTAGATTACAGTTCTTGGTTTGTGTGTTGCATTAAGTTTAAGGTGGAGATTGTGAGATGTAAACCTTAATGCATCACATTGAAGTGTTTGGAGAAGGTGGTCAAAATGCAGCAGTGCATGGTGCAACCGGTGCATGGTGAGTAGGGCAGTTTCAGCTGATATTTTGGAGGGTTGGATGGATCAGTTATGGTCAGTTATTTGCGTGGATTTGTAGCTTGACACACAAGCTTTGAGATGGTGTCAGTTACAACAACTTAACAGGCTGTATACAATCTGATTGAGTGCCTCAAAGATCAGCCATCACATAGTCCTATAACTTCCATGTAGTATGAGTGTGTATATATAAGCTCGTCTATCTTGCTTATTGAGATGTAATCAACTCCACAATCATGTTGCAATAAGATCTCTCTCCCGTGGACGTAGGAGTTTCATCTCCGAACCACGTAAATCGTGTCTCGTCTCGTTTTTCTTTTCTTCTATTCCGTAATGTGAGTTCGTGTGTAGTCTTTCTTGTGTGAGTTTTCTGCCAATTTCACGATACTAAGACTTGTTTATATTCGCAAACATGTTCACAAAAACGTTTGATAACATATTTGTGAACACTTCTTCACGAGCATACAAATATTTTTGTTCGTGATCTATAAAAAAACGAAATGTCTTAAACACGTAATAATGTTCAATGAATAGTAATATAATATAAAATGATATATAAATATTCACTTAAATTATTACAAATGTATATATTTTAATATAAAATACCTCCCTCCGTCCCGGAAAAAGATATATATTTGCTTTTTGCACGTAGATTAAGGAGTATAATAATTTAATGTGTACTGGGTAATTGTATTAGTGTATGTTATTAAAAAAAAATTGTTGAAAACTAATTATATTAATCCTTAAAAAGCACTCGGATAAAAGATTTGTGCATTAGAATTGATTGTTTAGTTTTTATGAAATTAATAAAAAAAAAATAGGTTATAAACTCTTAGGGTAAATAATAACTCATATAAATCACAAGATTAAAATAGTAATAACACATCTTTATATACTTGAGCTGGTCAATTTTTTTATTTAAAAAAAAATAAAAACACTTTGTAAATGATAAAGCCTAAATCACAAGACTTAAGTGTTAATATTGCATTCTGATTTATGGTACAATTAATAAATGTAGTGTGAGGAAAAGAA
Source organism: Pogostemon cablin (assembly GCA_023678885.1). Classification (NCBI taxonomy): domain Eukaryota; kingdom Viridiplantae; phylum Streptophyta; class Magnoliopsida; order Lamiales; family Lamiaceae; genus Pogostemon; species Pogostemon cablin. Next base: position 34,867,548 of record CM042952.1, on the reverse strand, counting down.
AGTTATATATATATATATATATATATATATATATATATATATATATATATATATAGAGAGAGAGAGAGAGAGAGATAGAGAGAGAGGATAGCACATGGATGTGAATGCAATGAATTGAAGGTTGTGTTGTTAGTAGCGAGTAAAAACTAAGGCTAAGAAGTGATTGATTGAAGATGCAATTGCAAGTTGAAGCCCAACAATAATTCATGAGATGGACATTACAACCTCCGCTCTTTGTTGCACATCTTTCATTGTGTTAACAATGATCATGACTTTTTTTTATTAATATTATTATGCATGCAAAAAAATATCTATATATCTTTCCTCTAACTTTTATTTTTATTTTTAGCCTCCAATCACTACGCATATATATAGTAATAGCACTTCACCTTCATCGCGTGACTTATTGTGTATATATATATATATATATAAATATATATATATATATATATATATATATATATATATATATATATATATATATATATATATATTCCAGTTGAAAAAATTCAGGAGTAGTGTTCAGACAATTAATAGTAATATATGTATCAAGTTTATGTGGGAGGAGTAATAATCTGCAAAAACATGCATCATATATGGAGTATATTCTAAAATTGGTAATACCACAAATTTAATGTTGGGAAATGAAGGAGTTAAGTTGAAAGTATGATAATAAATTAGGTAAATTAAGAGCAGCTAGCTAAGGCTAAGCTAGTTTGGCAATTAAAAATGTTAGGACCACTCTGTCTCCATAATCCCTTGTGCTTTGCTTGTTCAATCCTGATATATAGGATTTTGCCTCTTTTTTTTTTTCAAAGAAATTTTATTTATTGATAGAGTACAAGGGGTACTCAAACCCAAACAAATGATGCATATCTCCTATTACATAAAATCATTCATAGCAAAATAGAAGCAGGAGAAGAACACCAATCTAAAAAATACTATCTTTACGAATTTTCCTGTTCACCATTAGCCCGACCACACCTTTGCTTTTATACCTTGTATCATCTTCATTGGGTTGGGTGTCTCTCCATTAAATATAAAATTGTTTCTTGATGTCCAGATCGACCAAACAATGCATGCCCATAGAGTAACAGCAGCATTACATTTTGGCCTAATTCCAAACAAATCCATGTGTTGTAACATATGAGGGGTTGGCTCAGAATGGGGTGTCATGGATTGCCCCAACCAATTATAGCAACAGTTCCAAATCAAACAAGCAATCTTACAACAAAAGAACAAATGCGATAAATTTTCTTCCATCTCACCACACATCACGCATTTGATATTGTTGTTGGGTTGATTAATACCTTACTTTTGCAAGCTGGATTTTGTAGTCATCCTTCCTTTCAACACCTTCCAAACAATAGACTTAACACTCCTTGGAGCATGACATGCCCACAGTTTCTTGAACGCCTTCTTCTTATCCTTGTTTGTTTCCATATCAGTAGAACTCATCAGTTTTTCATAGGCTATACTTGTAGAAAAAATTCCATCTTTTGCATATCTCCATCTCCACATATCTTCTTTGGATTGATCAATTTGCACCCTGTTAAGACAAGACATGAGATCGTTAAGATAACACATATCACACTCTCTTAATGCACAACTCCATTTCAAATCCCAATTCCAACCATTCACTCCCCAGTATCCCATTTGACTCACCACTGCTTCTTTCTTATCACTAATTCTAGACAACCTCCCAAACTTAGACTTTAAAGACATCCCATCAATCCATTTATCAAACCAAAAAGAAATACTATTCCCATTGCCCACCACAATGTCACAATCGTCTCTCATTCCCACTCCCTCATCACCCCCAAACATTTCACAAATATCTTTCCACCACCCAAACTTTACCCCTTTCCCTAAACCCCAAGGCTCAACACTTCCATATTTGGATTTTATTATCATTACCCACAGACTCTTTGGCTCATTAAGGAATCTCCACGACCATTTATTAACTAATGCATAATTGAATTTCTCTAAATTTCTAATCCCTAAATCCCCATTATCTCTTTTTTTCAAATGTCATCCCAACTGATTCATGGAATTTTTTTTGTATTCTCTCCTTCCCCATAGAAAATTTCTTTGAATCTGGACAATATCTCTAATTGTTTTTTTTTTTTTTGCAAGCAATAGAAAGATAGACAATAGATTGACATTGCAGAAAGGACCGCTTGAACTAACTCTATACTGTTAAACATCACATTATTCATCCTTCCTAATTAACACCTACTATTTACTTTCATTATAAATAAATACATAGAATAATGGATTTGTCAACATGAATTGAAATTATCTTTTATAGTTTTGAATAAACATTAAATTATATTAAGTTTAATAAGAAACCCGGTGCTTCTAAATAAAATTTATATATAGGCACAAATTTATTTAGTCATGTGTACACAGAAGCTTTCAGTATATATATAATTCAAAACTTTTTCAAGGATGCATTAATGTTAAAGAAATTAGAATTAAAATTTTAAAAGTATTTAACGACCCATTTATTATCTATTGGAAAACTATACATTTCCTGATTTTTTGGTTAATTTTTTTTTTATCTCTAATAAAGTTTGTTGCTTCTAAAATATATAGAAATTTATAATCTCTAAGATAAAAATTCTAAATAAATACCTAACCACTAGTCCATGTGTTTTAGATGCGGAACCAATATTTATCACTTATTAGGACCAAGTGAAAATCAGCCCAAATGAAACAGAGTGGTGTAGCCTTACCATGTTAATATTGGACCCTAAGAGTGTTGAGCCCAACATAAAAGACTAATACAGATCCAAATACCAAATTTCTAAAGATATGACATCTCTATCATACTATATACTAAGATTTTGTTTAAATGCGTTAATTTTCTAATTTATTTTAGTATTAATCCTACGTTTGGTTTAAATGAATATAATCTTTTTTATTTATTTTAATATTTAATGATACACTTTATTGAATGAATTCTAAATTTAAATATATATTTTTAATACTTTTTTATATTTTATGTGAACCAAAGGTTAGGAGGGTGTTTGGTTCAAGAAATTTAATAATAATGATAATGGATATATAAGTAAATGAAGATTGAATGAGGTATTTTCCAATTTCCAATCGCACCTTTATATTATTAATTAATTTAAAAATAAAAATAAAAATAATGAGTGGGTCCTACGCGGTTAAAACACAAACATGCCACGGCGTGATTGGTCACAAGAAAACGTATTGGCCCACCAATTCCGAAATTCTTCACCAGTGCTGAATCCTGCAATTACCTCCGTTTTTTACTTAAACTCGCACAACTCATTGTAAAGAGAATCCTCCTCCTCAAGCTTATAGATATTTCACCGGAAAAACGACTTTCAGGAAGAAGGCTCCGATTGCCGTTCGCGGTGAGCTTAACGAAAAATCCGATCAATGGCACCACCTCACGGCGACAAAGCCGACGACTCGACTCTCAACCGTCCCATCTCCAATATCCTCTTCATAATCGGTACTTATTTCCCCCTTTTCTTTTGTATATCTTATTTTTTGGGGGAATTTACTCTGATCTCCGTTGTGCGTTTTGCGTGTGATTGAATAGCTATGCAAACGGAGGCGCTGCCGGTGGTGAATAAGTTTGAACTCGCTGAGCAACCTGATTCTCTGTATACTTCTTTTTTCCTTATTGTCTTCTTCATTTTAGTTTATAGTCTTTGTTTTCATATTTTGAAGATTTTATGTTGGTTCATTCAGGGCTTGCTAACTATATCATACATTTCATGAACCAAACCATTAAAATGTTATTATGAGTTTGGCGTTCTCTATTGTAAAATAAATTTGCCGATAGATTTTTTTGTGGACAAGCGTGAAGTGCTTAATTTTTGGTGTAGGTTATGCTGTAATCTATTTATACTGCCTCTATTACTTGTTTGATTTTTTGTTTACCATACATTAATTTTGTCCAGGAATTGATGTTATTGATCTTCTGTTAGTTTTGTAACAGTCTTTAACTAGTTTTTAAGCATGAGCATAAAGACTTAGTTTATTTATATTGTAATATCAGAATTTGTCATTTGTTCTACATCAGGTGAAAGTCAAATTTTTTATGTTGGTATTAATTTCTGTCCATTGATCATCTTGAGTTGATGATGCAGGTTTCCAAAGGGGGTCCCATGGTTGAGGTACTATGGTAAATATAAAGATTTAGACATCAACATTGTTTGTCCTGGAAAAGATGCAATTCTAGGTGTGGTCCCTTTTTGTTACTCCATCAATATACAATGCTATGTATATCGTATTTCTTTCCCGTAGTATTTGTTAGGATGCATGGTCAAATTGCACAAGTGTTGATTTTGTTTTGGTTTTGGAACATGGTAAGTAGGTTGTTAAATGTTTGAAATACAATTTTGAGTTTGTGTTAAGATTTAGTTGGATGAAGGAGATACGAAACTAACCCTTTTAAGTAATGCTTCTGATGTCAGTAAGGAATTTCATCTTATACACCAATCATTGATTTTTGCTTCTAACTTGACGAGTTACTTCTTATCAGGGGTTGATTGTGTGGGCACGGTGTCTGCATCTCTTCTAGCTTATGCTTCTATTCAAGCATTAAAGCCAGACCTTATCATAAATGCAGGAACTGCTGGAGGATTCAAGGTAAATCAGTTTAGTTGATAACTACGAGTTTTGATGTCCTTGATTTTTGTTTTCCATTTTTCTGCTCTCTACCTTCCTTGTTATCTTCACTTAAGTTTTACTTTTAGTTGAGGACAGGAAATTAGTTTCCATCATAATCATTATTATGTTTTTGGTGCTTGAATTGGTACCTGTAATATTCCAGGCGAAAGGTGCTTCAATTGGTGATGTATTTCTTGCATCAGCTGTTGCTTTTCATGACAGAAGGATTCCTATACCTGTAAGTCCTTGTCTTTTTCCAATTTTTTGTGATTTACATTATCTTCCATTTATTAATGCGGATGATTTGCACTTTCCTCTTTTTTGTTTTGCGAAGATGATTTCCAAATGGCCAACACTATAATAGTTTGGCTGCCCGTAGATTTATTGTACAGAATTATTGGCTCATTTATTCTTGTGTCATATCCTCATGAGCAGTTCTTTTACTGCAGGTATTTGACCTGTATGGTGTTTACACGCTTCAAGCATTCTCAACACCAAATCTTGCAAAGGAGCCATACTTAAAGGTCATTGCTCTTTCTGAAACCTTATTAATGTGATCTGTACGAACTATGAAGTGATTACCTGTAATATAAGTAATTACAATGGCTCTTTCCTTTTTTCTATTGCTGTTCAAGCATTTTTCTGTTTATGGGCTTATGTTTTCTTCTGTTGCCGTTCAAGCATGGATCGAGATTTTGCCCTGAAATCTGGAGTACCTTTTTTTGATGGCTTACAATATCTTAATCCAGTATTGATGGCATTCAATGCCTTTATCCAATATTCGTGGCTTACAATATCTTTATCCATGACGATAATCAATCAAATTCTGAGACGTTTTACAATGATTCAGATTGGCAAATTGTCTACCGGTGATTCCTTAGATATGTCTCCACAAGATGAAGCAGCAATTATTGCAAATGATGCAACTGTGAAAGACATGGAGGTAACCTACCTTTTAAATCTTCAGAAAATAGGTAATAGTATTATGGATGAGGCTATATGAAGTAAACAATCTATTGATACAAGTACATCATATGATGTTAAAGTAAAGGGGTGCGTTTTTCAGAAATTTGATCCATTCATAAATCGTAGTGATCCTTGTGCAATATGTATACCAGGGAGCAGCCATTGCTTACGTGGCCGATCTGTTGAAAGTGCCAGTGATATTCTTAAAAGCTGTGACGGATATAGTTGATGGTGACAAGCCAACGGCGGAGGAGTTTCTGCAAAATTTGATGGCTGTCACTATAGCGCTGGATCTAGCCGTGACCAAAGTGGTTGATTTTATCAACGGAAAGTGTTGCTCACAACTGTGATGCTGAAACTCACAGATAATACTTTTGTTTTTGCTTGCTAATGCCACCTTTTGAAACATCATATGATATGCAGCTAGCTTCCAAATTGTCTTGTTATTACGCCATGTTTGCATCTCCTTCACATTCTACATTTTCACTTCAACTCAATCAAACGGACCCAAATAGAAACCCTGCTCATATTCAGATGTTCTTTGACTTATTTTCTAAGACTCCTCGCTTCAGATTCACATGTTTTTTGTATTTTACCAAGAAAGGAACTGAAAGTAAAATGTTATAGCGGCTGTAGGATCTGTCAAAAATCAGGGCGACTTGGGTAACCCAAGTCATCACACCCAAAAATAGTTAACTCATCCTCACCAACATTAAGACAAATTAATTTTTGACATACTTTATGACGATTTGATATTTTTTAGTAATAAATAAATGATAAAGTATATTATATGAAAAAAGTGTTGTGGTCAAATTTAGAATTAAATTGTATTATAAAATTATTGGGTTTATTATTTTCTTTTATGAGATGTGAAAATAAATTGGAAACAAATTAAAATAAAAAGTGAGAAGTTGAGTGAGCCTAAAGGGAATAGTTCTTAATTTATTTTGTTATCCTTTTTTTTCCTAATCATTCAATTGTGGAATATTGATAATACCTCGTCCTTCTTAGCTACTCAGGTCACATAAGAACCACCCAGAAAATTATGCTTGCAGAAAAGCAATACATTTAATAAAAAGCAATACATTTAATAATTCGCCATCAATCATCAAGGTTAATATTATCAATTCAACCAGCGATTGATAATTGAAAATTTAAAAAGGAGAAAGATGAAATAAAAATAAGCACTGAGGCCAGTAATTCAGTGTGGAATCGCATGGTCCAATCAAATTGGTGAAGTATTACAGTAAATCCAAACACGATTTCTGGTAGCCTGAGTGGACCAACCAGATTTCTATCCTGTAAGAACTGTGTGGACCAAAGACAGCGATCAACTACACCACTCCAGACAAATTAAGCTTGTATAAAATCAACTACACCACTCCAGAAGGAAGGCGCAACACAAGCTGTCCCCCGAAGACACTGCAAGTCAAACGCCAGGGTTAATGAAACAATTTTGGCGACCTTAAAAGTATGTGTTGCCCCAAAACATCAGTACCTTTTTACATAATAATAGCAAAAGTCGGCTAGGATAAATGTTTGAACGATTTCTGATATAAGAACCATTGAAGGCCAGAATCCATATCCCAATGCCACGAGGAGATGACCTCGAGTGTCCAAAACCTGGATCATCATGTGAATAGTTATGAAAATATATACACATGGAACCAAAGAGGTCATGTTAGAACTTGATTTCATAAAAGATAGGAAATTGTTAGTCATTAGACGGGGGTTATGGGCAAAGTGAGAACTCAACATGAACCAAAAGATCAAAGAAATCTGTGGCATAGATGACAGTGAAGGCATGTGATTTTAACTACAATTTCAATCTATGTATCTCTTCAGTTTTCACATGGTTTTTGTCTTGCTCAAATAAGCATTCAATAGATGATCTATGCTCATCACTCAGACTAGCATAATTCAAATACAACGAAAGTACATAATAGGTGATAACTAATAATCGTACAAAAGCATAGAATATCACGATACCCCCATTAAACTATTCAACTACCTCACTAGGATGGTATGGCAGATTAATAATCAGGTAATGGATTATTAAGATAAGATTGCCATACATTGCCAGATGTTTTAAAACTAACAAATGCAGATGAAAGAGTGAATGCTTCAAACCTGGAGAACCCAATGAGCACAGCTTAAGAACCTTGCAACACCCAATGCAAATACATAATGTGCTGTGAATGGCTCAACAATCTGTCACCAAGAAATTGAAAATGTGACGAAAAAGAGCAGTACAATTTCCCCAAATTCTGGAACAAAAAGTTATAATTATGTTAGCAGATTATCATTATCACTTAAATTCTACCTTTGTGTTTTGCATGACACGTAGTTGAGGAAGCACAGAAACAGCTTCAAGGTACACACAGAATGCCCAGGCAACCCTGTTGACTATTTGATGTGATGTCGATGGGTGAATTAATACAGCTAAAACAGCACATGGGACCACCTGCACGCACATCTCTTTATTATTTAATTTTGAATGCAAAAACTAGCAGAAAGACTCCATAAGCATGAAAAACGGGTTAATATGGAAATAGAAAAAAAACTCTTACACAATCTAAACGATTACAAGAAAATTCATGTGCATTCTCATGCTGAAACAGCAGACTAGATCTTATCACCTCAAGTTAGTAGATAAAACTAAAGGTAGAACTAGGTCTCATTACCCTAAAACCGCCTCAATCTTCAAGGCCAGAGTCCAAAGAGAATTAACCAGGTGGGCTAGCCCACCTGGCCACTGGGCTCTTCACTTAAGTGAGAGACCCAGGTTCGATTACCATTGGGAACGAATTAGGAGAGGTGATATAAGGAGGCTTGGAGAAAGGGAAGTAAGGGTGCTTGGTGTATACTAACTAGACTAACAACTAACATTTACCGATCACAAAAAAAAAAAAGTCCAAAGAGAATCTGGGAAGCTGAGAAACAACATAATCACTACTGACTACTACCAGATGCTCTTACTGAACAATTTAATATTTAAAAAAAAAAAAAAGATGATAACAAGATAAGCTAACTTAACCAACAAACTCGCTCAGCTTACAAATAAAAAATTATAACTTCCATTAACTGTAATATAAGAAGTCAGCTCCTCATTATATGACCACAACAGAAGTGAAGGGTAACAAAACAGCTGTTTCAATAGAAGACTCACCACATAATACAATGCAATGTTGTCTTTATCCTCCATGTAACTTGATTTCAATTTAAAGCGAATCATATAAATAACCCACAGAGTTGTAGCCAGTGTAGCCAAGTCAAGCAAAGTGTGTATGTCATATTCCATGACAAAACTGCAATACAATCTAACAGCCAGAAATGTAGCAGTTAGCTCCTGAGATTTGAGCGAAAGCCCTGCAGTGGATCAATAGTAAGTCAGGGTCAGATATTGCAGAAAAATGGGGGCATCTATGTCAGAAGATGTCTAGATAAAAGTTTACAACATCTAAAGAGTAAAGACACACAAAGCGCGGTTCAGGCATAAATGTTAAGCTGTAGTTTAGGATTCTATAGCAACACGTCACAAATACAAGTCCTTAAACAACCATCGGATGACTGTAATCGCACAGTTCAAATAAACTGTTTCTAACCGGGATATTCACCAATATCTTCCAAGAATGGAGGGTCAACAGTCAACACCAACAAACTGTCGATAATATTGGAAAAAAGGAGACTAAGATGAACATTAAAAGCGAAGACACATGAAATCCGCCAAGAAGAGGAAACAAAAATAATCACTTAACGCAACAAACTGCTCCAAAGTTACGACAATCAATACAAGATCTGCCCATAAACCCATGGGGAAACCCTTTTTGTCTTTCCTATCTTAAGCTTCCATGGTAGCAATTTAAAAATAATGATAACAATAATAAGAAGAAGAACATCAATTGAAAAACAAAAACCCACCGTACCCGCACAGGTTTTCTCCTTCATCAACTTGTAAATCAGAACACCAATCCCGATGGAATGAACAGCCTCTGCAGCGACAAATAAATTATCATGATCATGAACAATTGCGCGAAGGAGGACAAGCGCCGCCATGCCACTAATCACGGCAAGAAACGCCTTGACCTTGGGTGGTTGGCGCCGCACCCATGACGCCACCGCTTGGATCGGCCTCTTCGGAGCCTTCATATTACTATGTGCACTGCAATTATATAAATATTTAAGTATATACGGCGATTATGGGCATTCACGATAAATTTCCCTATATTTTCCGGCTAAAAAATTGAGGGAAATTTTTGAGGAGAATGAGAATGGGGAAACTGAACTGAAGGAGAAATATTTAGGGAAGTAGGCATATAGGGCCGGGTTCAATGGAGTGCAGTCCGATAAAAGCCTGAGTATTTAAATAATTTGCAGAAAACATAAAAGTCCAAAAACAAAAGGAAGACCGAGTAGAAGAAAATATTTGGAACCGATTATTTAAATAATTTGCAGAAAAGATAAAAGTATAAAAAAAAAATGGTAAAGACTGAGTAGAAAAAAAAATATTGGAAAAGAAGATTTGAAAAAGATTTGGAAAACCAAGTTGAAAAGATTACAAATCAAAAATCGAGTATAATAATTGAAGATACAATGAAGATAAGATTAAATATTAAAAGATAGAGCAGATATTAAATATTAATATTAATCAGACATAATAATTTTTGTCAAATTAATTATTAATATTCTTTTAATAATTTTATATGGATATTAATTATATCAATTTTATATGGATATTAATTTATTTCAATCTTTAATTTATGTTAATTTTTATAATATACAATATTTATTTTTATAATTTTTTTATTTTTGTTAAATTAAAACATAAAATTTTGAATATATTAATTTACGTTAATTTTTTTTAACATAATTCATACATTTAGTTAATTCATTAAAATTAAATTACTTATCAACTTGAGATAAAATTTTAATTTTAATAAAATATTTAGAAAGATAGATTTATTATATTCAATCAATTAATATTCTCATTAAAACATTTCACTGGACATATATCCTAATTAAGCATGGTAAATGAATATTGTGAAAGATTTAAAAATAATAATAAAAGAAAATGTGTTGAATGAGAGTACGTAACAAATATAAAATTGAATTGAATTTTAAAATCATTGGAACAACGTGCAACCTTTTTTTCTTTTCTGAGTGAAGATTTTTGTGAAATGGAAAATATATATTTATTATATTTATTTTTATAATTTTTTTTTATTTTTGTTTAATTAAAACATAAAATTTTAAATATATTAATTTACGTTAATTTTTTTAACATAATTCATATCATTTAGTTAATTTATTAAATTTAAATTACTTATCAACTTGAAATAAATTTTAATTTTAATAAAATATTTAGAAAGATAGATTTATTATATTCAATCAATCCTAATCTTTCAAAATATATAAATATATATGCATATATTGTTTTTAATATTTAGATATTCATTGTAAAAATAAAAAACAAATAAAAGAATAGATGAAAAGATTAGTTTTAATAATTGGCAGATTGAAAGTCCGAGTTGTTAAAAAATAAATAAATAAAAGACCGAGTAATTTGCGTGTGAATTGAAAGAAAAGAGGAAAGACCGAATACTACATGAGATTTAAAGAAAAAGGAAAGACCGAGTACTTTTGTTAGGAAGATCGAGACCAAGTGCTTTGAGTACTTTTACTGAGAATTGAAAGACCGAGACCGAGTGCTTTTGCGTGAGAATTAAAGAAAAGAGGAGTAATTCTACTGAGAATTGAAAGACCGAATAACTATTCACAACCCACTCGGTCACTTGTTAAAAATGTCACAACATGTCCTTATCCAAAAATTAATATTAGGAATCTCAAAAAAGCTGACATATTGTAGGAGTATATCAGTAAAATTATCTAAAAAGTAGACATTTTTGCTTATATTTAATCAAAGTAGGCATTTTTTCCATTATCAAAATTTATTTGGGCAACATACCACAATTCTCAAATATTTAGGTAATTTGATAGAGCCACTATACATGTCAACTTAGTCTTACCAGTCCCTCTTCGACTCTTTATGGATATATATGACATTACTTTTTTTTTAAATAAAATTTCCGTAATTATTTATTTTTAATATATCGTTATAATGCTATTCCCATCCGTATCTCTATGTTAATTTGTTTCATATAATATACAGGAACTATTTAAATTTTAGAGGGTGGCTAGGGTAGGACTAATCTTACCAAATTTTGGTGGAACCGGATCCTCTTTTACTGGGGTCCAAATCGATTAAATTCAATTGTCTTATTGTAAAATCAAAACATGGCTTCTCCCCTTCTCTCTCCTGCCATCAGGTCCATCACTTTCCTTTTCCATGGCAGTGCCTCTCTAAAAATCAAAAAATGTTTTTTTTTCTCTCTGCACCGCCACTACCCTCTTCTCCCTCTCCACCGCCACCTCTGCAACCACATTACCTACAATCCCTCCATCCCCAACCTTTCACCACGCGCCTCTATCCTTCGATATTTTTCCGCCTATACCGCTCAACTAATCGGAGGCCGTGCGTTGGCTTTCAGTAATGGATTCGGACCCAACGCTCTAGCTCTGTCCTGGTGTCTTCAAGGTTCTCTCTCTCCCTCTCAATTAGAATTTCAGGATAAGAAGAAAATAAGATTCCTCTCTTGTGATTGTAAGCTTATGTATTTTGTCATGTTCAACATTAATATTATAATATTGCTCTCTTCGATTTTGGTTTAGTCTCTTCAACTAGCAATGACGCAATTATGTTTTGATAATACTTTTTTAAACTTAGCGAAATTCTTAACATTCTCCTGGAAGAACTAAGGATTCGAACTCCAATTTTAAAAAAATGATAGTTTATAGCTGAAATCAACTTACTGGAAATTTGTATTATGATCCATTAATCACATGACCCGATAGTTCTAAACTCCATATGTCTTATGATTCATTTAACTCTATTTAGATTATGACATGTTCATACAAAGAGTGAGCATTTCTTATTCTATTAGGAAGAATTGTTATGCTATCTAACTTCTGTTAAGAAATTATCTTAAAGAAACTGTCTTCCATCAGTAACTTAAATTTTGTGCTTTAATTTTGATTCTAGTTTTATCAAATTCATTTTATGTAGGCCTTAGAATATATAATGGTGGAAGCATGAAAACATGGCTGAATTCGTTGACTAACGCTAAAGTTGTTGGGTACCCTTTAATTTCATTCTATTTTCTCATATATATATATATATATATATATATATATATATATATATATATATATATATATATATATATATATATGAGATTATAGGATTACCTCGATGTAGAGTTGCAAGTTGAGATGGATTAATTATTTGAGGCCTGATCTTAAGAGAGGTAATTTTTCTGGCAATGACGCAATTATGGTTTGATAATACTTTTTTAAACTTAGCGAAATTCTTAACAGTCTCCTGGAAGAACTAAGGATTCGAACTCCAATTTAAAAAAAATGATAGTTTATAGCTGAAATCAACTTACTGAAAATTTGTATTATGATCCGTTAATCACATGACCCGATAGTTCTAAACTCCATATGTCTTATGATTCATTTAACTCTATTTAGATTATGACATGTTCATACAAAGAGGGAGCATTTCTTATTCTATTAGGAAGAATTGTTATGCTATCTAACTTCTGTTAAGAAATTATCTTAAAGAAACTGTCTTCCATCAGTAACTTAAATTTGTGCTTTAATTTTGATTCTAGTTTTATCAAATTCATTTTATGTAGGCCTTAGAATATATAATGGTGGAAGCATGAAAACATGGCTGAATTCGTTGACTAACGCTAAAGTTGTTGGGTACCCTTTAATTTCACTCTATTTTCTTATATATATATATATATATATATATATATATATATATATATATATATATATATATATATATATATATATATGAGATTGTAGGATTACCTCGATGTAGAGTTGCAAGTTGAGATGGATTAATTATTTAAGGCCTGATCTTAAGAGAGGTAATTTTTCTGCCGATTAAGATGAGATTATTATCAGGCTTCATAGTCTTCTTGGAAACAGGTATGGAACTCATTCTTCAATAAATTAATAAAAATAAAATTGAATTGAATTAATCCTAGCTATGTTTTAGCTAATTTATAGAGTAATACTTATTGCAGATGGTTTTAAATAGCAGGAAGATTGCCATATTAATTGGTCAATCAAATCGAGAAAGGAAAAAGAGTTCCCAGAATTAGACCACGTCGGAGGAGATGTTACGAGAGAGTCGGCGGGAGAGATGTAATACATCCCCTTTCGGCGGGCACCATCGGCGATTTACACGAAGTGAATGATGGTAGCGGGGTATGAAAAGGAGTGCGCCAACGTGTACAGTACTTGCAGAAGGCGATCTCAATGTCAAATTATCTTCTTAGACTAATTCTTAATCTGCTGTAATTATTATTTACTTATTATTTTATTATTGATTGTTGGGTATTGAAGATCTTTTTTTTAGATTACCATCGTTGTGAGATGATATGGTTTCTAATGGTAGGTGTGAAAGTATACTTTGAATTTTTTTATTCTTTTCAACCCACATCTTAGTAGCTATGTTTTGCTGTTGGAAGATTATCATGTTCTGCACTAATTTGGTGAAAATTCTTTCATAAATGGTGAAGATGAAGTTCTAACATTACATTTATATTTACTTTGAATACAATTTAATTCTTCACTTTATTTTCATAAAATCAGCGTCTCATTTTAAAGAGTAACCTAATTCGTTTTTAAGAGTAATGAAGAGTGATATTTTCACTTAAATTTTAGTATCTTTTTATATGTGTTTTCATATTATTTTATCCGTATTTATGTGTATTTTGATTGTGTTTTGTGTTTTTATGGAGATGTATGTGAATGAGGTTAAACGTATGATTTTCAGGCAAAAATAGATCCTAGATGCGAAAAGGAAGACGTAGGAAAAAAAGAACCTATATTCGGAGTTGAAACGAGGAAGAACGAGCCGAAAAAAAATTATAAAAACAGGGGTTACACCAATACGTTCGGCCGTGTTACAGCACACGACCCGTGTTGCGCAAAATGGCCATGTAAGCCTTGGCCATTTTCTGACATAAAAAATGCCTACACTGCCACCCTGTGGCCGTGTTGCAGCACACGAGTCGTATTGCTGCAGGATCAGAAACATATCAGAACCCTTCTAGAAGCTTCCCAAGGGGTATAAATATTCAATACTTCAATATTTGATCAGAATTTTCGAAGGGTTTCACTCATACACCTAGATCACACACTATTTTCTCCATTTTACACCATCATCATCATCCATTCTTCATCCATCCATCCACACTTAATCTCATCCATCAAATCCACCATTCAAGTGATCAAGAAAGCAAGAGAGAGTGAAGATTACAAGAAGAAGAAGGAGATCTCCATTGAAGGACTTCAAATGGGGAATCTAATTCTAATTTTTGTGAACTTCTTTATAGTTTGATCATGGAATTTGTAGATTCAATTGTCTATATTGTTTTCTCTAAGACTATGATAAATCTCCTTTGTGAGATTAGCTCCATAATTGATGCTAGATAATTTAGTTTTTATGCAATTTGATTTTAATCTTGAATGAGCTTTGTGTATTTCTATCATTTAATGTTGATTGTTTGATGTATATGATGATATGTGTGATTAATTGTCATGGACATGTGATTAGATTGAGAAATCAATTGTGTGTTTAGGATAGTTCATTTAATCATTTCATCATAGACATCATGTGCATTTATTTAGAATGAGATAGATATATCCTTCTATATTTAGAACCCTTTGATAGAACATTTGATTAGCTTAATCGAGAGATTGGTTGATTAGGTGAGGAGAACCTAGCCATTAGTGAATTCATAGTACCTTAAAAGAGAATATTGTCTATGATTTAGTACCTAATTAGGGAACTCGTAGAGTATTTAGTACCTAGTGGGAGGTGTTCGCTATAGTATCGATCTTAAGTGCTTTTGGGAGCCTTGTTGAGGGCTTATATCCTATCCATCTCGAGAAAGAGTTTAGGTGAAATTAGTGATCGCTCATATGTCTTGTCCATGGGAGATTAGAATTAATTGCATGATTACTTTATTATCTATGTCATGATTGTTGTTAATCTCATCATTGTATCATTTGGAACTCATTTATTTATCTTTGCATTCATTTTATCTTTTATTTCTTGAATTGCATTTATTTGCATGCTTATCTATCCTCCTTTCCGATCGTCCTTATAAAATCACGATAAATTTAAGATCGCTTAAACTCTAGTATCTACTTCCCTTAGGTTCGATAAATTTTTTAATTGGTCATCCCGACTATAAACGATCAATCAAGTAATTCAATTAATAAAAAAGAGTAACTTAAAAGAAATATAAAGAAATCAAGCATGAGTCTAATTTTAAAGAATAATCTAGTTCGTTATTAAGGGTAACCGAATTAATAAAAAAGAGTATCCTAAAAAAATATAAATTAAAAAATATAACATAAAGAGTAATTCAAAAACTTGTTCATAGTAACCTAATATATTATAAAGAGTAACTCAATTGATAAAAAATAGTAATCTAAAAAATGTTGACCAAACTGCACAATATAAAGAGAAATATAAAGAAATCAAACATGAGTCTAATTTTAAAAAGTAACATAATTCGTTATTAAGAGTAACCCAATTAATTAATAAAAAAATTTTAAAAAAATATCTAATATATTTATTTTAAAAAAGAATAATCTATTTTTTATAGAGAGTAATCTAAAATGACTTCATACTCAGAAAATTAAAGTTCAAATCAAGGAGTACCTAATTTATTTTAAAAATTAACTTAATTCATTATAAAGAGTAATCTAATTTATTTTAAAGAGTAACTCACTTCATTATAAAGAGTAACATAATTTATTTTAAAGAGTAACCACTTTATTATAAGGAGTAACCTAATTTATTTTAAAGAATAACTCACTTCATTATAAAGGGTAATCTAATTTATTTTAAAGAGTAGTAGTAATCTAATTTATTTTAAAGAGTAACTCAATTCACTATAAAAAGTAACTTAATTTATTTTAAAGAATAACCCATTAATAAAAAATAGTAAAGCAATAAGATAAGCTAAATAACATTGTTGAAATAGAGTAGAGTGATTGAAAGGATAAGCTGCATAAAACATTGTTGAAACTTGAACAGTGGAGAGATTTTGGGTAGCAAACAGCAGTAAGAAATGGTAGAATAAAATATTATTAAAGCAAAAGATATTAAATTTACAAGGAATAACAGAATGAATTAAAGACAAGTATACAGCCGTAGCAAAATCAATCCAAAACAACACATAATTTTAAATTCGTGAAAGTCAAAATTGAGGAAGTGAATCTCCCGAAATGTTCGAACAACACCCTCAAAATTGATTACGTTTTCTCAAACTTCCATCTCCCTCAAGCCAACACCGAAATCGATTTCTTCGTCGGAACCCAAAATTAATTGCTCTCTTCGCCAGAACCCAAAATCGTTCTCAGACCCATTTGCAGAGCCACTGCTTCTGGCCAATCGTTGTGGAAGTCCCATACAAGGCATGTTACGTCGTCATCTTCTTTGAAGAATAACCCACACAACTCTTACGGAGCAATGAGAAAAATTTCAGCATGATCTTCAAGGAGCTTTGCCATTAAGATGCATTAGATGTCTCTAGTGGTGGAGGAGTTACCGTCATCTTTAGAGGTTTCGTCATTGTGTGGAGATCTATACAACAATGAAGAGAGAGATGGGAAAGAATATCTGAGGAGAGAAATGAGAGAAAAATATATGGAGAGAGAAAGATAAATCAGTGTAATATCTGGAGAGAGAGAAAGATGAAATAAAAGATGAGAGAGGAAAAAAAATATGTGCAAAGAAAAAGATAAATCAGCGGGAGAGGGTAAATAAAATATTTGGAGAGAGAAAAATGAAATAAAAAGTGAGTCATAACCCGCGTAACTTTTTTTGACCCATATCTTCTAATAAGATCCAGTCGTGAAAAATTAAAAAAAAAAAAAAAAGTCTATCCTGGTCTTTATTAATAATAATTGCTAAACATTTATTTGTGGAACACTAATATCCCATGAATGGTAACAAAAACACTTATTACAAGTCTTTATTTTTAACATATTGGTGTACCTTAATTTTATTTTTTAATAATTATTTTCACACAAGTGTGTCAAAATTTTACAAAATTATAATTTGAGAAAGTATTTTGCAAGATGGTTATTATGTGAGATGGTGTTAAAAGTGAAGAAAACACATAATTTTGGGTATACTTTATATTTTTACTCGGAATCCATTCCACATATGTTGTAGCCGTAAAAGCGAAGGAAACACATGCAGAGATGAAAGAAAATGATAAAAAAAAAATAAAAAATTGAGCGTTATTAGTGATAAAGAAAGAAGCAAGAAGAAACGAAGAATGAATATGAATATCAATGGGTCCAAGAGGAGGATCGCCTCAAGACAGGCTTCATCTGCTTGTCTTCCTCTATTGCAATCATACCCAAATGCGATGGATCTTCCAGCATCATTTTCGCCACCAGGTACCCCGCCACCGACCACGTCTGGTTCTTCCGAGCCTGCTTCCCTATGTACCTTCCCTGCTTCCCGTCGTAGTATTCTGGCCAACTATCTTTCGACAGCCTCGTCTCCGCAAGCTCTATTGCACGTCTAGCGATCTGGGGCCGTCCCGTCTTGATGCACGCTGCTGTCAGCAGCCACAAAAGCACTGCAAGTGCAAGGAAGGAAGTATATTTATTTATGACAGGACAGGGACAACAACAACAACTAGTTACAGTGTACCTGGCCATGATCCACCATTGTGGTAGCTCCATCTTGTATTCTTCGGATCACACCCCGTCACGATCCTCCACTCATGATTCTCAATAGCAGGGTAACAAACTTTCAGCGGCATATCTCCAACCAACTCCTCCCATCTTGACTCGATCAGATCCATTATGGCAGTCGACTGCTCTTGTGTTGCCAGGGATGACAGAATGGCGATGCAGTTGCCCAAGCAAAACCAACGGAAATCCATGTACGAAGGCCCAATGTTGCCAATGAAATACCCTCCATGGAGCGGCATGAAGTCAAAAACCCACTCAGGCAGAGAATCCGGCATCACATTGAACTTGTTCACTGCTGTATGGGAATACTCCTCCGTTTTGTACCGGTATATGTCGTTCAGCTGCTTCAGGTCAAGCCAAAAGTAACTTCTTATGTGATAGCTCAGGGCATGGAGGCGCTTAACTATTCGTTCTATAAGCTCCTTCCCGGGGGTATCATGCTTCAGTAAGAGCATTGCGCATCTCAGGGCCATGAAAAAAAGAGCTTGTATCTCTATTGGGTACCCATGAACACCCTACCAATTGTAGCCAACATTCAGTCAGATAAATGCATTGAAGAAAATATGGAGAGATTTCATTTTTACAGGTGAACAAGTTATCCCAAATCAAGCATTACTAAATCAACCACATAAAACAAAAACTCACCATTCTACGATCAATCATACAGCAACCATCAGCGCAAAGGAGTGTTGGAAATGTGTCAAAGCCTTCTGAGAGGCATAAACTGAGTATGAGGCGTATACCCTTCTGGCATTCTGGCATTTCAGCCAAAGAAGTGTCTCCAGTGGATTTTGTGTAGGCCCGTAATAGTATAATCCACCAAAAGCCAGAATCTACCGGAGCCACTCTTCCAATTGCACTCTCCCCAAAGTCTGCTATCAATGTCTCAGAATTCCGGATTGGATCGTGCAACACTTTGAAGCTTGCTGGCATAACACCTTCACCCAATTGGAATCTGTCAATTTTTTTCTCCCATGACTGAAGACGAAGGGTCTTTAAGAGAAAATTTTTTACCACTTCAGGCTCCCCATTCATTAGAAAAGCCAGGGCACTGGGAACAAAATCCCTAACAAATACCTGCATAAGATAAAAGCTTCAGAACCACACTACAGTCTATTTCAATCATAAAGAGATGCCATGCTAACATTATATGGAAGAACATTACTGATGCTAAGTTAGGATCATGATCAAGTGTGCAATCAAAAATGAAATAGACAGAGAAATCCAGATTATTCCAGTCAGATAGAATGGATAATTTTTGACATTACAAAATCATGAGTATGGTAAAATCTTCCACCTAACATGGAACGAAGCCTTCCTGCTCTCACCACTTATCCCTATCAATCCCACCTCTAATCTTCTTCCCTCTCGTCACATTATCTCAGCCCCCTAGATCCACCCGCTACAATATTCAAATCAAATTATACAAACAGCAGATTAACAAAAAGTGCAGAGAATGGAATAAACTCCAACACCATGAACACCTTGAGCTGCCCTGAGTGATTTTTCTTCATAAAATCTTCAGCAACCAAAAACAGCACAAATAAATAAGCATCCATTGAACCTAGCTTTAATCTATATTCATAAAACCTGGAAGTTTCAAAAGATTGAAGACATAGCAAGCAAATCATCCATATAACTCTACAAAATAAAAACAGAGCAGTTGCAAACAAACAATTGGACCTGATCGTAGTTGAGTTTTTCATCAGAGTTATCCAATGCAGCGATTGTCCCCACAGGTTGACCGCGAAAGAATACCAGTGTTCGCCTAATATTGTCCCAAGCCTCTGCCACCATGGGGTGCGGATCACTGTTAATCCCATTCGCAAATTGTGATATGGGAGTATTCAAGCCGGATCTTCTGCCGGGTGAATATACGCCCTCAAAATTGTCAAAAGCTCGATGGAAGCACTCTGCTCTTGACGGTGGATAAGGAGAGTACCCCACTGGCAAATCACTGAAAGATCTCTCATCACACGATCTCTGTCTTTCCAGATTCAAATTCCTCGGTCGATTGGGTAACCTTGAAAAATCATAATCCTCCAATTCGTTACCAGTGCTTGGTGATTCAACATTCTTAACACAACCATTTTCAGGCAAATCTACGGTTGATGTGGACATTTTTCGGAAACCCTCAAGAATACTCACTGGTGAGTTCTTGGTAATCTGCTCTGCTGCAATCAAAATTGAGCAATATTAACTCTCACACACACACCGTGCAATCACATCACATCCCTATTAAAGCAAAAAAAAAAACATTTCAGAATTTCTAAATCATCGCCGTTTAAATCAATTCAAGAAGTGAAAAAACAAGAAACAATTTGTAACCCCAAAATCGTTTAACAAAGGGAAAAAAGAAGTAAACTGAAGCAAGCACACACATTCGTTTCACGTACGTCAACTCATTCGCATCCGGGCGAAGAAATGTATCGCCGGAAGAAGGAGGGCGATATCTACGAAATGGGTCCAGAAAAATGAATCAAGCGAATGTAACATGCATCAAGAAAAAACATAAGTGTAGTGGATGTGTGTGTGAATATGAGAGAGATACATAGATGCGTGAGAGAGAGAACCCTACTCAAGAGTCACAGGAAGAACGTGAAGGGGAGAAGAAAGAAACATAAGATTTTCCTCCTCTTTTTTTTTCTTTTTTTTTTTTTTTGAAAATCAAGGATGATTCAACGAAGGAGAAAAGAGCAGCATTTTTTCAATTTTGGAAATTGTATCTCTGCATAAAAATATATTAGTGGCGGTTACCGATTTTAAGTGAATTAAGTCCATACCCCATATTTTGTTACTACTGTTTTTTTAATTTTTTTACTACATTTAATTAGAGTTACTAGTTACTCCTATTATTTTAAAAAGGAAAACCTTCACTAATATTTTTTCATATTTCTATGCTTGGTTCATTCAATGCGCGAAAAATATAGGGGTTATTTTGGTACAACCGTGCATTTAGGGTTTATAAAGTAAAAGTTAGGATTTAATCGGTAAATATTATATTTACTTTGATTATTTTATTTTATTTAGTGATTATAATTAAATAAAAAATTAATTTAACGGTTTAGATTATCCAAGTGTATACTCGGTGCATTTCAGGATTTATAAGGTAAAAGTTATGATGTAGTGGGTAGTTATTATATTTATTTTAATTATTTTATTTATTTAGTGTTTAGAATTAAATAAAAAACTTATATAACAGTTTAGATTATTCAGGTGCATCGATGCACCGGATACGTTGCAATTTAACTAAAAAATAGTACTTTCCCCCCACGGAAAGTTTTCATTTTACTATATTGGGTGTCTTATTCAAATATTCTCATTTTTCATTTTTTTAGTAAAAGGTCCTCACACATGGCCCACTGACTACTAATATAATTATACGCTATAAATAAATAAAATAATAATACTTCTTAATTCACGTGTAAAATACAACGGTGATCTTTCATAAAATAATAATACTTCTTGATTCATGTGTAAAATACAAATGGTGACCTTTCAATGAAACGGAGGGAATAGTAAAATACATCATTAACATCTACATTCATTCCATATAAATCTATTAATAAAATTAAGTTAAAAACTTGTGTGTCTCGGGGACACACCGTGCACCCATAGCTTTTAGTATTAAATTATATACTCCTTTAATATTAAATTGTGTGTCCCGGGACACAAGAGACCAACCCTAAAATTAATTGTACAATTATGTACTTCACTATTATTTTAATTGTACAATTATGTACTCCAATATTATTTAATATATAGTGGATATTTGTATTAATAGGAGTGTGCGCCCATAGCTTTTAGTATTAAATTGTATACCTCTTTAATATTAAATTGTGTGTCCCTGAACACAAAGACCAACTCTAAAATTAATTGTACAATTATATACTCCACTATTATTTAATATATAGTGGATATTTGTATTAGTAGGAATGTAGGTCATATATTTTAATTGTATTAGTGGATGTGCGTGTTTTATGTGGATAAAAAAGAAAAGTGGATTCTTTGATTGAGACGCCCAAAATTAAAAAAAAAATTGACTTAATTGAATGGAAGGATATCTTATATATATATTAATTGTGAATACACTGCTATAAATAACTTTTTAAAAGTATGAGGTGTCGCGACGTGGTTAATTATCGTATTTTTTATTTTTAATTTCATATATATAATCTTTCTACTTTTATTTATTTATTTTTATTATTATTCATGTATATCTATAAATTAAATACCACCTTTAATTATATTTTTTTATTTGTTAAGAATAGATAATTAAACCAATCAATAAAAATATATCGAACTTTATTATTATTCATGTACATCTTCAAATTAAACACCAGCTTTAATCACATTTTTTTATTGGTTATGAATAGATATTTTTATTTTTTATTTTAATATCACATATAATCTTTCTATTTTATTATTATTATTATATTACTAACTAGTATGGATCCCGTTTATTACACGGGTTTAAAGTTATAATTTTAAAAAATATAATTCAAGTTTAATATAACTATCTATTTAAATTGAAATGTAAAATTCAATTTATATACACTCAAATGTGAATTTACTTACGTTGGTACAAACTTAATTTCATTGTTAAATTGATTTACTAAAATTTTCAAAAAAAAAATATTAAATTGATTTTTTAAA
The DNA here is from genome assembly GCA_023678885.1 of Pogostemon cablin. Taxonomy (NCBI): domain Eukaryota; kingdom Viridiplantae; phylum Streptophyta; class Magnoliopsida; order Lamiales; family Lamiaceae; genus Pogostemon; species Pogostemon cablin. The sequence continues at coordinate 34,844,403 of CM042952.1, read as the reverse complement.
TTTTGTTATGTTGTTGTAGAATTTAATTTATCAAAAAAATTTAAATATGTTAATTTAATCATTGAAGAAAAAAATTCATAATAAAGTTAATTAATGAAAAATAAAAAAATTAATTCAATATTAATCAATTCGATGAAATAAAAAATTAACAAAATTAGTTTAAAAGAATTATAGTATTAACCTTGAAAAAAAATTAATAACATAAAGAAATAAAAAGATTAAAATATAATAAAAAATTAAAAGAAAAAATAATTAAAATAATTTTAAAAAAAATAAATAATTAAAAAAGTTTGAAAAATATAAAATAATATTCATAAAATTAATAGAAAATTAAATTAATAATAATAATAATAATAATGGATACCTTTATTCAGAATTTTAATAGTATTTGTATAAAACTTTTGTTCATTACTTGTGTATAATGAATGAATGAAGAATTTTATTTATAGGTGCAGAGTATATTATTTGCACAAAAATTCACATGAAAAACACCAAAGGAAAAAAAAATAAAAATCAATAAAAAAAGTTTAAATAAAAACAAAAATAATTAAAGATGATTTAAAATATATAAGGAACAGAAAAATAATCAATAAAAAATAAAAACATAAGGAATGGAAAACTTACTTTAAAAAGTGAAGATAATTTGTGTTTGTCTATATAAAAATTTATGTGAACTAATTAGGTGGAGAGTGATGAATTTTTTTTTTAATTTTTTTAATTTTTATAAATAAAATTTTATTTTATTTTTATTTGATCTAATCATATAAATATTCGAATCTTAAAAAAATTTATGTATTTATCACTAAATATTAATTAGTAATTATTAAAATTAAAATTAATTCAGGTAACGATCATCATTAGAATTTAAAATTTTTTGTAATTTAATTTTGAAAAAATTTTAATAACGTTAAAAACTTAAAGATTAAAAATTACTAATGATAATAAAAATTCGAATTAAAATAAAAAAATTAAGTAAATAGAAAAAATAATCTAAGGAGAAATCATAAAAAAATTTAGTTAAAAAAAAATAAAACTAATCAAGAAAAAAATTATTAACGTAAAAAAATAAAAGATTAAAAATTTGCATACTAATTAAATATTTAAAACAACATAAAAGAATTGAAAGAAATAATAATAAAAACAAAAGTTAATCAAAAGAGAATTTTAAAAATATATAAAAAAAGAAAAAATTAAAAAAAATATATATATATATATATATTATTAAATTTTAATGTTTGGTGAAAATATATTTAAAAAAACTAAAAAAATTAAACAAATAAAATTTAAAAGAAATCATACTATAATTAAAAAAAAATTAGAAAAATATAAAAGAAAAATTATAATAAAATTAATATATATTTTAAAAAAATAAAAAATTTAAAATAAACTTATTATAAATAAATTCGAAGAAATAAGAAAATAAAAAGAAATCATAAACAAAATTAATTACTTATATTTGAAAAAATGAAATTAATAACGTAAAAAAATTTCATACTAATAATAAAAAAATTAAATAAAAAAATATAATCAAATGTGTTACATATTAACCATTAAAAAAATAGAACTAAAACAAAGAAGAAAATAAAAAACATAAAAGAAACAATAAGTAAAATATAATCAAAAGTGAAATTATAAAAAAATTAATTAAAAATTTATAAAAATAGCCATGAAAAAATAAGTTAATTAAGTACAAAAATCAAAAGATTATAAAATTACATGCTAACAATTTAAAAAAAAAAGAGAAAAATAAATTAATTAATTAATTAAAAATTATAAAAGAAACATAAAAAATAAAAAATAATAATAATATATGGATACCTTACTTTAAATTTTGAAGAATGCTTTAATTTTTCGTAACGAATAAATTATGTGTAGAACGAATGAAAAAAGAGTCTTATTTATTGGTGGAGAGGGTATAAATTTTCAAAATCTTATAGGAGTAGTAAATATATGTATTTATCTATATTATTTTTTAATTAATAGTGATTGGATAATATTATATCAAATCTTTAAATAATATATGTATTTATCTACATTAAATTTTAATTAATAATTAATTTTTTTAATTTTAATTAAAAATTAAAATAATTAAGATTAATTCTGGTGAAGACACCTCATCAAAATTAAACTCTTCTTTAGTATATTAAAGATGTAATCTTTATATTTTAGAATTAAAAAAGTAAATCTTAAAATTAGGTAAATAAATCAATTAATAAAAATATATTTTCAAAATTTTTTAGTATAGTCTCATTATTAAATTATTACAATATGCATTTAATTTTCTTATAAAATATAATGCATCTGCATATTATGTGGGTATATATATATATATATATATATATATATATATATATATATATATATATATATATATATATATATATATATATATATATATGAGTGAGCCTTGCGTGCGTCCGGGCGCACAGGAACACATTCCGTGTGCCTTTAGAAATTTAGTATTATGAGTAAGGGTACATTGCTTTGGTCTAAATGGTATACACTTTAATTAATAAAAGGTACACCATTTTGTTCTAAAGGGTATACATTTTTCATTAATATTTTTTTTCTTTAGAAAATAAAGGGTACACATTTTTATACTAAAGGGTATATATTTAACACAAAATTCTAAAGGCGCACGGAGTGTTGTTCATGCGCCCAGATACACACAATAATTTTCTTTAGAAAATAAATGGTACACATCTTTATACTAAAGGGTATACAATTTAACACAAAATTCTAAAGGAGTATTCCGTGCGCCCGGGTGCACAGGAGTTTTTGCATATATATATATATATATATATATATAAAGAGAGAGTACAATCACTGAAAAGATGTACATACTATACATTAATATTACACTAAAACTATTACTATTAAAAAATTGTATAAAATTATATTAGTATTCTAAATACAGTCCCTGCTAACCCTCCATCATTAGTAATTACAATTCCTAAATCTCTATGAGTATTGAATACTTTCCCATTATCGTGGCTTCTAAACTGTGGGTAAAACCATAAAATACTTATTAGTAATTATTACTTTTCTCATATTTAAAAAAAAAAGATATTTTCGAATATACTATCCCATAGTTATAAAGATATTTTTCCATGCCATTAAAAAATCAATTACTCCTCATTATCACTTTTTTATACCACACCACTTAATTCTTTAAGCTTAAGTTGTGGCCTACAACTTCCAAATTTTAAATGTATGCTTTGGATTATTATCCGCATGGAACAAATAAGATTGATCTCCCATGGCATTTGGGATTAATACTAATAATAATTAATCCCGATAAATACTTCTGAACGAAAACCACATGTTTAATTTGGTTTTAGTGAATAAGGAAGTAGAATATTTGATAAATACATTCTCCCATACCAAAATACTATGATATCACCTTATTTGGATTCAATGTTTTCTGAAAGTCCAGTAACTGAGTTATTTCTACACTTAGAATATGTTTCATAATATATGCACTTTTGTTAACTTTCAAAGTAAAAGAATATGTCACATAATTAGTAAATTTTAATTTATAATCTGAATACCTTTCCTAATTAAAATGGATACCCTTCCATATGAGTATATATATTATTAAAACGTACAGGGTAATTTTATTAATAAGAACGTTTCGTGATTAATTCCCTATAAAAGGAGATTAATTATTTAATTATCTATACAATAAATATGCCAATGTAGTGCATCTCAACATCAACATTTTAACTTTAGGGACCGGTTGGTACGAATTCATCAATCGAAGTGCACCAACTAAACATAAACAATGAAAATTAATATACATCTATTTTCATTACCTCCTCCAATACCTCTAATACCCCTAAGACGAAGAATGGAAAATAAGAAAATATTTATTTTTTAATCTGACTACCCTCTACGTTTTCTTTAAAAAAATTCATAATGTATTGAAAGGTCTCAAAAGAAAAAGGAAAAAAAATCATAACTGAATTATGCAATAAACCCAAAGTGAAACATAATGATCCCTCCATTTTGAATTATATTGCTAATGAGAATTCTCGAAAGGAAACCACCGAGAGTGGAATGATGACTGGTAAGACAGCAGCATAAGAAGAAGCAGCAGCAGTGCCACACCCCAAGGGAATCCAGCCACCCCACGAGCCAACTCTCGCCGCCCCTGCTGTGAAGTAAAACTTGAGCCAAGCCAAGCCAAGCCCCACCCGACAGCAAGAAAAATAAGAGCAATACAGGTAGAAAGAAAACAAAAATCTTGAAATTGATCACAGTATGCTCCTTGTAAGCAGTGTATTAAGATAGAGATAACAAGAAGATGACAATGGCGAAAACGGAAACCAGAGAAAAAGGAAGGGAGGATAAGGAGCCTCGATTCCTCATGTGAATCCAATCCATTTCTTCTAAACATTGTCAAGAATGGCACTAACATATAGAGGGAAGGTAAGGGTTGCTTGAGTAGGAAGATGTCTTTAGCATATATGCCTTGAGTGCAGATTCTTCTCAATTTGCTTTCTTGATTTATAGTCCACACAAACAAGTGGATTCCAAGATTTATGTGACCAGTACCATATCACGCACATAATACAAATGGATTGTCTACTTTAGCAATGACTCGAAATTATTTTAAATCCGCATTTAACTGTTACTATTTCCATATTCCACTCAAAACTGAAATATATGAAGACCCCATTACACCATACTAATATTTCAACTCACTAAAAATGTAGGCAGTCACTTTTCTGCACATTGAGGTATTTTATGAAATAATAATAATAATAATAATTTGAATCACATTTCACTGCACCTTAGCAATTATTACCTCCCTGAGAGTCCTGTCTAGTTTTTTTCATTGCTGGATAATATTTTATCTCATATTTTTACAGCAATAAATAATGATACAATTAAATATCATAAAATAAAAAAAACACTAATCCGATACCAAAAAAAATAAAAAATGTTGTCACAAAAAGATGATTCCATTGACCAAAAAGCCCAGAAAAAGTTGCAACCTTGCAATTAGTGGTCACTGTAAAAGTCATCTTGTACCATAGCTTAACTTAATATCATATACAGTTGCATAGAGCAAAGATCTGGTAATGAGTAAGAAATGGTTAATTATTAGTAGAATAATGTAGCCATATAAAATTACTTTGACACAATCAACATCTACCATAACATATGTTACAAAATGCTAATTATAGCAAGAACCGAAAATTAATATAGATACAAAATACAATAGCTGACAGAGTAGCATACTTCCCCATCTGTATGTTAGTCATCTACTTTTTTGCCACCAATGACGCTATTAGATGAGATAGCCTGCACACTTTGAGATGAAGAGCATCCGGTGGAAGAGCTTCCATCAGTAAGGCTCGTTTCCTTCCGGACAACTTTTTTCGCTTTTCTTTGTTTCGAGGAGAAATCCTGCACAAACATCATCCAACAATTAGTTCCGAAATGCTAAAACAAACATACTGCAAGTGTACAACCATAATTGCCATCTATCCACCTGTTCGACTGTAGATCCAGGTGTCTTAAGCTCCAGATCCGTTGTTATATCATTTGAGTCATCACTTTTCACTACTCTACTCTCTCCATCTGATGTTTTATTTCTCGGGTCTTGTTTGCTTGTAGGATGAGACCTTGTACCTTGTTGCATGATTTGAGAGACATGCTGTGTGGATTGTTGGTCAATCATGGCATTATGAGTCATGTAGGGAACATAAGTGGAACAAGGGTTCGGAACAACTGCAGGGTTTTGATTCCCATAGAATGGATACGGTTGCAATGATGGATGCAATGGAATTGGTCCAGCTGGTACAGGGACAGGCAACGGAAAGGGGTATGAAGATGGATGCATGACAACCGAATGATCCATTCCACCCCATGGATACATGGCTCTTAATCTTTGTTGGTACTGGGCATTAAGGTTCTCGATATCAGATTTCAGGGATGACTTTTCTTCTCTGAGATCATTTTTCTCCAGAGTCAACTGCTTAAAACCAGAAAGAATAATATAAATCTTGTTCTAAATTTAAATGGTCAGATAGAGAGAGATATCACCTCACGAGATTCCTCGGTGAGTGCTTCATACTCGGATTTAAGTCTCTCCACTTGAGCAGTCAAATCCTTCAGCATTTGTATTGTATCAGTAAGAATAGAAGCTTTGTCATTTTTAGGCCTATCTGGATCTGCAAAAGATTGAGACAAATTACCAGAGATTTCTAAAATTTCCACCATATTGAGCGTCCAACAAAATATAGTTGAAAAAAACAGTACACCCTTCAAATTATGAAGTGTATGGTAAAAAATGAATCAAGCTTTCACAAAAAGTAATTTGTCACAACTGACTATCGCCCAAGAACCAACATCATAGCCACTAAAATGGAGCTACTTCATTTTATAGACAATAGCATAAGCTAAGACAAGAAAACAGCTGTTGCAACTTCTTCCACAATACATTAACAGCATAAATCATATAGCATACATAATTGGTTTCATAATCCTAGGAGTTGTTTGGAGTAATTAGGTGAGCCTAGTATATGTGTCTAGGACATGATCACATTATATTTTTCCAATCTATTTGTACTATATCTCGAGTGTAGGTAATTCTCTTACCTCTCTCGTTTTTCATTTGAATAAAAAGAAATTATTTACTGATCAAAAAAAACATTAACAGCATAAATCCAAATCAAATCTTTTAAGAGCTCCATGATTAGCATGATGTGTTCCAAATAATTAGGATTGTATTGCCTTGCATAGGTGTACTATGTACAAACCAAAGGAGGGTTTACCAAGGGCATTCCCCAACTCCATGAATTGCTCATTCAGGCGATCCCTCCTTAACTTCTCACGATCAGCTTTCTGAACTTTCCTTGTAGTAATAGAGTCCTTTGCTTCGGCTTCCATTCTTAAATCAATGAAAAGCATGAGACTGTGAATAAGAAATCAAATAAAGAAGGGGGCATAGAGGGAAGTTACAATGGGACTGATGAAATACATCAGTATTAGCCTCAAAATAAAAATATAAAGCATGCAATTTAATTAGAATTCTTCTTCGACAAATTGACAAAATATATTTTGTCGAACTAAAGTAAAACGCATATGGTTCCATTTGAATATCATTGGATGCACTTTCAAATTTAAGAATTTTCAGATTTGAACCTAGCACAACCAAAATAAACAAAACCTAAAAAATTTGATTAGCCATAATCCACTAATAAAATTCTCCAAATTGCCAGCATATATCATTCTTTCATCATTCGACATCTACAAAAATTAAAATAAAGAAAAACCCATGATATTTAGCATAATTATAACCCAGTAATAAAATTAATCTCAAATTTGCCCACACATATCATTCTGCATCTAATAAGATTCTCATGCATACTAGTGTTGATGTACTATAGAAAGCGATAATGTCATAATCCATTAATAAAGTTAATGTCCAGGTTAATACTAAAAATAATAATTGCATTGTGGAAATATAAAACTAAACTCACGAGAGAGGGTTCGACAGAAATACAGTATTTCCAGCCCAAATTTATGTCGAACTTAAATGAATACAACTCCACCTTCCGACTCTACGGCTTCAATTTCGATACTGGAAAACAAAATTAACCATAAGCCAGTCGCCTAGTTTCTCAGCAGCCGACAACGCCAACTGGTAATCCACCGCCCACCAAGTATCCCGAAGTTAAACAATCAACTACAAGTTCAACATCGACATATTAAGTACAATCACCCACAAAAATTACAATCCGCCAATTTCAAATATGCACAAATCGCTACTAGCAATAATTTCAAGGTAAAAACAAGACTTACATAAGGAAAATTGTAAAATAACATAGTTCAAACCTGCAGTCGGGATTTGGCCCACTCTCAGAAACTGCTCGAATTCTGCATTGGTTGAAAGAGAGCGCCAGGATTCAATTCATCCATTGTAGAAGGAAGAATTGTCAGAATTTTTAAGGTAATATTTGTTTCTTTTTAAGAAATTAGGGATAGGGATTGAGCAATTCGCTGGGAAATGTTTGAGGCAGTGCTCTTCCTATACGACACCGCATTGCTGTTGGTAGGAGAGAGAGTGGGTGGGCTTATCCCATTTTCTCAAGTCTCAACACTAAAGCTGTCTACTTTCTTTTAGCCCCACAACTTATGCTTAATGTATTCTTGGCCCAAAAACAATATTTTCTCATTGTAGTGTGATTAATTCTATTTTTATAAAATTATTATTTTTTAATATAAAAATTGATGAGTAATTTTTTGGGATACTAACTATTAATTACAAATGGCATAGCAATCGGTAGACCATAGGTTGGCCCAACCCAATCCTCTCGTACTAGGGTTGGCTCCTCGTAGTTCTCCCTTTAACATCAACCGTAGATAGGAACAGAACTGTCTCACAACGTTCTAAACCCAACTCAAGTACCAATTAAATCGGCGAACAACCGAATCCTTGGGACCTTCTTCCGTCGACGGGCAGAACCTCGGGCGCCATCGTCTAACTATATATACTACGTTTATTTAAAAATATGAAATTTATTTTGATGATTCATCAATCGGATCGTGATTAGACAACTTTCTAGTTGTCAATTCCAGATTTTTTCCACTTCAAAATATTTTGAAGATCCAATTTTTTGGGTAGGTTTCGTTCATTAAATTATAGTCATATATTCTGCATAATCAATTAAATGTTTTGCACAAATAAATGCTCCCTCCGTCCCTTGGTAAGAGTCTCATTTGCTTTTGGACACGTGGATTGATGAGTATTATTATTTAATGTGTAGTGGGTAGTTGTATTAGTGGATGTGTGGGCCCCATGTTTTAATTGTATTAGTGGATGTGAGTGGGTCGTATGTGTCCAAAAAAAGAAATTGGATCATTTGGACGAGACAACCAAAATAGTAAAATGAGACTCTTACCTAGGGATGGAGGGAGTATATATCTTCACAATCCGTATATAAATCTACAACATGAAAATATTTACATATAGAATTCATTTCTCATAAATATGTTAAATTATTGCCGCACAATATCTAAAGACAACTAAATGGCAGTTTGCTTCTACTGACCTGGGGTGTCTAATTTTCTTCCTTGATGACATGGCACCGTCAGTTTTTTTCAAGCACCTTCCTTTTTTATTTTTTTCATTTTTTTCTATTTATTTTTACGTTATTTTTCTTCAGTATTTTACATTTGCCATTCTTTTTCTCTTTCTTGAGTTTGACGATCTCTCCAATCTAATGCTAAATTTATTATAATTTAATGGTATTTAATTTTTGTATGTATGAGATGAAAATGCAATTTAATATTTCATTTCTCATATCTCCCTATAAGCTACTATTCTCTTTCCATTTTTCTTTTTAATTTCGTTTTTAAACATAGTAATATAATTTATGCAAATTTGTTTCGTAATATTTGATCCTCCAATTATCTCAATGCAGGTTTCATGAGATTAGATGTGCATACTATCTACCATTTGAGATTCATGAGATTAGATGTACTCATAATTTGATCATTTTGACTCAATGCACCATGTATATGTTGAAAGCTACTTACATTTAAATCATTGTTCTAATTTTTCCCCAATGTTTAGTCCCCTATATTAATTTTTGTGAATTAATTTTTTTTTCTCTTTATTGTCTAAAATTTATTCCCTGTTTTATGTTTTATGAAATTAGATCTGCTCTTTTTTTTTTTCATTCTTTATTTTCTACATTCTAGATTATAATTAATTTACAAGCTTCATTAAATTAACTATTTTTGGAAATTCAATTTATCTTAAATAATTTTATTTTATTTTTCAATTTTCATAAATAAATTGTGGATTAGTACAATGAGATAATTTTGTAAAATCATATCTGATGAATAATTTAAGAAAATAATTGATTAAATTTTGTAACCATATCCCATTTGTCAATGATTTTGATGATGTTAATTTAAATGAATCGCTATTTAATTAAAAATTAATTTTATATGGTACAAATATTTATAGTAATAATGTAAATATTTCTTAAATATATACCAAAATAGATTGATATCTTTAACTGAGTAATTAAAAATGATGAGTGATGAAAACTATTACGCATAACTCATTGGACACCATTAATATTGATGAATAATTATTCAAATATTTAATTTAGATAATTAAAGATATCTAAGTAATGGAATTTAATTCAATTTAATTATATAAATGATAGACAAATAAAGATTATATTCAATGTTAATAAAATATATATTGTGATAGTATTATTATTATTATTAAACGATAGACAATCTTAAATTTTTATGAAAATATTGATTAATGATAGCTAATAAATATTAATTATTATAACAAATGGAATATCTAATAACAAATCATTGTATTAATCAAAATTTAATAACAATACTTTAAATAATTATATTTAAATATACAATCATTGAATTTAGAATTTATGAGGATTGTTATTAATTAATATTATTTATATTGTTTTTCGTAAACTTCATCCAATTATTTATGTCATTAATTATAATAAATTGCATGAGATTTGCAATATCCCTTTTATATATATAGTAGATTTTTATTTATTTTTTATTTTTTATTTATATGATATTTGATCAGCGTGAAATTCATTTAGAATTTTGGGCTTAATTGCATGAATTTAATTGAATTTATTTGGATTTAATTCAATAATTAAACATGATTTTAATGAAAATACTATTAATTGCTTGATTACTTGGAGAGAGGTATTTTTGTGTATTTTTGCAGTAAAATGGATGTTTTTAAGCTTGAAAGAGCGATGGAAGAAATGAGAATTAAATCGGGACGAAAACGAGAAAAAAAAGATAGCAGTAGAAAAGACAACATTTTGAAAGGGGAATACGACAACACTTTTACTGAGTGTAGAGAAATGAGTAAATAGACAACAGCCTTAAGTGTTTCGTTTCAGCGTTGTCTATTTAAGCTGAAGAAAGCAGAAATTTTGATTCTGTAAAAGAAACTCGATCGAGTTTTGCTGATGAGGGTTTTTATCCAGTGTTTCGCGCTCACGAAAACGAGAAAAAAAAGATAGCAGTAGAAAAGACAACATTTTGAAAGGGGAATACGACAACACTTTTACTGAGTGTAGAGAAATGAGTGAATAGACAACAGAATTAAGTGTTGTCGTTTCAGCGTTGTCTATTTAAGCTGAAGAAAGCAGAAATTTTGGAGTTTTGCTGATGAGGGTTTTTATCCAGTGTTTCGCGCTCACAAGATTGCTAAGCTGAAGAAAGCAGAAAAGACAACATTTTGAAAGGGAAATACGACAACACTTTTACTGAGTGTAGAGAAATGAGTGAATAGACAACAGTCTTAAGTGTTGTCGTTTCAGCGTTGTCTATTTAAGCTGAAGAAAGAAGAAATTTTGGAGTTTTGCTGATGAGGGTTTTTATCCAGTGTTTCGCGCTCACAAGATTGCTAAGCTGAAGAAAGCATAAATTTTGATTATGTAAGAGAAAACTCGATCGAGTTTTTCACTCCTCGATCGAGTTTCGCGGAGGTGGAGGATAGAACTCGCGACCTCCTCGCATGTGGAACGCGCCTCCAACTACTGGGCTATAACCGGTTTATGCAACCAAACCGTATGGATATTTTATTTATTGCAATTTCCTGGAACTGAATTTTGAGCCAAAAAAATTCATTTCCATCCTTGTCTCACATCGAAAACCATCACAAAATTCCACTCACCCTTCAATTATAAATACCTCTCATTTTGGAAGTCTCACCTATTATTTCTCCCATTCTCATTCTATTTAAATTCATTTAAATATTTGAGAGAGCTTTTTAATTAAAAGATCTCTATAGTTGAGATCCCTCCCCCTTTCGGGGAGAGGAATCCGTGGTTTTAATGTTTTTTCTAGATTAGGATTTTATTGTTTTCCAAGAAGGTGAAGACACCAAGGAGTGGATGATCTTCATGAATGTAAAACTTCATTAAGGTGTAATCTAATCATATTTATTATCTATCTATTTTCTATGTTTTAGTGGTAAATTGATGGCATGATTATTGATTAATTTATGAAAATGTCTTGATTGAATTTCCGGCTTTGATAGGTTTTATTTATGAAATTCACATGCCTTGTAGTAATATGGGATTTATGTCTTTGATATTAGTGCATTATGATTAAGTTGAGTATTGTGTATCGGCATGTCTTGTCGTTGTTTTACCCTTAGTTGTTTTGCATGATTATCATATGTGAGTTTCTTCCATTTATTACATGTGGGTTTAATATAAGGGGAGCCTAGCCAAGGAGTCCTTATGTTTAGAACAACGTAAATGAACACTAGTGAGATCACTTGTGCCCGAGGATTGAACTAGTGAAGGGAACCTCATCCATACGAACATAGTACCTTGAAGGGAATTTCAAGTAGAATCGGTCCTAGGAGCTTTTTAGGGGTTGTGAAAACAATCTACATCCTATTTACCATGGCCATTGGGGATAGGTGGAAATCGTGATCGCCCTTACCATGATTTGCTTAAAAATGGAAAACAATTAAAGATGTTGGATGATTGATTATATGAGTGCAATATTAAAACTACCATGTCATTGAAAATCCAAAAATATTGTAATTAGATTTATTTTCCATGCATTTTATTTTCTTTTATTTTTAAACCTCATTTTCGATCGTCTCTAACCAATCATGATACTATACCTAAAGACCATGAATCCTAAATTTCCTTGGGTTCGATATTTTGTTGCTTGATCGCCCGGACTATAACGACCAATCAATATTTCAATGAAACAAATTAATCTAAGATTTTATGTTAACTTAATATTATAAATCTTTATTTTTACATTCAAATTCTCCCTACGAAGTACTAATTTAGGCAAGTCTTGCGTGATATCGTATCACAGTGAAATCATTTTACGCTTTTGTAATTAGTTATTTCTTTTGTTATAAAATGTTATTACTTTTTATTTATACTATATACACTGCATCATTATTACTTTTTATTAATTGAGTATCACTTTTTTTTTAATAATATTATCACTAAGAACATTCTAAATGTGAAGATAAATTTTAACTTTATTAAGGTTTTATATTCTCAATAAGCATTCAGGAACTAATCATTTTAAAGATCATGAATCCTATTTAATCAACAATTAATACATTTCTTTTTTAAATAAAAAAATCATTAAGAATAAAATATAAATAAATAGGCTAAAACTTGCGTGCGGATATTGTGCCTTTTATTTTAGTTGTATCCTTTAGTATTTTAGTATTAAATGTTATATTTTTTAGTATAAGAACGTGCACCGTTTATTTTATGAAAAAAATTAATTTTTCAAATCAAATATTGTATTATCCATATTTCAACCAATCTTTTCATTGAAAAAAATTATACTTTTATTAATTAAAGTGTATACGAACAAAATGTTATACACTTAACTCAGGGACGCGAGACACTAACTCATATAAATAATAATAAAAAAAAGCTTTAGAAAAGAAAAAGCCAAAACTTAATGATTACTTTAAATTCTAACACACTAAATTTAATTATCACTGTTAAAAAAAAATCTGAAAAGATATGTATGAGGATATCTATTTATTAATAATATTTGGTACATCTTGGTTAATATTTATTATATATATTAACATCTTGGTTAATATACAAAAGTTTCTGATAAATAAAATATTTTATTTGTGAGATATTAATTTGTTCAATATTAAATTAATTTATTTTTTCAATCAAGATTTTAGAAAATATATATTATTCAAAAAAAAAAACTTCTGAACTTTTTAATGTTAAGAATAAAGTTTCATAATTAAAAGAGATAAAAAAAATTGCAAATATAATTATGACTTCATTTAAAGATTCGGGTTTATTTTAGATATACACTTTTTTTAAAATAAGTATCGTGTCAATTTTTATTATGTGGTTAGATAAATGATTTGAATTCTTATGAAATAAATATTTAATTAATAGCGTACTGAAATAAAATTTCATGGATTTATATTTTTAAACTTTTGTACAATTATTATCGAAAGGTTGTGCTGTTTTACTCTACAAATTCGAATTTTACAATTTATATTAATTTAAAATTTCTAAATTTCAAATCATAAAGATCTCTCTACTAATGACTAGGTATCATTTGCAGTACTAGCTTCATGTCATTTGTTGTTATTTTTTTTTACATAATCTACTAGCTACAATCGATTGCCTACTCCAATATAAGATTGACATAACAGGACACGTTGTAATTTTTGAAAAAAAATTGTGTTGTAAATTACACATATTAATTTATTACAATATGAAAAAAAATTGTGTTGTAAATTACACATATTAATTTATTACAATACTCACTTAGTTATCGAACGTATTTCACATATTTTTATGCATGGAGATTAAAAAAAGCTTTTTTATGTAAAGTAAGAAAGATGATAAATGTTTTAGTTAATTTAATAAAAAATGAATGTAAAGTTATTGAGATACGTAAAAAAAAAGTATTAGATTGAGATGTGAGTAAAAAGTGGGTATTACTATAGTGTATCTTTTATCACTTTTTAATAAAAAGAAATATGAAAAATTATGTGGGACGAATAAAAAATAAAAATAAAATACTCTCCTAAACGGAGGGAGTATAAGACTTATAAAAATTAGTTATTCAGTCTGTCGCATAATTGTTTGTTTTTATGTGTTTCATTTTCTTTCTGACTCATAAAAGTTTTGACACTCTTAAAATGGTAAAAAAAATATATATAAATCAAAACAACTAATCTCCCTCATACATTTTGTTTATAAAAATATATCATATCTACTTCACACATAATATATTTTATCATTTACGTATAAATAAAGATAACCAAATTGGGAAATAGCCGGTAGATTGGCAAGTTTCACTTCAGTTGCAGGTAACCTCACACCAATTCTCTCACATACGTGGTGTAAAACTGTTAGGTCCAATCCACGTGGAAGCCCCTCTCCTCTCCACCATTCTGCTTGTTCTTTCTTCCTTTCGTTTCTCGACACAACATTTCTATTTCTGTGTCTCACTTTTCGTTCCTGGCCTTTTGTATTTGCGCATTACAATTTTCTGGTGCTTTAATTTTTCGACAGCTCCTTTTTCAATCTATTTTCAGATAAGAATTACTAGGCGCCACATTTCAATTTCTCAATTTTCAGATAAGAATCGTTTTTAGACACTTTCCCTCGGCGCTCCGCTTTCGAGTAGAAGACGACGACATCAAGGTATCTTCCACTCCCTCATCGTCATACTCTTTCTATGTATTTACGCATACAAATTTATCTCTCTCTTTATCTCTTATTTTTGGTGTGAGTAGCTTTTTAAGTGTCATCCATTAGGTGTTCGACAAATTGTTCAAAAGAAAATAAACACTGTGCACATTTTTATTGTATGATATGTACTCAATCTTGATTTCAAGCAGCATGCATTTTTCTGGCTGGGTAATCCAATTCTAATCCCTTTCTATTTTGCTGCCTTTCTTGTTTCCCGTTCACAGGTTCCTTTCTCTCGATTTTGATTTCAACCGGCGTGCATTTGCTAGCTGGGTAATCATGGCCAATTCTAATCCCTTTCTATTTTTCTGCCTTTCTTTGTTTCCTGTCCACAGGTTCCTTTCTCTCTTCGTTGCTGCAGCTACAATGGCACGGGTAATATCCCATTTTTCTTATGCTCTGTGACACATATTCGTCGCTGCAGCTGTAATGGCACATGTAATATCCCATTTTTCTTATGCTCTATTTTGTGTCACGACATATCCTATTTCACTGCATGCAACTTGGAACTCTATATCTGAAGAGAAACCTCATCCCCTTGAATGGTGGGTGCTGTGGCTTTGCTGAAATGGATTGCTACTTCTTTGTTAATTGTGTCAATTTATTTGGTTAATTGTCCTATTTAGGTGATATAGTCGGGTAAACTTATGAGATAATTGACAAAAGTACGTTATGTCTGCAATTTAGGCTAATCTGTGCACATGAGGTGTTTGACGAATGTCCTATTTAATTATTTGTTCAAAAGTGCATTTCCCATGTGTTTTTGAGGAATTTGTCTATTACTTGTTTAGCTTAATGCCTCAATCAGGCAATTTATCAGTATACTGCATGTGACATTAGGGGCTGTACTGCAAAATGATTTGCCTCTAGCCATACATCTCCGAAGAACTTTATTTTTCAGTTTATGCTCATATATCTCTTGTCTTACTTCACTCATAAATTAGTATTAATGATATCCATGAATTATTACATATGAGAATCATGGATAGACACGAGGTTATCAGGAAATCTGTTCTTCTGCTGAAGCATTTTGGCTTTTAAGCATCAACTCAAGGTCAATCAACCCAATTCTCATTTCCGCTTAAATTTCTAAGTTTTCCACTGGCCACTGCATCTGTATTTTGTTTATTTATTAGTTATGACACGTGAGAGTCGACAGCTTAAGTTGAGTATTTACGTTTGAACAAGTTACAGGTTAGTAGTTCCTTGGAGAAAATTTTCCACGTGTTGATATGTGTGCCACCCCTTGATATTGTAAATTGTTATCTGTTCATGAACTTCAAAATTTTTTTTCTTTTTTTAACATAATGATGCAAGCATGTCTAGCCAACTTCCAGATACAATTGAGCAAAGTCAAGCAGACTTGTAACTGGAAATTTACTTCATACCTTGAGAGGAATAGATAGCGTGAAATTCAGAGGTGGCAAGCATCAGCTGCATCAAAAGAATGGATTCCTTTTCTCTTGTTTCTATTGTCATTGTTTTGCAGTTCTATGTTGAAAATGAAGATGATTATCTTGATACTGCCAGCAGCTGATACAAATTCTGGGCTAGAGCTACACATCAATGGTCCTACTATAATTAATGGCTTTGATTGCTTTTTTTCCAAGAGATTGCTTTTTCTTTTTCTTCTTCTTCTTTTCTTCCTGTGTATGAATACCAAAACTAGATGCTTAGCTTCTTTTCAAAATTTTTATTGACAGGCTTATCATAATGAAAGGAGTATTGGGATGACGGAAGTGAGTTGAATCACACACCTTTTTTTTTTCCTGTATGTTGACTATGGCAGATGTGCGGAGGCTACTAATTTGTTGATTGAATATATCAGAAACTTGGCATCTATTGTAACTTTCCCATGATGCTGGAATATCTTATTTTTTTCAGAGTCTTTTTTATTTTGAGAATCATTCTAAAATATTTTGTTGATTGTATAGGCTATAAATCTGGTCAAAGCATCTCATCTGGTTCGTAGAAAGTTTAGTGCGTCATTCCTACAGCTTTCAAAAGATATGCTAATAATGGTTTGTCATTTATTATTCATAAATAAATATATATATATATATATATATATATATATATATATATATATATATATATATATTTCGTTTATCCTTTACACGTTAACTTGCTTCTTTTGCTTGAGAAATTCATGAACTTAGCACTCTTTATGTTTTGTAGGTCACTCATTAGTTCATTGCATAGGAAATTAGGTAATGAAGTTGTCTATGGATGAAGTTGCAACTCTCTTATATAGTTTTTAGACTGTGATATATCACAACTCTGTTGATGACTCAGGTTGAAAAGGGTAATTAAATGACTGTGAGAAAGGGGATGAAGCTATATCCAGGTTGACGTATATGGCTGCACAAGTAACGTGTTTTTCTGCATATGGATATGTATATGCTACATCTATCCTTATTTTTAAGACTGTTCATCTTAGATGCAAAAGTTATTCCCTATATATTCCAAATACTTGAGCTATTGATTGAGTAAATATATGTGGTCTCAAAGCTTGATACGAAGACGCAAAGTCCTTTTATGAGTTGGATTCAAGTAGAAGATTTTTTGAATTTCAATAAACTGAAAGGGATCCTATTCCGTTTAAGTCTAATATTTGTTGAAGTTGTGAGAGTAGGCCTCATGTTCATAAACTTCTTGGAAAAGCCAATAACTTATGCTTCTCTTAGATTTTCAATTAAGCACCACAAAGATTGTATCATTAATTTTCAAGTAAGCTTTAACATGTTTCTCCCCTTCTTTGCTTCGATCAATATTATGGCTTTTAACATATATACCTTTAAGTCTGATCTGCTCTATTTATGTACTCATATATTGATTTGTTCTGTTAACTTACTTAAAATATAGTCTGAACAAGAAATATTGATTTGTTGAACATGCATAAAATAAATTAACATAACAAATTGAGTATGGGAGCTACGATGAAATCTGATCAAATGCATTCAAAATATAATGTTGTTTCAGAATTTGACATTTTTAGGTTTTGTTATATGGAGGTTGAGTTATAAATAACGTGGAATAGTTGGGGATAAACTTTTTTTTGCTACTTTTGTTATTATTTCACTTTAATATAAGGCTTAATATTTTAGATTGCAGAACTTGTATCTTACAAATGTAGAGAATATAATATCTTTATGTTCATAATCATCTTAATTTTGTTCATTGGTTTGGACAGACTTTAAGCATGAGCAAGAGATGGAAATTGAAGCACTGGGAGCAATTCTCAAGGATGGTTTTGGAAGGTCTGTATCTTCTGCTTTATTTATCTTAAGTTTCTTTGATGTGTATGACTGAGCCTAAGCAATGTAACTTAAATTAATTGTTTGGATCTCCTTACTAGAAATTCAATCTAATGAAAGTGGTCTAAACACCTTCCAAGTAATCCTTAACCTCCAAGTTAAAAAAATGCCTCCTGATAACTCTCAACTTGTCTTTGCGCTCTAAGTTATCACTAACACAATGATAAGGGAAACCAACGAAATATTCTATTAGGTACTATAATTTATATGTCATTGTCAATTCTTTTCAAATTTCTATTACTTGGACCATGCATTGAATGAAACATGTTCTCTACTACACCTGATAACTCTTGTTAATTTTTACTCACAATCTGGTCACTTTGCTAATAAAATGTTATTGAACCAAAAGATAATATTTTTGTGTCTTATTTTAGGAGGCACGTTCATATGCTGATGATAATGGACTTTTGTACATGGAAACGTCTGCAAAATTCCAGGTGAACATTAGTGGTATATTCTATGAAATAGGTATGATGTTTTCTTTGATTCTATTATATAGAGGTTGAGTTGAAAGATGCAGTTGGAACATATAGTGTAAAACATTTATAACCATTCTCTTATTTACTAATTTCTGCCCATCTTTCATTTCATAATGCCTTTTTGTTCGAAGGTTTTATTCTTGTAAATTTTCAAAATGTAAATGAGGTTTTGATTTATTTTGCTCAATGACAGATGGACCATCATTAGTGTAGAGACCATGTTATGCTGCACATACCAAATGTAGAGACCATGTTATGTTGCACAAACCATCATTAGTGTAGAGAAGATGTTATGTTGCATTAGTGAGATGACAGAAATGAGCAATTCAAAATTTCACATGTAGATGAGACAAAGCTAATAGAGAGTTAGAGCCACATAATCAAAAACCCCAATCACCATTCACCACATGTTACCACCTGTCAACATCTTTTTTCAGAATTACAAGGGTATCACAATACTAGATATTGAATGTTTATTTGTATAATATTCACCCATCATTACCTGTTACAATTTTCCGGGCTAGCACCTCAGCAATGAGGTGCCGTTTTAACTAGTATTCGAATATAATAATTTTCTTCATCTACATAAAATAAAATAAAGTGAAAAAAGTTATGGGAAATAGATGGTATCATAATATATTATATTTCAAATGCATTTAGTCCCATGCGACAATACTAGTATTATACTATTGCACAGCATATTAAAGCATAATGATATGTTTTACATAATCCATTAAATGTTAATGGACAGCAGGGACCTGTGACTTCTCTCAGCGGCTATCTATGTGGATTGAAAGCGAAATCAAGAGTCAAAGACCTGGTTTTCCTATGAGATTCTGGCAACGGTGAACAACGATAGCTCTCCGACGAGACTGTGCAGTGGTTGTAGTTTAAGATTTTCAAACGCAATGACTTCAGCGTCGTGGATGGCAACCGATAGTGTCGTTTTCCCACAACAGAGGACCGGATCTGTAAAGGCAGCGTGTCGCGATTCATCTGAGTTCGGTTGCTACTGGTGATGCTTTAGAGGCGGCGGTGACAGATGCAGATTTGACGAACTCACTTACGGTGAATGATGGAAACTAGATCAATTTCTCTTCGAAGCAGAGAGACTTTTGGCGGCGAGATTTCCAACGATGGTGGTGGTGGACAACGACGAAAAGACGGCGCGGCGATCGACTGAACCAAATGGAGACAGATCAGTGGCTGGCGGCGACAGACAGACGGCTTGGAACGATGGCGCGGAGCTAGCGGTGGACGAATGAGATTTGGAGGAATTGGTCACAGTTGAATGAGATTTGGAAGAAATAGTGGGGAAGACGTGTCTGCAGGGAGAGGGAGGGGAGGGGAGAGGGAGAGGGATGATTTTGGTGCTGTTAATTACACATGTAAATAGGAGATAAAATTATATCAATAAATATTTAAATAATATTAGGGATATTATTATAACTTCTTGTATCCTATAATAAAAAATTTGAATGATTGCATCTCTCAGTAATAACCAGAAGCCAGCATCCCCAGCCATATGCTCCCTACCCATATGAGAACCACCACTCATATGCTCCCTACCCATATATGAGGAATCGATGTGGGACAATCCCACATCATAATATGATGCTCCCCACCGATATGCTCCCTACCCATACGAGGAATCGATGTCCCTATGGAATCGATGTGGGACAAGATGTGGGACAAGCGCACGTCATAACATAATGTTTAAAGGTATGTATTAGAAAGTAATTAATTTTTTTTTTTATGATTGAAAGAGTATAAAAGTTACTCTTAGGAGAGAAATATTTTTTATTCAATTGTTCAATTATTTAAAGCCTAATTTTCCATGTACATTTACAATAATTGAAGAGTTGAAAATCATACCTGATAGATTGAAGTCTATGAGCAACCAGAATGGCTATTCACCGTATCCAAGCTTTCTAGAAATCTTAAACTACGATTGAGAGTGGTCAAGAAATTCAAAAGAAGTATATATCGATGGAGATTTCATTCGTTTAAGCAGTAAAAAAATCCCAGTGAAGAAGTTGAGACAGTTGAAGAAATTGTTGGGTAGAGAAAGAGGGAGAGACCAACGAATTGTGCAAATGGACAGGTGGCAACAACGAGACGGCGGACTGTGGAGGGATTGAGAGGAAAGATTGTGGGATTGGGAAAGGGGAAAGGGTGGGGCGGTGGAACTGCAAATGGGTAAACAAGAGCGATTGGGAATTTGGGAGACAGAGAGAGATAAAGGGTAATTTAGGAGAGAGAGGGAGGTAGACCTTTTTTTCGTTTTCCCCTTTTTATTTTTATTTTTATTTTTATTTTTATTTTTATTTTTATTTTTACTTTGAGAGTAAACAGTAATGAGGGTACTCTTTGTAGTCTGGCTGTTTGCTTTTCCTTTTTCCATATTAGTTAATGTTTATGTTGGACCAAAAATTTCTCCTTTTCCATACACTAAAGTTTTTAGATCTCAATGGATTGTTTTGGTACGAATTGGTAAATACGTGGAGCTGATTTTGGATGCTAATTTCTGGAGATTCAAGTCCAGGCTAGTGTATATCTTCCTTTTGACCAGCACTACCTAATTCAAAATCTTTCTACCCAGGTATTTCTTGATTACCTCTCAATCTGTTGCCTTTATGTAAAGTGGTAATCGCACTTGGAAATATAAATGAATGTGTTTTTGGCTTATATTCTAGCTGATATTCTCAAACTACATTGCAAACCTTCTTTTGATTACTGATTTAGACACCCAGTAGGCTAGCAGCTGATTAATGATTCTTGGATGATGCAGATTTTTTTTATTACATAGGCTTCTAACAATGCATCCATATCCCTCCATCGGCTCAAGCAACTTTTCCTTATATTTTTGGTTTAAGCAACTTCTTACAGTTAAGCTCGAAGAATTTTTTCCTCTCACATTGCCTGTCTTTATGCATGTCATGACTTGTTACCCAGTCAGGCGCATATGATCTCGTCAGGTCTATTGTTTATGAGATTGATCAAAACCCTTACCAGAGTACCTTCTAAAATGGAACAATTGAGGTTACTGAAGTAGGTGGCATGCTTAGTGTTGAGTTGTTTTCTTGTTCTGCCTTGGCATATCTCTTCTTGGTCTTCTTTGGTTCTGGATACGAATCCAAATTCAGATTTTATCCAAGGTGATTATTAGTTTTGCCCCATTTTTATTCATAATGCAGCAGAAGTCATGCCATTTTTGCATTTATAAGTGATTTTCTCTGTTATTCTACAATTTGTCAATGGATAACTTATGAACTGTTGAAAGTTGATAGGATTTGCAAGTGGTATCTGTAATATAGTTATTGAAAAATCTGCCACGTAGTCTCAATTCATTTTTCCAGTGACCTTTAGCAAACCACCCACTGTGTTGATTCTTTCCAGTGCATTTCTCTGGTCACAAGGAAACGGGATTAGAATATCGCAGACTGTGTGAACGAGTCAGGCCTCTTTTTTGCTTAGATTATGTTGAGTCGTATGTGCTGTTTGTATGTAGCTACATGATGTTGTTAGCCTGTTATCATAAGGCTTGAAATGAAGTTATAGGTATCTGGTAACAATCTTGTGTGAAGGATGAAAGAAACAGATATTATTATATGGATCAAAGGTAGAGTTAAGCAGTTGATTTGTTGCTTGTTGCAGTGTAGCCCCTTTTCCTATTGCTCATGCAAGTTTACACCTTTATATGATCAGAAAACCAAGAGGGTTACAAAGGTGGAAGTTGGCGCTACTAATTTTGTATTCATATGTTCAGGGTACTGCTTATACCAGAGTCTCTCCACCAATTCAAAGAAGAAGAAGTAAAGCAGCATGCTCAGACAGTCAAATGTATTAAGCACTTCTTATTGAGGCAATGATATTTGTAACATAGCTTAGGTATTCAAATATACAAGGAAAGATCTAAACTCAAAAGGAGGTTCAACAAGTTAGTATGGAAGGACCTACCTCTATTGCAGCGTGAGGAATTAACTTTTACATTTTCCACTGCCTAAAATTCCATAAGTTAGCCCTTCTTTTTCCCAACTAAAATATGAGAATGAATTTAGAAAATGCCATCTCTTTTTACATTTCAACTATTGTTATTTTGTCAATCATTAAAACTCTCAGATTCCTTTGCGTATAGATATAATGGTGAATTAGTATACTGACGAATTTAGGTCATCTTTAGTTTCAATAGTACTATAGTGTTGGAACTCGTAGCCTGTGGGTAAGAGCTTTATTAACTTATTTTTGTTCAAATCTTAGAATTTAATATCTTGGTTTCATTTGATTTTGAAAATAAATATTTTTACCTAAATGAGTGGATATGTGGTCTGTGGACTCTGATGATAGTGGGGTTGTGTTGTGTTGTGCTGTGCTGTGAATGGAAAACATAATTTAGTCATGTAAATTTGTTATTATGCAGATCACATTTTTTTTGCAATTCTACCCAAGATATCTTCTCTTAGAAAGCTCATCATTCATACGTGCTCTCTTGTTCCATGCCCTGCATTAGATGAGACCGTAGGAGGAGGAAAATTTTCAGCAAGATTTTTTTTTTCCAAAGTATAAATTCTACCTTTCCAACGAGTTATTTATCAAACAATTTAAAATATTTGATGAAACATTAAAATGTATCATGTTATTTGACTATGTAAGTAGTTAATTGAAGAGGTTAATGTTTTATTGTTTGAAAAGTTCTAATTATGCGTATGGAATTGGATGGGATCTATCGCGATAACAAAGTAATAGAATACACATGAACACATTATAAATATGATCTAAATAAAAAAGAAGCTATTATTATAGAGTAAAATAAATAGATAATAAGAGTTATATGAAACCCTTAATCTTGGAAAATAATTGGTGAGTCTTAAATGATAAAAAAAAAATTGAACAACAGCAATGTTACACCGAAAAGTACGGCTGTTGTAGCTAAGGTTTTGGTCGACGCGTATTTAAATAAAGATATACATTATACATCAATTATTTAAAATTATTCATTGGTCCAAAACTTTATTTTATTCTTCTTTTAAATACTTCTGAGTGTTTCTACTTTGACTCGCCCGCCCCCACCGGTAAGTAGATTAAGTGTAGCAAATAATGAATTCAAAGTGTAATTATTTTAAATCTTTAATTTTATTAATCCTAACTGCACAAGAAGTCAACAACCTTAAGGTTTATAACAAATTTTTTTGTAAATCTGTTATTACAATTAACTTTATTATATTATTTTTTATGAGTTTTATCGTTGTCAATTCAATTCAATTAAATTAAGTACAACAATAAAAATTTGTATGTATTATGTCAAACATATTAAGATTGAAAATGAATAATGTGGTTTGCATGAATTAGCTGGTTTCTGTTCTTCTTCTACAAAAGATTATTAATATTGTTCAACTGTCTCACCAAAATAATAATCCAAAGAGAGTTGCTTATTATGCTGACAACTCAAAATCCTCCCCAATAATTTTTTTTTAAAAGTAAAAAAATAAGAAAATAATAATAAAGTTTAATGGTGAAAAAGGAGCCACAGATTTCATCCACAAATTTTCACCAAATTAATGGTATGTTAAATTTTGCTCATAAATGACTCGTGACTTCTAAAGCATAAATCATGGATTGTGTATTTTGTATTCAAATATATGCTAGCACAACAAAATTATATTAATGATAAATAAAACACAAGATATGATTTCTTGTACAAAAATTATTTATGTCAGTTCACTGAAGAAGAAGAAAGAGATTATTTATGGAAGTTGAGAAAGTCGGTACTAAAACATGTGCGATTTATGAGTGGCAATTAATTAAAGCATACTTAAATAGTTGAAATATCTTTATCAAAGTCCAAATTAATAATACAGTAAATATTTAGACTAAACACATTATTTGGTTGCAATTAATTAATTTCATTTCATAATTATTAATAGTGCTATAATTTTAACCTGCTCTTTACTAACTAAGAAACTTAAGATATCATGAAACGAAGCTACCGTCATATATATTAGTCTCTCCTAAATTTAATTAATTGGTGTATATATAGCTACCGTACTTTGTTGCATGACATTTTCTAATACGAGTTCTCCTCACATATAACTAAAAACAATTTATTACATAACAAATTGTAGAATGTTATAACTATGGAGAAATGACATACTATACTCCATACAAATATATGTACTTGAAATTATTAATAAGCATTATGTTGGAAAAAGACTATTGCTGCCTAGTTGAACGGCTCACCTATCTCGTAAATGTGAACAATCAATATACTATAACATATACCTATCTGTCATGAGACGTAAACCATCTATGCATGTTTATAAATTGAAATAATAATCTTCAAAAAAAAAAAAAATTCAATTTCATAGCTGTCAAAACTATAAACTTTAATTCATTTCTAACATGCATATATCCGAAATAAGAATAGACCAAATGGAGTAGATTATATTTCAAATACTTAAATCAAGACTATATCTCAAATATTTTTTGCACATTTTCTCACCCTTTTTTTTTTGGTGGGGGGGGGGGGGGGGGGGGGGGGTTAGAAGAAGAAAGACATAGAGTAGATGAGATTTGCATGCAATATTGAAAAGGGGTTTGGGTCATGAGTTGGTTAACAGATACAAGTGAGGAAACTCATTCAATGAATTTGATAAAGCCCTCCCATTACCTGTGATTGTGAATCTCACCACATATATTTTTAATACTTCTCCTTCTCACTTAGGTATATTATCATCATTCTTTTTTAAGTTTTGTTTTAATACATAATAAGATGTGATCTTTTTACAGTTTGTCGAAATCATTAAATACTACTCCATGAGGTTTGGTTGGTTATTACAAGTGGGGTGGCAACATGGGCCTTTGCTGGGGCCCAATATTTTTTAATACCTCTGTATATTTATTTATTGTGTTGATTAAAATTTAGGTCTAATATATATTTATTTATTAAGTTTGATTAAATTTTAGAACCAACCAACCATTTAGTTTTAATTTATTTAATTTAATGTAATAAGCTACCAAATTAATTTAATATTATTGGATCAAATTAATATTTTTTTATTGAATCAATGATGATCAATGAGATTTATCATTTATCCCCTAAAAAAATACAAAATCACTATCTGCTGTACATTTTTATTTTTTCTTAAAGCTAACAATATTTACGCATAAATTATAAAAAAACACCAATTTTATATTTCTTGCAAAATTATTAATTTAAAATGCCTAATTTAACAATCTAATCCTCAATTCTCCATTTTACTAGTAATTCATTTTAATACTATCCATTTTATATAGTCAATGTATCAAAGATATATATATATATATATATATATATATATATATATATATATATATATATATATATATATATATATATGAAGGTAAAGTATTTATTATTTTATAATTTTTAATGATTTTTTTCCTTTTCATATTTTATAAGTTATTTTTTTATTATAAAATTTATTAATATAAAAAAATAAAATAAAAAAATTGAGGAGCCTCAGTTTTTATTTTGACACGGGCCCCAAAATTTTCAGGGTCGGCCATGATTACAAGGATCAAATTAATTTAGTGGCGATTGTGATTTATCAAAAGAATGATATGTATGTTTTGTAATTTTGAATAATGACTTTGGAGGGATATATAATTAAGGCTAATCATATAATCTTTCATTCTCGTCTTTTATTTTACACTTTCTATTTTCATTTGTTCCAAAACTTATATATACTTGTAAAAATAGCATTAATACTGGAGTATAAAATTGACACATACTATTTTGTACCCTCAATGGAATGTGTTTATACACATTACTAATTCTCAGTAAATTACCAAAATACTCATCTTTTATCTTACATTAAAATGATTTTTCTTAGTCTTGGGAAGCAAAATATATGTGCATAAAATATAGGGGTGGAGGAGGTGTAATTTATGTTAATGGTAGATAGCATATATGAGATGATGAGTATACATATGAAGCAAAAACAAAAAGTTGTGATCATAAATTGTCGTCCATTTAGCTAGCTAGGCAATCCCATGCATGTGATATCATTTATTAATTGTGTGGGTGTGTGATTAGGATTCATTATATATACGGACTCATCTCGATATTCATTCACATCACTAACCACCCAACCCTATCTATCATACATTTTGATGAATTACCTTATTGGTTTCTTGTTACTTTTAGTGGTCACTCTCTCCCATGCAGACCAACAGGTTGTCGGGACTGCAAAATGCGGCGATTGCAAGGAAAATAACTTCAAAAGTAGCGATGCATTTTCAGGTATATTAATATTAATAATAAATACATAGCATTAGATATTTATTTATATAATAACAAAATGTATATATATATATAACAGGACTTCACGTAACCATCGACTGCAAACTCAAATCCGGACAAGTTAAAAGGATGGGAGTTGGTGAGGTTGATGAAGGGGGAAGTTTTAAAGTCTCCCTACCACAAGAGATGATACAGGATGGTAAAACCCTGAAAGAAGAGTGTTTTGCTCAGCTACATAGCTCCGCTGCCCTACCCTGTCCGGCCCAACACGGTCTAGAGGCCCACAAAATCGAATTCAAACCCCAATCCAACACATTTGGGCCCAAAGGAGACATCCAATTCTCAACCGCATTATGCACTTCAAAATTACTGTGGCCTTTCTTCAAATACCCACCACTCTTGAAACAGTGGCCCCCACTTTACAAGACCAACCCCCTCCCGCCCCTCGTCAAACCGCCAGTTCCAATCTATAAGCCGAAGCCCTATGTTCCCATCTACAAGCCGAAGCCGCCGCTAGTTAAGCCACCAGCTCCAATCTACAAGCCAAAACCCGTCTACAAGCCTAAGCCACCAGTCTACAAGCCGAAGCCACTTCCTCCACCAGTTCCAGTGCTGAAAAAGCCATTGCCACCACCACTTCCGCTATATCCAATCCCACCATTCTACAAAAAACCATGCCCTCCTTTCCCCAAGATTCCAAACTACTTTAAACACCCCAAACTTGGCTATTTCCCACCACTCCCACCTTCCTTTCCCCAACCATGATCTCACCTCTTTAATTATATATCCAAACTACTTGTTTCATTATTATCTCTCAAAATAAATCTTTATCTTCATTTTCAATAATTTAATTTCAAGAGAGGGACTGAGGAATGTTGGCTTGGAATTGAAATTGAAATGCGTGTTGTATTCATTTTATTTATTTCAATTCAATGAAAATTTGAGATTCTTATTAAATTTTTACACTCCTCATCTCTCGTTAATGTTTTCACAAATGTAAAATAAGATAAAATATGAAAAGAAATTGAAAGTGAAATTGTGACACATTTTGTTTGGAATTGCAAGAAATTCTTTCGTAGACCATCTTAGGTTTTCTTATAACCAAATACTCTGTCCCATTCAAAAGGGTCTTTTTTTCATTTTGGTCGTCCTATCCAAATGGTCTCCTTTCCTTTTTTACACATATGAGACCCACACGCCTCATTTAATACAATTAAAATATGGGGCTCATACTCTCACTAATACAACTACCACTACATATTAAATATTAATACTACTTAATCTACGTGTAAAAAAGCAAAAGTCCCTCTTACGCCTAGACGGCGTGAGTATATGATTATAACTTTTTATTAAAAATATACTCCTTTTGTCCGACCATAATATTTACACATTTTCATTCTTAACGTCCCATCATAAGGTTTCATTACCCTTTTATTATAATAAATGAGACTCATACAATATAATTAATGTCATTATAGAGTTCACACACAACACTAATACAATTATTTATTGTATATAAAATATTATACTTCTTATTCCCCATGTAAAAATACATATATAAACATTTGGACGAAAAGGAAGGAGTAGTAAATACTTTTGTTAATTGATTTAATCTTACATCCTAATTTTATTGAAATTATTGTTCTAAATAAAAAAATATTACTCCTCAAATTCTTATATGTTATGAATTTTTCTTATTTTTTTTAGATAAGTAATATTTTTTATTCAGAAAATTAATAAGTCATTTATCTTAATAGTAATTTTACATCTACTAAAGAGGTGTAAAATTAAGATTCACAAGATTCTCTCTAAAAAATTATTATCAATTTTTATTTACATTATGAATTATTAATGAAATAATTTAGCGCATCATTACTTTTTATGAATTTATTAAAATATTATTATTTCTTATACGTCTAACGGAATTCTTCGTGTAAACGATTCATATATGTATTTTTTATTTTTTGTTGAAAAACAAATTAGTCATTTATTCGTGTTAAACGATTCATATATGTATTTTTTATTTTTTGTTGAAAAACAAATTAGTCATTTATTCATGAAATTATTCGTGTTTGAGATATATATGAATAGACAAAATGGGCCAGTTCAATTAAGATTTGGGTTCATGTAATCAAATCCAGGCCCAATTCAATAGAATCTTAAGTCGATGGAGCCACGTATCATCAAATATATATTGATATAAGCTGTGTTCTACGCGAATCCACGCAGAGAGAAACTGAGATCTACATCCAAACCCTACCAGAGATTCAAATTTCTTCGACTTGAGAATAATTTCGATCTGCAATCATGTCATCAACTTTCAGCGGCGATGAAACTGCTCCGTTCTTCGGATTTCTTGGGGCCGCTGCGGCACTCGTCTTCTCCTGTAAATTCTTCGATCGCATATTCTCTTTCGATTTTCTGCTTCAAATTGCCTCTGTATTTGCTGATTTTGTGTAATTCTTGAAAATCTAGGCTGAATGAATTGTGTTTTATTTCTTGTTGCTTATAATTTGACCGGTATTTTAGTTGAGGTATACTTCTTCCTATACAATGATTTCGGTTGCATTGTGCTACAGCCTGTTTTTTGTGATGGTGGTAGTGATTGAGAGCCGGGTCTGGTCTGATGATGTTTGTTGTAATTAACTGACGCTTTTTGTGGCTGAATGTTTTGCGTGCACAATGCTCTGGCTTTTATTTCATTGCAAAACCCTAGCTTAATTTCATATTTTTGTTCAACTTACACAGAATCTTCTAATCCCATAAGAGGATTAATATGTTTTGTTCAACTTACACAGAATCTTCTAATCCCGTAAGAGGATTAATATCTTTTTAGTAAGCTATATGTAGGGATCTGGACCTAATACATTTTGTTTTAATAGGTATGGGTGCGGCGTATGGAACAGCAAAGAGTGGTGTAGGTGTTGCTTCAATGGGAGTGATGAGGCCAGAACTGGTGATGAAATCAATTGTGCCAGTGGTTATGGCTGGTGTCCTGGGTATTTATGGTTTGATTATTGCTGTAATTATCAGCACAGGTATTAACCCTAAAGCTAAGTCTTATTATCTTTTTGATGGTTATGCCCATCTCTCTTCTGGCCTTGCCTGTGGCCTCGCCGGGCTTGCTGCTGGAATGGCTATTGGGATCGTTGGAGATGCTGGTGTAAGGTATGACTCATAAATGCTGAGAATTACAGTTAAACATTATTGTGTGCTTATCAACTTTTAGTGGATTAGATACTTTTTTTTTTTTTTTGCCTTCTGCAAAGTAATGTTAGTGTTGTTTATCAAAAATTAAATAACATGTTAATTTGTTGTTTTGCTTTTAACCTTAGTCCTGAGTTAGATGTTTACAACCATAGGAAAATTATACTAGTATTCTGAATGAGTAAACAGTTCTAGTCACGAATTGGTATATTTGACTTGAAATATGGAAAGATTTGTACAAGTTTTAGTGACTCATATTCTCTAGCTTTATTCCACCTTTTCAGTGCTCAGCTAATTACTAGATGAATCAGTTTGTGGTTTTACAATATTGATAACTGAATACCTTGTTAAGATTGAAATTAAAGACCATGTAGTAATTGAATATCACTGGTGCTACACCAACTTTTGAGCATCAAATTATGGACTTGCAATATTCAAGACTTGCATTTTAAACCTTTGTTAGTTTCTGATTGTGAGCATGCTATATCTTACAGGGCAAACGCACAGCAACCAAAGCTATTTGTTGGGATGATTCTTATTCTTATTTTTGCTGAAGCTTTGGCGCTGTATGGTCTTATAGTTGGAATTATTTTGTCTTCACGAGCTGGCCAGTCGAGAGCTGATTAGGAAACATGCCAAAAATGAAATTTGATTGTTATTATAGTCTCCTGGAATCGGAGTGTTTGACCATATTTATTTTGATGGTGAAAGTTGTTTATGTTTTCTATGGCACTGGATTCCTCGCATCTTGATGATATTTGTATACTTGTATTCGCCACTGCAGAATAATCGCTGTTAGAGATGTTGATTGAATTTTTATTATTTGTGAACAATGTAAAGCTTTGGTCTTCGGATCACTCAGGTTGCTTCTTTTATCATTTTTGCTTCAAACTGCAATCAACTTATATCTTTGTTCCAGACTTCCATTAATGTTTTTTTTTTTTTATCGGAAGACTTCCATTAATGTTAAAAGAGAGGGACTAGAGTACAATCGGTTGTTAGTCCTCACCCTTCTTAATTAATTCATGTTCTCTCATTAATGTTGTTTTTTATTTTATTTTTAAATTTATTTTATTTAAATGATTATTATACCCTAAACCCTAGGGATAAATTATATTATGAACCAAAAGGGTAAAATTACAATTATACCTTAAACTTTATGGATAAATTATATCCTAAACCACAAGGGTAAAATTATAATTATAACCTAAACCCTAGGGGATAAATTATACCTTAAACCCTAGGGATAAATTATACTCTAAATCAAAAGGGTAAAATTACAATTATATCCCTAAAATAAAATAATAATAAATAAATAAAAAGTATCAGTTAAAAAAAAGGGGGAAATACACACTTAAGATGAAGGAAGGAGGTTGTATCGGGGTTGTATCAAAGGTTGTATACATGGGGTTGTATCAAAGGTTGTATACATGTCATTGTTATGTTAAAATTAGGTTAGAATAGATTAATTGTTATTTACAAATGAAATTATCAATGGAATATTTAATAATGAATTACATGCAAAAGTGTATTATATACCTTTTATAGTTTGCACATTTAAAAGGTAAAATTTTTAAACAATCACACCCTTTTTCATGCACTATATTTAAATAAAAAATTTATCTTACCTAACATATATATAACTTACTTTATTATTTATTTATTTATAATAAAAATAAATTATATTATCTCTAAAAATTATTACTTTTCTTAAACTTTTATCAGGAAAAGATACAAACTGAAGAGAGGTGGAGGTGTTATGTTATTTATTTATAGGTAAATAATTTAACAACAAAATTTAAGTATTTATTTCCTTAGGTAAAAATTGTTTTTATTTGCAGTGAAATATCAAATTTTATTTATTTTTTTACTGAAGTGAAATGTCCATAATTGATAAATAATTAAAGGGTTCCACTAAATGCACACCCTCATTTATTAAATACACACCCCTATTATTATATAATTAAATTATATATTTATAAAAACTCTAAATTACCCTTTATTAATTAAATACACACCCTATGCATATTTTAAAACTAATTCATATCTTGTATTCTATCGAGATAGATGTTATTCCAATCTACAACCTCTCTCACGAAAGAGGTGCTGTTCCCCACTGGATATTTTCCTGTTCTTGTCCACTTCCAACAACAAGTTGTGTTCAACCATGCCCAACTTCATTTTACATAACAGATTTAATCCAATTCAAGTTTCAAAAGTCCTGCACCCTGTAGTAAATCCTCACTGGGAAGCCCCATTCATCTTGGAGGTAAAATTTGAAACCTACATTGGATCAAGGGAAGAAGTATCGCGGCGTCCGGCAGCGGCCATGAGGGAAGTGGTCGGCGGAGATACACAACCCCAAGAAGCGGGCGAGACTTTGGCTTGGAACACCGGACAAGAGTAGGAGTCTCTCCCCATGAACCGCCATTTCTGCCCTGTCTTCTCCATCTTCCGCCAACATCCAGGGTGAAACTCGGCCTAGTCCCCACCCATACCTCCTCCGGGTGGTAGAATTATCAGAGTAAACGTCGTCAATCCCTGCACATTTCGTGCTCACCGAACCGGTGGATACAGCCTCATGCATTGGCATAGCGACATGTTCTTCACTTCATCGTAGACGGTTTTTTTGGATTCTCTCTCTTGATCTCTTTCAGAATTTTTCTCTCCACCTTTAGGTGATTCGAAACCAGCCAGAAAAAACATGTTAGAGTTGCGGAGGTGGTGTCCTTGCCCACTAAAATAAAGTGGAAATGAACCGCATACTGCTTTTTCAAATCCTCAAACTTTATGAACAGAACTCTACTCGAATCCTTAGAAATCAAACGATTCAAACCTACATATATTTCAATATCGCAGCAAAAGATGAAGGGTAACAAGAAGGGCTAGTTTTTTAAATATTGATTTTCAATTCGATTATGCTTTCACATCAACAATAACGATGATGATAACATATGAAAGGAAATATTTCATGTCTGCTTGAAGGGTCCTCCTCTCCTCGTCCGTCATTAAAGATGTGTGTAGTGAAATTAGAAGAAAAAAATTGAAAATTTTAATGGGTGTATATGATTTTAATTTTAAAAGGGTAGTTTTGAAATTTTAGGGGGTGTGTTCAAAATAAAATTAAGAAATAAAAAGTTAAAAAGGATGTGTATTAAGTAGAGGGTGTGTATTTAATAACACTCATAATTAAATTGTTTTTCCTATCTTTTGCTTTCGTCTTTCTTTTATTTCTTAAAATACTAGTATATTAAATCTTGCACTTTCATTCTCTTGTGATATTATATTAAGTGCTTTCACTTTTTATTTTGACATTTCATATTTTCCATTAATGTTGGTATGTTTAGTAGAGGTGATAAATTTTAAAATAAATAGTAACAAGAGAAGATTAATTATTTTGGTTTTTTTACCATTTAAAAATGTAAAAGAAAATTTTGTGAGGGACAAAAATAAAAGGTGTTGAAAACACTTAAGTGTGTGAAGAAGGCTAGAAGAGAAGTAAATATGTGGAGATCGGCTCGGATTCTCTATGTCATTTTAGTACATTATCTTCTGTACCATATTGTTAGATGGACGACGCGTAGGAGAGAGAAACTATACTCTAAATCTTAAACCCTAGGGGCAATGGTTGGATTCACTCCCCCTCTTACGTATCAATCACTTAACGTATGATACAAAAGATAATGCACCAAAATGGCGCAAAAGATCCGGTGTGGAGATGATGAGGGAGAGTAGCAACTCAAGTTGGACAGTTGAGACAAATTCGTAACTGTGGTTAACATAAAGTTGGGCCCTATTTTGGGCCTTTTAGAAGATGAAAATATGAGTACGTGTTGTATGGTTATACTACTATTAACTAATTATACACTACTATGTCGCCTTCCTTACTACTATTAACTAATTATACACTACTATGTCGCCTTCCTTTGGTATGGTATATTAGGGGTTAATAAGGTGTGTAGTATAGCCTCTTACGGTGTTTGGTAGACAATATAGGGCCCGATATTAATTTTGTGGCCCGTTAGAATTCACTGTTCTCTTCACATAAGCAGTCGGAGGTCAGCCGTAGTATTAATATTACACACTGCACAGTAAAACCATATAAAGAAACAAAATTACATAATTATCCCTATCTTCTCCCATCTCCCTCCTTCCAATTCCACATTTTCTCAGCGGCGTCGGCAGTACAATTTGGCTTGTAAAGTTCATCGATGGGTCGGTGAAGGAATTGGGCTCGTTGATGATGAACTCTATCCGGTGTTTCTACTTGAGATTGAAGCCGGAATTCTTGTCGACGAAAGTTTTTTCTTTGATTGAAGATATCTAGCGATGGAGACCTCGATGTAAACTCTCGAGGAGTGTTTGACGTCCTTCAATCTTTCCGCCGGCATCACGTTGCACTATTCAGATTTTCATTTCATAGATTTTTTTTCAGTTGGGAGAGAAAAATTGAGTTTTTTTGCTGTTGGGAGAGAAAATTTGATTGGTGTGCTTAATGTATTTAATTGATGAGGGAGAGAGAAGAAGATGGTGTGAAAGGAAAGGAAAATGGTGAATCGGTGTGAGGGTGGGAGTACACACAGGCGAAGAATAGAAGATGAGGGAGAGAGAAGATGAGGGAGAGACAACAGATGAGAGAGAAGGAGGTTTGATTCACGTCTGATTTGTGGTTGAAGTAGAAGGTATTAATGTAATCTGGACATTTATCTTAATTCTTTTATCTCTTACTAAATATTTCAAAATTTTGTTATATCAATTTTAATACAATCTATCAAACAATCTCCAGTTTTCATATTACCCATTTTTATCTTTATTTAAATTTCAATTCTTATATATACCTCCTTATTTCATCTCACCTATCAAACGAGTCGTACATGTATAATACTCACTTGGTTACATACATTTGTTCACATTCTCCTCATTTCTCATATAATCTCCTCAATTCATTTTTAACACATATAATAAACCATAAACCCTAACAAGATAACCAAATTATTCTAAAAATGTAAAATTTTTAAATAAGATAACCCTATATATGTACTCCCTCCGTTCCAAGAAAATCTGCACCCCTCTTCCTGGAACGGAGATTAAGAAAGTGATAACTTTTAGGGGTATTATGGTATTTTTGATAATAAATAAATGATAAAGTATGTTAGGTATGTTAAGTATGAGTGGTTTTTTTGTAAATAAAGTGTATAGGAAAGGGTGATTGTGTTTGACTTTTTACTTTTTTAGGAAGGTGCAAACTTTTATGGAACAATTCAAAATGGAAAGTGTGTCATCTGAAATGAGATGTGTAACAACAAAATTTGTATTTATTAAATAATAAATACAAAAGAAATTGCAATGATAATTCGAGATAGATTGAACTTGAGAATTTGAGTAAACAACTTCTATTTATCCTTTGATTCCTCTCTTGAGTTGACTTCTTGACTTTATCAATTTTCGAAGCCGGATCTTCGGATTAAGCTTGTCCGAGCTCTGATTTTTTTATAACGTTTATCCGGAAGTGTCGAGTCTTTGTTTGGATCAAACGTTGTCTTGAGAGACTTCTGCGAAGAATTTCGTTCAATTTGGTAGAACATTGTTGACTTCACGAATTATAAATTTAACTTGAAGAACGCCGGATCAGAGGGGCTTGACACCTTGATATCTGATCGGAGGTGGTTGACTGGAAGAACGTCGGATCAGAGGGGCTTGACACCTTAATCTCTGATCCGAGATGGTTGGCTGGAAGAACGCCGGATCGGAGGGGCTTAGAACCTTGATCTCGGATTGCAGACTGTTCTTGGCTTGAAGAACGCCGGATCGGAGGGGCTTGACATCTTGATCTCTGATTCGAGGCGGTTGGCTGGAAGAACGCCGGATTGGAGGGGCTTAAAACCTTGATCTCGGATCGCAGACCGTTCTTGGCTTGAAGAACGTCGGATCGGAAGGGCTTAGAACTTTAATCTCGGAAGGCAGGTCATTCTTGGCTTGAAGATCTCAAGGGAGCACTGCTCGTATTCTTGATCTCTTCAGAAGCGTCTGCGTCTTCAGATGTTTTAGTATGTTTGGAATGAGGACCGAAGGCCCTTATATATAGGTGGAGGAAATAACCACTTGTGAGATATTTTCTCCTTGAAAAGATATATTGGGCTTTTCTCCTTTAATTAAACCTGTGGGGTTAGATTTGAGCCTATTTAATTTAATTAAGCCTATCAGATTGGATTTGATTTGCTGGGCTTGTTGACTTAAGTCAGGCCCATTTGACTTGAGCTTATTTGACTGGATCAATAATTTACTCATTTATTTTAAGAATTAATTTATTTAAATTTCTTAATAAATAAATAATTAATTGATAATTATTTCATTAATTTGTCATATATTTTTATTTAATATGCAATAAAATTCAGGTGCCTATAAATGCCCCCTCGCATTTTGTTCACGGACGCCTTTGTGTTGAAGTGAACAAATTGCGATACTCCATTATTGATCAACATGACTGAATTTTATTGCTTGCCTCACCACTTGATACGAATAGCCTGAATTATGACTAACTTAGCAGAGTGCTAAGTTGCCTACGTACCTCTTTGAAGAGGATCAAGTCATAACGTAGTTCAAATGAACATGATTTGGTTTGGATGGAGGAGCCGTACACATTTTATACTCATGCGGGCCAAGAGTAACATGCAGTTTAAACTCATACGTTAAAGAGCTTTGAACTTGAATTTGCTGACAGTTTATACTCGTGTCAATGAGTCTTCAATTTGAATTGTAGACAGCTTATACTCTTCCCGAGGAGTCTTAAACTTGAATTTGCTGACAATTTATACTCATGTTGATGAGTTTTGTAGACAGCTTATACTCTTCTCAAGGAGTCTTGAACTTGAATTTGCTGACTATTTATACTCATGTCAATGAGTCTTGTAGACAGTTTATATTCTTCTCAAGGAGATTTGATTTAAGTTAGATAGTTTAGGCTCGTATCAAAAGAGCATAATATGCAGAAAGTTTCGTCTCTTCTCAAGGAGATTTGATTTGAATGAGATAGTTTAAGCTCGTATCAAGGAGCATAACATGTGGAGAGTTTCGTCTTTTCTCAAGGAGATTTGATTTAATGTGTAGATAGTTTATACTCATATCAAGGAGCATTGTGTGTAGATAGTTTTAGCTCATATCAGGGAGCATCATATGTAGATAGTTTTAACTCATATCAAGGAGCATGACTTGAGGCTTTTTAGATAGTTTAAGCTCGTATCAAGGAGCATAATGCAGACAGTTTTAGCTAGTGTCAAGGAGCTTTGACTTGGGAGATTTTAGATAGTTTAAGCTCGTATCAAGGAGCGTAATGCAGATAGTTTTAGCTCGTGTCAAGAAGCTTTGACTTGGGAGATTTTAGATAGTTTAAGTTCGTATCAAGGAGCGTAATGCAGATAGTTTTAGCTCGTGTCAAGGATCTTTGACTTGAGAGATTTTAGATAGTTTAAGCTCATATCAAGAAGCGTAATGTAGAAAGTTTTAGCTTGTGTCAAGGAGCTTTAACTTTAATTTATCAACTGTTCATTGCCCCCAATCTTGGGATGCGTTGTTTTCTCTTGCTTCTACTTTATTTCTATGAATCTTATAAATACTGGAGTCTTTGTTTGCTATTCCTCCTCAAGAGGCTTATCGGAAGACATGTCTTCAAATTCATAAGAGTTATTAATTGAAGGCAATTCGAAGTCACTTGATGCCATACTCAACTCCATGTCATGAGCTCTTGTAGCTAGTTCTTCAAAAGTCTTTGGTTGAATTCCTTTAATGAGGCCACCTGGTGCGCCGATCATAGTAGGGGGAGTTTGGGCACCGTTTGTTGCACTATAGGGATTTACAGGGTGCCTCTTTCCTTTGCTGGACTCCCATTGGTTGTTGGAGTCGGGTACTCCAGTCAATCGTTGTCTCCTAGTTAGAATTGATGCTCAAGATACCTTTTCTTCCCGTTAGTATTGTCTTCTAGCCTGCAGTACTTGTTCTTTTTCATTATGGTGTTTATTCTTTACTGTCTCATCTTCGCTGCCCTCTTTGGTCTTCAGATAGGTTGGCTTTCGGTGCTGGGATGTTCATCCGAGCTCTCGGCTAGGGAAAGGATGAACGCCGAGGTTTCCTGCCGAGGGCGTTTCTTAGCTTCAACCTCGTCAGGTGGGCTCGCCTTTATTCTTTCTTGGGCTGGGCCTTCGGGCTGTCGTGATCCCTTTTGGACTGTTTTGATTCCCTTCTCATTTCTGTCCACCGTTTGGGCCGCCAAGGGATTGAGTCTTCCTTTTCAAGTATAATAGAGGTTATTAGGCTTTTTGGGCCTAACAAGCATGTAGGATATAATACACATAACATATCTTTAGACGTAAGATCCACCTATTAAGACTTAAGAGGAAAATGAAGTATTTTAGTAAGAAATGCGAAAATGAAACATTTCTGTAATGCGTTCCTATGAAAAGACATCCTATATAAACAAAAATTAATAACATTTTAAAATAAATGATGCTCAAATTAATAAAAATGATAGTGATGTTGTGAATTATTTTATAAATAATTTGTAATTTAAATTTAAAAAAATGATGAAAAATAGTAATATATTTAATAAAAAAATATAACTATTTAAGAAAATATGATTTTAGATGAGACTGCAAGTGTTGACTTGAGATTTAGGATGAGGAAATGAATACTCTTGCGTCCCTCCAAATAGTATCATTTTACTATATTGGATGTTCCGTTCAAATTGCACAATTTTTCTCTTTTAGTAAAGAGGGTCCACCAATAGTTCACCACTACCCATTATATCTCTCTAATACTCCTTAATTTACATGGAATAACCAAATGACACATTTTGATAGAGACGGAGGGAGTATTAATTTCAGCTACAAATCCGTTCATAAAGAAAGTGGAGCATTGATTGGAGTGGCGACAGTCCTTGGTAACGTTGCATTTTATGTTTAATACAACTTTCCAGATTTCATCATCATCTAAACAATTACTTCACCACTTTCTTTCAATTGAAATAATCATTCGAGTGGTTAAATGCTCGGAACAAGGAAATTAACCAAGGGTAAAACCGGAAAGTACGGGATTTATTTCATGTGATTTTGGTGAAATACGTTGTCCATTTTCAGTTCTTGGTCAGCTTGCTTTCATCACTTTATATTGGTCTTCTCATCGGACTTCATTGCCTCTTTAATTTTCACTTCTGTTTTGGCCCACATATCTTGTAGGCTCTCTCATAATCCTATATTGGGCTTTAAGTTGGAATTGATTTGCCCTAATGAAATAAATAAAGTACAATATTACTCTGTGCCAACAATCTATTCACAGCAACAAAATTTCAAATAAAGCAGATGCAAGTTGAGTATCAGGAAGCACAGTTTTGTTGTTAATGTAATGTCTAGATCATGATTGATCTCAGAGCTTCTTTCACGTACGGGTACTTGAAAGAGAAACCGAGCTCTTTCGCTCTCGTTGGGAGCACCTTCTGTCCTTCAAGGACCTGTAGCAACCACACATGCAGTTGGTGTCGTATATTAATGATTTATTACTCTATTCCACTGGTGTTAATAACACTGTAACAGCTATGATTTCAAGATATATGGGGATTTGGGGTTTTAGAAAAACTAAGATACTGTCACAAGTTAAATGTATACATATTTTTACAAATAAAACTCAGAAATAAATCCACTCACCACAGAAGCACCTTCACCAAGAACAGCTTTGAGTGCAATGTCTGGTACTGGGAGCCACGATGGTCGTCCCAAAACAACTCCCAAATGATCACACATCTCTGACAACTTAACTGGGTTTGGGGCTGTGCCGTTGATGACTCCTGTTATTCAGATTACAAGTATTATTTCAGTAGTTGCATTGCCAATTAAGTGCAAAGTTTTCAGGTTGATCTAAATGATACAGCAACTATGAACCTTTATAAGAAGGGTTGGATAGAGCTTCATAGATCAAGTTTACTAGATCGTCCAAATGTATCCATGAAAACCTTCAAGTTAAAGTAATGAAAGTGAACACAGTATCATAGATTATAATACAGTTTTTTTAAAAGATTCTTTCTGATAATGTTAATAATCCTTAGTGTTAAAGTGACAACCAAAATTAAGGTGTGGTTACCACTGCTTTCCAGATCCCAAAGGTCCACCAGCAAACATCATGAAGAGGGGTATCATTCTAGCTGCAAAGATCGAAAAAGGAGTCGATAAGTTCCATAAGTAAAGACTGATTGCACGTGATGAATGTCCAACTTAGAAAAATCAGTGTTACAAGAATTAACTGTCCAGTTTTCATTGGCTTGCTTGATTAGATCTGTAAACTTCAATATCGGAAAAATCTGGACTTGAAAGAAACAACATTTAACAAGGGCCAAATAACGGTAGAAAAGTACCCAAAGCACCCCCCTATCTTCCAAGGACAATACCGATACGAATCAGAACAAGTCTTACGTCTTTATCCACCCTTAGAGCTGCTGATTCCCACTCTCTGCAAACCTTTGAAACCAAAAATCTTTAACAAGAAAAAGTGAAATCAGACTTCATTTTAAATAATAGTATTTATAAAAGCACATCCCATTAATCAAAATTTCAAACAATAAAAATTTTAATTCATTACCTCAGCTAGATAATTATTCCCTGATGGACTTTGCTCGTCAAAAACTTGCGTTTCACTAGTGCCTGAATCAATCAAGTTGGAACATAATATTACCATGATAGGTGCTTAATCAACTAGGTTTTAAATTGGATAATAGGGAAGAACTTCAGATACCATAATAGCCAATTGCTGTTGCACTAACCAAAACCCTGGGACCAAGTCCATCCTGAGAACTCTTGATAAAATCTACAACCTGTAGAAACCAATGTTTTCAGCCACCATTAGGCAACAAATTTGAAATGTGAGAGGATACTCGATCGAGTGCATGTGTTGAATACCTTAGAGGTGACATTTATCCTGCTATCCTTTATCTCTTTCTTGATCTGGAACAGATTTTGCAGATAAACTTGAGGTATCTAACTAAATGCTGAAGAGTATTGAATGCTGAAAAAACAATCTGAAACGTCTATACTAATAATTTTCTTAACTTGACATATACAGAAGATTCATCATAATATATCCGCAAAAACTAAATCAGTTAATAGAAATACACACTCAGGGGACCATCTTGTGCTGATAGGCAATCCAGCCAGATTTACGACAGCAGTTGATCCTTGAATGCAGTTTTTCCACTCTGGTTCTTCTGCTATAATAATTCCTGGATAGTCCTTGATTACATATACGTATATAGAAGAAACTTAATATAAGGGAAAAATGAGCCATGAGTGCAATAAGCCATTTCTTGTAATCTCTCTCACTCTCTCTTTTTCATGATTAAAAACAAATGAGAGGAAATTTAAACACTCTTTCTTTCAGATTTTTTTTTTCCAATTAAAATAGAGGTATGAAGAAAAGAGATGCAATTTAAGCTATTTCCATGTAGATAGTAAAACCAATAAGCACTCAAATTATTTTGATAATCATCATAACTTACAGTAATTTCTTCCCAAGATAAATAAGGAAAATGGATTAAACAATATGAAACTATAGCCTCATTACCTTCTTACCCGGAAAAATTGTTTGGGATTTTGACCTGGACCGTGTCAAAACCCGGACTTGATGATTATCTACATTCCGCAAGCATGATTAGATCAATCAGTCCATATGTTATTAGGAATCAACAAAGCACAGGGTTTTTCCTCACATACAATGAGATAATTGGGAAACCCTACTAATAACTAAAACAAAATTTGAAGCATATATTTTGGGGTTAGCTACCTAGGTTTCATTTTATGTGAACATTTGATTTTTACTATGAGATGGGAAGATGGTTGGTTACCTGCATGCAATCTTTGCACCAATCTTTTACCTATAAACCCTGTGGCTCCAGTTACTGAAACAATCATCTCATCCCCCTGTTAAAAGTAAAGAACAAGTGAAAATCTGCACTATAGAAACTACAGCAAAAATGTTAAACTAATGACATTTAATTTATGGAAGTTGGAAGCACAATAAAATTCCAATCATGGACAAATTAAGTGAGTAAACCATATTATGACAAGCCAATTAGTAGGTAAAAATCAACAGAGACCTAAGTGTGCAGCAGATATAAACGTATAATGAAGGAGAAGAACCAGATTTCGAGTTTTCAGCATACTACTGAATAAATTAGCAAATTCAAGTTTTGATTCCATATGAACTCTCCTAAAACACATTTTATCAGATTTTCTTGAAAGGGCGGCAATGATACCTTCGGAGAAACCCCAGAATCAATGCTGCTGCAACCAACATGTAAATTTCTCACCCTCCTAAACCTCCACACCTGCAAAAGCAATCATGACGAGGATGCTAAAAATTATCGAGAACTGAAGGACGAAATTCTGAATTTAGAACATACTGATAAACTTTGTGGGAAGTGCTGAGAGTGAGAGTGAGATATGGAGTTTGCCCAAGAAATCGATGTGGCTCCGCAAAGCTCCATTTTTTCATAAAATTTGGCACCTGAAAAAATTTCTTACTCGCCTTTTCTTGAATTTCAGAATTCAGATTCAAGAAAATGAGAGCAATGTGAGAGCTGGAATTTGTGTAGTTATTATGGTCCATTGGCTGCGCAAAGAGAAGGTGTTTGATAGAGAGCGACGCCAACCAGGCGCCACTTATCCATCACCCAAATTACAACTCTTTTCTTTCTCTTTCCATCACTACTTTTTTTTAAAAAGATTCTTAAAAATGTTAAGCTTTATTTTTAATAATCTTTAATTT
Source organism: Pogostemon cablin (assembly GCA_023678885.1). NCBI lineage: Eukaryota > Viridiplantae > Streptophyta > Magnoliopsida > Lamiales > Lamiaceae > Pogostemon > Pogostemon cablin. The sequence continues at coordinate 34,801,064 of CM042952.1, read as the reverse complement.
AATAAGTACTTCAGTAAAAAAATTTATTTTTTAATTGGAATGCATTTAATTTAATAATTAATAGGATGGATGCATTCTATTTTCTTTAAATAAGAAAAAAGATTTTGAGAAATCAGTAGAAAATATATTGATAATTGAATGGATCGAAAATGTGAATATGGAAATTACACTCCAAAGTGAAAGCAAAGAGTTAGAGGTAAGAGTCACACCAACTCAAACAAAAAGCTCCCTACTAAAATCTTCATAAAATGGTTGCCATATTATATTTCCAACTAAAGGATCGTCGAGTGATCATCCGTTGAGGAGGAGTGAAGCTAAGTCCCAGCATCTCCTTGATGGCCCCACCATGCTCGGAGAATCCGATGAGCTTAGCAACAATGGCGGCGCTCTTTCTAACATGATCCATATCCTCTTTGTGACTCCACACCAGCTGGGCCAACTGCAAACGCCTCTGTTTTGAGTTCACGTTGATACCCCACTCCGAGTACATTTCAATTCTTTCCTCTTCCGTGTACTGTCTGTACATAAGCCTGCTCAGCATCTCCCTCTCACGCTGCAGAGCTTTCTTGCTGCAACTCCAACAAACCCAAGCTCTTTAGAATTTCTACAACAGAGGTTTGGAAGGATTAAGACAAGCGAATTGTTTACCTTGATGCCAGTGTGGTTGAATTGCCCCGGGAAAAAGTTTCCTTGAGAAAGGATAGTCTCCTATACTCTACTTCCATGTATATGGAATCTGTGAAGTCATCTTTAATAAGGAGACTGAAGTATGTCCGGTGAACCAGTGAAACATTGCAAGCTTCCCATAGTTCAATGATCAATTTCTGAAACTTGTCAAACTTTAAGGGCCAAGATAAAATTGGATCCAGAGCTGTGTCCATCTCTTTCTGTTGGGCCTAACAACAGAAATATGACATCAGATAGGCAATGGAGAGAAAAAGAGGGATGATGATATCAGAATCGGTCTCACCTGATCACAAGTTTGATTATCAAACTGAAGCTTTGCCATTTCCCTGAGCCCTGCAACAAAAGAGCCAAGAGTGGGAATATCCTCATCCCCACCAATGGAATTGTGGTTCTTACTTTCATCTACAAAACTTCTGTAATCAGAAGATAGAGAATCATTTCTCGATAGTCCTGCACCATATATCATTGGAGGAAGTTTCCATTGTTTCCTCTGGAACACACCTTCCGGTCTTCCAGTGAAATTACTCTCCAACACGGTTGGAGGGGTGGTCTTGCTGGGTTCATCCATATCAAAGTGAGGCGAGACAGACATTAAATTAGCTCTACAACTTAGGCTTCTTGTCAATTTCAAGCTCCCAGAACCTGTCATGCTAGTTGATGGGGCACCAGGTGTTGATGCATCAGAGGAAGGTCTGAACAGAGAATTGATGGTATTCTGGATGCCTTCAATTTCATCAGTGCCAATAACTTGTCTAGGTGAAACTGATAATGATGGCTGTTCAGCAACATGGCCATTCTCAGGTTCACGCAAAATTGGCGTGCTTACTTCACTATCACTAGTAGATTGCCGAGATGGAGTACATGATCTGTCTTTGTCAGATTCATTAACCTCAATACATCGAACATCCTTGCAGGTTTCATCAGAAAATGCTTCGGTTCCTAACAGAGGGTCCTCTGTTTCTTGGCTAGGTTCAGATACATCATCAGAAGAATAACTGCCTGATGTTCCATTAGCAGATTGTGTCTCATTGAGCTTTTGAGTACTTTCACCACTATGGATAGCTTTAAGCAAGTCATCAATCCGAGAATTCGCAAGATCTCTCTGTTTTTTCACCTCCCTTATCTCTTTCTCCAACTGCAGGTAGTGAGCCACAAAATCACATCAAGCATGAATCTATTTGCCAACAAAAATAAGTTAAAAGTATCCCATGAATCATAAGCAGCATAGATTTGAGTACTAACGCAGTTGCATTTCCATAATTATGTCAGAATAATTCCATCAATTTATAAGAATCACCTATTCTGAATAAACAATCAAGTTGATGATTGAAATCATTTAATCAAAGCATATGAATACACAAATTGTGTGCATGGTTAAATTTAATTACAGCATTTGTTGAAGAAAACTTCCAATTCCTTAATAACTTCATGGAAGGTTAAAAATTTGAAATAATAAAAAGGCCATTAGGAACATGCAAGTGAAACAGTGAATGGTTATTCATAAAAGAAGAATAACAACCTTTTCAATTTGCAAAACTTTCTTTTTCAACAACGGCCCATGGTCACACGTTGATCCTGGAATTTTTAATTCACTCTCCAACCTAGCAACCTCTTTCTGTAAATGTTTCACCAGTGCCTTATCAGACATCACCACATTGACCTTTGCATTTGTCGATACTTCCTTTGCGCAGCTAGCAAATAGAAGGGTATTTCTTGATTGCTCAACATGGCTTCTACCAGGGTTCAGGGTGCAGATAATAGCTGTTCTTGCATTGCCTCCTAAGGCAGGCTGTAGTATGCGTGTCAGCTTCGAGTCTCTGTAATTGATGTGCCCTTGTCTTCCTTTGCTGCATTAACTTAAATGCCTCAAATTTTGAAATGAATAGAACTTCAGAAGAGCAGATGGTGCAAAGATTTATGCAAACTTCAGAAAGTCACAAATTTATGTGGGGGTTTGAATGTTGAGAATAATCAACCTAAGTTTGCGAATAACTGTCCCGAGAGTTAGTAAACTACGATTTATATGGCATCCTTCCTTAAGTCTTTGCCCAACTGATAACGCTTGAGACGCCCGCTCACTTCCAGCAAGATCAACAAAATTCTGTAGGAACATATTGAATGATTGTGCTTATCTACACAATTTAATTAGGTAGCGTACATTATGCATCCAAGAACTAAATTTGTTTCCTACCACACTAGCAGAAAGGGTTGTTGAGTTGCCTTTCCCGATAAACTCACGAGCAGAACTTTCAATCGTCTGTCATAGAAAAGAGGCACTCCCGGGACTTATTTGTTTTTCCAAAAAAGTTATATGAAGTTAGATATTAAGACAAGTGAACGAGAAGTGAAAGCTAACCAGTCTAAGAATTTGATGGGATCTAGAGCTTGTCTCATTCAATGAGGTCTCCCCAATTTGCCTTTGAGCTATGTACAAGTAACAAGAACATTAACACATGAAAATAAGTAGAACTAGAAGAATAAAAACCTGATATTAAAAAAGTTGCCAAACCTTCACAAATGGATAACAGCTCCTTAAGGTGATTCCTATCTCTCAAAGTTTCTTCTGTAAGTTTCTCTATAATAGTCCCTTTCTACAGAACTAGGAAAAGTAAATAAAGTTTCCTATATGCACGCTAAATGGGAAATTAGTGTATCAAAACTCACTTCAGGATCATCAAGTAGCCGCAATGGAGTATTATCTGTGCTAAGGAGGTCTCTAACAACTTCATTGTAGATCTCCATAGCAGAAAATTTCAAAGCAAATGCTCTTTCTTCGTGCTGAGAGAGAGTCATTTCCAAGAAAATTTTTGAATAGAAATTAAAGAAGATAAAAAAATGTCCTAACACTTGATCTCATACAACATCCACACAAAGTACTAACTTACATACCTTTTGCATATAATAGTAAATATCAGCCACTGTATACTCTGTAATGCCATTCATAGTGTACGTTTTTCCGCTGCTAGTTTGACCATAAGCGAAAACAGTTGCTGATATAAATTGGTTTTAAGAAAGAGTTAAAATAAGGTGAGTCATAATTGATAAGTTAAATTGAAAAGCAGGTTAGTTTCAACTTACAGTTGATGCCACCAACAACAGAAAGAGCAATGTCCTTTATCCCTTCATCATAAACCTCCCTCGTTGGGCAGTCGCCCCTAAATACTCTGTCTACAAACGTAGACAGGTGAAAATACAATAAAACAGGGGAGATGATTATATCAGGATCATTCTGTAATCATAGGATATTTACCGAATTTCCATACTTGGCAATTGAAGAAGAAAGGAAATATGATGAGTTTAAAGCTCCTATGTAGAGCCATCTACACTAAAGTTCGCATACATTAACATCTAAATTCCTATCCATTACGTAGGATAGAATGAGGAGTTGAGAATCAGGCCTAGCCCTTCAGATGTAAATTGAACTATACGAGAATTCTGCGAAGACAAGCAAGACTAGATGACATACTTCTATTGGGTTCTCAGAGGACACAAAAAAAAAAAGAAAACATGATGACAGATTAAAAAGGTTTCATTCTAAACTCAGTACTTACCAAATGAACAAGCTGTGGGAAGTCCAGAGCGTTCCTGAAGGCTGTTCCGATACAAAATGGTGGTTGAGTTGATGCATTCCCAATCCGCAACTTCATTCCGTGCAATCTCCTTCTCACTCAATGGCCTTAGCCTCACCAACACCAAAATCTTCTCTTCAGTTGCATTCCCCACACCTTGCATCTTCTCCCAATCCATTAACTCTTCTGTTCCAATTGCTCCCATTTGTTACCCCCCTCCCCACGTTTTCACTCAAATTACTATACACCTCATTCAAAGAATTGTCAATAAAAAGAACCCCTCCAAAACAACTATACTACAAATCTACTAAACGACCTATTCTTGCTGGCCAAACGTGGCGAGATGGTTTAACAACCACTTGAACTCGAAATAATGCACCCACAAGTCCAACAATGTTTATCTGCAATAAAAATAAAATAGATACTCCATATTATAGAAAGATTAGACCAACTAATTTTAAACCAAAAGCTTATTATTAGGAGGTTGCTTAAGGCTTAAAACCTTTTCTTACAACAGAAACCTAAAACTACATTCCTTTGACAGAGTCGAAAAGAAGATAGCTTTGCTTAATGGGGACCCCAACTATGCTTCAAGTTCAAGTAATGTCGGTATTTGATTTATCTCTTCTTCAACAAATGACCGGTGAAAACATGAGTAGTGGACCCCCAATACTCTTACAGATAGGCATAAACTCTACATACATTGTTTATTACTCCGACTACGCAAACATTAATAAATTATAATTAAGAAATGTTAAATTAAATTAGGAATTAAGGATGCACCTTTAATAATGTTTCCCACGAAATCAAGAGACTGGATTAGGGCTCCTAATTATATGCGAACAAGTTTCCATCCTGCAAACGTGAAAATTAGTCGAAACTTGGATCACTTAAATTTCCAGGTACATCATTAACTAAATTCAGATTCGCCTTTAATATACGTTAAAACCTCAGAAAAAGAAAGGAATTGATAATAATTACATCATGAAGCAGCCGTCAGTGAAGACAATCTAAACAAATATAACGTCACTAAATAATTACCCCTGCAACTGCGAGCACATTTTTCCGAGACGTTTATATATCTTGTATGGATCCATCTAAACATTTTTAGCGCTAAAAAAAGCCGACTGTTTCATCTTTTCTCTCTCTCTTTTGAAGAAAAAGTAATTGAAGCGTGAACTGGAATTCTCCTTTGTGTCGTTCTAGTGAATATAATTTACGCGACCAATAAAGGTATATAGTAGTAATACTTTTCAAAGCACAAATGAGAGGAAGGAGACGAAGAGGTGGCTGATTTAAGACTATGGAATAGTAAAAATCAGAGCTCTTACCAAATCCCCCCAACCCACCCCCTGCCTAAAAGACAAAGTCAGAGAAACCAATTGAAGTTGAGAAATAGTAAACGAATGCTCCTAAACTTCCTACAGCACAAGCGACTCTCTCTCTCTCTCTCTCTCTCTCTCTCTCTCTCTCTCTCTCCCCTCAATATATATACACATGTATAAGAACAGTACACACTCTCACGGTGAAGTGAGGTGGCCGGTGGGCACGGTGAAGATCAACGTGAACGTTATTAATGTTGTGCAAAATCAAATGCAAACTGAAAAGAACCTGCCCAAAAGACGATTCTGCCCCTACTTTAATTTGCAAAGCCCGGATGGAAGCACGTGCCACGTGACCGTCGTCGGTTTATTCTTAAAAGCGGAGGCGGGGAAATCACGGCGCTGAATACGGTATCGCCGGTCTACCTGGACCAATCAAAGTAATCACTTCATTTGGGTTGGGCTTGGGCTTGGGCTTAGGCCCTCTAGGAATTGGGCCACCGGTCTCCAGACAGGAATTCTGTATTTAAAAATTTTCAGATTTACACATTCGTATTATTTTCTCTTTTCTTCTACTTTCTCTTTTTTTTCAAAAGTTAGGAAAATAAATAGAATTTTGTTTTTTGACAGAATGAAAAATAAATAGAATTTGATATAAGGTTACTCAACCCAAATACTTATTGCATATTACATCTAGAAGAATCAGTATTTCAGGAATACACATTATTAAAACAAAGTTACAAAAAGATCACTAATGAATTCTCATTCATTTCCATAAACGGATTTTGACACTTGCACAAACTTTTAGTTGAAAAAAATAAAACATCACCTTCTCGTCTTTCACAAAATCTAGCAAATGCAATTTTCTCATATTAAATTGAACAATGAACACATTCTTAATCACTTCTCCATTACAATTGTACACGAAAAAATAAAATTGCTCGCGTAACGTACTTCCCACAAAGTATTATAAAGTCCCAATCAAATCCAACTTTTGTTTCAACTGTATGTTATCAAAATGTTATTACGTGAATGTATTTTACTATAAAATATTAATATTCTAAATACCATCACGCCTAAAAAGAATTTACCAAAGTACTGATATTTATGATTGATGATTACCCACAAACCAACCTACCAGCCAACGGTGAAATGTTGTTGGGCCCTTTTTTAATCAAGATGAGTAGGAGATTTTAAAAATAACTTTTAACTTCTCTAATTTAACACCAAAAGTCGTGCAAAATTGCTCTTTAAATAAATAAAGAAAAATATCATTACATTATGACTAAATTATGTCCTGGATTCACAAAATGAGCGCCACCATCATTTGAGCCCATCCCAGCAAAAAAGGGCTCAAGATGTAGAATGTATGCTAAGAAAGCACTACTAGATGTGACAGAATCCTATACATAGTAAATACCCTTGTGTTCATTACCATTCATCCCAGTTGTTCATAAAGTCGTTCCACATAGCACCAGCAATCGAGTCTCGTCTAGACGACGCCATCTGCTCGTGTATCAAGAAAGCCGATTGCAGATCAGGCTGATCATCAGGACCAGGGCTCTCCTCAATCGCCCTGCCTCCAATGCTATTAAACAGCCAATCATTTTCCTCCTCGCGTCGAATGTGATTGTGTATGACGCATGCAGCTATAACGATATCCCTCTGTGTGTGAAACGCGTATTGAGGTGCCAGTTTGAGGATTGGAAATCTTTCTTTCAGAACATTACAAGATTTCTGGATGGCATTGCTTAAAGATGCGTGGCGGTGATTGAATAGTTCACTCGCGTTCCTAGGTAGAAGACTGGCACCTCGATACTCATGAAGGTGATATCGCACTCCTTCATATGGGGCCATAAATCCGTTGATGTTATCATAACCGAGATCAACAAGGTAATATTTACCTGAAATATGATACAGTGATATGATTATGATAGTATTAAGTTAAAAGAGAGTAATATTAGATGACAGAATCTCAAATGCTACCTTCAGGAACTTGAGGGAAGTTCTGATCAGGATCACTAAGAACAGCTCTTAAAACACGTGAATCTGCAACCGAGCCTTCCCAACCAGGATACACAAATATGAACTGGAGATCAAATGTGCAGGCGACCAACACATTTTGTGATAGTTCGCCTTTTCTGTTGCGAAATCTTGACTGATCTTTAGCAGGAACATGTGCAGGAATATGCATCCCATCGATGACTCCGATGCAATCCTAACAGAAAAGGAGTAAAATATATGACATTTGAAACCCAGCATGTGACTTATAAGTATCAGATGTTCACCTCAAAGTATGGGAAGAATCTTTTACTTTTGAGGATCACCAATGGAGTAGTGAGAGATGGCGGTTGAAGGAACTCCCGAGACAGAGACTTGATTGCCTTCAACACATTATTAAAATGTCTACTAATTGTTTCACCAGAATGCTGAAACCGTTCTTGTATAACTCGGTTACGTTCATTGTGACCAACAATATTGAGGAAAATAGCCAACTGCTCCTCTATCATGACACCAGATGTGTCACGTAACATGCCTCTTTGTCGAAGAGTATCACTCAACTTATGAAATACGTGTTTGTCCATCCTCAACATTTCCCGACATAAATCATCAGGACCATTCAGAACTTCTGTCATGAACTCTGATCCTTTTGGAGACAAGCTACGAACAGGCTGCCTTGTAATACTAGAATAGTAATGATAACCAGCAGCTACTGCTACTAATTCCATCTCATCCAGCTCAATGTCAAAATCATCCATACCAATTGATGAATCTGTATAAACTGATTTTGAAATGCACGCACTTGTAAAGAAAAGCAAGTATAGGTTCAAATTTATACTCTCTTGAATTCAGATCAAGAAAAAGAGCCCTCATCTATGAAGGTAGAGTTATCAGACAGACTTGCCTCTTAGCACATTTAAAACAAGCAAGGACTTAGATCAAGCTGCCTTCATTCCAAATCAACAAAATAGGCCGTGATAACAAGATTCCAAAATTTTAAACAAAAAGGAGTATCAAACATATTAATCTAATGTTTGCCACATTACTTGTAGGGGGGAAAAAAAAGAAAAGGGTTAAATCTTGAAAGGGCAATTCAACATTCCTATAGAGAATAGGTAGGAGTACTAAGGTGGTCAAATTAAAGAAAAATTGTATCAAGGTGTATGTACTGATGAATTTTCTCTCAAGTTCACCAATGTAGACTCTATTAGATTATATCTTTCAAATGATAAGACTCAAACTAGAGCTTATAGCATCACTTAACAAGGTAAGCAGAGTAATTAATGCACAGAATCGTAAAGGATGTGCATTGGTTAAGCTATCCCCAACCAGTACAAAGTTAATTACAACATTTGCATTTCAAAGCAAAGTAGTTCGGTTTATTTCACTTCCGTATAACACGAAGCAAGCTTAACTAGCCTACATGTTGATCTGCAAGTCAAAATCAATATTTATATTCACAGTCAAATTCTAAAATCAAGATAACAATCTATGACAAATGATAGTTAAGTGGAGTTAAAACAATAATCATAATATTTAACCGAACCAAAGGCTAAATTACGCGAGGCACCGAACCAAAGGCTAAATTACGCGAGGCACCGAACCAAAGGCTAAATTACGCGAGGCTATATCCATGAGCAACTATGATGCTGGCATCCCTTTCCTCTATCATTCCATTTGGAAAACAGAAATTTAATATCCCAACAAATACTAAACCCCATATAAGAAAAATCGGAATACGCAGAAAGTACCATATATCAAATAAAGTGCGCTCTCTGTCTCTCTTTCACATTCACACACACACTCTGTATATATGTGATTTAACGTATTTATAACTTGTCACATATCACTCATCAGACCAAAAATGCAATTACGTACTAACCAAAGAAGGGCAAGAAATTGTGGTGTAGGCAGAGCAGTGAAGAATTAAAAGTTACCAATTTTCTGGGGCTGGCGCGTAGAATTTTGGCGAATGTGGGGGGGTGTCCCGCTCCACCGGGGAGCGGGCAGACTCCTGACGGTGGTGGCTCTGGAGGGGGCGACGGCGCTCGAGGTGGTTGGAAAGTTGGAATTCTAAACGTCAAGTTGAGAGTTAGGATTGCCTAAATATTAATTTCTGAGTAATTGTCATTATCCCGTTATAATTTAAATTATGAATTAATATATTATGATTAAGGTTTTAATTTTTTTTTTAAACAAAATAAATAACATCTTACAAGTTACTAACTAACTTTCTTTTAGGTTGTCACCCCTTCTCCCGAGGACTTGACGGCATCTTCTACCAGGTTACCTAACTTACTATCATAAAATTTTGTGTAAAGTTAATAAAATAAATGTAATTGAACAATTTCTTTTTTGTAAAGTTTCAAAATAAAAATTACAACATCATATATTTTCAAAAAATTGTCACTCTCTCCTAATTTCATGAAGGAAAAAAAATAATTAAAAAAAAGTTAATAAAATAAATGTAATTGAACAATTTTTGTGTGATCAGACAAAAAGAATATTTTCCATTGCCGGGATTTGAACCCGGGTCTCTCGGGTGAGAGCCAAGTATCCTAACCAACTAGACTACAACGGAGTCGAAAGTCAAATCAAATTATATTATATTAATAGATACAAATCACTCCTCACATTTAAGACTTTCAAAGACGTGCATTTGGTAGAATTAAAATCTGAAAATTTTCTAGGGTTTTGATGATTTTTCATTAAGATTTTTGACAGGTATGTTAAACTTTCTCACTTCTCAGAACTGTTGAGTTGAAAATCACATTATTTACAATTTCCCAAAAGATATATATTAAACTTTAAAGGTCATCTAAATATCATTAACAAGCGTATGTTCCCCCACTCCCCCCAAAAAAAATATGTGCCAAAATACTTGGACGCAGGGCGACATGGAAGTATGTTAAATACAATCTGATATAGGAAATGAGATAAAAGAAAGCTGTTCTTTGCTAAAAAACATAATTAAAAAGAAACTGCAATTTCTATTAGGTCTTCAACAACATAATATAAAGTTCCAAGGAGTTGGAGTATTAAAAAGTGCAAGATGAATGAATCTCAAATCTCACTCGTACAAATAACAGAAAAATGGATGAGACATGTTGAAAACACAACCTAGTATCTTCTTGGAAAGCGGTCCATGAACCTCCCCGACGGACATTCAAAGGCAAGGTGCCCCCTTCCCCCACAGTTATGGCAAATGGTCATCGATATGCAATCCCTACTGATATGACCCGACTGCTGGCAGTTCCGACATACAATGTCTCTGAAACCACCCCCACGGAATCCACCACCTCTCTCTTCTACTGTATTCCCCCCCTTTGGGCACTCTCTAGCCAAGTGCCCAGACACATTGCATAAATTGCACACTGGCTCATTCTGACAATCACGGGCAAGGTGGCCTGTTTTCCGGCAGTTCTTGCATGCCTTGTCATTCGTACAATCAGCCGCCATATGGCCTTGCTTGAAGCAGTTATTGCACAACCTCGTATCACCAGGAAATGGTGGAGGAGCTGTGCAGTCCCGAGCTCGGTGTCCTGCCTTCCCACAGGTGTGGCAGATGCCTTCATTCGGACAATTTCCAGCCATGTGACCAGGTTCTCGGCAATTCCAACAGAGAGACTTGGTGGTACACTCTGAGGCAATATGCCTGATCCATTTTTTGAAAAGAATAAAACATTAATGAAAGTGCAACAAGCAAAAGCTTAATGACTCGTTTAAACTACAAGTTCTATAACTACCCCCCAATGCTTCTTTAACCAAACATATCAAGTTATTTCAACCATTACACACGTGTGATGCTTTTGCCATTACTTTGTTTGAGGGTAAAACTAATAAAATTTTGCACCAGAAATACGACACAAAGTTTTCTGTTTCAGATTTTTTCCAGAATCTGGCAAAACTGGGGAGAAATTACTGAGCAGGCAGCAAGTAATTATACATAATTACAAGGAAGCTCATAAGTTGATGCATGTAAAAAAAATGGAATATATATGTGTTCATAAACATACCAGTTGAATAAAGAAAATCATTTTAGCTCATTAATTGTTGATACTTGATACGAGATTTTGCAGAGAATTTTATAATGCCTAACCCAGTCACTGACCAACTAATTACTAACCCTTATACAAACAATGTAACATCTTCGTAACAGTGTAGTTCACCAATAACTGAACCCATAATATAGCGACGATGTATAAGCAAAGAACCATGTGAGGGCAAAAATCCTTCCACACATGCTGTAAAAATTACATAAAATATTGCTGCAACATGGGCTAAGCAATTATCAATTACTTCACTAGATCATGCCAACCAAACAAGAAAATACAATCAATGTTGTTTAAACACTGGCTTCCTGATGACTTTGTAATACCAAAACTCAGATTAATTACCTAAGGAGCTTAATTAGATAGCCAAGAAAATATGAAACGTTAGGGTAAGAACATAATTTAGTATCAATATTTAATTACCCAGGAAGACCACAATTGTGGCAAATGGCCACATTGGGGCATTCTCTAGCAAAATGGCCAGGCCGTTTGCAGTTCTTGCACAAGCTGTTTTGGCTGAAAAAGATGAAACCAGTTATATACATTAGTAAGAATTTCTTTCTGGGAAAGCAATGTATCAAAAAAGAAGAATCACAAAGAGCTGCAACTCAAGGAGAAGAACAGCACAGCAGTCTAGTTTCCAATAATGGGCAATAATTCTTTCTTTTTTACCATCATTCCCAATTACTTTGGGCCTGAAAATCTGAGACAAATAGAAATAGCATGGCTATAGATGACCAACAGTTTACAAAGCTCAAGTAAACAAACATGTTGGCTGAGCCACGTTCAAATAAGCATTGTGATGAGTAGGAAAAAAAAAAGCATTAGATCAGGTTCAACCTCAGATTGATCCCACACATCTCCATCTCCTTCGGAATCCATACATAAAACAACAAAAAACATGCAAACATATGATTGAATGAGACCAATAACCTGAAGCCCCGTCTTGAATCACGACTATATGGTGCATCACGATAGGAATAGCGCTGAGTACGCATCTTACGTTCCATCGGGCTCCTGCTCCTGCTCCTGCTTCTGCTTCGCCTCCTGTTATCTAAGCTCATTTTCAAAACTACCCCAAAAAACTAATCAACACTTTTATTTGCAAAATACCACCGCCACCACAGCTGCTGCCTCCTCCCTGTCCACCACAACCACACACCCAAGACCAAATCAATGAGTCCCACAAAATCTTACTATATCCTTCATATATCGTACACCAGAATCCGAGACTAGCATTACTTATTTCAACAAACAATACCACCATACATCTGTTCACATTCAACACCCGTTAAATACTCTATTTTAAAAAATGTGTCAGGCCAACCAACCTCATTCAGTCATTTGCGAACTTTTTTCATTATAAACATAACATTATCCAAAACTAAAAGATAAACACTCAAACTATCTTCATATCAGCTATCATTTCGCTTGTCCTCGGCATTTACACAGGGACGCTTCTATCCATTTCCTTTTCAATCTCTTTTTTCAGTTATTATACATTACTTTTGGGACATAATGAAGGAGAAGAATGAAGATGAACAAACAACATAAAAACGAGAGGTGCAAATGAGGAAAAGGAGAAAAAAAAAATTATCCGTGTCAGTAGGTAAGTACCATCCTCCACAGAGAAAGTACTACGTTCTTCTCTCCATTCTTTCAAATGCTAAATTAATAACTCTCCATTTCAACCATTCCATCCCTTCATACTCCCATACATCACATAAAGCTTTAAATCTTCAATCCACCCAGGAGAGTTCAGTGTAGTCCATAAGGTAATTTTTTCTCCTCTAAAACTACTACTAACCATGGAGATATAGGAAGAAATGAATAGCTTAATAAATTTTGATTCTAAGATCATCATGGCATCTAGGTGGTTCCTAAAACCACCTGGAAGAGATATAGAAAGAAGTGAATAGCTTAACAACCGCTGTTTCTAAGACCATCAAGGCATCTAGGTGGTCAAATAGTTGGCAATAGCATAAATACTCTTCAATTAGAGCATCTTTTGATAAAGGTATATACATAACAGTACAGAAGTCTAAGATGCATCACAAAAGTGATGACCTTTTCACTGCAGTACAACAAGCGAGCAAGAAACAATCAACTTCAATAATGACCAGCAGTAATACACAATGCAAGTAAAATTAGAAAAAAATCGAGTCTACACTCATTACAAATTAAGATCTCACAAAAAACTTGCTGCAGAATAAGAAAGTAGTGTTAGTAGTCGCTTATTTTATTTTTTATTTTATTTTTTCGTAATAGTAATATCACTCTGACATTATCATAATCTAGATTAACCCTTGAGGGAAAATCACTTCCCAACTAAAACCCAACAAGCCAAGCCTATTTGTTTAATCAGAAAATCCAAATGAACTCAGATGTATAACCCGGTCCACCACGCCCGAACCCTAAGAAATGTAACAGCCGTATTCCAAATCCGAACCCTAAATTGCTAGCTTAAATTAAACATCATAAAAACGCAGTGGACAAGAAGAAATCAAAAAAATTGAGAAATACGGATAAAGTACGACATTTAGCTTTCACAAATTCGTAAATCTAAATCAAGTTAGACGACTATCAGATTCAACAAAAATCTTGAATTTCAGGAACGTCAAAGACAGATAAAGCGAGTAACAACCTGCTGGTGCGCTAGGTAGAGTGAGGTCGCCTGACCTCCGATTATAGAGATGCGCAGAGAATAGGATAAATGAGAGGAGTAGCCGCCGAAGTGCTTCGATTTGGAACTGAACGCGGATTTGTTTCTCTCTCTTTATTTGTCCTCTCTCTTCGGGGATTAAAATTATAAATATTCAAAATTTTATTATAAAGAAGTAAGTATTCCGTAAGATATCAACGGCGGGTTCAACCCGTTGGAGCGAGAATCGAGCCCGAAACTGGTTCGAAAAGTCCAAAAAATTATTTTTGGAGTTGAATTAGGTGCAATTTCGAGTAACATAAGGAGTGGGTAATGCAATTTCGAGTAACATAAGGAGCGGGTAATGCAATTTCGAGTAACATGAGGGAGCGGGTGATGCAATTTCGAGTAACATGAGGGAGCGGGTGATGTATTCGAGTAAAAGTGTTATATTCGAGTAATATATTTCGAGTAATGTTTTTTTATGTTTTTTCATTTTTATTGTTTTATTCGAATGTTTTTACTCGAATACATTACTCGAATATTCGAGTAAATGGTATTTTGGTCAATTCGAGTATAAAAATAATTTGTGTTATATTTAGGATAAAATAAAAAAATTAGTATTTAAATTAGGGTAGTGATTTTTTACCCTAACAACTATACTTCAACAATATTTTAATAGGTTGATTATCTCACAATTCATCTTATAAAAGAGTACCTACCCTTTGGAATTTAATTTCAACAAATCCACTAAGCGCACCGTATTCGGCCAATTTCCAATGTTCCAAACATAATTTCCAGCGCAAGCCCATTATTAATCTGTACTTTATTTCAATTTATCGTGTGGCGCTTTTAACTTCAGCATGATGAGGAGCGATTTTTGTTGGAACAATCTCCACTGACTCATATCTTCACACATTTACATGTAATTGATTTGATTGAATAGAATTATTACGTTGGAATGAAATGAACTCGTTATTTATATTTATATTATTTAAATTTTAAATAAAAAATTATATGTATATTTATATATATATATATATATATTTAATTTAAAAATAATATTAATTTTTATATATTTATATTTTATAATAAATATTTAATTAAATATATAAATTTTTATTTTTTATTAATTTATTTTTATATTTTTTTATAATGAGAATTAATTTTTATTTAGATTTTAAATAATTTAATATTTTTTAAGTAATGGTTAAAGCCATTGGGGTGACATGAATGATGATTCTCATGTTTGAAGGAATGTACATTCCTTACTGAATGAGCATTCCTATTAACAAAACATTAGTATTTGAACATGTGCGTTGCACAGGACAAAGACGTTATGATGTTATTTAAGCCATCGGGGGACATTATACTCTAAACCACTGGATAAAAGTATACTCGTTTCGTTATTGTAGCATGTATAATTATAAGTATACTCCTTTAGTTATACTTGTTTCATACGTTGCACGGTCAAGCATTTTTATGAAATAAGTATATCTTCACATATAATTTATCTGGATTGAAATTTTTATATAATACAATCCTTCAATTCATACTGAGATGTTCCTTTTTAGCAATAAAAAGATTAAGAAAATGTGTGATTCATACTGAGATGTTCCTTTTTAGCAATAAAAAGATTAAGAAAATGTGTATTCTAAATATATAACGAAAGAAAATAGTTGTAAATATTGAGCATTTTTATAAAATAATTATATTTTTTGAACATAATAAATAATGTTATTTATTAATTATGTTAGATACTTGATTATTTCGTAATATTTGTACCCTTATATAAATAAATATCATTTAAAAATTAATTAATATTTTAAAAATTCATTATAATATTTGTATCTGTACCAAATTACTTATACTCATTTGATACTATTTTTTAAAGTATTTTTTTGTTGATTAAAATTAATATTTTAAATCAACTTATAGCATTACTAATTAAATATAAAATAAAATAATATAATTTTATTACAAAAATATGATACTCCCTCCGTCCCACGTATTTTTACCCACTTTTCATTTTAGGCAATCCCACATATTTTACCCATTCCATTTTTGGTAAGAATACATAATATTACTTTTTATAATCCTAACAACTTTAATTAATTTTTTACACTTTATTCATCATTTTCAACAACTTTATTTACTTTTTTTTTTAAATTACTAATTTATCTCTACTTTTTCTTACATTATATATTAAAAAAATAACTTGTCTTAATCTCCTTGTTCATACAAATGGGTGAAAATACCCGAGACGGAGGGAGTAGAAAATTTTACAATTTTTGAATAAATATAGTATAAAATATTTCTTAATATATAAATTATACCTGCAATTTCATATACGAAATTTTCTATGCAACCCTAGACGCGATTTTATGTGCAACTATATGCATGTTTTATTTACTAAAATATGTGTGTCGCTATGCGACTATTATTTATTAATTATATGTTTATGACTAAAAATCGATATCTATTATTTCCTACTTTTAACATTAGTGGCTTCAACATCGATTGAGCGTTTTTATAAAATATTTATAGTATTTTTTTAACATAATAAATAATTTTGTTTATTAATTATGTTAGATAATTGCTTATTTCGTAATATTCGTACCCGTGTATAAATAAATATCATTTATATATTAATATTTTAAAATTTTATTAAAATATTCGTATCCATCTCAAAGTCTTTATAAATACTCATAAATTACTCATACCCATTTGATACTATTTTTTATTTATGTTGACTATAGTCTCTTGTGAAACGGGATTTATAGGGAAATATTAACTTGTGGAAAATCGATATAGGGGTATGGTATAGTTTGAAAATCGATATAGGGGTGTGAAAAATTATTAAGATGTTAGGATCAATAATATTAATTCAAAATAATTAATAATGAATAAAATAATTTAATAATAAATTAATTGTTAAGTACTCGTATCCATTTAAATATAAACTACTCATAATTCATTAAAAAAATATATTATGATACTCATACTCATCTCAAACCCTTTTTATCAATATTCGTTAATTACACATACTCATTTAAAATTATTAAGTTGTTATGGCCAACAATATTAATTCAAAATTATTAATAATGAAGAAAATAATTTAATAATAAATTAATTGTTAAAACTACATTATAGTTTCAAAAAAATCGTAAAGTAAATTTTAATAATATTAATTCAAAATTATTAATAATGAATAAAATAATTTAATAATGAATTAATTGTTAAAACTACATTATAGTATCAGAAAACTTGTAAAGGAAAATTTAATTTGTTAACAATGAATAAACTAATTTAATAATGACTTATAATTGTTAGTAGTACATTATAATTATAATTATAAAAATAAATCATAATATAAACATAATTTTTATTACCATAAATAATAAATTAAAATTTTATTGAAATAAATAAGAGGGAAAATTAAACTGGGCATATAAGGAATTATTTTAAATAAGGTATCATTATTATGACAAAAAAATTAATGACCAAAATCTAATAAAAAAATGTGAGACGGGATTAAAAAATGATTAGTAATCAAAATCAATGGTATAGATAAAAATTGGTTCAATTTTTATTTTTTCACTTTTCTATTATATTACTTTAAATTAGATTAGATTTATTAAAAATGATGATTTCATTACCAAATCATTCCTTATACCAAGCCATAAATTATGTTCTTTCAATTGAATATCATAAAGATCCAATTCCATGTATAAAAATCGAAATCAAATCGATATGAATCCTTCTTTTCTTTTCTAATTTTAAAGAAAATGCGTAGTCAATTCTGAAAAGATAAAGACTAGTCAAATATAATATTAAGTAATTGCTAAATTAATTAACCCTTATAATTAGAATTTATTGTATGAAATCGTTCCATCTATGGAAATAGTTTCGTGATACTTCCTTACTTGTCAATTGTACAATTATTAGTAATACAAAAATATACTTCATTTCCCAACTTCAATTTCACACTTTGATCTCTCAATTTCAATTTCATATTTTCATAAAAGGAAAAAGTTCATGATAATTAATAGCCCTCTAACATACTTTAATATCAAAATTGTCATCGTCTTTTTAATACACAACATACTTTATCATTTCTTTATTAACCATTTATCATTTCTTTATTAATCAAAAATATATTCTTTATTAATCAAAAATACCAAACTACCGCCAAAAATTATTCAAAAAATTAATTTTCTTAATTTGCGTGTGTGCAGTAAATATGAAGATGAAAATGGGACGAAGGGAGTATATAAAAATGACATTAAAAATTCATTTGCCTCTCTCTAAATCCACGGTTTAGCTTGAATAATAACTCTCTGATGTACTCCCCTCCATCCATCGGTAGGCCATGTGAGACTTTTTGTTAAAATAGAAAAAAAAAATCTTTATAATAAACTATTAACGTAGCAAAATAAGAGATTATTATAATTTTATTGAGACACTCCAAGACGAATTATTTGTGGGACGTGTGTAAGACGAGTCGACCAATCACTAAAATATGCTTATTGTACAAATAAAATATGTTTATTTACAGTTAAAATATGTCAATAATAAATCAAAATTATAACACACTAAAATCATACTTTAATACATATATTAATCTAGCATACTTAAAAAAAATACTTTAACAATCATTAAATATATTTTATTTTATCTAATTAAGCACAAAAAAGTAACGTCTCACAATAGAGTTTGTCAATTTTATTCCCGTAATTATGAAAAAAGTAATGTCTCATGAGAAAATTTTGTGAATTTTATTCTAAATTTGTGATCTTGTCAAATTATTGCAATATATATACTCCGTATTCATCATTCCGTCCGGCGTGGACTAGTAAGTATTTTTAGGCTCCTCCCAACCTGATAGCTGCCATGGAGGTTCCCGACATGTCCTTAACAATGTTAATTCTTCTCCTAGTTCTAATCACCATTTTCTTAAACAATTTTGTCAAAAACACACTGTCGCAACCACTGCCTCCCGGGCCGAAGGGATTACCCGTTGTAGGTAGCATGGGGCTGATCAGCCAATTGAACCACCGTGGCCTGGCAGTTCTCGCTAAGGTTTACGGCGGTTTATTCCATCTGAAAATAGGCAAAGTCCACATGGTGGCGGTGTCCACGGCGGAGATTGCCCGGGAAGTCCTCCAAGCCCAAGATAGCGTGTTTGCCAACCGTCCCGCTACTATTGCTATAAGCTATCTGACATACGATAGAGCGGATATGGCATTTGCTCATTACGGGCCCTTCTGGCGCCAGATGAGAAAGATCTGCGTCGCTAAGGTTTTCAGTCGTAGACGGGCCGAATCATGGGCTTCAGTTCGTGAAGAAATCAATTCTTTCATAAAAGCCCTTGATGCCAGAGTTGGGTCACCTGTAAATATTGGTGAAACGGTGCTTGGATTGTCTAAAAACATCACTTATCGGGCTGCATTCGGCTCCATGTCTAAAGATGGTCAACAACAGTTTGTGAAGATTATGCAAGAATTTTCCAAACTTTTTGGAGCTTTTAATGTTGCTGATTTCGTGCCGTGGTTGGGGTGGATTAACGGTCAAGATCTACAGAAAAGGTTGGTCAAAGCTCGTGGGTCGCTCGATGAATTTATTGACAAGATAATCGACGACCATTTAAAAAGGAAAGAGAAGAAAAAATTAAAAAATAGCCTATATTTGGAAGGCGATGAAGAGGATATGGTCGATCAACTATTGGAATTTTATACGGAGAATGCCACCGATCACCACTCATCTACTACCGTTACTAGAGACAACATCAAGGCTCTAATCATGGTATCACTTTTTTTTTTTTTTTTTTAATTTTAATTTTGTGCATATAGTATTCCAAAAGCTATTTTAAGAAATTGATTTTCATAGATATTAAATGCCATAAAAATGTTTTTCTTTATTAGATTGTTAATAATATTTCCCTTGAAAATAAATTCTACATATTTTTTAGATGGATTGTGAGCAAATGGCTTAAACCAAATTTTGATTTTGATTTTTGACAATATTATAAATATAATTTGTTCTTTATCGTAATATAATTATAGGATGTGATGTTCGGTGGAACTGAAACTGTAGCTTCAGCAATAGAGTGGTCAATGGCGGAACTAATGAAGAGTTGTAAAGAGCTAAAGAAAGTCCAGCAAGAGCTTGCTGACGTGGTAGGCCTCCACCGTCACGTGCAGGAATCAGATCTCGAGAAGCTTCCATACCTAAAATGCGTGATTAAAGAAACCCTCCGCCTCCACCCTCCCATACCCCTCCTCCTCCACGAGACGGCCACCGCCACAGTCGCAGCCGGCTACAGAATTCCGGCCAAAGCTCGCGTCATGATCAATGTCTGGGCTATTGCCCGCGATGAGAACAAATGGGTCGACCCCGACACCTTCAACCCATCTAGGTTTCTTGAAAATGACGCCCCGGATTTCAAAGGGACCAACTTCGACTACATTCCATTCGGGTCGGGTCGGAGGTCTTGCCCGGGCATGCAACTGGGGCTTTATGCGTTGGAGTTGACTGTCGCTCATCTTTGCCATTGCTTTAATTGGAGACTGCCAGATGGCATCAATCCCAGTGATCTTGATATGGCTGATGTTTTTGGCCTCACTGCACCAAGAGCACTTCAACTTGTTGCTGTCCCAAATCATCGCCTAAAATATTAGGATTTGCATGCTTGTTTAATAAACTATTTTCTAGCTCTCAAGCTTTGTGTCAATTATAGTCAGAAAACAACTTTTATTAAATGAATTTCGATTCACAAAACCCTTCACGCTTTATTTTTTTATACCTGAAAAATGATAAAACTATCAATTAGGGGCATAAATTATTTTTTCTATTTTTTATACATGAAAAATGGTAAAATTATCAATTTTGGGCATAAATTATTTTTTCTATTAATTTGGGGTCTGAAATATGTAAAACTATCAATTCGGGTGACACCAGAAAATTAGAGAAGTAGGAGGTAACACAAGTACACACTCGGATACAATTCCTCACATATGGAATCCACACAAGTTTGGAATAAACTCGTCGTCTTAAGGAATTCACCAAAAGAATTCAAAGCAAGATACAAGAAGATAACATCTTCTAAACAAACTTAAAAGCTCAAGATAAGTGTTTAATTTCGAAATTTGCTTCTTAAGAGCTTACAAATGATGTCATTATATAGGCATGAATTGGAACAACCTCCAAGTGAGTCAAAAAAATAAATGTGACTTAAACATTTTCAAGACATTGAAAATAATAACTTAGACTCCAAATATATGTAAAACTTAATGAAATATAGATAAGGACTAAGAATATGAAGATACCAAGGTCCATAATGAGGAGAGGAACTATAAAAAATCAGCAAAGTCGAACTTGGCCCAATAACTTCCGTTAGGGGTGTGCACGAATATTGGATTTAATTAAAACCGCACCGAATTAATCCCGAATCGAAAAAAATCGTTGGCTTTTTACCTCTTTCGAACCGAACCGAACCGATTTTTTGTTTGGTATGGACTTTGATATTTTTCACTTTTTCATACCGAATATTGGACATAACCGGACCGTGTCGTACCGAACCGAACCGTACCGAAAAACCGAATTGAAATTATGCATTAAAATTATATATAATATATTTATCTTATTATTTATAATTTATACTTTATATGTCATGAATTAATTAATTTTACTCTACTAATTATAATATAATCATAATTAATAAATTAAAATTATTTATAATATACTACCAAATAATAATTTAAAAATATTTCTAATGCTCTAAAAATTTATGAATAAAGTAAATGGTATCTCAAAAGTTTAAATTCATTCGTAAATTTAATAAATAATTATTATATTTTATATTTATTTAATGAAGATAAAATGCAAAAATTAAATGATAATCCATATTTATGTCTAAAATATTAGTATTAGATAGACTTTAATTGAAATACACTTTAAATTTAAAGTTAAAAGTTTAAAAAAATCTAAAATTATTAATTTTCTTTATCTTAATACTATTATTATTTAGGGCAACACGTAAAGTCGTGTTATATGTAAGACTATTTTACATTTTTTTTTTAAGTAATTATCATGTGCAATGTATTGTGTGTTTTCAAATTATTATGTTGGATTTTACATGTTTGTTCTTCTGGTTATTGTGTTCGGTTCAGAAAATATCTCAACTGACGATGCTCAGCTCCAACAGCACCACAAACTTGAAAAGATATATGTTTCCACTCGTGCTGCTAAGGTAATTTTACCTTGATTAAGAATCATTGCTACATTTGTTAAGGCACAATCATGCCAAAACGTGCTTGAGTCTGTGAACAGTGAAGATTACCATAAGATAAACTCGATGACTTTACTCTATATCCTCTAACTGGAATATTTGCTTTTGTATAAATTTTCAGCATTTCCAAAGGGACATTGTTCGTGGTGTTGAAGGTTATATAGTTACAGGGTCCAGACAAGTTGAGATAGGTATTTGTCTAATGTGAAATGTGATTTCTTTTTCCTACAGAGATAATATCAGGAGTTAAGATGTTGATCATTCCTATGTGACCTATCTTTCAGGAACTAAATTGTCGGAAGATAGCAGGAAGTATGGTGTTGAGAATATATGTACCACTGGTAATACACTATCAAAAGCTGCTTCCTGTTTTTCACTAGCTCGTGCTCAAATGGAGAAAGAACGTGGAAATCACTCAGGTTGTACGCTTTTTAACTTGAGATCTGTTTTCCATCAACAGAAATGGTTGTCATTAGTTAGTTGTCTATGGTGAAAAAAGCTGAACTATTCAAGGTTCAGATCACTGAATTTTCTTCATTTAACTGTTTCATCTTTCTTTTAATGTTGACTTCTTATGTACCAGGTAGCTGAACCATTAAGAGCAATGGTAATGGGAGCTCCCCTGGAAGATGCTCGTCATCTTGCTCAGCGATATGATAAGATGAGACAAGAACCTAGATAGGCTGTTGAAGTTGCAAGAAGACAAGCAAAAGTTAGAGAAGGAACTGCAAATCCTGAAATGGCATTGAAACTTGATACAGCTGAAGCTAAATTGCAAGAACTGAAGTCCAACGTTGCCACACTGGGAAAAGAAGCTGTTGCAGCCATGGCTGCTGTTGAAGCTCAACAACAAAGGTTAACACTACAACGACTAATAACCATGGTAATACCATAAGGCATGATTGGGTAACAGGTGTACTGCTTCCTATTGTTTTGGGTGTAAAATCCACCATGAACATTTATCAAACATAAAAATTTCTCTTTGATAAATGTTTATTTGTTTTTTGCACAAGAGTATAATATTTTAAAGTGCAATAAGGTGAGAGAAATAAGTTGTATTAGTGTTGAGTGTGTGCCTCATGTATAGTTGGTTGAGTATAATAATATTATTATGTGTATCACATCAATCCAAAAAGAAAATAGATACTCGGTACTCTGTTTTGGGACGGACCAAAATGACAAAATGAACACTTATCAAGGGACGGAGGAAGTATTATTGTACTTTTTAAATCTTAACTTTTTATTTATACTATTAATTATTCATAAAATAATTCACAACAAATTAGCACATTTTAAATATCACATTTTTTATTATAAAGGTTAGCACCTTATCCGTCTCATTAAAAGGTAATCTCATAAAAGCCATCTTGTTAGAAGTCTTGCTTTTTTTTTTTTTTTAATTCGAAAAATCGCATTTACTGCAATACTTCCAAATTTCTGTATTGCTTCAAATTTGGCAGCCCAACTACCTAATTTTATTTAATGTCAATCCTAAATACTATAGTAGTTTAAACAAATGTGATTAAAAAAATAAATTACACTAAGTAGGGTACCTAGATGAGAGAGCAGTAGATTCCTGCAAGGTGTAAATCAATGAAATAGCCCCGCAATCATAAACCTAAATTCCTACCAATCGCTGAACTTGGCGTGATCATATCCATTCTTATTTTTTCACCTCTTTTTTTGATATCATCCCTCGCAATTTCTAGACAAATTATTACTTATGGACTATCAAACTGAAAATTTTCAAAATTATGCCTTTCTTCGTATTCTTATGCGTGTAATCTTATGAGTTATGCGTGTTATTGTTTAAAAAAAGATAAATAAAAGTAAAGATATATTAGTATACCCTCCAACTCCTTTTAATTTTAATTATTTCGATTATTATGTTGTTCCACATTGTTAATTTTGGAAATTGGACAGCATAAAAAAAACTATTTTTTATAAACGGAATATTTATTGGTAAAAGCCTCAATTCCTTTATTAAATTTATTTACTAACAGATTAACAACAAAATCCGTTGATAATATTCCATGTAAAGCGATGGTTGATAAAATTTTGGCAAATAAAATTCAATTGTGTTAGCAAATAATTTATTTAGTAATTCGTTGATAATAATTTAGTTGGTAAAATTGAGAATAATTTGTTGACATTTTGTTGCTAAAAGAAAATTGTCATTTTTATTGTTAAAAGAAAATTGTCATTTTTATTGTCAATCTTTTGATAATTACCAACTAATTGAATTATATTGGTAAATTCCACCGCTAAAAAATAATTTTTAGTGATATGCTGCTGTAATGATGAAATACGAAAGAAATTTAAAGACTTAGGTAAAACCATATAACATATTATCACTTTCACCATAAAATATTATCACTTTCGATATAAAATGTTATATTTTTTATTTATACTATAAATTATTCATAAAATAATTCAATAAATTGTTCATAAAATAGTTCATTGTAACATTATCACTTTTAATTTATTGAATATCACTTTTTCATTAATAATGTTATAATTTTTTATTCATTTCACGTAACGTGAGACGGTCTCATACAAGACTTGTCCGAAAAAAATTTATTTTAATTTTAAAATAAAAACTTGAAATATAAATTAGAATATGCACATTACTCCCTCGTCCTACCCAAATAACATCATTTTACTATATTGGGCGTCTCATCCAAATTGCACTATTTTCTCTTTTAGTAAAAAGGGTCACCAATGGCCCACAACTATTCATCACATCTCTCTAATACACCTACCCACTTTACATAAAATAATAATACTCTTTAATCTACGTACAATAAACAAATGCATTTCTTTGCCTGAGACAGAGGGAGTATATTAAAAACTCTAGTAAGACGAGTATATACTAAACAAATTATGAGACGGGTCAACCATCGTTAAAGTATGATTGTTATAAGTATATATTTATTGATAGTTAAAATATGTTTGCAGTAAATACTGTAACACTCTAAAAGTAGTATGTTAATTAATTATTTATTATAGTTTTAGAAAAACATACTTTAACTAACAACAAAACATACTTTTAACTATATGATCCCGTCTTACAGCCCATCTCACATACTCATATAAGTAAACGAACGTCGTTCCATGTTATGCGGTGTGTCAAAATCGGAAATTTTAGTCTGAAGACGATTATAAGCTGGATTTTAAAGAGTTATACCACAAATCAAAAGTACCAACGGGAATGATTGCATCTCCATATTAACACAACACATGTTCATCAAATCAAATCATTACTTCTTTCTAAAATTCTTTCCATCAATTTGTTTGTTTGATTACTAAAACCAACACACCCTAAATCTAAATTTCACAGCCAAAATAAATATCAAATTAATCTTTTATAGGGTGTGAAAAGTATAAGAAAAAGAATTGATAAAATAACATGAAGAGTGTAATGGAAAAGAAGAATTACAAATTGTGATATTCAAGTTTTAGCGTATCAACATTGGATATAGGGAAACACCCAAAGCACCCTATTTTTCCTTACAGATGAAATGATTTTGGGAGATGATTTTGGTAGCCAGATAAAGGCCTATTTAAAGTTTGAGCGAAAGGAAGACATGTATGATGAAAAGGGTAAAAAGACAAGTGAATATGAACATTACATATTTTTGATTTCCCAAGGTAGTAGGAGTAGGATATAAGGTCTAAAACCCTAATCTACATCAAAAAGGTGGACCCCAACAACTGTCATGTATCATGATTCAAAAGCATGTGCCCAAATCCACCCTCCGCCCAATTTGAAAACCCTAAAATTACAAGATCTTATCTACTTGATGAATGATGATGCAACGTCGAAAATTCTTATGAAATTTAAGCAAACATTTGATGAAGAACACTCAAAAGCTTGCACTCACTTAGACGTTTGATCACTCACGTTTCACTCACGAATCGATTGATGAACGAAGAATGAAATGAAAGAGATAAACACGAAGATGCATAGTGGTTCGGCATAAGCCTACATCCACTTTGAAGGAACAATCACTCACTAGGATGATTACAATATACACTTAAGGAATATGATGATGAACTTATGCACATAAACCCTAATGTGCTTTCTAATCTTGTAGCTGATGTGTTGCTTGCTTGAATTGGATTCACCGGCTGTTCATTGTGCTTAAATGCACACCAGCAATCCAACTGCTATGCTGCAGGTTGGCTTTTCACGTAGGAAGCTCGTTTGTTAGCTCAACCAACCAACAAACTCAACTAACTAACAACCTAACTAACTTGATTCCATCTTCAATGCATGGTTGAGATGAATCTGATCTGACGGCTTCTTGATTATGCTCCAACCTTTGCAACTTCTTTATTGTTGATCCCCATCAACCCTTCAACACCAATCACCACCCTCCACCTGTCTCGACTGCACAACAACGCATACACACACACAAGTGCATGCATGTATGTCTATCATACAACAATACTCCACTTTAGACTGTATCATCACTAGCTTGTAATCTCCTCCACCTTTGCTGCTATTAAGGCTGCAACCAGCTATCTTCCCTTACTTAATTCAGATGAATCAAGTGCTTACACAGTTCATACTTCTGAACTGGTAAGACTTTAGTAAACATATCAGCAGGATTATCATCTGTTTTGATCTTCTTGACACTTACTACCCCCTTGTCTATCATGTCCCTTATGAAATATAACCTTACATCAATGTGTTTGGTCCTTTCATAGTACCCTTGATGCTTGGAGAGATGCACTGCACTCTGATTATCACAATGCACTTCAACTGAACCTTGCTCAATCCCAAACTCACTCAGTATACCTGTCAGCCATACACCATCCTTGATTGCTTCTGTAAGTGCAACAAATTCTGCCTCTATAGTTGATAGAGCCACTATATGTTGATGAGTTGCTTTCCAACTTACTGCAGTTCCAAACAAGTTGAATACATAATCAGTAATTGACTTCCTAGTATTAAGATTTGCTGAATAATCAGCATCAACATATCCAACTACTGCCTTATCCTATGTTGCCATTTTCTGAAACTTCAAGCCTGTTGTGATGGTACCTTTCACATACCTAAGAGCCCACTTCACTGAACTCCAATGTAGCAGACCTAGATTACTCATAAACCTACTAATCATGCTCATCACATAAGCTAAGTCTGGCCTGTAACATACCATTGCATACATCAAACTGCCAACAGCACTAGCATAGGGTATATTGCTCATTTCAACCTTCTCTTGATCTGTCTAAGGAGTTTGGAGTAATGACAGACTCACTCTTTGCTTTGCTGGTGTTGTTACTGTTTTGCTGAGATTCATATTGTATCTCTTCAACACTTTGTCTAAGTATGATTATTAGAACAACTTCAGCTCACCAGCTGACCTATTTCTCTCAATCTGCATACCAAGAATCACCTTTGCTTCTCCTAGATCCTTCATATCAAACTTCTGCTTAAGTATCTCCTTTTCTTCATCTATACCAGCTTGATCCTTACAAGCTATAAGGATATCATCTACATACAAAAGTAAGTATGTATAACACCCTTCTTTGAACCTAACATAAACACAACTCTCATGTAAGCTCCTGCTGAATCCATTTGATGTAATGTAATCATCAAACTTCAAATACCATTGTCTTGGACTTTGTTTCAGACCATACAAAGATTTCAACAGTAAGCAAGCCTTATTCTCAGCCCCTTCAATACTTACACCATCAGGAATCTTCATGTAGATATCCTCTTCTAGATTTCCATGCAAGAATGTTGTAGTAACATTCATCTGATGTAACTCAAGATCAAACTGAGTCACTAATGCCAGCAGAATTCTAATAGAACAATGCTTAACAACAAGTGAGAATATCTCATTATAGTCAACACCTTCTTTCTGTGAGAAACCTCTTGCTACAAGTCTTGCCTTGTACCTAACACCTCATTCTTTGCTTGTAACAAGCTTCTTCTTGTAGATCCATTTACAGCTTACTAACTTCTTGTTCTTTGGTCTTTCAACAATCTGCCAAGTCTTGTTCTTATGTAGTGATAGCAGCTCTTCTTCCATAGCAACTATCCACTTGTTATTGTCATTTCTTCATATAGCTTCATCATATGTTCTTGGCTCATAATTTTCTATATCAGATGCAACATACAGTGTATATTATACTATATCAGCTTCCATGTATCTTACTGGAGCTTTAATCTATCTTCTTAACCTATCCCTTACAAGTTGATAGGAACTTAGATCATACCTTGAACTGGATGAGCTAGGAGAGCTATTTTCCTTATTCTGATCAACATTGTTATTCTCTTCATTATATTGTTGTACTTCCTTCATTGCTTGCTCCATCTGAGGCTCATCAAAGTATGTAGTAATAGATACTATAGAATTTCTTTCAACCAATGACATCTTCTTTTCACTGAATATGACATCTCTGCTAACAATAAACTTGTTAGCTTCATAACACCACAGTCTGTATCCTTTTACTTCTTTGGGGTATCCAACCATTACACATTTTACTGCTCTAGGTTCCAACTTGTCTTGCTTCACATGGGAGTAAGCCTGACATCCTATTAATCTCAAATGACTATAACTAGGAGCCTTTCTAGACCACTCTTCTTTAGGTGGTTTGAATTTTAAAGTTGCTGATGGACATAGGTTGATCAGATAGGCTGTTGTAGTAACAAGTTCACCCCAAAATCCTTTTGTAAATCCTCCACTACTCAGCATACATCTTACTATTTATAACAATATCTGATCTCAAACATTTCAGCTTATTTCCTGTTTGATTCTCCACCTCAGCAAGCAATTCCTTAAATGCAGTGAATGCTTGATCATTTGTTTTAAGGATCCTAACCCATATCTTCATAGAGTAGTCATCTATGAAGGATATAAAATATCTTCCTCCTCCAATAGTTGGATTTCTTGATGATCCCCATAGATTTGTATGAACATATTGAAGCTTCTCTGATGAAGTATGTTCTCCTAAACCAAATTTCAACCTCTTTGCCTTGCTTAGAATGCAGTCTTCACATTGATCCATCTTACAGGTTGAACTTATATCTAGTAGCTTCTGTCTTGCTAGCTCATGTAACCCTCTCTCACTTACATGAGCTCGTCTTCCATGCCACAAATGAACATTTTCTTGATCTTGAGAAGTGTTCAACTGTCCAGAAACAACTGATCCTTCAAGAAAATAAAGATCAGAGCTCTTAACACCTTTTATTACAACTAACTTATCCTTTATGATGGTGAGTACACATTTCTTCACATAATACTCACATCCCAAGGAGTCTAACATTCCTAATGATATCAGATTCCTTCTTAATCCTGGTACATACCTCACATTTGTGAGCAACTTAATAGATCCATCAAACATTCTGAATTTGACAGAGCCAATACCCTCAATCTTGATGGCTTGATCATTGCCTAACAAGACTGATCCCTCATGATATGGTTTTAAATCAGTAAACCAATCCTTAACTGATGTCATATGGAAAGTGCAACCTGAATCTAACACCCACTAATCTGACACTTGACTAGAAACAACCAAAGCTTCAATGTAATCTTGATCCTTGTTACCTCTATTTTCAGTTACCTGATTGGCATGGATTCTTTGATTTTCACCTTTTTCCGCAATCTTTCTGGCCACCATTGTTTTCCACTTATGACATTGCTTCTTGAAATGACCAGGCTTGTTGCAGTGGAAGCAGTTATTGTTTTCTTCATCTGTTGATGTACCTTGATTACTTCTTTCATGTTTCTTCTTATCAGCACCAGTTTTCTTATCATTCTTGTTCCACTTATTCTGTTTGTTGGCAACAAGACCTTCTCTAGCAACTGCATTATATGATGTCTTATGGAGCACCTTTGCTTTGATTGCTAGAATCACTTGCTCTAGGGAGATTGATTCAACATTTCCATACAACAATGTGTCTCTCAACCCTTCAAAGGATCTAGGAAGAGCTGACATCAATATGACAGCCTTATCTTCACTTGACAGTGCTACATCAATGTTCTCTAAATCATCTATGATCTTATTGAAATCATCTAGTTGGCTTAGAATGTACTTATCTTCTGATACTTTGAAGGAGTAGAGCTTCTGCTTGGTGTACAGCAGGTTTGCCAATGTCTTCACCATGTAAAGATCAGCAAGCTTCTTCCACATATCCCTTGCAGATGCTTCATTTGAAACTTCCCTTAAAGTTTTATCACCTAAGCATAGAATGATTGCACTTCTAGCCTTTGATTGTTGATCTTGATCTGCAGCTAATGCAACTGCATCCACAACAGCTGCTTGATCTGCTGGTAGTGGTTTGATTGCATCAGTCAGCCCTTGTTGGATCAGTATGGCCTCCATCTTCATCCTCCACAAACTGAAATCAACTTTCTCTGAAAACTTCTCCACATCAAACTTGGTTGTAACCATGATTCTTCCCTTCTGATCTTATTACTTGTGGCTGCTTCTTCTTTCCACAGACGGCGTCACTTCTTATGAAACTTAAGCAAACACTTGATGAAGAATACTCAAAAGCTTGCACTCACTTAGGCGTTTGATCACTCACATTTCACGTTTATATAGTTTGATCACTCACGTTTATATACTACTATCTTAATACATTTTTTATGTCCGAAAAAGATGTCACTTTCATGTTTCCTCTTAAAAAGAAAAAAAATTCAAACTCGAAAAAAATAGGTAATACTATTACTCCAATATTTAAAATCACAAGATATTTAAAATTTAAATCAGTCCAGAAATAAGAAGCAAAAAAAAAAAAAAAAAAAAGACCTCCCGTCGTTTTCACTCCTCACTTGTCCACCTCTCATCTTCACTCATTACTCTCTCATTGCTGTGCGATTATTCTTCTTTGTCTTAAAGAAGAAGACTCATAGTACATACAGATATACACACATTACTCAGTCTCTGCTACAGCCTCTTTGACAGCTCTGTAAAGAATCTAAAATCCGACTATGTTCTTCGCTTTACTGATTTGCACCATGTGATCCTGACACTTTCCTCCCCTCCTCTTTCTCTTTTATTCTTTTTAATTTTTTTAATTTTTTGTATACATGCGCATTGCCGAGGATTTGAGAAAATAATTGTAGAATAGTGATTAAATCGTAGTTTCCGGAGTAATGGCGGCTTCATCTTCCAGAGGAAGAAGTAGCTCACCGTTTGGTTATCGGAAACCTTCAACTCCACAATCTTCCAGTTCATCGTCATCGGTGATGAACGGCCGTTTAATGCCGCGTTCATGCTCGTCTTCTGCCTCGTTGTTTTACGGAGCCGGCGTCGGCGGGGGATACAGCTCCAGATCCACGGTGCCGAACCGGAATAGTGGCGATTACTCTAGAAGCCGGACGCCGGTAGCTTATCCGTCGATGGAGGAGCAATTAATTGGAAAGCCAATCGAGAGTCCTCAGAGATCAGGGGACAGCATTTCAGTGACGATTAGACTCCGACCTCTAAGGTGACTCTCAATTTTGTGATGGATCTAATCTAGATTTATTCGCAATTATTTTGGAATTTTTCAATTGTTGAAGTTAGGGATAGAATTTTAGGAAGTTGAGTGAATTGATTATTGTTTACCCTGTTATGTTATGCTCAGTGAAAGGGAATATCATAATGGAGATGAAATCGCATGGTATGCAGATGGTGATAAATTTGTTCGTAATGAATATAATCCAATGACGGCATATGCATTTGGTAAATTTCGATAGCTGTTTTTATTTTCCCCCTTCTTACATACATTTACTGACGGTACCACGATTTATAAATCGGTGAAGGCTTTCTAGATTTTGCATTCATCATTATCACATTATCTGTCATTAATAATTTACCACTTAAAACTATGAGAATATACTCTATTGAATGGAGTTTTTTATTTCTTCAAAAAAAAAAGTTGTAAAAAATTGAAGATTGAACCCATCCAATTTGCTTAATCAAGACTGTGATTTTTAGCCTTGTCATTTCCGTATACAGATAGAGTGTTTGGGCCTCATACAGTTTCTCAAGAAGTGTATGAAGTAGCTGCTCGACCTGTAGTTAAGGCTGCAATGGATGGTGTAAATGGTTTGCCCACTATCTTTCTCATATGTGTGTGTTTATAGTTATTTTTTTTCTTATTAATTCTTCCACTGTGTGTAATAAAAGGTTTTGCTTTGTTATGTGCAAATGTTGCACTCCAATAGTTTAATGGATGCTAACTGAATTCACAGTGCTGATCAGTTGGCTGAAAAAGCTGTTAAAATCAGGTTTTCAAACTAACGCTACCAAGTTGATACGCAGGAACAGTATTTGCTTATGGTGTTACCAGTAGTGGAAAGACATACACTATGCATGTAAGTTAAATATGTCGGTATCCTAGTATGGTAACTTGTCATGGATCTTCAACATGTTCTACTGCTATTTTGTTTTGTATCGTTATCATGGTATTCATAGTTGAATTCAGTATTATGACAGAACAATTTAATACTTTATCTCGTGCTTTTTCTACACATTCTTATCAGGGAGATCAAAATTCTCCAGGGATCATTCCATTGGCTATTAAAGATGTCTTTAGCATAATCCAAGATGTAAGTTTGCTAGAAGATTTTGAAATTTAAATGTGAATTGAATTTTGAAATGCGATTGTCGACTGCTGTGTTTGTAAATTGTAATGCACCAATTATGTGTTTTCTCTGTTTGTTCATTCATTTTCTGCATACTGTAATCCATGTTCCATGCTGATGGTACTTTTCTTTCAGACTCCAGGTCGTGAGTTCCTACTTCGAGTGTCGTATCTTGAAATCTACAATGAGGTTAGTAGTAAAATGCAGCAAATTAACATAAGAATGTTGCATGTTATTAGCGTCAAATAAATAGATTTTTGCTGCTTTGCAGAATTAATCATTTCTTTTGTTAACTCTTTAGATCAGATCCCAACTTAGTGTACTTAAGTATATTATCCTGGAGGCTGAGCACTTCATATGTCTATTGAATCTTATTGCTATCAGGTGATTAATGATTTGCTGGACCCCACTGGCCAGAATTTGCGTGTGAGAGAAGATGCCCAGGTTTCTACTAAGCTACTTGCACTTAAATTTCTGATGTGCATGCCTTTGGATCAATAGGTGAATTTATTTTAGTTTATTGATATTTTTTATGCGAAAGGAAAGTTTCATTGAATGAATTGCAATTATTGATTAATGAAATGCGAAATTTCATATGTCTACACTTTATACTAAAGTTTTTCATAGGTATGTCCTTGCCCAGTAATAATCTGATATGCCCAGTGTTTAACTGTCAAACGACCTTGTACTTGTGACTTAAAACACTTTCTTATGATAATTACTTTGATCTTCTCAACTGTCCATTTGTACTCAGGGAACTTATGTTGAGGGCATAAAGGAAGAAGTTGTTTTGTCTCCTGGGCATGCGCTTTCGTTTATTGCTGCAGGAGAAGGTTATACAATAGTTTTTTTTTTTAAAATTTAATTTAATTATGTCTTTTTTACTATAAATGCATAATCCATGTTGTGAATTTGTGATTTCATCATACAATTACTGAAATTTCTTATACAAATGGCAGAGCATCGACATGTTGGATCAAATAATTTTAACCTATTTAGCAGCCGTAGCCATACAATATTCACATTGGTATGTATTTCCTTTCGGATTAACTCTTCATTTAGCTCAACTGGATGTGCCTTCATCATAGATCTATCTATGTTTTTGTTTTCATTCTACTGAAGTTGGATTTGTTTTCTCTTTGTTGCTCTTACTGTTACATTGCCTACTTAGCATTTTCTTAGTAATCATCAAATTAGATGGTCGTCGCATAATGACCTTATGCAAAAGTTGCATTTTCATATTTATTCTTTGGAACTTTTCTTAATTAGGTTTCAAAGATATTAACTAGAGAAACAGTACTTAAAAGTTGAACCACATGATGGTAATTGGGAACTACCATAATAAGTAATCAAACAATTGTATCATTTTTTAATTCAATGATAATGTTTAATGCACTGGAGAGAAGTGTTCAATTATGAGGTTCTCAGAAGTATTATTATGCTTGAAGGCTATTATGTCCCCCAACAGCTACTCATTTTGTTAATGTTTCTCTATTCAATGGATGGCTATGTTCAAATTTTGTTTTCCATTTTCACAATCCCTTTTACCTTTGTATTCTTACTGATATTATACCTTATGTTCTTTCTCCATTTCTTTTTCTTGGTGCAGTTAATCTTTCCTTATTTTTCTATCTTCTGCTCATTTAACATCTTATTTTATGATGCTCTAAATACCCAATTTCTTTCCTTCATACTGTTTCCAGATGATTGAAAGTAGTGCACATGGAGATGATTATGATGGGGTGATATTCTCACAGTTGGTATGCATATTTTACTCGATTACGTTTAAAATGCTGGAAAATACATATGTTTCCTCTGCAGGACTTTACTGATTTCCAATTTGTAATAGGATTTCTAAAATAACTTGCTCTTGTTGTGCAGAATTTAATTGACTTAGCAGGTTCTGAAAGTTCAAAAACTGAAACTACCGGTTTAAGGAGGAAAGAAGGATCTTACATTAATAAAAGTCTTCTAACTCTTGGAACTGTGAGTACATGAAACTTACTGTTTTATTAGTTGCAGTTGGAAATACTAGTTTTTTTTTTTTATTATTATTTTTTATTTTTATCATGTCAGTTCCCCCCTTTTCTGTCTCTCCTGTCTATTTTATATGATTTTTCATTAAAATATGAAAATTTCAATCTTCTATAATGTGAAGGTAATAGGAAAACTCAGCGAAGCGAAGGCATCGCACGTTCCTTATAGGGATTCAAAACTAACCCGCCTTCTACAATCCTCCCTAAGTGGGCATGGACACGTTGCGGTGAGCTTGAGAATCCATTAATTAATTATATATATACTGTTCTAAATTAGCATATTGTAACTACATTAAATTATGCAGTGATCTATTTATTTATTTCAAAATAGTACTGTATTTTTAGCAATTTTATATATTTTCTGTCCTGTGATTTGAATGTGTTGGCTAAAATGTTTAATCTAATGTTATGATTATTGCCTCAGCTTATTTGCACTATTACTCCAGCATCAAGCAATTTGGAGGAGACTCATAATACCTTAAAATTTGCTAGCAGGGCAAAACGTGTTGAAATTTATGCCTCGCGTAATCGAGTGAGTTTGTGTTTCTGTTATACCTTGGAGTTGGATTCATATGTACTCTGTTCCCTTAGCCGTGGTTCATCTCAATCTCAGATAATTGATGAGAAATCATTGATCAAGAAGTATCAGAGAGAGATATCATGTCTGAAGGAAGAACTTAATCAACTTAGGATAGGGATGCTTGCTGGTGTCAGCCATGAAGAAATTATGGTCTTAAAGCAACAGGTAATTTTATTTATTTATTTATTTCCTTCAAGAAGTGGAATGCCGGATTATCTAGTGGTTTGCTGAAGTCACTAACTCACTATTATTCTCTGTTTTCTGAAGAATAGGACAGACACTGGCCATAATCTAACATCTATGTGTTTAATATAGTTAGAAGAAGGGCAAGTCAAAATGCAATCAAGGTTGGAGGAGGAAGAAGAAGCCAAGGCTGCTCTAATGAGTAGAATTCAAAGACTAACAAAACTTATACTTGTCTCCTCTAAAAACACAATACCAGGGTACATGAGTAACTCGCCCTCCCATCAAAGGGGTAATTCTGCTGCTGCTGATGATGTGAGCCGTTTGTCCTAATTTATTATATATATATACACACACACACACACACACACACACACACACACATACATATGCACATACATATATGTATATATTAGGAAAATAAACTTAGTTTTCATCTCTGTCATGCACCATTTTCTGATTTCTCCATTAGAAGTTGAATGCTCTGCGTGATGGTTCTCTCAATCTCGATAGCGAGAATCAGAAGGATTCTCCATCTTCTGCTTTAACGACTATTGGATCAAATGCATATGATTCTAAACTCGGAGGATCATCTAGAAAGTGGAATGAAGATATATCTCAATCTGGCAGTACTACTTCTGAAACATCTCAATCTACTGAACTCACTAGTTGTTTGCCATGTGTGTCAAAACTGCGGACGGTATGTCCTAACTTTTCTTTCTAATATTTATAATTCTTTGAAACTTTAACACAACTCTTCTTTGTTGTTAAGTGTACCCATGCATATCTATGTGTTTTCTGCATGCAATTTTTTTTTATATAGCTCGTAGTTATTATTATTTCAATTAACTATTTATTAGATTTTTATTTAATTATACCTTTATGATAGGTTTTGCTAAGCTATGTAAAATGCAGTCTACATAGAAAAAAAACATTTTATGATAGTCCTTTATGGCTTTTTTAATTTAATTTTATTTTATTTTATTTTTCATTATTGATGATTCCAGGATGGTGCAATGACATCGGATGAGATGGATCTCCTTGTTGAGCAAGTTAAGCTGCTTGCTGGAGAGATTGCATTCAGCACGAGTACCCTAAAGCGTTTGGTAGAGCAGTCTGTAAATGATCCAGAAAGCTCAAAGGCTCAGGTGATTATCAATTTTTACCATTTTCTATGAAATATACTATATGATGGCAATAGTTGTTAGAGGTGTAATGTATAAGGGGTGTGAAGGTCAGCACCTCTACTGACTACTGGCAGTGGGTGGAAAATGTTACAACAGCATGCAAGCCCTTTGCATTTTTTTCTGTTTCTAATTTATAATTGTATATTATCCTTGTTAGTCAAAATGTCTAATTCTGTAGTTAATGTGTCCTCACATTGTAGAACTGATAAAAAGTAGATTGATATTTGATACAAATGATTAATTGATTATTAGTACCAGCAGTTTTTTTTTTTCACTTCATGTTCAAGAGGCTCTGCCTCAGGAGCCATGATGCTCCTTTGCACATCTTATGAAAGGCTCTTGTTTGTTGAAGCTCACAATTTATTATTAAACTCTGTAATCTTGAGCAAATTTCAATATGCTCCTTTGAGAAGTTTGAGGTCTCATTGTTGGTATATTTCCTACTACGTGTTTGCTGAAATAACTGCTCAGGTGATGATTTTAAACTCAATGAAAAGATCCCTGCATTTTGATTCTCAGATTCAGAGCTTGGAGCATGAAATACAAGAAAAGAGAAAGCAGATGAGAGTTTTAGAAAATCGAATCGCTGAGAGCGGTGAAGCATCAGTTGCTAATACATCCATGGTTGAAATGCAGCAGGTAGTCTTCTTTCTTCATTTCTTTAAACACATTCTGCCTATTTTATAAGATATTGTCAAAGGTCATCTGATACCAGCTTTACTTTCTTTTATTTGTTAATCTTATGGCAGACAATCATGAAATTGATGGCTCAGTGCAGTGAGAAGGGTTTTGAGCTTGAGGTTTAATTTTTTCTTCCCCATTTATCCTTGCTGCTTCCCAAACTATCTGTATAATCCATAAGTGGCAGTCAGTAGTGAAATATGTGTTTTACTCTATTGCTGCGATGAATTTGACTGACATATTTAACTTACAATGCAGATTAAATCAGCTGATAATCGTGTTCTTCAGGAACAGCTGCAAAACAAGGTCAATTTTATTAAAACTTTTTTTACTTATGTTTTACTTTACCATATTATGTGGTTTAAGTTGATGTCCTGTCATGCTAATTGCTTTTTGTCTACCATCAGTGTGCTGAAAACAAGGAGTTGCAAGACAAAATCTTGCTCCTGGAGCAGCAACTTGCTTCTTCTATATCTGGTGGGAAGATGCCATCCACTTCTGAAATGTGCGTCTCAGATGAATGTAAGGATGAATTGAGGAAGAAAATGCAATCACAGGTGACGACTCCTACGGGTTTTCTTTCAATCAATTCATTGCCAATGTGAACCTATTTATGCTTAATGATTTTCGACTGAAACGGTATCTTCTCTAAGCAGGAAATCGAAAATGAGAAACTAAAGCTTGAACATGTTCATATTATTGAGGAGAATAGTGGGTTACGCGTACAGAATCAGAAATTATCTGAGGAATCTTCTTATGCTAAGGAGCTAGCTTCTGCGGCTGCAGTTGAGCTAAAGAACTTAGCAAGTGAAGTTACTAAGCTGTCGGCACAGAATGCAAAAATGGAAAAAGAATTAGCAACTGCTCGTGAGTTAAACTCTCGAAACTCCGGGAATGGTGGTAACGGGAAGCACATTGATTCCCAAAGGACTAGTCGCAGAGGTCGGATTTCTGGGCGATCAAATGATGTTTCTGGAGTGGTTAATGATGAATTTGATTTATGGAATCTGGACCCTGAGGATATGAAGTTGGAGTTGCAAGCAAGGAAGCAACGGGAGGCTGCTCTTGAGGTTGCCCTGGCCGAGAAGGAATCTTTGGAAGATGAGTACAGGAAGAAGGTGGAAGATGCAAAGAAAAGGGAAGTAGCACTGGAGAATGATCTGGCAAACATGTGGGTGCTTGTTGCTCAGCTAAAGA
The DNA here is from genome assembly GCA_023678885.1 of Pogostemon cablin. Classification (NCBI taxonomy): domain Eukaryota; kingdom Viridiplantae; phylum Streptophyta; class Magnoliopsida; order Lamiales; family Lamiaceae; genus Pogostemon; species Pogostemon cablin. The sequence continues at coordinate 34,762,049 of CM042952.1, read as the reverse complement.
AAGAGAGGAATGCCATGCAAGAACTGAAGACGAACGAGAGGCAGGATGAGGACAAAGATCAAATAAGTGCTCCGAAGGTCGGAGATGCTGACAAGGATCTAATCGTCACAGATAGGCCAGCGTCCGATAATGAAACTCTGCATTCTGACATTCCCAAAGAAGAACCTCTTGTTGTCCGCCTAAAAGTAAGTTATTGTCATCTCATGGTCTCAGATCATTATTTAAATTTTGGCCTGGCTTTCCACCTGCATATTATTCAGAATTCTTAAGATTAGATCACCTGTTTTCCCGTTGTCTGTATTAAACTCATTCCAGAGATCCCAAAATATGGAAAATATAGAGTGCACATAGCCATCCACTGCTTCCAACAGGGTGTAGGATTCCACCACAAGCTCATGCACATCCATTTGATGTTTGCCAAGTGTGAATTTGTGGTGGATCTATACCCCGTGCGAATTATCTTTTTATCCAGAGTGCACAATATGGTTGTTCCTAAGGACAAGAAGTGCATGGTCTTACTGTCTCTATATTTCTTCAGGCTCGAATGCAGGAGATGAAGGAGAAAGAACTCAGATACACCATGAATGGAGATGCGAATTCCCATGTGTGTAAAGTATGCTTTGAATCACCCAGCGCATCAATGCTGCTCCCATGTCGCCATTTTAGCTGTAAGTTTCACAATACTGTTGGTCTGTATGCTCTCGTGCACAGCAATACTTACTTTGTGGTTTGGTAATGCAGTATGTAAGTCATGTTCCCTGGCATGTTCAGAATGTCCTATTTGCCGAGCAAAGATCGCAGATAGGATTTTCGCGTTTACTTGACATAATGTCTTGTAAGGTTAGGAGGATACTGCTTTCTTCCTTGATGTAGCCTACAAACAGATACTAAATTGGTAACACTTGTGGTTGCAGCCTTTACCAGTTGTGCCTGCTCGTAATTTTTATCAAATGGCAGGTGCCATTCTTTGATTTGTCAAGTGCACTACGGAGTATATTCATTTCATTATTGTGCTGTGTTTGCATTTCTTCTCAAAGGACACTGGGAGGAATCGCGTGGTAAATATAAATGTACAGAGGAACAGTATTGCTATATCCTCCCCTTAGTATACAATATGTTACATCTCAACAAAACCAATATTGCGCCATCAATCATACTTCATCATTCTAGTTTATTCAATTTTCAACTGCTTTACTTGAAAGTTTTCTAAAGGATAAATGCAATTTTTTTAAAATAATCACTTCAGTCATGATGTCATTCGCCACTTTTGATTTGTGTTCTACTTGTTTGGTGAAATTAATATTTTATAACAAAATTGAAATGTGTTATAGAAATACGAAATAAAGTATAATTTTTTATGAATGTAAATTTCCTAATAAATAGTGATGAAAAGAACTTGAAAGACAGAGGAGTGAAATTAAAATGATAGAGAAAAAAATCCTTAATTCTAAAACCATAAAATACTATTTGAACACGGTGTAAAAATAAAAAAATAAAAATACTATTTGAATACAAAATAAAGGCCGGGAATTGAACCCGGGTCTCTTGGGTGAAAGCCAAATATCATAATCACTGGACAACAATGGATACTTGTTAACACGATAGAACAAATATCAAATGAATTATAATTCATGTATAGACTGTTAATCCATATAAAATCGTGACATTTCTTACAATAAAAATGATTGAGAATGACATAATTTAACACAATCGAAATCATTAAAATAAGAGAGATAAGACAATTATATAAGCCATATGAAAACGATACCGTAGTCGGCAGTTCATCTACTAATGTGTTTACAAACTCTGTCGGTGTACATCTTAATATTTTGGCCACATTTGACAATAATTTAAATTATTTTGATGGCAGAAAGTATGAATAGGTAATTTATGAGGATTTTTTTAATTTTAATTTAATAATATATACTCCCTTCGTCCCGGGTATTTTTACCCATTTGTACGGACACGGGGATTAAGACGTGTTATTTTTTTAATATATAATGTAAGAAAAAATATGGATAAATTAGTAATTTAAAAAGAAAAAGTAAATAAAATTGTTGGGATTGATGAATAAAGTGAAAAGTACTCTCTCCATCCCGTTTCAATGTTTACGTTTCTATGTTGCGTGTCCATTTCAATATTTACGTTTTTCTTTTTGAAATGTGGGATCCATCTAAAACAATTAATATATCATCCAACACTAATACACCTACACACTTTACATTAAATATTGTATTTTTCCACCCACTATTTATTAAAATATTATAGTTTTTAATCAACGTTGAAAAAACAAACGTAAATATTGAAATGAGACGGAGGGAGTATGTAATAAAATAGTATGTATTTTTATCAATAATAAAATGAATAAAAATATATGAGAAAATTCAAAATGAAAGGTGTTTAAAAATATTTGGGATGAAGGGAGTATTAAAAATATCATAATCTCGCTTGGAAGATGCATGTGCTTGTGCTTCTAGCCATAAGTTTAATATCGGAGTATCACTTTAATGGGAGAAGTAATTAAGAGACGTTATTTATTTATGGAGCTAGCACTGCAGATAAGGGAGGATATGCCAAAAAAAAAATTGAACAGAGTGGGTCCCACGATACCTGTGAATCGTCATGTTCAACACTATGTTCCTCGCCAAGATCTACTCTCCTTCACTTTAGGTTTCTCAAACATTGCAAAATCAGGGGAGTTAATTCAACTTCATTATAATTAGGCTTCTCATTCTGTTCGTAAACTTGGACTTCCATGGACTTTTTCGGCAACGTGGAGTGAGTGATTGTCGGTGATCTTGGGAACTCCATTTTCAGGTGATTTTCGTGCTAGTATATGGTATTTCTTGATGATTCTTTTCTTCGACTGTGGAGAAGTAGTTCATTGGAAACTACCTCTTTGTGACTGTTGTATCATCAGATTACATTTTAGATAAACTGGAGTGATCGCATTTTGATCGTTTGATTGCTTTTTAGATATTTTAAATATGGAAAGAATCGACATTTGTCTTATTAATATTAATCTTGATTGTGTTTTCAAGATGTTTGGTAATTTGCCGCCTGATCATGATTCAATCGGAATGTTGGTTTTTTTTTTTTTTTAAATTGGTCTTGTTCTGTTTCCAGGATAGGATTAATCGGTGAGTGATAAAAGAATGGGGAGGAAAGGAGGCTGGTTTTCTTCAGTGAAAAAGGCTCTCAAACCAGATTCTAAGAGAGACAAAGCCGAGGTTTGAATTACAAATATTTACCAAAAATACTACCACTGCTTGATGGTTCTTCATTCTATTTATTTGTTTGATGGTTTTCTAATTTCAGAAAGCAAAGAAGAAATTGTTTGGGAAGGAAAGGCCACCAGATTCCAATTCTCCATTTCCGGGGGCCGTACAAGTGTCTCATCCGCAGCCTCTTCCCCCGTTGGTAGACGAGGTGACGACGATCGAGCTGGAGAACGAGAAGGCAAAACATACTTATTCTGTTGCATTTGATTCAATTGCAACTGCTGAAGCTGCAGAACCTTCCACCGAGGTTGCTTTGGAGGATGTTCAAACGACTACAGTGACTCAATTAGCAAGGAAATCCCAAGAGGAGATTTCAGCAATCAAAATTCAGACCACATTCCGCAGTTACCAGGTAAACTACCACGCAGAACATTGATAATTGGCTGATATAAGTTGTTAATATAATTATATTAATGCTCTGATTATCTTCTTTACTTGGTTTGTGAATGCATATGTTAACTAGCCCATAAGTTGGCAATAATGTTATATTGCTGGTGGACAATTGAGACATTCCGACAATTGTGTATTTATCTGGTGATCGATTATCTTTATTTTTTAGAAAAAGTTTATATGGTCACATGTGTTTAGCTCTAAAAGCTCTGTCTATACTACTATCTTATTCTGGCTTCTATTGAAGATAGTTAAAGGTAGAAGATTGTTTACTAGGGTTTTTGTGTCCCTGATTTTCAGGCAAGGAGGGCATTGCGAGCTAAGAGGGCTTGTTAGATTGAGATCACTTGTTGATGGGTCGACCGTGAAACGCCAAACTGCAAACACTCTGAAATGCATGCAGACGCTGTCTCGTGTGCACTCTCAGATTCAATCTAGAAGGATCAGGATGTTAGAGGAAAATCGAGCACTTCAAAGACAGCTCTTGCAGAAATGTGCCAAAGAGCTGGAGAGCTGGAGAGTTGGTTCCTTAACTGAATTAGAATTTCTCTATAACAAAAATGAATTTGTTTTCTTTTTCTCCCTTCAATCATTTTAGCTGGTGATGCTATGCAAATTGGCATGGTGTAGGTTCATTTTCAATTGCCAGATTCAGTCTCCTGAGTAGCATTTTCTATTATGGGACCACTTTTATAGGTGCTGCATCTAGTGAAACGCAATGGTTGATATATCAATGCACTGTCTATGTATTCACACCCAGGTTCATATTTAAATGCATGAATGGATTATGTACTTTATGCATCTCATTTTCTGTAGGCTAAGACCATTGGAACTCACAGTTATTCAAGTTTTTGTTCATATTTCATGGGGCATATGTTTTGGCCATTTAACTAACAGAGTCCTTGATACTGCCACAGATGGGTGCGGAATGGGATGATAGCCTACAATAAAAAGAGCAAATCGATGCGAGCTTGCTGCATAAATATGAAGCTGCAATGAGACGGGAAAGAGCTCTAGCTTATTCATTCACTCACCAGGTATTTCTCATTTACCTTCATTTTAAATTTTGCTTAGAGTTTGATGGCTATAAGAAAGTAAGAAAGTTTTATTCATGAACTGATATTTGATGGAAATTCTAGATCTAAGATCAATAACATTTCACTTAAACAGCAAACATGGAAGAAATCAACAAGGTCTACCAATTTATTATTTATGGACCCAACTAATCCTCATTGGGGTTGGAGCTGGTTAGAACGATTGATGGCTGCTGGTCCTCTTGATGCTCAAACTGTAGCTGTATCTGTTAAAACTGCTGCAGGAGAAATCACAAATTCTTTCGCTCGTCATCAGCTTAACTCTGAAAATCCATCTCCACCACAGAGCCAAAAGCCGTCTTCTACCCATCACTCACCAGTCACTCCATCAAAGGCTGCCCAAAAACTAAAATCTGCAAGCCCAAAAACTAGCGTCATGAGTCAAGATGATGACTCTAGGAGCATACACAGCATTCAGTCAGGGCGGAATAGGAGGCATAGCATTGGTGGTTCATCAATAAGAGACGATGAGAGCTTGTCTAGCTCTCCATCGATTCCAAGCTATATGGCCACTACTCGTTCAGCAAAGGCTAAGTCAAAGTCACCAAGTCCACTGGGATTGGAAAATGGTAGCACACCGGATAAGGAATCATTGGGTTTGGCAAAGAAACGGCTCTCTTTTCCACCTTCCCCAGCCAGAGGTAGGCGACATTCAGGACCTCCAAAGGTTGAAACGAGCACCGCAGTTGATAATATTGTGAATGGGGGTCCAAGTAATTGATATCTCTTACCAGAATGACTATAAGCTTGTCGGAATTCAGAGAAAATGAAGATAATTAGTTGTATACATTTGATTTTCGATGTTGCATTAATATAAACTGTTACTCCATTGGTTAATTGTATTAAGGGGTTGGTTTGGGTCAATATGATTCAATCTAACTATAGAATTACTTTTGTTCTTCTCTCACAGTTATGATTGTCATATTTGGATGCCACAAAGAATTACACTATCAATGAGTTGTATAAAATATTTATTTATTTATTTTTTTGTTTCTCTGTTATTTTTGCAGTGGGTGATTTGGTGCTATGAACTATTGAAGTTGAAAGGAGGTAATATTTTTGTGTGAAAAATATGTTACTCCAGTACATTCACTTTAATTAATATAGTATATGAGTTTAGGAACTTCATTTTTAAATTTTTGTAATAGGGAAATTGTAGACCCTATCCGTATATTAAATAAACTTGTATTAGTAATCTAAAAATCTATTCACAATAGAAATTATTTCAAGTAATTTTAGAAGAAAAAAGAAGCCGAAATGGGCAGCAGTGCAAGTAGCCAAATAATTTGACGAGTCACGTGCATCTCACGCGACTACACACACTGTTCACCCTTCTTAAACAGTAAACTCTTGGTCTGCATCCTCGGCATTTACTCAATTTTCAGCGCTCATATTCACAAATCCCAACCATAAACCCTAATTTATATTTTGCGTCACTGGAGATTAAATAGTACTGAATCGGTGTCAAATAAGAAGAGTTCGGAATTTTCTGAATATGAAATCATTGCCGCTGCCCACAATCTCTTTTAAGCTTTTGTAATCCATTAATCATGAACCGCATTTTTAGGCTGGTCTGCACCAAAACAATTGGCAACAGCCCCAAATTCTCTCGTGGATATTCAGTGTTTCAGAATGAGAGCACTCAAAAACCCATCTACTCTCAGGTACCCCCAACTCTAAAAATAGTTCCATTTTCCTCTTATATGTCCTCGTTGAGAAGCAATGTCTCAATTGATCGTTATGCCTTTTGTGTTTGGGTACATTGTATGTCCGAAATGCTATTCTTCTGGTTGAGTGCCGAACGTTGATTTTTCAACTTCTGCATTAAAGTATGTTGTACTTGATCATTAGATTGTGGAGTATTGGAAATTGAAGGCGATCTCATGAGAAGAATGTGGTGTATTCCTTTTATAATTTTGTCCACTAACTGAAATGCAGGTTTTATGCAGAAGGAGTGTTGTCGATGTAAAGTCTCGATATTTCTCTTCATCATCCTTCAAAGGAGGTAAGTTACGTACTGCTTATTATTGCCATCGCACATTGTGTGTGTTTCTGTACATCAATGTACAGATTGTTCCTGAGCAAATCAATACTAATAATGATTCAACAATCCTGTATGTTAAAGTATCTCGACTAAGAAATGCAGTATAGGTTCACATATGCAATCTCCTAAGTACTTTGCCATTTGTAAATGACTTCAAGTGTCTGAGTATTGGAAAAAGTGTTTCACATTTTGCCGATAATGGTCTTCTATTTATAATAATTTCTTTTTTATTATTGGATTCAAGCACCCGATTACAACAGAATGCTAATCTCTTTGTGCTAGTTTCGTTCATATGCCATTCAAACTAAACATATTTTTGTGTGGAACTATGTTGAGTGAATTTTATAGCATGTAGTTCCAGAGTTTATTTTCATATATTTATTCACTTTACTTCAATAGTTTGTTGTGTATGTAATTGTTACTGATAAAATTTTCTTATACTATTGTAGTAGATGAGAAATCAATAGAGAAGGAAGCAGAGAGAAAAATAGGATGGCTGTTGAAGCTTATTTTTGCTTGTTCTGCAACTGTGATCGGATACAACTTATTTCCATATATGGGTATGTTAAACGGAAAAGGAATAGAAGTTTGGTCTAGTTATACTATTTCTGTGTATTTTTACTCAGATGTAAGCAACTTTAACCTTCTGCAGGGGAAAATGTGATGCAGCAGTCTGTTCAACTTTTGCGGGTGAAGGATCCTTTATTCAAAAGAATGGGAGCATCCAGATTAGCACGTTTTGCAATAGATGGTATGCTCAAAATTTTGGTTAATAGAGCTCATTTAAACTAATAACCTTAGGATAAAATTATTTCCAGTCTCCTTTGACTTTTTAAATGAATGGCATTCGTTAAAAAAAAAAAATTATCCGGATTGACTATTGAGTTCATGATATGAGAAAATTAAAATTAATGAGCAAGAGTATCCTGTCAAATATGATAAATTGCTTTTATGCCTCTTCTACAAAGCATATGAGGTTTTAGACAGCCAGTGGTGCAAGAATAATAGGATGGAAAGACTGAGATGAAATGTTGAATTAGAAAGAATTTTTTTTTTTAATGTTGATGATTGCTTCTATTAACTTGATCTTTGTCTTATGGCTCAAATCAATGTTGTTGATGAGAAGCTGAATATATTTTTGACGTTTCTTTATATACCTAGATAAGAAGAGAATGAGAATAGTTGAAATGGGTGGAGCAGAGGAGCTTGTTAATATGTTAGTGGGTGCTAAGGATGACAAAACCCGGAAGCAAGCTTTGAAAGCTCTTGCTGCCATCTCAAAGTCAGGTTAGTATTTTTTTTCCTTCTTTTTGATTATCTAAAGAAACCAATGAATAATATCAATAAAATCTTGTAATATCCGTTATTAAATAACTTGAATCTTTTCTTAAAACGCCCTGTTCAAATCTGATATTAATAAGCTTCTTAATCTTTCATAAGTCAACTAATTTCTGTTAAAATGATTTTCTTTTGTCAGTCATGTATCGCATACATTGCACTTGTATTTACCATCGGCATGGCTTTAAACTCCTTAATCTCTTCAATCGTTGTTCATGTGCCAAAAACATAATGTCAGTGCATGTTTGTTGTGTGATTTTTATAGATGGAGCTGTTGATGCTTTACATAAAGCTGGGGCAGAAGCTGTGATCAGATCCAGCCCGGATTCAGGCGAGTTCAAGGAAATAGAGGAGTACAGGACGAAGTTGCTTGGTAGATTTCGTGATTTGGGATATGATATTACTTCTTCAAGCTAAGTTTTTATTGCAGTGCATTATAGTGCCCAATAAATGCACGCCATCAAATCCGGTACATGATTTTATTTGTTGTATCAAAAGCTTATCGTCTCATCTCAACTAAAAACTGCTGATGCAGACGTTCACTTGTCAAAATTTCTTTGCTTTCCCTTTTATTATTACTTTGGCTCAATCTCATTTTTTCTATTTATAGGACAACGTCCTATTGCAACACATCTGATGCACAGGAGTTTTATTCAATTTATGAAGTCTTGATATTTAGTTAATGGAAATGGATTTAAAAATTCCAGAAAGTATACGAGGAAAATATAATTTGGGACTTTTGAAATTATCGGGAATTCAAAGATAGATGACATGTTCTATCACAATAAGACTGCATCGTTGTAGAATAACTTTATTATAGAGTTCTCTCAGAAATTCTATTCAATATATTGTGAAAAATGTAGAGTTTGAACTTTGAAGCTTGCTTCTTTCTATTTTTCTGAATTAAAAAAAATAAAATTATACTCGTCCCAAAACTCTTTTTTTTTTTTTATATTTTTTTTATATTGGGTGTAAGGTCTTATTATATGTATATATATGAGACCCATTGAAAAAAAAAATCTTTTCTTACATATATGAGACACAATTGGATCTCTACGTGAAAAAAAAAACAGAGATTTTTTTTAGAGCGGACTGAAGTGATATATTTACTGATAATAATTAATGAGGTTAATTTTCGTAAGGAAAGTAATTGTTAGGTCACGTGATTTGTGGCGACTCACCAATTTTTAGTATTACGAATTCACCCTTCCCCAACGAAAATGAATTAATTCCCTGCACTGCTGCACATTCTTAAAAATAAACCCTAATTTCCATATGTGTTGTCTGGGAAGGAATTATCAGAGACTCCTCCATTAGCGAAGAACTTTGAATGTTTAATTCTATTTCTTAGAGTCGAGTCGGAAATGGTGAGTACTGCTGCCTCTTTTTTTTCTGATACCGTTTCTTATGTCATAGAATGCCATTTTTAGAGGCGGAGTTTTTTCTTCTTTTCTTTTTCGTTGGTTTTATTAGTTAATTTCATCAATGGATTTTGCTTCAAATATTTAGGTAATTCTTTAATCTTATAATGACTTCTTTTCGTAGTTAGAGCATGAGCTGTTGATGCTGCTTTTTCCAGTTGAAAATCGAGATTTAGAAAGATAGCCAACGAGTTTAATTTGTACAAGTAACAAGTTGATAATATGTTGATTCTGTTTCCATTTCATTGTGCTTTGTTAATATACACACACACACACACAGTTTTGGGGATTGTAACTATCAAATTTTCCATGCACGAAATTAAGAGCATCATTATTTATTTATTTTTATTTTTTGACGGTAAAATAAATTGTATTGGAAAGCTGGAATCAGTGATTGACAAGATAAAGTCCGGACCAAGAGTAATTACAAGAAGAAGCATCACTGTTTGGTTGTTCGCAATTATTTATGTCATGTTTCATAATCTATTCTTTTCATTTTTCATTATATGAGGATTTGTTTGACCGTCAATAATGATATTATTGATAGTTTTTATTCATGTAGTCATTCCTGTTGAAGCATAACAATTCTCACCTATGAGAAACTGAACATAATGTTATCTACAGAGTACACCACTCATAGCAGGACTTGCTGTTGCTGCTGCCGCTCTAGCTGGTAGATATAGCATTCAGGCATGGCAAGCGTTCAAGGCAAGGCCACCTACTGCTAGAATGCGTAAATTCTATGAAGGAGGCTTTCAGCCAAAAATGACTAGAAGAGAAGCAGCACTTATTCTTGGAATCAGGTAAATCCAAATCTTCCTCTGTTATGTGATGATTATGAATTTAGATGCTAATCTACTTTATTTGGCTTTTCAGTTTGTGAATCTCGTTTTATATGCATGGCTATTGGTATATTACCAACGAAAACCACCTTTAGTCACTTACCAGCCAAATTATCCCACATGTCGATGTTTGATTTGCTCTAGTTATTACTACAATTTAGAGTGTAAAGTTTTTGCAACGATCCTACTTTCAAATGGATGCAATCTTAATATACTAGCAAACCACTGAGACTCACATAATTGTTACACCTTTTCTCTATTGACATCTTCGTGATGCACCTTTTTTTTTCTCTCTAAAATGGCTTTCTTCACATGCATTTTTCATGGAACAAATGATGCAGTATATAGGTCTATGTAACCTGTGTTGTAGGTTTTTCTAATCTTTAGTTGGTTTCCCTGAATCCCTTGAGGTCATAAATTTTACACTATATCAGCTCCTTCATGTTTACCGTGCTTCATCACTTGGCTTACTCCAGTAGTCCAGTTTCAAGGGTTTGGTATCAGTTTATCTCAAACCAAGCTTAAATTGAATAACTTGAGTTATTCTTGAGTCAGAGCAACATATCAGTTTCCTATTTCAGGTGTTCCTTCTTTGATTGTAATTTCTAATGATCATGGACCTGTCTTAATTCTAAGCGCCTAAATATCTTAGGCCTGATTGCTTTGGAATTATTTATGAATAATTCAAGCAGATGATTGTTTGGTAGGTTTCTTGATAATTTTTACCCATGATGTTTGTGCTTTATTCCTTTGTAAGTATGTGCCTTCTAATTGTCTGCGAATTCAAAATTTTGTGATATGCATGATTAATCATATGATGTCCTGTTCATGTACTTTCAATTTTGTACATCCCAATTCCCAGCCTAGATTAAACATTAGAGCAACTCAGACCAGACGCTCGGCTGATTTTTCTCGGGATTCAAAATTTATTCATTTTCTTAAACAGGGAAAGCACCCCACAGGATAAGATAAAGGAAGCACACAGGAGGGTGATGGTAGCCAACCATCCCGATGCTGGTGGTAGCCACTATCTTGCTTCTAAAATAAACGAAGCTAAAGATGTGTTGCTTGGTAAGACCAAGAGCAGCGATTCAGCATTTTAATCTTACGAAAAAACTTGGGTAAAGTTTTGACACCTGAAATTGAGAATTAGGCCTCTTCTTCCCATTCATTCTTTGAAACCAGGTAAAATCTTGGTGGTTGTTCATTATATGTGGATAATGACCTCTGCTGTGCTCAAGTAGTACTCAATTTTTACCAGTGTATCCATGTGTTGTCTGGCTTTGGATTTGTATAAAATTAGATTTCTCTGCTTGGTTTTCTGTAGTTCTCTGAGGACACTAATAAATTCAAACTTATGAATTATTAATTTTTTAATAATTTTTAAAATTACCGTTCCGTACTAACCAAATCGCGCCGGCCACATCTATGCGCCAGGTATTTCAAAACAATTACTAGTTTCCAATTTTAATAAATATTATTATTATTATTAATTATAATAATATTATTAGTAATCAATTATGATTGGCTAATTCACTAAAATAGGGTGCACCCATATACAAATATACACAAAAACATATACAATTAAGAACAAAAATATATACAATTTAATTGTTAATTTTTTTAAAGAAAAATTAAGTGTAAAAATATATACAATTATTAAAAAACAAGTATACACTATTGAATAAAAAGTTACACACATATGTATGTTAGTTTTTTAATGAAAAATTTAGTGTAAAAAGTATACAATTATTACAAAAACACGTATACAAAATAGAATAACATGTATACACAATAGAATAAAAAGTCATACACATATGAGTGCACCCAATATACACTCATTATGATTTATTAGATAATTGAATTATTCTGTTATCACTTTATCTTGATCGAATATCACTTTATATTAAAATTGTTATTACTTTTTATTCATTTTATAAATTGTTCATAAAATAATTTAATTAAACGGTTATCACTTTTATTTTTATCTTGTATCACTTTTTATTGAAAATGTTTTCACTTTTACTGTTTCGGCAAATTATTCGTAAAATAATAATAATAATTTAATTAGACAGATATCACTTTTCTTTGATTAGAAATCACTTATTATTAATAATATTATCACGTTTTATTCATTTTATAAATCGTTTGTGAAATAAAATTTTGTAATTAGTTATCACTTTTATTTAAATATATTATCACTTTTTATATTAAAATGTTCACTTTTTTTTATACTATTAATTTTTATGAAATAGTTCACAACACCACTTTTTATTAATTGGGTATCACTTTTAATTATGAGTGAGGCTTGCGTGTGCCCGCCTTTAGAATTTAGTATTATGGATAAGAGTACAATATTTTGTTCTAAAGGTTATACACTTTAATTAATAAGGGTACACCATGTTATTCTAAAGGGTATACACTTTTCATTATATTTTTTTATTTTTCTTCAGAAAATAAAGGGTACACATCTTTATACAATTTAGCACAAAATTCTAAAGGCACATGAAATGTGATCCCATGTGCCCGGGCACACACAAGCTTTTGTTTTTAATTATAAAGGTTATCACATATTATCACATTTTATAAATTTATAATATTTAAATTAAATAAAAAAATAAATTTTGAATTAGTACATTTTCAAATAATAAAAAATATAAATTAAATAAGAAAAATGTAGAAAAAAATATATACTACATATAATTCTTAATTAATTTCTCTTTCATAATTAATTTTTAAAATTTCTAATTTTATATTAACCAAACAAGACCCTCTAAATTTATTTAAGCCCACTTAATTTTACTTTACAACTAATTTTTTAATTTCATAACAACCAAACAAGGTACTTAAAAATTAGTTAAATGGGCTAATGGATGATCCGTCTCACATAAGAGGACCGTGAGACAGTCTCACACAATTCTTTTCCAAAAAATAATTGTTTTTAATTTACAATTTTTTTTTAAATTTCTTTTTTTTAGTACTAGGTGTTTCAATTTATGGATAATAATAATGAAAATTTTTTTATTGCATCAAAATTGGGTCAGTGTAGGCACTTAAAGATACACTTGCGGCGACCGGGCCTGAATGATTTTAATATTTCCTGTCTAAATTCACCTTTTAACCTATTATTTGCTCAAGCGTTTTAATATTTTTATATGAATTTATTACAAGAACATAAAATAAATTTATGAAAAAAAGTTACAACATAAACTATTAGAATTGAAAATAATAAATTCAAAATTAAATATGATGGGTTATAACTTAATATAATAATATGGATCATTTATGCATTGTCATACATGGGGTGAGTTTTGTCCAAATTTTTATGGATTAAGCGAGAGTGAGTTAGGCCGATGAGTGAGACCCATTTTGAAGCATTTTGAAGTTTATGTTGTATGTTATAATAATACATGCTTTACATAAACTAACCATTTGCATTACACACGCACACACAAGAAGAAAAAAAGAAGATACAAAATTAATTAATTATTTTAAATATAGAATTATGATCCGGATATTAACATTTAACAAAAGGCCGACATGTGGAGTTATACCCCATCTATTATGAATAATTTACAAAACAATTGGGATTGATTTCACCCTTTTTCAACTGGAAAAATACATATAGCAGAAATACAAAAAAAAAAAAAAAAGGCAGACTTTAGGCAATTTATTGAAAAAAAAAAAAAAACTCGATTGCATGGGTAACCAAATACAATTGATATAAGATAATTTGAACAACAAGACTTACTAAAAAATGTGGGGACAAGTACAGCAACGAGCCTTGCATTGCAAATTTCATTTCAAAACTGTGTCTCACCGAATTGTATAAATAACTAGACAGTTGGGAATTCAAAATATGCACTTTAAAAAATGAAACATATTTAAATCGCTATAATTACCAGAGTACACTAGGCAAATCTCACAAGATATAAATTAAATTAATATTCTTATAATTAACAGAAGTTGGGATTGTGTTACAGTAGAGTGACATGACATATGATGAGCATTTCATTGAAGAAGAAAAGAGATGAGAAATAGAGTTTATAGTTTTGCTGTACATACATATGAAGATTAATGTTTGATACGTACATATCACTCATCTTTTTAACGTTTACATCAATTGCTATTGACAGTTGACATTTATAAAAAAATCATTTCACAGCCAGAAATATACATGTGATTACATAAAATAATAAATATATATTCCTATCATAAATAAAGAATATACGTATTTATGACACTCTAGAAAATATGAATGCACATTAATTATTTAAGATATGGAGTAGTAAGTGAAAATTTAGAATTTTTAAAGAAGGCACATGCTTTTAAGTCCGTACAAGAGGTACTTGTGTTTTATACTCAGCCAAAGAAAACATGCTGGAAGTACTACTTTTAGACCCTTCTTTATCTTCATAATCAAATAGCTGAATTATGAGTCTTGAAATAGCTTTTTTAAGCATGAAATTAATATTAATTCTATTGTAAAGGTTTAAGTTCTACTCATGCTCTATGGTAATTAAAGAAGACATCACTATCAGTATATATCAATTTACTTTCCCAAAAAAATAATGATATAACAAAAAAACAATAATAGTAAGCAATTACAAACAATTCTAATTGATTATCAAACTCTTCACATTTAACTTGATATATAATTACCAACTTTGCATTTGATCACCTGTATAAAAACACAACATTTTATACACTTGAATATACCAACTTACATATTCTCATAATTCACCCAAAGGGAAAGTGATGAGCTAGGAATGTAGGTCAAGTTGAAATTAGAGAATTTTCTCAAGTTAGGGTTAATTTTTCACAAGATTCTATCCACAGAAGTAGCTAGTTAGCTACAATAATGGGCTGTAAGTGGCATAATGGAACCTGCATATATATATATATATATATGTACTTAAAAGCAAATATAAATAGGAGTAACAGATCTTACTGAGGACATATTCCTCATTATTTTGAGAATTAAAGGGTATCCATCTTTTTTTCTTATGGTTGGTGTGAGACCCTTTAGCACATAAAAAGTTACTTATTATAGTAATTTACTAGGTGCTTCCTGCTGAACCCCACTTTCATTATAAGATGCCCTTCTACCCCCAACTAAAACCAGTTATATATTAGATAATTAATTAACTAGTTCATTAATTAATCACAGAACAATTCACTTAATAGTGCACTACACATGAGTAGTAGTCATATAGTATGCTACTGTATATATATGATTATAGAACATCATATTGGATAGAAGGTAAGGAGTTAATTTCAGTGATCTCTTACGATCTGTATAGCCAGCTGTGCATCATTACCCCTTTACTGTGTGACACTATGTAACATGTGATATGTGCAATCAAAACCTATATAAGTATGTCACACCCCTAAACCAATGATTTTTCTCTACATGTATAAATTTGAAGTTACTGTGGGGGTAAGGCCGGCAAACAAGCAGATAATCTGGAAAAAAGTGGCTTTCAACTTGATAAACTAAACAATTATTCCATAAAACTAAAACATTATAAAAATATCAGAACAAGACAAAACTAATTTAAACTTAACCCCCACAACACAAAGTTTAAACCGCAGCAAACAATTAGTGCTCATTAAATATTGTTCATTGATATTATAAAAGAATAATTTGTTAGGCACCTTCTCAATTAAATAATTAATAATTTGAATAATTTTTAATATGTAGTATGCAGTTTGGCTAATAGTAAAAGAATTCAAGTTCTAGCTTGGGGTATATATATAATTAACAGTACTAGAGAAGACATTGAATTCAAATTTCCTTCATATATATAGTAGGTTAGTACATAAATTTTGTGCTAGAGAACCTGTAATTGATGGGAATTTTTTATACACATACATTAATCTAATCTAGTGAACTTAGATTTTTTTTAATAAATCCATGTTTATATGATTAATTCAAGATTTAGGGTAGTTAAAAAACTGAGAATGAGACGGTGTAAATGCTAAAAAGGGGGTAGCAAGTGAAGAGGGAGTTGTACCCGTAGCAGTAGTTCTAGTGACATAATCAGAGTGTTGTAATAAAGCAGCAGTAGCAAGGGAAGAGCTCCCTCCGGTCACAAAATTAGCAATTCTTTCAGATGCCGGGCCCTGATCGTACAAAATTCCGGTGAATATATGCCCTCCGATGCTCACTGATGTCTGGTATGCATACTGATCCACAGCATTGTCCATTGAGCTCACTTGAACGCATCGGAACACCGCTGGAAAACTTGTTTCTCCCGGAAGTTCATTCCCTCCTCCTAACCATAGCACAAACAATACTAATTAGCATCTATAACAATTAATGCTATAAACTTTTTTTTATTTGCTATGGTAAATATTTCTAGTTATAGAGTATATGATTAAAGACTAAATATGAATGTTGTCGTAAGCAATACTGGATATGTAGAGAGATCAATATCTAGAAATTCAAAACTCTTTAAATGGTGTGTATTTAATAGTATCATAGTGCCAATAAAAGCTAGCAATTTTATATTGGCATATGTAGGGTTAATTAATAAATATAATTTGCAATAACTTAAGGATACATAAATTAAATGAACCCAGAGAACATGTACATAAGGAAGAGAGATTAATTAATTATACATCTCCGGGGCTTTTGAGAGTTGTGTATTTTATTACTCCTATCTAATCTAATCTAATATATTAATATTAATATAGATAAAAGAATACATAGATCCAAAAGAAAATCTATTGTAACTATCACTGTTTTCTTCCATTTCTTGTTAGTACATCTCTACATATATATGCAGCAGTTGCTACTTGCTAGGGTTTATGGGGGTACTATAACAGTAACTGTTGAAGCAAGAATCTTTGAAGAAGTACTAACAACACACTACTTTTGTAGATCAAATATTGAAAGGAAAAGAAAAAAAATCAAAATAAGAAGCAATGATTGTGTGTGATTTTCATAGTTTTTTGGGGAAAAAATAGGAGTAGTATGTACCTAATCTGTTTCTTTTAGGGTTGGTTCCGTGTTGATGAGGGAGTGGAGAAATCTGGTGCTGGTGCATTGTAAGGTGCCTAGGGCGTCTTCTTCCGACCGGAATCCAAGTGCTTTTGACGTGAGTTTCGCATTCGAATCCTCGGCTCTTACAGCACGTTCGACACCTCAAATTCTGACAGTCTTTTTTGGCTTGATTTCCACAGTCTTGACACCTGCTTGTTCCTTCTCCACTCATCATTCTAAATTTTTTATTTTTTATTAAAAGATAGAGAGAGGGAGAGAAATGGGATCTTTTTTAAACTTGGGAGATGAATGTTGTTTCCAGGTAGCTGGATTTATCAGGAGAAATGGGTGGTTTTATTGTCATTAATCCAGGATTCCTCATTGTAATGAAGAAAGAAGATGAAGAAATGAGCTAGGGTTTCTTTTCTTTTATTACAAAAAGAGAGAGAGAGAGAGAGAATGAGTTTTGTTAGCTTTTAAGATGTACTTCATCTTCTTCTCTTTGGACAATACTCCATGTCATGCTTCACTGCTCAACTCTACTCTACTTCTTTCTTGGCCGCCGACTCCTTTTTTTTTTTTTTTTTAACAATTAAAAAAGAATAATATTCCTACCAAAAAATAATTAATGATGATTGTACGTATATACATATTGCTTTTTAAAATCGAGTCAAAAGTCAACACTTATTCTTTGCTAACAATATTGTATGAGATAGATTTATGATATTGGTGAGACTGTTTAAAGTTTTAGTTTTTATTTTTTATATGAAGTTATTATTGTTTTTCATTAATTATTACTTATACAATAAATTATTAATAAAATAATTCACTATATTATTATTATTATTATTATTATTTATTTATCTTAATATAATTTTTTTTAAAATAATACTCCCTCCGTCCTACAGCAATGATAGTTTTTATTTTTTGACACGTGAATTAAGGAATATTATTATTTAATGTGTAGTGGGTAGTTGTATTAGTGAGAGTATGTGCCCCATGGTTTTATTGTATTAGAGGGGATGAATGAGTCTCATGTGTATAAAAAAGGAAAGAGAACCCTTTGAGTGGGACGACCAAAATAAAAAAAGAGACGTTTGTTGTAGTACGGAAGGAGTAATATTATATATTCTTACCATAATTAAACAGCATTACTTTTTTATTAAAATGTCAGGCTTCTTATTCATCTCACATGTTTCTTCTAGTAGTTAACGATTTTAATCAAATGTTTGCCTACTTTTTTAAATTGTCATACTCTCCCCTTCGATATTATTTTCTCACTTTCGTTTTCATCTATCATAACACTTCATAAAATTACTTAACACAACAGCTTTCAAATTAAACTCAATGCATATTATTACACTATATTTATTGAGAAAAAAAAGATTAATTATATTAAACCCCAGCAGAATAGATCATAAAACACGTATATATTTTTTTTAAAAAAAATAAAAATTTATAAATGAAATGGTTCATCCCCTTATGATCATGTGATTAGCACTAGTAACGGTGGCGGTGATGATTTTCTAATTATACTAGTATACAATAATAACCTAATTAGAATGGCGAAATTCAAGATTTTTATGATATGCATATACATGCTGTCGGTGCCTAATAATATTTGCAGAAAATAAATAAAATTAATACTCATATAGTAAAATAATTAGGTCGGTAGAGGGTACATATGTTGTTACTCTCAGTACTATTTGTCGAGTACCTATGAAACACTATTCCGGTTATTTTCTGGAAAAGGATACGTTTGCGACGACGTCGTACAACACTGTGTCTTTTAGATTTCCAACATTTTTCCACTACGCATCAAACAGTAAATCCAAATCCATCACATGCTCCCCATATTAATTCATCTTCATTTATTAATTTCTCCTATTTACATTCATAACTTTATTTAATTCATCCATGTATATCCAATTAAATTTGAAGTTATTTTGGACGGTGCTGCATGCACCAGTGCACTTTAATTAATTATCGTATTGCAAATGTGCACATATATATATATATACACACATAGTCACACAGTAAAACAACAAAAATAAATTAATAAATCAAAGCAAATGCACAGAGTTTTAAATTAGAGAAAGCAGGATATATTCTTTGAGAAATAAAGGTAAGTTTAAAGTGGGTGAAAAAGATATATTCAAAGATGCAATAGTGAGTGTGTAGATGTATGAGCTAAAATTTATGCAAGAGAAGGGAGGGGGGTAAAGGGGTGATCAAAGAAGCGATCAACACCTGGTGTTATGCTTTCAAATCACCCACTTTATATATTACTACTCCATTATTAATATTTCCTTTTTATTTTTCTCCAAACATTAAAAGGCTTTCCCATGTTGACATATGCCATTTCAATCAAACATATACTCGCTTTACTTCATATTAAAATTACAACAACTACATACATAGTGTTTGGTAAAAAGTCCTAATTATGTTTTAAGGCCATCTCAGCGCTACTATTTCTCATAAAGTCTAAATATTTACTTTAAAAAGTGATCATTTGTTTTTCCCATATAAATTAAATATTATTATTATATTTTATGTGTAGTATTGTATTAGTAAATAATGAGTGATCCCATCAAAATATAATGAATGAGATGGAAAGAGTATTTTAAGAATGCTAATGTAAATGGAAAATAAGAATATTGTTTTGATACCGAGTAGAAGATTAATATTCCATCGTATAATTATAAATAAAAAAATAAAAATAAGAGAGTACTTTGAGACTGACAGATTTAACCTCACATATTGACCGCAGTACTTCCCTGAAAATCAGCTGCATCCGTACTTCCTAACTAGTAACAGACGATGAGAATTATTAATGGGTGTAGACGTGTCAAACACTTTCGTGTTAAACAGTAAAAACTAATTTTAAATAAAATAAGTTGGAAAAAAAACCGATGGATATATAAATAAATAAAATATTGAAACTTCTTATACTAATGAATATTTAATGATGAGAAAAAAAGTGGGAGTAAAAATGTCACTGTCAACGAAAAGGTAAATTAAATCCCATCAATTAATTTTGTTTCAAGGTTTGCTCAACATGCGAATGGCCCATTTTAAATTATGTTCTGGACAGTTAAAATAGCCTTAGTAAGTTGGGCTGAGGCCCATTAATCTAGTCTTGATATTAATCCCAAAAGAATGGCTTTGGCGCCAATGCAAACCATCTTTTCCCGCCAATTTCAGTCCTCTTCTTCATCTGTTGTGGTGTTACTCTCGGGTTCAATCTTTCTTTAGCCCTCCGGCCAACTCCCTCCCTCTCTTTGCAAGTGCGAACTATGGCTTCCGATTCTCCGACCAACGCTCGCGACGGTATGATTTCTCGCTTAAGCATAAATTATCAGATCTTCGGTTTTTGTGTGATCCTCGGCTAAATCTCTGCTGATATTTGTAATAGGAGTATTATTTAAATTTAATTTATGCTTTCAGTAGATTTACTGTAATATCCATGGCGGGAAATGGTTTTACCAATATGTGTTTCGAGTTATTAGCTCTCGCAATTGGTTTTATTTCAGGTACCAATTCACCAGATATGGGGCCAACGAGCCCAATCAGCAACACACTCTCAACACCCGGCGACTCTCGCCGTCGGAGACGCGGCCGCTCCTCCAGCTACGCCACCCCATCGCCACTGCCCTCAAATTCTCGCGGTAGAACCCCTGATGCAACTCCAACACCCTCTAGTAGCAACCCTCGACGCCGTGGCGCTGGTGGGCAGCCGTCTGTTACTCCAAATGCCGCTGCCACGCCTTCCTCCACTGATGATGTCCCACCATCATCTGACGCTGGTGATGGGAATGAGGATGAGGCCCCTGTGTATGTATGGGGCACAAATATTAGTGTGCGAGATGTTCGCGCATCAATTTTGAGATTTTTGAGGCATTTTAGGGAAAGTCCACAGGTAATTGAAGGGAAATATATGAGGACTATTAATCATGTCATTGAAACTGAGGGGGACTCGCTTGATGTGGATGCGCAAGATGTGTATGATTATGATACTGACCTGTATGTGAAATTGGTAAAGTATCCAATCGAGGTCTTAGCAATATTTGATATTGCGCTGGAGGAGGATATCGTCAACAGAATCAATCCTTTATTTGAGAAGCATATACAAGTCAGGGTTTTCAATCTCAAGAGTTCAACTTCAATGAGAAATCTTAACCCATCTGGTTAGTGTTCTGATTTGTATATTTTCTCGCTGTTTAAATCTTAGCCTTACTATGGATAATTTACCTAGTTTGAATTTTGTTTGATCTTGAGTGAGTAGGCTATTTTGGAAGAGTATGTTCAATCATTGATTTTGTTTGATCTTGTTTTGATTTAGATGTTGAGAAGATGATTTCCTTGAAAGGGATGATTATAAGATGCAGCTTCATCATACCTGAGATCAGAGAGGCTGTATTCAGATGTCTTGTATGTGGTTATTACTCCGAGTCTATTGTGGTCGATAAAGGTGCGCATCTGGCTTGGCCTCTTCACTGTTTCATAAAGTTTAATAATGTGCTATGCACTTTTTAACTTTTCTGTACTGCCAGGAAGAATCGATGAGCCAACAATTTGTGGAAAGCAAGAATGTCTCTCTAGAAACTCCATGACCTTTGTTCACAATAGATGCAGGTAATGTAACTATGTATCTTAAATCTATGTTGCCAATTGGGTAGGTTGTGATTTAAGATAATCTTCAGATTTTTATATAATTAAAAATTTTACCTACTTGTTCTTAGCTGTAAAATAGAGGCTATCGCAAAATTTCCTCTTATGATCAATAACAAATTTGAAAGTTACTTCTTTTGCTCAGTACTTGGTTCTAATGTTTCAGTCAGTGTTAAGGAGTTAGTCTTTGGGAATGATCTCTACTGAATACATCTTTTGAAAAATTGAATTGACTATTTTAATCTTGTGTCATTCATTAACGGGCACGATTTTCATTTTCTATGTATCTGTGCACTTGTTGGTGATCCCTTGCTTTTGGCTTCTAGGTTTAAAGCCTGTTCGTATTTCCAACTGATCATTATTTGTAATACCTTATTAACTTTTTTTTTTGTCTGCATATAAGATTTGCTGATAAGCAAGTTGTGAGACTTCAAGAGACACCCGATGACATCCCGGATGGAGGAACGCCACATACGGTGTCCCTGGTGATGCATGACAAGTTAGTAGATGCTGGCAAGCCAGGTGATAGGGTAGAGGTGAGATAATCAATATTTATGTCATCATGTTGAAGTTATAGTATTGAATCACATTGTAGTCTGGTATGAATTACTGTGGTTTGGTTTCTGTCAGGTTACTGGAATTTACCGTGCTATGAGTGTCCGAATTGGTCAAACACAAAGGACGGTGAAGTCAATATTCAAGGCAATCAGCTTTTCTAATCTCAACTGTTTGCTAAAATTTCTACTTTCGGTGTAGATATAAAGAATTGAGGTGTGAATATTGAGTTTTATCCTAAAAGCCTGTATGAATGGGTTCTTGTGTTTTCAGACTTACATAGATTGTCTTCATTTGAAGAAAACGGATAAGTCAAGAATGCACATGGAAGATCCAATGGAAACTGAGATTGGAATGGAGGATAATGAATCAATTCCCAGCAATGAGGTTCAGGTAATTTAAAGTAAATCTCATCATCACTCAAAGAAATGGGTTTTCTTGTTTCTCTTATGGTGATCTTATTTTGGAATTTTATAGGTGGAACAATTGAAAAAGTTATCCATGCAGCCTGATATATATGAGAGATTAACAAGGTCTTTGGCACCAAACATATGGGAGTTGGATGATGTTAAGAAGGGCCTTCTTTGCCAGGTGCCTTCTTTTTTCTTTGTAGTTGGTGCTTAATGTATCGTTTGTCAATTTTATTGGAATTTTCAAATTTTTTTGCTTTTCATATGGCTCCAAATAGCTTTTTGGGGGCAACGCATTGAATCTACCATCTGGCGCTAGCTTCAGAGGTGATATCAATATTTTGCTTGTTGGGGATCCTGGAACAAGCAAGTCTCAGCTACTCCAGTACATTCATAAGCTCTCTCCACGTGGTATCTACACTAGTGGGCGAGGAAGCTCTGCTGTGGGATTGACTGCTTATGTTGCCAAGGATCCAGAGACTGGTGAAACTGTGAGTAAATTTTGAACTTATTATCCCAATATTCTTTATTGATCATTCAAAGGGTTAACTTTGTTGACATTAAACCTTGCAGGTCCTGGAGAGTGGAGCCTTGGTTCTGAGTGATAGGGGCATCTGTTGTATTGATGAGTTTGACAAAATGTCTGACAATGCAAGGAGCATGTTGCATGAGGTTTGATGTAGTACTTTTCTTCGTTTGTAGGTTAAGCTTTTTACATTCTACAACTCGAGTATTATTCTTGGAGAAAAAAATTAACCTAGTTTTACTTAATTTCGTTGTTGCAGTTTTTCAATAAAGTAAATTCTAAGTTGATTTTTCTAAGCCATATCAATTGCATCAATTTATCCTCGTGAATGACCAATTGGTACTACTGATGAGATTGAGAGTAAAGAATGATTGTTTTGAGTTGGGTGGAGTATAAACAGTGATGTGGAGAGGGAAATAATAAGAAACTTACCAAAGATTTTTTCCTCAGGTGATGGAGCAGCAAACTGTTTCGATTGCAAAGGCAGGGATCATTGCTTCCCTAAATGCAAGAACATCAGTGCTGGCTTGTGCTAATCCAATCGGATCACGTTACAACCCTCGTTTGTCTGTGATTGATAATATACATCTTCCTCCTACTCTGTTGTCCAGGTGGGAAACTCTTAATGCATTTTGCCTAAAGTCTTGACATCGACTTTCATCTATTTTAGTTTGACATTTTGTTGGTTCTCAATCAATTAGGAAAAATTTCTGTAATTAATTTTGGTTATGGGGTCATCTTTACCCAGGTTCGATTTGATCTATTTAATTCTTGACAAGGCTGATGAGCAGACAGATAGGCGCCTTGCAAAGCACATCGTGGCGCTACACTTTGAAGATCCTGATGTTCGAATCTTAAGCTCTCTAGTTTGTTTTCATATTTTTTGGGAGACCACATTTTAATATTCACTATCTCACTTTCCATCAACAGACTTCTGAGCAGGATATCATTGACCTGCCAACTTTGACTGCTTATATAAGCTATGCTCGGAAAAATATACATCCACAGTTATCAGATGAAGCTGCTGAGGAGTTGACTAGGGGGTATGTGGAGATGAGAAGAAGAGGAAATTTCCCAGGAAGCAGCAAAAAGGTTGCATTCTCTTTTTAGTCAATGATGAATGTAGTGGTGGCTGAGTTAGTAGTGTATTTCTGACAGGTGATAACTGCTACCCCAAGGCAAATTGAAAGTGTGATACGACTGAGCGAGGCCTTGGCCAGAATTCGGTTTTCAGAAAGGGTTTGTTTAGTAACCGGAAACTTCAATTTTATTTCAACAAGTGAATGTGATAATTTAGTTGTGTTTGCATTTGCATTTGCAGGTTGAGAAGAAGGATGTAATGGAGGCGTTTAGGCTTCTTGAGGTTGCAATGCAACAGTCAGCAACAGACCATGCAACGGGTAATGAGTTGAGCTTAACAATAAGATTAAGATTTTAATAAGAGTAGAAATGGTGTATAAGTTGGGATGGTGTTGAACAGGAACCATTGATATGGATCTGATCACAACGGGGGTTTCTGCAAGTGAAAGGATGAGAAGGGAGACGTTGGTGTCAACAACCCGCAACTTAATTATGGAGAAGATGCAACTTGGGGGGCCATCAACTCGCTTGTTGGAGGTATGCAGTATGCACATAATTAACCAACTAACATCCTCTTCTCTTCTCTTCTCTTCTTTTCTTTATATCTGATTTCTGACCTCCTGTCTAGTTACTCGAGGAACTAAAGAAGCAGACTCCTGCTGCTGAAATCCACCTTTCCGATGTTAGTCTCTTTCTTTCTTGCTCCTTGTGCTTTTGATTTGATGCTACTCAAGGCCAAAATGATGATTTTTCTTTCTTTTTTGTCCCTTGAGCTTCGAAATGCTCTGGCAGCGCTTTCCAGCGAAGGATTTCTAGTTATTCATGGCGACAGTGTAAAGAGAATATAATTCATGTCCAAGGATTTCTGCTTCGACATTTCTATCCTTTGTACCAGTAAGATCCTCTTAAGTATACACACTTGTACGTCTACACATCCATATAAGTTTCAACTATGACCTCTTTAGCCAGTTGTTAGGATAACCTAATGATTTCGTAGTGATCACACTCAATGACACTACATTTTAATTGCACTATATTTCCTTATAATTTATTACTCTCTCCGCCTCCTGGAGATTAAAAGAAGTGAACTTTTGAACTTTTGGGGTGGTGTGCGAGAGATTGTTATTTTAATTTTTTTAAATATTTTTTTCCAAGGTGAAATTTTTATGGTATAGATACAAAGAGAGTAATTTAGTGCAATATTTAAACTATTAATTTGAACTACGAAGACAAAACAAAACAAAGCTTATCATCGTATCATAATCATATCATGATATAATAAAAGTAATTTAGCAAGTGTTAACATTTTTTTTTCCACTTTATCCTTACCTATTTATCTTTACTACATTTTTACCCTTTATTTATCATATTATAATTCATACTATTTAAAAAATAAAATTATTAATTACAAAATAAATATAAATGTGATGTCTTTTCATTTTTCATATTATTTTTTTAATAATTAATCTTACGTCATAAATTTTTTACCTCTTATAATAATTAAATCATAATATATTAAAAGTATTAGATCCTTATAAAATAATTATTCTCATTTTATCTTTTTTTTTTTCATTCTTAACCTAAATTATTGATATATGTAATTAATTAATAATAGTTATTTATTATTTAACTCAAATTCATATTCTTAAAGAAGTTTTAAAGTCCAAACAATAAATGTGCACAACCTTTATACATGAAAAATAAACTAATTATTAATGAGTAGCATGAAGAGACAAATTCAACATTATAAAATGTATGAAAAGTATGTGGAGGTGATGGAGACACCAAAAGAAAAGTCCATGTACGACTGTACGGGTCCTCACGGTAATGGAAAGCTTCTCAAATATTCGATTAAATGAAAAGGGTATAACAACAAAGTAAAATGAGACATTGAAGGAGGAGACGTCGATATCATTCCGCTGAATAGGGTATCAAAGAAGAAAACACGGTGTAGTTTTTTTAGAATAGTGATTGTATTTCATCGAAGCCATAATGAGTTGTGCAATTTTTAATTTTTTTTCTTTTGTATGTAATTTTGCTGGGTACGTTTAAGTTTATTACCTTTATATATATAATTTTATCATTTAGATTTCTTTTATTAGTTTTCTTAGTGGGTTGTGTAATTTTATATTTTCTATATTATAAATAAAAATTTTAGAAAAAATAAATTAGTAGCATTATAAATAGTAATAAAATATATACAGAGAGAGAATTTTGAGAAAATTTCAAAAAAATTGTGTAATCTCAAGTGTTTATGAGTAGTAAAAGTTATGTCTTAATGTTCCGTCCCTAAAAGATATTAAATTAATGGTAATATTATTATTGTAAACAATTTTTTTTAAAATTTTAATTAAGTTAAGAATGTAATAAGGAGAGGATGTGTGCGTAGGAATAGAGTGGGAAGATAAAAAGATTAAAATTATGATAGAAGTAAATTACTTTTATAATTTATCACATTTTCATTTTCTTTTATTTATTAAATTCTTTTTATATAATTTTAACATTACATTATCATAATTATATTATAATCATAATCTATTAAGAGTGCTAGCCTATTGAGAAACATTTCTTTCCTATTTTATCTTAACTTATTTATTCTTTTTATATCATTTAACCTTATTAATTAATTAATAGATTCATTGTGTAATTTACATTCATATTATATGGAGTTTGAAAGGCTAATCATCTCATTTTTAATCTTAATTAATTAATACATTTACTCCATTATTTACATCATATTTATTTACCTCAAAGATCATTTATTTAGTTTATAAGGCTTGCAATTCATGAAACCTACAACGTCTCATCATCCATTGTTGTAGAAGAAGAGTCGGTGATTAGCATCTTTGGGACTTTTTTGTTTTGTTTTCTTTATTGAGTTAGTCTTTCATAAATAGGGTTTACGGTGTAAATCATATAATTCCCCTTAAATTTAGATCTTAGTAATATATAGAGTATAATAGAATTAAATACATAGGGAATACTAGATTAGAAGGGATATCACATATTTTATACCGTGAATCCGGTTTACTCAAGTATTTCCCATCTTTATTTTATTAGTAATTTGCTTGAAGTAGTTCTATCAATTTTCCATATTCACATATTTATTTTTCAGGATCACCTAGCCTTGATGATGGAACTCCTTAGAATTTAGAAAGATCCCAAGGAAGGTGACTTATATTTTTCATGTATTTGTATTATTCAATTATATATGCAATAGTTTCTAAAACTTGAGTGAAAAGCGCAGTTGGATATTAGTAAACAAAATTTTCTTCGAAAGATCAAATTACGTATTGGTAAAGGTGATTTTCTTCGAAAAGACCAAATTACGCTACCTCACATTTTTAATCACTTATAAATGTCAAATTAACCAAATATTAACACTTCACATTATTAATTTGTTATTTTTATTTCTTATAAGCCAAATATTGAATTCTTCCCTTTCTTCTTATTTAAATTTAATAGTATGTGTAGAATATTTTATTGAAAATCAAGATTTTTTTGGAATTTAAATAAAATCACATGAAGATCTATTTATAAAGTATGACGTGCCGGACGTGCATCTCACGTCTTAAAAAAACTAGTACATTAAAAAATATTAATGTAGGTTTCAATTTGATATAGTCATTTTATACAGATTATTTTATGATGGGTGAAAGCGGTACTTCTAGAACGGAAATAAAATATAACACAAGAACAAGTTTTACAAACATAAAAATATATTTAAAAATAAAAAAATAAGAGTGATGGTTTCAAACCTGATACTAAAACACAAGAGCAAGTTTTACAACAGTTATTTTAACAATGGAAAAAAAAAAGGGGATATACTATGTATATTTTATAACTTTATCATTCTACGTTCTAATACTCCATTACTTAATTTTAGATGATAATGACTTCTCATCAGATAATTTATTTTAAGCACTTTTTTTTTTGCGATGAAACTTTCAGAAAATAAACGTCAGGAATTTAATTTTGGAAGTAACTCAAAATTTCTAGCTGGCTTATCTACTAAATTAGTTTATTCACGTAATTTCTGAGTTTTAGGAATGGAGTATTATATTTCAGGAATATATGAAATGAATCATAAATAAAGAAGTGAATAGGATGGGATGGGGCACATAAATTGGTAAATGATGCCTAACCGAACCCTAACCCTAACCCTACCTACCCACAATTTTGCAAAGGGTTTGCCTTGTCTCTCTGATCACTTCATTTGTACAATAATTGAATCATAAATTTGCGATTGGTAAAAAACTAAGCACAGTAGCTTGGAAGAAAAGGCTTTCTGACTTTGAAGAAAAGTAACTCCTTCGATCATCATCGGAAACTAACTTTTTATTATTATTCTTGGAACCAATGGCTCATAAATCAACGGCAAATGTGGATTATGCAGATTTTATGATTATAAATTATGTTTATTTTATAGCCCAGAAAACAGTTTTTGTGATAATTTGATCAAAAGGGAATGTGATGCCCCATAGCTTACATCCAATAATAAATTACCCATTTTTCATTTCCAATCACAATTTTGGAACATAACATAACATAACATAAATAATTACAGAAGATACTCCTACAGTAACATTATGAGGGAAAGGGGTAATAAAATTAGTGAGGCAGCTCCCATTCTATCCCATGTAATCCAGCTATACAAAAAGGAAGCTCCTACTGTATGGATTATGTAATTAAGCCCTCATGTTGTGGGTCTCCCAAGTCAAGAAAAAGAATGCAAACATGAGGAAGATAGCAAGTATACAAATTCTGAAGCACCATTCGCAGCACGTTGCAGTCTTATCGCAATGACACCAGTGCTGATGAACCTGCCTCCCGCACTTGTAGCAGAAACTGATCCTACATCTGCACTCAATACATTATCAACATTAAACTCACATCTCTCCAGCTCCACAAACATTCGAATACACTTTTACATCATGATGATTTTACTAGCACCTTTCTACAAAATGATTCAACCTTCAAACATCTACTCCAATGCCCCAAACCATTCTTAAACTTATGCGATCAAGAAATCTCAACTTCGGTTTCAGAGAAGAGAGACTTGTAACTTCCAAATATTCAAACAGATGCTCATGGAGACTTCAAGGTTAAGGGGAATCAAAACACATTGTGACAACCCGGAAAACAGAGAGATGAACTATTGACAAAATACACTTTGCCTAAACAAGCATAGTCTTTCTTCTATCCAATAAAAGTAAAAAAAAACTAGGGCGTTACTGATGTAACAAAAGTGAAATACATGGTAACTAATTATCATATAGCCAAACCAAAAGCAACGACTAACTCGAAAAAGTGCCATAAGATGATGAAACATATGCAAAACCAGCAAAGAAGATAGGAAAAAGAAGCTTCTGGTTTGGTTTAAAGATTCTCCTCTGTCTTTTGTTACAGAGTTTAGCTCTTAAACTAAACAACCATATGACTGAATTTCTTTCACAGTGCATTCATACCCTATTAACACAATTCCATTGATAATAACACTAGTGTTTCCTTTTAAGTTGAGATTCAAATAATAAACTTCACAACTGAGAAGTGTTTTTCTTGTATAAGATTAAACCTTTATGTCATAATACCATCTCAGTTTCAGTTCTTTGGCTACACAGCCATTACAGTCGCTGTCTGCGTATAATCCAAAATCCCCAAACCAAACCTAAATAGCGACTCATCAAAACAATTCTGTGGTGGGGAGACAAAATACTAAATTTTTTATTTAAAATAGAGAGATAATATGTGATCTTCAGCGTATTTAGTAATTAATGTTAAGAAAAAGTGAGTAACCTGCATTTGACAATCCTACAGCCCTCCAGCAGCTCGACAAAATGCCTACAGCGGGGACACCTCATCCACTTCTTTTGCTCCACCAGACTCCCAAAAGCGGCGTCGTTTCTATCCACCAGTTCTGCACTCTCATCGCACCCAAACCCCGCGTGCCAGACCCTCTTACACTCGAAACAGAGCGATCGCTTGCAATTGGGACACTTGGATTTCTTCACATTTCCCCCACACTCATTCACAATTAGTTCGTTGCAACTTCTAAAGGGGCAGTAGCATTTATCCAAACCTAAAATCGCAGACTCACAGAGCACATCGCACCACCGCACGAAGAGCGGAGGGCCAACCAGCGCGGCGCAGGCCTCCGGGTCGAGCACGTTATCGCAGTTCAAAGCAGGGCACTTGATGTTTCCCACGTTGTTATCCTCGAGCTGAACGCGGATGTACTTGAGCACGCAGTCGGTGCAGAAAGGATGCGAGCACTTGGTGGTGTTCCTGAATTTTCTGAGAGAAGTGGAGGTGGGTTCGATGCAGATTTCGCAGGTGAATTCTCGATCATCATCATCCTGATCATTGGGGTGTTGCTGTAATTCCAATTGTTGTTGTTGTTGGGGGTCGGATGATGGGATTTGGGGAAGTTTGAGCACAGCGTTTCCCATTATGTTTTGTGGCGTTAATAAAGCATAAGTTTGTAGGTATTTGGTTTGATTTTGATTTGGATTTGGATTTGGATTTTGAGGAGTCAAAAGATATTATTATATTATATATCCACTCACTTCTCCTTACTCTTAACTCATCTCTGCTTTTTAAGCACGTCTTCACTTCCCTCCTAATTTTCCTCTTTTTTTTTTTTTTTTTTTTTTTCTTTCTTTTTTCTTTTTCTTCTTCTTCACTACTCTACTCTCTCTCTTCCTCTAATTTTCTTTTAACTTGCGATTTGCTATTCGGATAAATTTTATCCGAATTTTATGACAATTGCAATTATTACAATATTTTCTAATTTATTTTATTTTATTTTTTTCATTCCTTGTGAGGGTATTTTAAAGACAACACGTAAAAAAACAATTTAAATTCATTTACATCAAATAAGATAAATATAAAATAAGGAATAAAAAACTATCAATTAATATATTAAAATTTTATTTCTATATATATAAAATTTTATATATAATAGAAATTATTACTTTTTAATACAAACTTATTATATCTAATTATTTCTTATAAGATACATTATCTTAAATAAATTATTTATGGTATTATAACCTCAAACAAATATAATTAATAATTTCTTTAATAAATACTCCCTCAGTCTCATACTAAATTTGATTCTAAACTGTCCTTTGCAGCATTTGAAGCATGTGAACTTACTCTCTCTCCATAATCATATAACATAAACTTACCCTCTCTCCATAATCATATAACGTGACCACAAAGTTTTGCACTATAGAAAGAATATTATAAAAATACTTTCTTTAATTCATCTACATCTTAAACTGTCCTTTGTATAATGTGAATTTACTATCTCTCCATAATCATATAATCATATAACATAACCACAAATTTTTGCTCAATGTGCAGAATGAACATTATAAAATGAGTTTATAGGAACGTGCAAAGAATATTATAAATTTTTTACACAGAATAATATTATAAAAGGGAAATGAAATCCCTAATTGAATGTGATAAATGAGTTCGAGGGATTTTGAGGAAAAAATCCATTAATTGTTGGATTTGGAGTAAAAATTGGATTTGGAAAAATCTGAATGTCATAATTTAATCATAGTAAAGTTAAAGTAGAATCTTAAATTGTCCTTTACATAATGTGAACTTACTATCTCTCCATAATCATATAATAATTATATAGCATAATCACAAAATTTTGCCTGCAAAAGGAATATTATAAAATGAGTTTGTAGTAATGTACAGAAGAATATTATAAATTTTTTACACACAGAATAATATTATAAAAGAGAAATGAAATTCCTAATTTAATGTGATAAATGAGTTTGAGGGATTTTGAAGAAAATTTTCATTAATTGTTGGATTTAGAGTAAAAATTGGATTTGGAAAAATCAGCATGTCATAATTTAATCATTTTTTTAATCCATAAATGTTAGTTGATAGTATAGTTAGTAGTTAGTTCACCAAACACCTTTACTTCTCCTTCTCCAAGTCTCCTTATATCTCCCTCCTAATTTGTTCCCAATGGAAATCGAACCTGAGTCTCTCACCTAAAATCGAAAATCAATAATAAAATAATACAGTAAAGAGTAATGACATAAAATTTGTGTATCTACTAATAAATTTGAAATATATAATGTAACTAATAATAAATTTTTTTATTTAATTATAGTTTATTATGCTGCCATTGCTATGATCATTCAAATTCACCCTATCATTTTATTATGAGTGAGGCTTATGTGCGCCCGAGCGCACGGGAACACATTTCGTATGCTTGTAGAATTTAGTATTATGAGTAAGGGTACATTGATTTGGTCTAAAGGGTATACACTTTAATTAATAAAGGTACACCATTTTGTTCTAAAGGGTATACACTTTATTAATATTTTTTATTTTTCTTCAGAAAATAAATGGTACACATATTTATACTAAATGATATACAATTTAACACAAAATTTCAAAGACTCACGCAATGTATTCCCTTGCGCCCCGGCGCACACAAGTTTTTGTCATGGTACACATCTTTATATTAAATGGTACACAATTTAACACAAAATTCTAAAGGCGCATGAAATGTGCTCCCGTGGGCATACGAGTTTTTACCTTTTATTATTTAAATTAATTGTAATTGTAGTATATATATATATATATATATATTATAAAATAAAATTTATAATTAAAGTTTAAATTAAATTAAAATATAAATTATTTAAATATTAATAATATAATTAAGTATAATTACAAAAATTAGATTAATTTAACAATTCTCTTTAAATTATGAATCTTTATATATATAAAAGCAGAATAAATCCAATCCATACCATCTATTTTAAAAATAAATCACAGTCACCCATTAAAATAATTTTATAATTATAATTATGACATTTTCAAATTTCAAATTAGGAAATAATTTAGTATCTAAAATAAATTTTAGTCACCAATTAAAATAATTAAATAATTATAATTATGACATTTTCAAATTAGGAAATAAGATTTTATTTATTAAAAAATTAATAATATTCATTGATCAATCAAATTGCGAGTTATATATAAGGCTTCATCATCCTTCACCTATATAAGAAGCCCTCCTCTATTCATTTCAAACACACCAAGAATGATTTTCTAAGAAGATCAAAGACTTCAGAATTGTCTGAATAGTTATTCGAATTCTTCAATGAGAATCAACTCAAGAACAGATTCATGTTCTAAATCGCCCGAATCAAGCATCTACAGTAAAAAATTGAACGGCCTATAATCTGGTTCTAAACTGTCCAGATTAAGCGTTCTAAAGTAAAAAATTACAGTAAAAAATTTGAACGACCTATAAATCTGTGATTCATGTGATAAACTAATTGGCCTATAATCTGGGATTCAGGTGATAAACTTCAGGTAATAAACTGCCCGAATTTAAGTATTTTTAAGTCGAGCACCCATTAAAATAATTAAATAATTATAATTATGATTTTTTTAAATTAGAAAATAAGATGTTATCTATTAAAAAATTAATAATATTAAATATAAATCCAATCCTAGCCATCTATTATTCAAAATAAATCTAAAAAAAATCCAATCCTGACCATCTATTTCTCAAACAAATCTCAGTCACCCATTAATATAATTAAATTAAGTAATCCTAATTATTACTTTTTTAAATTAGGATTCCAATTTTAAATTAAATCTCAACCACCCATTAAAATATATATAAAAAATAAAAATATATTATTAAATTATTAGTGATAAAGGCAAAATAAATCCAATCATAATCTTTACCTTATATATTAGCAATATACACGAAAAAATTAAAAAATAAATATATGCAATTTTCTAAAATATTGTTAAATCTTTAATTAATATAGCCACAATAAACACAAAATACCCAGTATGGTAACATTAAAAACGAAAAAAAAATTAAAATAAAAATATATTCTTTAACTAATATAGCAACTACAAAAAAAACTGTAGAATAAATCCAATCCTGACCATCCAATTTTAAAATAAATCTCAGTCACCCATTAAAATATATTCAAATATATTCAAATTAGGAAAGAATAAATCCAGCAGAATAAATCCAATCATGACCATCTATTTCTCAAATAAATCTCAGCCACCCATTAAAATAGTTTAGTCCAAATCCTGATCATCTATAAATTTCTTAAATAAATATAAGGGTTTAGGGTCTTAGGGTTTAAGGGGTTAGAGAATAAATCCAATCCTGACCATCTATTTTAAAAACAAATATCAGCCGCCCATTAAAATAATTTTATAATTATAATTATGATATTTTCAAATTTCAAATTAGGAAATAATTTAGTATCTAAAACAAATTTTAGTCACCAATTAAAATAATTAAATAATTATAATTATAACATTTTTAAATTAGGAAATAAGATTTTATTTATTAAAAAATTAATAATATTCATTGACCAATCAAATTGCGAGTTATATATGAGGCTTACTCACCCTTCACCTATATAAGGAGCCATCCTCCATTCATTTCAAACACACCGAGAATGATTCTCTAAGAAGATCAAAGGCTTCAGAATTGTTTGAATAGTTTTTCAAATTCTTCAATGAGAATCAACTCAAGAACGAATTCAGGTTCTAAACCGCCCGAATCAAGCATTCTACAGTAAAAAATTTGAACGGCTTATAATCTGGTTCTAAACCGTCCAGATAAAGGTTCTAAAGTAAAAAATTACAGTAAAAATTTTGAACAACCTATAAATCTGGGATTTAGGTGATAAACTAACCGGACTATAAAGTAAAAAATACAGTAAAAAATTTGAACAACCTATAAATTTGGGATTTAAGTGATAAACTAACCGGCCTATAATCTGGGATTCAGGTGATAAATGATGAGAGTGAAAATTTATGTTTTTTTGGTATTATAATTCCTTATTTTTGATAGAAGAAGGCCATATATTCGTGTTGGATTGCGTAGTCTATATATTTTACATGATTATGATGCTACTAATGGGTTTTGTTGAGTTTTGAAGGTTAAAATAAGGTAGAAATGAAGCAAGAACGAAAACGAGCAAGAAACGGGGCTTAAAAGACCCAACTCGAGTTGCAACATGCAACTCGAGTTGTAACACGACTTACAACACAAGTCGAGTTAGGGCCCAAAAAGTGTCCAGAATCGTCCAGAAAGCTTATTTGAGTTGCAAGGTCCAACTCGACTTGTAACTTGAGTCGAGTAGGGGGCAGAAAAGTGTCCAAAAATCGTCCAGAGAGCCAGCCAAACACGACTTACAACACGAGTCGTGTTGAGGTCCGGAAGCGATCCAGGATGCAGAGCATCGCAACTCGAGTTGACAGGCAGCAACTCGAGTTGCTAACTCGAGTCGTGTTGGTACAACACTGGTCGAGTTAGGTAACTCAAGTTACGTAGGGCCAACTCATGTTGGGTTATTTTGGGTCAAAAATTAGAATTTTTGACACCCTGTGCGTGACAAAGTGTAAAAACAGCCAATTCAAGTCAGTTTTAGGAAAAATAGGTATAAAAAGGATCAGATCACTTGAAGAGGGAGGACCGATCATTCACCACAAAAACACACCGTGAATTCAGTTCACGCACCATCCATCCATCACCCAATTCACATCAAACCATTCATCCATCCATCCCATCGGTCCAGAGGATGATTCAAGTGTGGTTTAGAGAGCCAATCCAATCAGAGAGACGGAGGGAGAACG
This sequence comes from Pogostemon cablin, assembly GCA_023678885.1. Taxonomy (NCBI): domain Eukaryota; kingdom Viridiplantae; phylum Streptophyta; class Magnoliopsida; order Lamiales; family Lamiaceae; genus Pogostemon; species Pogostemon cablin. Next base: position 34,725,745 of record CM042952.1, on the reverse strand, counting down.
TAAACCACGTGACACTAGGGTTTCGTATTTCTCTTTATTCTTTTCAATTGTTTGTTTTGTTATGAATTTGATAGCCATGAGGGTTGTGTGTAACCTCATAGGCTAAAACCCTTTACAGTTCTAAGGATTAAGGGTTAGATGTAGTTGATTTGGGAACCTAGACAAATCTTGTGAATTAGTAGAGGAGATCGACAAAGCAAGCGGATCTCTTACTTTTTCTATTACTAACTCTGCTATTATGTTTGATAATGTTTTGGTTGCAGGAATCATGGATGGTCCATATTTGAAGCCTCCAGATTTACCTCCGAATTTTTCTTTTTATATGAGTGTTGAAGATTCTAACTTGTTCAGCCTGTGTTTTGACATGGAGGATCCCGTATCACTGACGAAGAAAGGTGAGGTGGTTGTAGCTGCCAATGATAGAGGAAGGACGTACTTAAAGGTACGAATGCGAGAAGACTGTGCTCCGAGTAAGTAGTCAATAAGAGGTATCTGTCGTGACTCTCCGACGTTAAACATGAGCGCCTGTTGGGGGTCAGCCCTCCCGTTTTATTTGCTTTATTGAGTCTGTGTCAATGTAGTAATTTTATTAGGTGTTGCTCGACTATGGTATACACTTCTTTACAAACTTATGCTCTCACTTAGTTTGATCTAAGTTTGGGGGGATACGTGTACATCTGCGTCTTGCTGCACCAAAGTAAAGTTGCTTCATTGTGTTGTGTGTTTGAATTATTAATTTTTTGTGATTTTTCGATATTTTTTATTAATTTGATTATATTGAGAGGTCGATTTTTTGTGATTATCCAGGTATGTGTCGTGTAGTTTGTCTTTGTTGCGTGTTTATCCTAGTGTATGTGGTTATATTTATGGTTCTTGAGGATGATTGATTGCTTTGCCTAAGCACTTGATTGAATTGAAATTGTGATTAATTGATAATGTGGTGTTATGAAATGGATAATCCAGCTAGATGTGTACTTGGATGTTGGAATACTTAAGATTGTTGCATGTATTAAAGTTGGTTCATAAACCTATGTAGGAGTGCTCATTATTCCGTTAAATTCATGTGAGATTTGAGCTTTAATGAATCATGAACATATATGGTTGGTTTATTTCTTGAGAGTATCGTTCACATGCACGTATTCTAGAACTTGACCTTTGATCTACTTGAAGCTAGATGATTGATTAGATGATAGGAAATGATCTTAGGCCATCTTGTTCTTTATTGAGTCACTAGCCAAATATTTATTCTACCTTGAAATTTAATCCATAGTTCCCCGTTTGAGCCTGTAAGCCTTATTCGTTGGAAGCCTATGAAGATAGCCAATTTAATCCTTTTAAAAGCCTTTTAAATACCTATCATAGTAGAGAATTAAAGGAGTAAGGTTGGTGTTATGTGAAGGAAATTGGAAAGATAATTTTTGGTGGAAATGTTATAAGATGAAGGATGGTTAAAAACTTGCAAAAAGGTGGGGTAGTGCCTGAAACTGGTACCCCAATTATAGGGTAGTGCCTGAAACTAGTATCCTATTTGAAAAAAAAGAAAAAAAAATAAAAAGAAGATGTTGAGCTTGAAAGTAAATGGAGGATTGAAATGATGAAAAGAAATCGAAAGAAAAAAAAGAGATTGATTTAAAAAGCATATGTGTGAAATGTATCTCTATTGTTGATTCTCTACTAGTGATCAAGTTACTTATCCTATATTTACCTACCCTTGTCTAAAGAGCCAACGTTACGACCTAAGCAAGTCCTTTGTGATCCCATCGTTAAATCTTTCGAGTTAGTGGAGAGTTTAGATGATTGTCAAGCTTATGGTTACGCGTGCATGTGAATTGATTTGAGTGTATGTATATTAGCCATGAGAGTAAATAGCTCACACTTGAGCGATGAGTGTAAATACTATCCGTGAGAGTGGATGATGATCATTCTGAAATGGAAAGTGACTAATTTGGCGTACGTGTTTCAATTGATAATATTTTGGCATTTGAATATATTATCTTGGTTTGGATGTGTGTGATCCCTTATTTGCCGTAGAATTTCAACTCTCATTTCTCTCTTGTGAATTCATTGTTCGGGGACGAACAATATGGTAGTTTGGGGGGTTGATGAGAGTGGAAATTTACGTCTTTTTGGTTTTATAATATCTTGTTTTTGATAGGAGAAGGCCATATATTCTTGTTGGATTGCGTAGTCTACATATTTTACATGATTATGGTGCTACTAATGGGTTTTGTTGAGTTTTGAAGGTTAAAATAGGGTAGAAATGAAGCAGGAACGAAAATGAGCAAGAAACGGGGCTTAAAAGACACAACTCAAGTTGCAACATGCAACTCGAGTTGCAACACGACTTACAACACAAGTCGAGTTAGGCCCCGAAAAGTGTCCAGAATCGTCCAGAGAGCTTACTTGAGTTGCAAGGTCCAACTCGACTTGCAACTCGAGTCGAGTAGGGTGCAGAAAAACGTTTGAAAATCGTCCAGAGAACCAACATGAGTTGTATGAGCCAACACGATTTGCAACACGAGTCGTGTTAAGGTCTGGAAGTGATCCAGGATGCAAAGCATCGCAACTCGAGTTGACAGGCAGCAACTCGAGTTGCTAACTCGAGTCGTGTTGGTGCAATACTGGTCGAATTAGGTAACTCGAGTTACGTAGGGCCAACTCGTGTTGGGTTATTTTGGGCCAAAAATCAAAATTTTTGATCCCCTGTGCGAGACAACGTGTAAAAATAGCTCATTCAAATCAGTTTTCGGAAAAATAGGTATAAAAAGGATCAGATCACTTGAAGAGGGAGGACCGATCATTCACCACAGAAACACACCGTGAATTCAATTCACGCACCATCCATCCATCACCCAATTCACATCAAACCATTCATCCATCCATCCCATTGGTCCGGAGGAAGATTCAAGTGCGATTTAGAGAGTCAATCCAATCGGAGAGACAGAGGGCGAACGTGAACCACGTGACACTAGGATTTCGTATTTCTCTTTATTCTTTTCAATTGTTTGTTTTGTTATGAATTTGATAGCCATGAGGGTTGTGTGTAACCTCATGGGCTAAAACCCTTTACAGTTCTAAGGATTAAGGGTTAGATGTAGTTGATTTGGGAACCTAGACAAATCTTGTGAATTTATACTGTGGATAATCCTTGTTTATTCGTTTTTATCCAAACTTTGTCATACGTTTGTAACGTCTTCATAACATGTTATTGATATTGCCCGTGATGCTTGATATGTTATGTTAGCTTGTGTGCATTTGTACTTGATACTGTTTGATTGCTAGAGATTAAAGTAGTTTGCCCGTGAACACGCTAATCCTAAGAGCTAGTAAATAGGGTACTTGATTATCCTAGTGGAACAATGCAATTAGAAAATCAAGTAGGAAGTGAATAAGATTGAATATGAATTCCAGAGAATATATGTTAGTCGAATTGGCCATCTGGAGGTTTATAAAATTTGTCTTATTAGTATCTAGGAAGGATGATTAAAACTATTCACACGTTATTTTGTAATGTTAATCCATTAAGACAGTATGAATGAACAGTATGACGTCTAAGAGACCAAATCAATTACATTAAACCTGATACCTTAGAGTTGTTATTACTCTTTTGATCAAACTTGAATAATTCTCATTGCTTCTATTTATTGTGTTAATTGTTATTTAAATTATTTGAGATATTAATTTACAATCAAAACTTGAAAATTGGTTACATAGTAATTCTAGTTAAATAGTGATATAAAATAAATAGATAATCAACTGTCTCAGTGAGAACGATATTAATTTTAACTGGGGTACTTGTCATTGCAATTGACATCCCTACACTTGGGGATTTTAATTGAGGTGCGCAATAAAAGCCTAACAATAAACTGCCCGGATTTAAGTATTTTTAATTCGAGCACCCATTAAAAAAATTAAATAATTATAATTATGATTTTTTTCAAATTAGGAAATAAGATATTATTTATTAAAAAATTAATAATATTAAATATAAATCCAATCCTAGCCATCTATTATTCAAAACAAATAAAAAAAATCAATCCTGACCATCTATTTCTCAAACAAATCTCAGTCACCCATTGAAATAATTAAATTAAGCAATCCTAAATATTACTTTTTTAAATTAGGAAATAATTAAATAATTATTCATTAAAATAATTAAATAATTATAATTATGGCTTTTTGAAATTAGGAAATTCTCACTTCGTCCGACCCAAAGGGTGGTGTTTGCTTAAACACATATGAGATAATTAAAAAAAATAAATAAAAAATAATACGACAATAAAATTCAAATCACATCAAAACCAAATGAGAGAAGCTCAAACAAATCTTAGTCACCCATTAAAATAATTAAATAATTATATTTATAAATTTAGGGCAGAATAAATCCAACATATTTCTTAACAAATCTCAACCACCCATTAAAATAATTAAATAATTATAGTTATGAATTTAGAGTTTAGGGTTTTATGGGTTTAGGGTTTTTCTGGTTTAGGGTTTTAGGGTTTAGAGTTTAGAGTTTAAGGTTTAGGGTTTATGGTCATCTATTTCTCAAACAGATATCAGTCATTCACTAAAATAATTAAATATTTATAATTATGACTTTTTCAAATTAGAAAATAAGATATTATTTTATTAAAAGCTTAATAATATTAATCCAATCTGCCAGTTATTTCTTAAACAAATCTCAGCCACCCATTAAAATAATTAAATAATTATATTTATGACTTTTTTAATATTTAAATATTAGGTTAGATATAATTCAAATAAATATTATTCGATTCAAACATCATAAAATTAAGTGAAGTTATTACCCTAAAAATAAGACATCTCACGCAACTCACAATATTTATCCAATCCTGACCATCAATCAGCTACCCATTAAAATAATTATTTAATTTAATGTTTCCAAAGGGTTTAGGATTTAGGGTTTAGGGATTTAGGGTTTTAATTTGTCATATTAGTAGACCTTAATATTAAAACATTAAGATAGATAAAATACAAAGAAATATTATTCGATTCAAACATAATAAAATCAAATGAAGTTATCACCCTAAAACTAACACTTATTGTACAACGCACGGGTTAACTATTAGTAGATTATTAACATAAAAATTATAACTAATATTAATTTATAAGTAAAATTCAGTACATTTAGTTTTGAACAATAAAAAATACTTTTGAAAAAGAATAAATAAAAATAATAATTTTTTTTTTCAGAAAAATACAATCATTTGTATAATGGGAAACTATATAAACTCTTCGTTTGCCGTCTTTTTCAGAGAAAAAACTTTTAGCAACTGTGACGCACCAAACAAGTTATGACCCACCCCACCCCACCCCATCTCACCTCACCTCACCCCACCCCCACAAATCTATTCTTATTATTCTTCTTTATTTATTATTCTTTGAGGTTGTATTTGGAGTGTACTGCAAAGAAGCATTAAAGTCTATTTCCTTGCAACATTAAAGTCTTGATAATGAGAACTTTTCTTTTTCTTTTTATTTTATTACTCCCTCCCTAGTCCCTCCCAACTTAAACTCTATCGTTAATATAAATAATATTGGAGTTAAGAAGAATTATTTCTTAATCAATTTTATTAATTGTTAATACAAATAATATTGAATTTAAGAAGGATTATTTCTTAATCAATTTTATTAATTTTTGTAGGATAATGTAGTATTATTAAGTAAAAAATTAATGTATATTATTGATTGATGTTTCATTTTTTAAGCAATGACGTTTAAATAAGAATCCTCAAAAATAAAAAGTGTAAAATTTAAAAGGAGTATAAATTCATATCACATAATTACTTTATTTTCTGTTATAAACAAAAATAATACCCCATACTTTATTCATTCACAAAAGTATTTATCTGTAACACAGAAATATTGACCTTCAACATAACTAACTCATATGAAACAATTATCCTCTGGGATATAATTCCCGTATTTTTTACATGGAGTTTAATAAAATTTTACATTTTGATGATAATGTAAGAATTTTTTAAAATTAATTTAATAAAAAATAGTGTAAAATTATTATGATGTGTGAAAAAAATACTCCAAGTATTATGTTGAGATGTATAAAAATATTATTATTATAATGTATCTTTTACCATTTTTTAATAAAAGAAAAGCATAAAATACTTTGTGAGACTAATTAAAAAAATGTAAATTTAAAAAATAACTAATTAAATCAACCGACATAATATATTTTATAATTTATTTATTATATTAAAAATAAGTGCAATTGATCCAAATCTGCATTATTTTAATTTATATGAAAATATAATTGTTGACACTTGTGGAGTGTGTATTGGAGGGAGTAGTAGAGATGAAATTGGGAGAAAGAGCTGAAAATGACTATTATTGGAAAATTGTAGCAACTTCCTCACTATTTTAACTTAACTTAGTTAGTAATACTCCACTGCTGGCTTTCGGGCAAGAATTTAAGGGGATAGTCAACAGAGCTTTTGACGAATCATCATTCATTATACATTTATTTATTTAAATAAACAATATTATTAAAATAATGGTATAAAATTTGACATTTCATACAGAACATTAATTTTCCCATGTGATGTGGATAAAATTGTTGAAAAAAAATGATAAAGTTAGGTGAGAAATTGTAGTAAGAAAAATACGAAATTTCCGAGGTCATGCAATTATCGTGCTATTTCTTACGCAAATAGAAAAAGCGTGTTAAACCACTCTCCAATTGACTACATCTTTATTCTCTTGCCTCTACAATTAAAACACGATTTCGGGCTTCTTTGGAAGTAACCTCAAATTAGGAAACAAACAACCAATTCACTATTTCAGACTTTCCATTTTTTTATTTTATTTTCGGGGAAATTCCCTAAAGCACACTAAAGAGATTTGTAACACTAACACTACACCAAATATATACTCTACTTTATTCTTTATTGTACCATGTAACAATAACTTCTACTATCTCCTTCCCAATTACTTTATTAACAAAAGAATCAATATTTTATCTTATATTATATATTTAAAAATATTTTTTTTTAATTCATCGCATAACATGAAAAATACATTAGGGGCAATCAGTAATTTTCAATGTTATATTATGGTCTAATTAGTTATTTCATACATATAATCACTCAACCAGGCTAATTAGCCCAATTAGATTCTATTTAGTGGGCCCAATATTATATTTCTTTTGATATGTATGTACACTGTATAATCTTGTTGGAAACAATATACGACTACTCTTTCCCTCCACATTTGCACATAGGTGGCTGAGCAGAGCTAGGCCTATTCAAGTCTCGTTAAAAAATAATTGAGTTTGAGCCCGAAGTCGTCATGGAAAAGTTTATCGAGTTAGAGCTCGAACAAAAACTGTATGTTAAGGTTCGTTTATATTTGCATAAAATATTAAACAATAAAAATTATTTAAATTATTATCATATTTATGTATATTAGCATAAAATATTTAATTATGAATAATAATAAATTAATAAAATATCTTAACGAGCTTGTTTAGGAATATGCTAAATGAATATTAAACGAGTATGTTCACGAGTTTTTAACAAATGAGCTATGTAATATTTAATTTCTCTTCGTTTATAAAACGAGCTTAAAAATGAGTCTTGTAATTGCACATTAATGAGTTCTTATCGAGTTGAGCATGAGCTTTTCTTCGACGCTGTGTTAACTGACACCCCCTAATTGCACATATTAGAAAGCTGAGTAGTAATTCTTAATTCAGTGAAATGAAAATTAGAGAAATTTATAGAATTTATGTTAGTAACATAAGAAGATGAGACATTTTTTAATTAAAGTAATATAGAGTAGTGAATATTGTGTTTCAAATAATATTACGGGGACATAAGAAGCAAAAGTGTACAAATATTTCCAAAATTGAGGGACTAGAGATATTAGGCTGCGATAAGTTCTACCTTAAACGAGAAATTAGAATTTCATCCTTCCGACTTCAAAATTATCATAGATGCCTATGTTTTAAGAATTAAATATACTCACTAAATTTAAGATAATTTAATTAATAACTATACACACACATCAATACGTTGTAGTCTAGTTGGTCAGGATACTCGACCCGGGTTCAAGTCCCGGCAACGGAACTAGTACTTTTTTATTTCAGCCTATTTGATACCCAATTAATTATACCCTACCAAAATATTTTTAGTGCAACTTTTTACGCATACATTCCTTAGATGAACAATTTTTTTTATGATTTCACAAAAACGAAAATCTCAATTCTATATTTTTGCAAGCTATGGTTGAATAACACAAGTGATAAGTTGAAACCCGAGATAATTTGCCATGTACTACTTATATTTATGAACACACACGAATACAATTTAAAATAAACCCTGGGGGAGGGGGAGGAGTTGTCCCGATGCTAATACATTATGGTGTCTGTGCCAATGCCCAGGATTAATAACCAGATTCACTCAGGTAAATAAAATCAAAACACCAAAAACATACACAAACCAGTGATATTCATCTAATCTAAGATAATGTGAGTACATAATTAGTGGATAATACAACCGAACCACCTCACGGAATAGAGAAGCCATCAAAAGATAAGAAAAGAAGAACCTACATCACATAAATTACAGCTACCAAACAGATCCTCAACTGCCAAGGAAGTGAGGTTTACTGTGTCCCAAACTAAATATGGACATGATAACATTCCCACATGGTTTCTACCTCCCCTACTCTCTTGCGCTGCACTGGACATCCTTGACATCATCATTATCGGCTCCCAAACCATGTAAATCACCTCCGACGACGTTTTGTGTCCACCTGAAACCCAACCGACACATCATATATTTAAAAGAGAGAGCAGTATACGATCCACTGCTAAAAGCTAATTCCAACTAAATTATAAGGAAACAATTGGAACTACAAATAATAGATGATCATTTATTTACCTTCGTGTCAGGACTTCTTGAAGAAACATGAGAATTATGTAAATTTTTCTGATCTTCTGTGGAGCAATTATGGCAATAGAAGTGATCAAGTCGTTTGGCTTCCTCCGCAGTCATGTCTATACAAGTTGGATGAAACCTATATCCAAAGTCAGCAGTATACATTTCAACAACAGTTTGAAGAATTGGGATTCTAGAATTTTCAGTGCTCATAGTATCCGTCAGGAAGAATCCAAAAATTTCAGGATATTGTGCAAGATGCACACCAAGTTAAGAGCCCAACAAAAAAACTTCACTTAAAACAAAATCTTCAGGCATGTAATGGTGTACAAGCTATATACCAATCGTTCTCACCTCCAGATATGAGGTAAAACTCTCGAACTAAATTGAAGGAGAAGTCAAAGCTCTTTGTTGCATAACAGTTAATTATTATAATTTATATCTTTTCTTCTTAGGAAAAAAAAGTCAAACCCATTTACAAATGAAATATGGAGAGTGAGAGTTGGAACCCGACTTCCCATTCATTAAAGTCTTAAGGAGGACTAGGTATTTCCAAGACTACCAAGAGTTGATGACTGCAACATAGAAATATCTTGTGCAATTTATTCCATTCGAATTCACTAATTGAAGACGAACTTCTTTACTGATGACAGTATAATGTCACATCATCAGCCAACAAACTCTGACAACACCACAGAAATAGGCTTAAAGTACTCTAGAAGGTCATTATTATTCATTTCAACTCGGTAAATTTAAATGAAGAGGGGCCTGTATGCGAAGCATGTCAGGAATCTACGTGTCACGGGGTTCTGGCTTGGGTTTTTATTGCAGAAAGACCTGGAAGATTGCACCAAACCAAGCCCACAGACCTGGCCCACAAAATTAGTGGAGCTCATCCGTACAGGTGTAGAGAAATTTTATGGATGAAATCTAGAATGTGACAAGAAAGTGAATATTCAAGTGTTCTTATAAGTTCATATTGCTTTCTTATGCTGCTTATTCGGCCAACTCAATTGACATTATTGGCTAACTAAGATAATAACAAAGGACGACAAAAGGACACTTTTTGATGTTATGGGAACAAAGTAGTTACATATAACTGCAGATCCAGGAATAGCTGCTAAAAATCGTTGCAACCGTTTCAGTTACTCTAGTATATGTGAAATTCTAGTGAGAAGCACAAACAACATGATTGGCCATTTATATTAACATAGCAAATTAAACGATTCTTCAGAAAAATCACCTTATCCATTGACATAAGCTTTGAATATCCACATGATCTTAAAATGCATCCTTAGAAAGGACATCAATGCATTTCCTTCCACTTTGCAAATTTATGACTTGCATTCACATTATAGTGAGAAGTGAGTACATAGCATTTAAGCTCAAACTGTAAAAATGATCTGGACCTAAAAATTGAGGTAAATATTGGGCTCCAAGAACATGAACTATGATATGGATGCAAATTTTCAATACAACCATCCTTTTAAAGTATGAAAGACAAATGGTTAACTTATAGAACTCACCAGTCACTGCATCCTTCACACTGAACCATAAGATCATCAGGATTATAGGGCATCTCACATTTACAATACCTACAACAGCAGAATGAACAAGATTAATTATAGAGCTTATTTAGTGAAATAAGATTATTTAATATAATAAGCTAAGCCAAACTATTGACATGATCGTACATTATAGAGTTGCATCAGAAATTTCGTCCCAAAGCAAAAATTGATTAAAGATTTTAGTAAAGCAAATAATTCTAAGTAAATGCAACCATAAATCTACACTAAATAGTAACAATAAAAAGTCATGCACAGATAAATCAACTAATAAGAAAACCTTTTGCTGTCCAAAAAATCAGGAGAAGTACTCAATTTGAATGAATCCACTTAAATTTTTAAAAAATTCAACAATTCAAAGAGGGAAATAACTACAAATTTAACCTACACGGCAACCCTGTCTGGATTGAAAGCACCCGTGCACGAATTGTATTCGAAACGACAGAAGAAGTCCTCGTTCCCAACGGCATCAAGCTTAGTGTAGCTCTTGAAGTTGTGCACAATACACTTACCCTCGATAGTATCAACACTTTGAATATCAAAATGATCAGACAAAAACACCTCTTTGGAGCCGTGGAATTGCCGGCGTCCGCCGATCGACTCTTCCGGTCGGTAATACCACCTTAGGTGAATCCTCACGTTCGCACCACGACTATCCGCCTCGATTTTCTCCACACGGGCCACGTACGACGGCTTCGACGACTCCGACGGCCTCATCAACACGCAATCGCCGGCTAAAACGAAGAAATGGTCAACGCAACACATCAAAATGAATAAAATAGCGAGCAACAACCATATTCGGTACCAATTTAAGCCAAGCACAAAAGCAAGCTCCAATTGATTTTCCATTAGGAAAAAAAAAAAAAAGAGGAATTGAGAAAACTCACGGCGAATAGTTTTGTTGATGTGCCTAACGGTGTGGGAATCGAGAGTACGACGGACGGCTTTAGCTTTAGTCATGTGATGTACGGAGGTGACGGAGGAGGGGGAGGAGAGAGAGGTTACATGTAGAGCGAAGAAGATACTAGAGAGAGAGAGGTGAGAAGCGGTTTAATCGAATTTCCCGATTAATTTCATTTAATAATAATGCGACGCAGAAAGATCACGTGGTTGACGGGCCTGTAAAATTACAGTTTGATCAACGGTGATGCTTCACTCTCAACATTTGGGTAAGGGAGAAATTATGCTAGGAATCGAGGGGTAAATATGGAAAAACAGGAAGTGTTCAAGTCAAAAAATGTGGTCTTTTTACAACTAACACCACCGTGGAGTGGACTACTCGCTCTCACTAATAAATCGCCATGACATTCTTGTTGAAACACAACCATGTCAATGTATAATATTCAATAATAAATTCTTATAATTAAGGTAATTATTGAATATTAATTCGAATGAGTTGTTGGTGATGTACTGCGGCTAGACCGTCGAGCTCCTGATGGCATTGCGGTCGACTTGTCAAGGAGCATGCAGTGAGGCATGTAAATTCACACTAGCTAATAGTATAATAATTCGATAATAATTAGATCTTTCAAATTTCAAATTTATATTACTCGTTAATTTGAAGTCCTGTGTAAGTATATCAAAGGATTTTATTTAAAGGGTATTGATTAACAACAAAACAAATCATGCATCATAATTTACAAAGAATGGAGTATACAACCTTGAATCAATCAATCTCTCATTTTCACTTAAAAAACAAGTATAGTATTTTTAAAGAATGCCACTTTGAAACCTCTACTCTTAGCTACACATATATAACAGATCTGTGAACAAGAGAAATTTGTGAAGCATCACCACCAATTTCCTCGAAAAGTATAAACAAGTTGTGGGAAGGATTCAACCAGGATTGAGGAATGTGATACCTACACAAATTATGGAAACATTTAAACATATGAAATTGGTGGTAAACAAAGAGCTAGGGATATGGTAATGGTATGATGTTACCATCTTTGAGTAGGTTTTCCGCAGCCATACTGGCACTTGGGCTGTCGAAATGTGCCTGCATAAGAGCAGGTGTTGCATTGGCCTTGCGCTGGAGCAGTCCAGTATCTTCCGATGCTCTGCCCGTTGATCCATGCTTGCCCCTTGCCCATGCTACCCAGGTCCAAAGCCAATGGCTCCCCCCCTCGTGGCGCATCAAAGTAGGACTGAAAGTAATATCAATCAAACATCATGCTCCATCCCAATACCTGATGATTTATACCAAATCAAGACAAGGAATACCTTGTACCAAGTGAGTGGCTGTTGCTTTCTTTCTACAGCGGACCCTTTTAACCAATCAACGGAAGAAGCTTTACTAGGGGAGGATAACTCCATGGCTTCTCCTTTCATCCCAACCTAAAACACAAACAAAAATTACTCCTTATTTTGAGCATAACTCAGAATAAAAACAAATAGGCGACCATCACCAACCTTGTACGACCATTTTTCCCAGGACAGGTCCTTTGAGCCGTGGTCTAGTCCATGCAGGACAACAGGCCCAAGGACTCCAGTGCTCCATGTTTCGAAACGATGACCAATGTTCTTCAAATGGAAATACAAATATCAGTGTAAGTATTTCTTCAAAGCAAAGTTTTGTGACTTTTGTTTTTGGCATAGTGTATAATATTCTTAATTATTAGTATGACATATTCAGCTTATTTTCAAGATGCATCTGCTTGGGAAAACGGACTAGAAAACGAACCGGCAAACCAGCAGCAACACTTAGTAGAGCGATGCTGTTCATTCCGGCATGCAAGTGGACATCTTTTCTGAAAGTGAACTTTCTGTCTTCCCGAGTCCCAAATGCAGATCCTGCAATAAATAAACAATATCTCCTACATTATAAGGTTTCAGCTTGCATTAATTAATTTCCTCAAAAGAAAAAATTCTCTTCATTTATATCATCCTCTATCCAAAGGGTGATTGTTAAACTTAGATCATAAAGTTAGAGATGAATAAGTAGTGAAAGGATAAGATTGTGTATGACCTAAGAGTTGTCCATTTATGAAAACATGCAACACGTGGCCTGCAGAATCTACTGAGAGAACTGGCCAGCGTCCTCCGCGTAGAAATGATTCGGATGGACTTATCATAATGCTGATAAAAGTTTTGATTCATGCAACTTTGTTAGAAATATTCAAAAAGAAGAAATTTTAGTTCCAAGAAAAGCCCCTTTGTAAATCATGTCATACCTGCTCATGTACCATAGATAATCACTAGAATCTCTAGTGACATTTAACTGCTCCAAGAGACCCACAACTGTAATTCTTGCATCAACCTCATTGGATGATATGTCTTCGTTGAATGTTTCCCATGAGAGCATCCGAACATTTGTAGGCAACATGTGTGTAACTGATGTTTTAGATCTAACCTATTAACCCAATTTCAAATAGTTATTTATGTCGAGGACTGAGCTAATTTATTGTCTACGTGAAGTAGTAAATATTTATGTCGACTCACCGTAGCAGTGTTAAAAACGACATTCTTGCAATCTGGGAGTATGCTGATAGACCAGGGAGGCAGATCATAGTGCATTTTATTAAATGTCACCCGTGCAGTAGTATCCCAATGGTAATTCGATAAAAATGCTGCACAATGGCCCGTTCTTGAAGAAAATACGTGTGCCTGGAAACAAAATCAACAAGCTATTCAAATTTGAAAAAGCAATGATGATTACAATATTAAAAAAAATTGGAGAAGAAATTACATTAAACCTGGTAAAAAAAAAATCCATAATGTGTGGAATAGTTGAAATTTGGTAGAGATGAAATATAAATACACAAACCTGTTCATAATTTCCAAGATTCGTAACGGTAGGATCAGCATCGACCAAAGCTTGCTGAGATAGCTTTATTGCTTTATGAAGTTCCTTCAGATGGTCATATTTGGGTTGTCTAAGTAAGCCTGCAAACAAGTCAGAGAGGTATCAGTACAAAAACATCATATAAACTCGTTCAAATTGGTTTCTTAAATGTTCTTGCTTCACCATATTCATCGATGGGAGCATCATAGTCATAGCTGGTTGTAATAAAAGGACCTCCAGCTGTTCTTCCAAAGTTGGTTCCTCCATGGTACTGGTTACAAAAGGAAAAACACAAGTACAATCAACTCACTATCCCATCTTCTTTTACAAGTGTCAGCAGTTGTATATTTTGATAACATGGACGAGAAAGAAGCTACTCTAAGTTAGGCTGTTGAAATCACTACATATACTATGAACTTTTAGTCACATGTATCTTATTAATACCAAATATCTAGTTTTAACCCAAATCAAGATGAATATAAAATTGTCATAGTTTAAAGCCTTCACAGCATCATATTGTTTTCATAGGAGCTAATAATCAAAACCACCCAGCTATCCTTTTAGTAGATGAACTGAAGTCTGTAAACAAATGAAGTTACCATGTAGTAATTCACAAAGGAGCCTCCTTTCTGGATGAACCTCGCAACTGCAAATGCCAAATCTTCAACAGGGCGGTGATGAATTGGCCCGCCAAAATCTTCGAACCTTGAGAAATATACAATGATAAGAAATATTGTACATACATATTTTCTAGTTTCTGAAGTGAAAAGATATAGTGAAGGTACCAGCCAGTCCAAGCCTCAGTCCAAACTGTTGGCTTGTAAGGTTTGTTTGGTGAAAAATAATCACAATAAAATCCATTACATGAGTTGATCTGTAAACAAAATTTATCGACATAATTATCTATAGCTTTCAAAAACTCAGCTCAACTTAACCTCAGGTAAGATTGAGAATGATTGTTGGATTAAAAAAAATAATCTTGCAAATATATTACCACTGGATCTGGGGCATCATCTTCCTTACACATTAGCCATGGTACCCCTGTGTCTAAACCAACAGCCATTTTTGCAGCCCAAGTCATGTAAGAATGACCAGCAGCACCAAAATTCTTGCTTTCTAAACCGTACTCATTTTCAATCTACATTTATAAACAAGTAATTGAGTATATGCACTATGGGTTGAACTAAAACAGTACATTGAGCATTGAATCTTATGTTGTAAGAAAATGCAGGAAAAGAGCTGAGAAACTATAGTAGCAGTAAAGCACATGCCTGGGAAAGAATGATTGGGCCACCTTGAGAGTGGAACAATCTTTCCTCCTTCATCATTTGGACAATTTTCTCCGTAAATTTCTGCATCGCCATCTGCAATCCGAGAATTAAAATTACATTCAAAAGCACGAATCTTTTTGCCCATTTCTATCAAAAACACAACACATAATGAATTTTGAATGAGAGAGAGAGAATGGACAGAAGAGAGAGGGAGAGACCTTGAAAGGTCCATTATCAGTTCTGAAGCTAATGCCAGGAACATACTTCAACCAAACAGGGAATCCTCTGAACCAAACATTCATAGAAAATCAATGAGCATAACTGGTTCAAACATCAAAAACTACACACTGTTTAATCATTTAAAAAGAAAAAAACCACAACCCAAAATTCCATTCTGCACAAACATAAGGTCCAATACGAAGATTCATGTAGAGCCCTGCTTTCTGAACCAACTTTACAAACCGAACTAAATCATATCTTCCTTCAAAGTGGTACTAAAAATCAAAAAAATTGAACAAGTTAATCCAACTAAAAATTTCAGATAATGTGATGCAAAAGAAAAAAAAAAGGAATTTACATCTCCCGGTGAAGGTTCATGGAGATTCCAAAAGACATATGTGTCAATAGCATCTAATCCTCCTTCTTGGGCCTTCTGAATAAGCCCTTCCCACATCTGCATTCAGGAAAGAGAAATAGCACCTTTAATTTCACTCACAGACACATTGAATGTTAATTTTTGTACCTCAGGGGAACTTCTTGGGTAGTGAATGGAACCAGAGATAAGAATTCTTCTGTGGCCATCGATGATGAGAGATTTTCTGTCATACGTAACAGAGCTATGGGAAAAGTGTAGAACAAAATTTAAGAGAAAACAGAGCATTAAACACTTTGAAGAAGCTGAAATAGCTTCCATTTTTGGTTTCTGGTTGTGCAGAGAAGGAGAGTAATGTATAAAAAGGAAGTGACTGTGAGGGCGATTCACTGACACCGGATTCTATAACAATGGAGTAATTATGGACATTAATTGCATTCGTAAAGACAATATTTTGACATTGGAGTTTAACATTCAATGAATGCCGCTCTCCGACTGCGTGTGTTTGTGTTTGGCCCTTTTTTCAAAAAAAAAAATAATTATAATAATAATTATAATATACTATCATTTGCTTTTTTTTCTCCTTTTCTTTTTCATTTTCCCCTCATTTTCTCTCTTTTTCTGAACATTTTCTTTTATTTGAATCTCTTGTGAAATTATTGTAAGATACATCCTAGAGTAGAGTGTTGAATCTCTTGTGAAATTATTGTAAGATACATCCTAGAGTAGAGTATAGTAATTATTATACAACACGCATTACAATTCATTTTATATATACTTATATCCCGTGCTCCTTTGTTAAAGGAAAATAATTAGCATATACTGTATTATTTTGATCCTGTTAAACTTGTGCTTGTAAGGGGCAAAATTCATGTCAAAGCTGGGGCAACCAAGCTCAGTTGGAAGACCTTTCCATCCTCCCCTTTACCACTTAAGCTATGTCCTGGGGCGATAATAACATCATAACATTGCTTGCATAACGCCTTAACAGTTAACCCTATCCTTCGTTACAAGAGTGAAAAGTAAAAGGAATGGTGCCATTTTTTTTTTTAACTATCTTTCGTCTGTTACCTTTTATTTTTATTTTAAAATTAAGTGTAAAATTTGAATTATTTCGTTTGGTTTGTATAGTATTTTGTTTCGGAATTTAATTTTTACGTTTTTTTAGTTGATCTCCTGTATCCCCGGGGACACACCGTGCCGCCATAGAAATACAATAATTTAACACTAGAAATTCATGTGCTCTCATAGGGCACGGTGTGTCCGGCACACACAAGTTTTTGCATTTTTATAATACACCTCTATAAATTCTATTAATATTAATTCACCCATTCTACATGCATTATCTCATAGTAAACTAATACTCCCTCAATCCCAGTCAAACTGCAACGTTTGACTGCATAGAACTCTCACAAAAACTATAGTAAACGTTGCAATATGGGCGGGATGGAGGGAGTACACTTATCTTTTTTTTTTATTATTATTTCTCATTCTTCATTGCACATTAATAATAATACTTTCTTATCAATATAATTAATTTGACAAAATTAAACTCAACCTCAAAAAAATACAAAACAAACATCCATCATTTTTTATAGGAATTCAGGATCTTTTAAATTTTTTCGATTTTCAAAATCTACTTTAAAAATAAACAAATGAAAGTAATAAATATAAAGTTTAAAATGGAGATGTTTAGCTTCACTAACTTTAAGATTAAGACTCATTATCACCGTCATCATGACTCAATGATCATTCTTATGGTTTATTCTAATATGTGGTTTGATATATATATATATATATATATATATATATATATATATATATATATATATATATGACATATACTCAATATAGAAAAAATATAAACTATAGGCAATTAATTATTATAGATCCATTTATTTATTTATTTATTTTTGTGTTTTTATGACATATTTTTTATTTAATATTTACTCTTAAAATATAATATTAATTTTAAAAATATAATTACTATTAGTAATTTAAAAAAAAAAGCTAATTATAGTGTGCACCAGATAGCGTGCACTCATATACAAATATAACAAAAAAACATATACAATTATGACCAATAATGTATACAATTTAATTGTTAATTTTTTTAATGAAAAATTGAGTGTAAAAAATATACAATTATTACAAAACACGTATATAAAATAGAATAATATATATGCAAAATAAAATAAAAGATCATATATATGGGTGCACCCTTTTACTCGAGTACACCCAATATATACATTTAAAAAATGTGAAAAAATCACATAAGTTGTATCAGTGGTTGATGAATGCTCCCTCTTTTATAATATAAAATCTCTTGTAATTAATTATCATGCGATGATAGATCAAGATACAACATGAAAATAATTAATTATGTGGACATTACATCTTCTTTGTCGGTCATCAATTTAATTTTGTTGATTGATAAATGATAAATAATGAGATAAACCCTCCTAATTTCTCAACTAGATTGAATATGTGACGTGGATAATAATCCTAATTCATTAATCCAGAGACCCCCACCCCCCACCCACATCTCTATTGCCTCAATTATTTCAATTATATGGACACATGCTAGTTGTAATCAATCAATCCATCCATCTTTTGGTCACATAACTATCAAGCTTCTAATTATTTTTAGAATTATACTGTACTGCATTTTAATAAAATACCCGAAAAGTAAAAAAAAAAAAAAGTATAGAACTATTAAATTATTAATAAACGTGTCCGACATATTCTAAATTTCAAGCTAAATTATTAAATTCCAATAAAATAGTAAAATGATATGTTGTTGAGTAATATAAAGCTGATAAGAAATCATCCATCTACATTACTCCACATATATCATATCATACTATGTATTATAACTGGGGTGGGGTGGGGTGGGGTGGGGTGGGGTAGGGATTGGGGTGAGGTCCCACATCAGCACTTTTTTAATGTAAAAGTAGAAGAAGAATATTGTGTTGTGTGTCGGTTATCCTAAAATTTGAAAAGGCAATTCAATCTATTCTCGGTGACTATGATATTACATTATTACTAATGTAGCCTTACCAAATACCAAGTGCACCTCCTCATTTAATACAATTTCGTATCATACCCCACATTTATCCATCCCACCCATCATAATTAAGTGTCTTATAAGCTTCTATATATATTTTTAAAGAACTTACTATTTGGATCAATTTGATTCGAATTAATAGTCTTTTAACAAGGTTCAATTATTATTTTAACCTTACTGTTAATTTAACTTATATAAGTTCATTAATTAGGTTAATTAATTTTCTTTCATAAATAAACTATAACTAATTTAAATTTATTTGAATATTGTATCTTAGTATTACTATTTTTATTTTTTTTGTTTCTTCTATATTATATATATATATTATTTAAAATTAATTTTATT
Organism: Pogostemon cablin; assembly: GCA_023678885.1. Lineage (NCBI taxonomy): Eukaryota > Viridiplantae > Streptophyta > Magnoliopsida > Lamiales > Lamiaceae > Pogostemon > Pogostemon cablin. Next base: position 34,706,203 of record CM042952.1, on the reverse strand, counting down.
TAATAATTATTTATTCAAAAATGAAAAAAAAGTATGGACGATTTATTAAATTATATATATTATACTTAAAATTAATTTTATTTAATTATTATTTATTAAAAAAAGACATGGACGATTTACACTACAAAAAAATTTACCAACAGTGAATTCCATTGTTAATTACCAGCAGATTAGCAACAAAAATGACATTTTTCTTTTAGCAACAGAATGTCAATAAATTTATTCTCTATTTTACTAATGGAATTCAATCCGTTGGTAATTACCGACGGATTACCAATGAAATCTTTATATAAATTACCAACAAAATTATTTACCAATGGAATTGAATTTTCATTGCTAAAAATTTATCAACCTTCACTTTACCAACGGATTACGCTAGTAAATCAATTTAACAATGTAATTAAGACTTCTACCAACAAAATATTCCGTTGGTAAAAAATACTTCAGTATTTTTGTAGTGTTATTAAATTTAAAGTTAGTTTGAAATGAATATAATTTTAAATTTTAAAGTTAATTTAAATAAATTTTAAACATAAATATTAAAAGATATTAAATTTGTAATTTACAACATAAAAAAAACATACACAGTAATAAATTATTACTTCATAATAGCGTAAAAAAAATAATTTCATTTTATAATATACAATGAACTATTAACTTTAAGGTAAACACTTGTACGAGATAGTCTCACGGATCTAATTCTGTGAAAGGGATCCTTTTGAGATCCAAATTTATCGCTTTCTAGAAGATTTTTTGATTCACTGTTATGTTTCTAACTAATAACGCAAATTAAATTGCATTTTTGGCGCAACATCATATTTATCATGGTTGAGGTCTCAGGAAAAGTGATAATATTTTTAATATATATTAGTATGAGTGATCAATGAAAATTTATAATCATCTAATATATTATTTAATAAACAATTTGTGCGATAGATGAAAAAGTAAATTTGTGTGATAGATGAAAAAGTAATGATATTTTTAGTAGAAAATGATATTTTATAATAATAAAGTGATAATAATCAATTGAATTGTTTTATGAAAAATAATTTAAAAGCTAGATAAAAGTGATAAATTATTAATAAAAAATTATATCTAATAAATAAAAAATTATAACTTTCGTAATTAATATTTAGTTATAAAAATTGATAATATTTTTTAATAAAATAAAGTATACTACTTTTAAAAATGAAAAAATTATTTATTTTAAAATATTATGAACAGGAGAAAAAAACTGTTGCGTGCATTTTTCATAACATTTATTTAAATGAATTATACGCTAAACAACATCTTAGCATTTATTTAAATGAATATATATAAAATATAAGTGTATATAATTATTAGTTTATAAATATAACTAATGAAGAAATTTATTATTAAAATTGTAAATATAATTATTTACTAATAATTATAAACCCATTTATATATATATATATAATTTTGTTTAATTAATAATAATAAATTAGATATAGATTAATATTTATATTATAATTAAAATTATTTTATAAGAAAAGTAAAATAATAAATGCATCTCATTAGTTCAATTAATATGATAAATTCTTACCTAAATTATAATTAATACTACCTTATATGTTAAAAATGGTAATTTAGTCTATGAACATTTTTAATTATTCAAAACTTACCATAACAACTCAATTGATCCGAATCAATTTGATCCGTTTATATTTATCCTATTTTTAAATAGGCAAAAACTTTTGTTTTCCGGAACACACCGTATCCCACGATGTGTCCCGAAGATACAGGAGACAAATTCTTTTATATATAATTCGAGTAAAATAAAATATTGCTTAGTTAATCGAATAACTTTTATTTTGAGTGTAAAATATTTAAAATGAAATATTTCTTTTTTAAACTTATGAATAAGGAACATTCAAATTCATATGACACTAATTTTTCAAATGCTCCTTCCATCGTTTATGTTTATTTTATACCCATGAATAAAAATATATATACTTCATAAAATATGTGGAAAATAATTGTATTAGTATTGAGTATTAGCAATGAAGGAATATTAGTTATTTTATGTGGGTATTAATCTTATTTTGAAAAAATTAAAATAATAAAATGTAGGAGGTGTTATATTTTGACTTTATCATAAGCTTTTAAATTTTGCATGACATTAATTAAAATTAAATACTCCATATACTTATAATATTTAATTATTATGTGTTCAGTCATTAATTCAATAATTGAATTAGTTTTTTATTTTAATTGATCGATAATTATTTATTCATTTCATAACGTAGCCTGTGGATGATGCATTTCGTCATTATCATTGGGATAAGCTAGTATACTACCCTACAAAATAAAAAAAAGGCGAAAACAGATAATCTACACAATCAATATATATACGCACGCAATAAATGGTGAGAGAGAAATAAACAATTTAATCTAATTATCATGCAACTAAACCAACTCAATTATTTCAACTTAATACTCCATATAAATATCTATGATGAGTTTTATAATGCACTAACTATACAAATATATCAATTTTGAGAAGGAGCACATGGTTTGTATGGAGCCAAAATTAAATTAATTTTTGATAATTTTGGGTAAGATTCATGAAATCTTGGTGAGCAAGAAACACATTGGTGTCATATTTAAGTTTTTTTGAGAAATTACAAGAAATAGGAACTTTTGCGATTCCTTCACATCAAGACACACTTATCGTGAACAAATCGCAAGGGGGCATTTGTAAGCAATTAAAATTCACGGTCCAATCAAATTGCGACACGTGGATTTTATTGATTAAATATTAATTTTAATTTATTATATTTTAATTTTGGAATTTAATAAATTAATTCCTAAAATAGATTAATAAATAATTGATAATTAATTTAAAATCCAACAAATTAAGTAGGATTTAAATTAAGTAAAATTTGACTCCCAAGTCAAATAAAGTCTGGGAGGTTCCAGAATCAGGTCAAATTAAGTAATGATCATTCAAGCTGTGTTATATTTGGAAAGGCTCAAGCCCGCAGAATCGGGTCAAATCTGTCATGGACCATCAGATTGCAAGTTATTTATGGGGCATGCTCATTCCTCACCTATGTAAAGAGTCATCCTCCATTCATTCCAGACACACACTACAACATCTGAACATGCAGACGCTTCTGAAGAGATCAAGAATACGAGCAGTGCTCCCTTGAAATCTTCAAGCATCTTCAAGCCAAGAACGACCTTCGATCCAAGATCAAGGTGCCAAACCTCTTCGATCCGGCGTTCTTCAAGTCAAGCAAAGATCAGAGATCAAGATCAAGCGAAGGTCAAGATCCAAGTCAAGTGAAGATCAAGATCAAGCGAAGGTCAAGATCCAAGTTAAGTGAAGATCAAGTCAAGCAAAGATCAGAGATCAAGATCAAGCGAATGTCAAGATCCAAGTCAAGTGAAGATCAAGATCAAGCGAATGTCAAGATCCAAGTTAAGTGAAGATCAAGTCAAGCGAAGATCAAGATCCAAGTCAAGTGAAGATCAAGATCTAAGTGAAGATACAAGTCAAGTGAAGATCAAGATCCAAGTTCAAGATCTTCAAGTCAAGAACACTCAAGACCTTCAAGTCAAGTTCAAGTTATATTCAAGTCAAGAACAACAGCCGATCAAAGATCAAGATGCTAAGCCTCTTCGATCCGGCGTTCTTCAAATCAAATTCATTATTCGTGAAGTCAACGTTCTACCAAATTGAGCGGCATACTTCACAACAAATTCAAGTCAACGTTCAATCCGAACAAAGGTTTAACGCCTCTGGATCAACGTTCAAGACTACACACTCGAGCTCGGACAAGCTTCGTTTGAAGATCCAGCTCAACTCGACATACGCTGTCAACATAGTCAGCGTAGTCAACACACACAAGTCAAAGTCAAAGCCAAATTGGTTCGAGAGAAGAATCAGATGATAGATAGAGATTGTTTCATAAATTTTCAAGTTTAATCATTCTGGATTATCATTGTAATTCTTTTGTGTTTATTTTATTATAAATACAATATTTATTGTTGCAGGGGTGTTAAATGTTAATTTGTAATTATGTTGGTCAAGAATGTCTCCTAGAATTCCTTAGTCAAGGTCATGACTTAATGTTTTCAAGAAAAACATTTCCAAGATGAGTATGCAAGTCTCAAAATGTATCATCTATTATATAAGTTCATGCATGTAGATGTGTTATTATCAATAAATATAACCAAAAGTTGCAAGTGCAGTAGCTTTGCATTCTCAAAATATCTATTCTTACTGATATATTACAACACAGCAAAAGTCATGGAACATGGATGAGGCGGCGCTGCATACGACGAAGCCTCTGCCGTGAAAGTAAACAATGAGGGGCAGTTTGGTTGCAGGTTGTGGCGCGGGAATGTATAAACGAGTCCAGATTTTGTGTTGTTGATTGATGGGAAGATCATTGGAGATGACGGGGATTGGATGACAAGTGGGGGGAGATTCCGGGATGAAATTGGGTATGCGGGTGATTGAGATCCGTCCCAAGTAAGCATGCGGATCGGAAGAGGAGGAGGACATTGTTGGACGTTGACCACTATATCTTCAAAGTGCCACACTCTTCTTCAATTTTACAGGGGCATTACGGTCATTATGTGTCATCAGCTCCTATTTCCCTTCTTTTTTTTTTTTCAACATGCATACTAATTTTTAAAAATATTTTTTTAGTATATGAATTACTCTTTGGTGCGCTCTTTACCTTATCAGCATACTGATTACTGAATGAGTATTACTGCATAAAAGATATTGCTCTTTTAATCCTATTATTTTTATTATGGTTAATAAGAATATAAACGATTATAATATAGCTTCTTAAACTCTGTTCAACAAATATATAAAAAATCACACAATATATCAAAAATTAAAAAATATATTTTTTTCATTCAAAAAATAATAATAAAAATTCTTCATTCAAAAGTGTATGATGTTTATCATTTTTGGCAACAAATACATAAAATTTGGAACACATTAAAATATAAAATGGGCAAAATTTTTTATATTTTAGAATTTTATATACATACTACTGGCAAAATATTGAGCTCTCTAATCTTGTGTAGAACTTTCTCTCATCATCCACTCCACAGCTGCATCAACCATCACACAATTCCCAAAATTATCGACGGCCACTTGCCAAATACACTCTGGATTTTTTTTAAAAAAATTTACAACAAATAGTCAAAATCTCAGCACCATGATAACAAAACACACGGAGAAAGAACCATTAAAGCTAACACACTGTTATGATTCAAACCATCTTTTAAGATTCTTAGAAGCATGCTTCTTGTCATTAGAGTCAGCCCCTGAGAATTTGGATCTGTATTGCTAGATAAGCATGTCTAGCTTATCCGTTACATCACGGCCCACTGGATCGATCCTTATCCTCCGTTTTCTGTTCTTCGGATCATTGCCTTCCTTTCTCTCTTCAAATTTATCTTGAAATATTCTTCTTTTTCTTGGCATGTCTGCTTCTTTGTTTTCTTCTTTTGGGACAATATTAGCCTTACTTTCTCTTTTGGTTGGGGGACCTACCTCATCATCTCCTTTCTTCTTTTTTGGGAGTTGTAGTTTGGCCTTCTTTTGCTTTTTCTCTGATGAAATAATGTTCCTCTTACCTCTTTTGGAACCAGCTTGCTTCTCGCTGCTGTCTTTAATGGCAGTTCCTTCAATAAGGTTGTCTGTCACTCCATTCTTATTTCCAAAGGTCTTCAATGATGCATCACCATCACTAAACTTGCGTTTTCTTGAATTCCCATTTGCAGTGGAACGCTCCATGCTTGCATGATTGTTTTGCTGCATATTATCTCTATCATTGTGATGAAATTGTTGCTGAGCTTGAACTTTTTCCGTACGAAGCTTCAGCTTTTGGACATTATCAAAAGCAAACTCCATGATGGGACGATGTTCAGGACCAAAGGTCTCTGTAAGGCACATGAATGAGACAGAATTATTCTGCTGAAATCACTCTCATGCAGAATTGCACTAGGAACACAGAAATAGAAAATCATAACGAATGATAGAAATCATAAATTACTACCGACCTGGATTATTATTAAGAATTCCCAATGCCACGATTGCATGTTGATGCTCTGTGAACTCTAAGAAAGCCACCCCACGTGGATGAGTTTTTTCACCTTTTTCTTTTTTGGAATCCTTCAAGATCTTTATCTTTACTTGCAGAAAAATTACAAAAACAAATCTATCAAATAACAAACCAAATAAATTGACCAGAAATATTTGTAAAAAGAAACCTGATTGCTATATAAACATTTTCAACCTGCCGAATAGAAGGTTTTTGCTTTTTGGCACAAGAAGTAACAGCATCTATAAAAACTTTCTTGAGCTCTTTTTCTGTCATAGTCTTCGGCACATTGTATACGATCAGCCTTGTCCTTGATACGCGGAAGTTCGGAGATCGAAGCTTAGTCATTTTAGCTTCATGCAACCTACAATACAAAACACCAGAGAATTACTGTTGAGATAAAATGGTACTTGAAAAAGAAAGGGCTAAAAGCATGTAGAAGGCAGAAATTCATCAACTCAAATTAAAACCGATAGTTGGGAATACTAAATTTAGATATGCAATGCAATAAATGTCTGTTAGACATCATAATGTATTTAGATAAAAGCTCCAAAACATACTTCTTGCGTTTTGACATATCATCTGCTGAATCACCCACTGCGGCAGGGTCCCCTTCAGCGATAAAACCTTCCTGCATAAAGATGAACAAACATAAATCTGCATGTTGAATGTACAATCATTCATAAACAGATACACTGTAAACGCAATGCAATATTATTCCTCTATCAATAGGTCAAAAGTTATTTTTTCTGAAAAACTAAAAAGAAACGAAAAAATTTTCAGAGAAACCTTAGCCAGTTTTTCATTCAAGTGGTAGTGATCCTCCTTCTTCTCCTTTTCCAAAGCTTTATCATGAGCTGCTTTCTTGTCTAAAGCCTTCAGAAATTTAACTGGTCGACCTTTTATTAAGATACCCAAACCAGTTACAGAGTTGGCTGCTGAAAGTGCAGCTTCGACACCATCTCTTTTCGCAAACTTGAGAAATCCAGTACCTCGAGGGCGCCTACAGAAATTTAAGAAATGGTCATAAAATAAGTATAATACGAAAGCATAAATTTTTGCAAGATGCTCATTCTTACTTTGTCACTCGATGGAGAACAGGTATGAAGGACTGCACTTCACCAAATGCAGAAAACCTTTGTTTCACTTCCTCATTAGTGACATCAAAAGGAAGGTTGCTAATAAAAATTGTAAGCTGCAGCTCGTCTTCTCCTTGAGTTGGTCTTGCATCCATTTTGCTTTCTCTGGTACCAATCATTGTAGCAGCATCATGGGTAACAGATGCATCATATGAATTCTTTTCAACAATCACAGATTTTTCATCAATGTTTTCCTTGGGAAATTCAGAGTCACCACCACTAGAAATATTTGCTGAAGAAGATGAAATGATGTTCTTTAGTACGTTTCTGGCAATCTCAGCCTCTTCTTCAAAGTCAACTTCGCTTTTATTCTTATCCAAATCAATTGAATCTGACTCATACGAGTCATCACTAGCATTTCCTTGTGCATTTTTCACTAGTTCCACATCATGGTCCTCTGATTCACTACTGCTTCCATCATCTTTCTCTTCCCCTATGCAAGACAAGAAATCAAACTCTAAGAAATTTGGTACTCTAGGATATCTCCTAATTTCTTTACAAAGTAAACTAAGATAGCTAGCAAAATATCCAAGCAGCTCTGTACAAAAATTCAAAATGCTTGCCAGATTAAGCAACGTTATGTAGAAACATAAAGCAAAGAACTACTTCATGGAGGAAAAGAGGCACGTATCATCACCATCGGTTGCAACAGAACTTTTGCCAGATTCATACATCTTTTTTGGAACAACCCAATCAACAGCAATTGGTCTTTTACCAATTTTTTTCCCGTTGAACTTCTGGATAGCCTGCATGAGGAAAAAAAGAATATTGAACATATAACAATCACTACCCCCAAGGCTAATCAGATGATTTGAAGTAAGTCAAAATTAGTTCCGAAGGTAATGTGACTCAGCCGAAGTGCCAAATTTAAAAAAAAATTACATCTCAGCATTACAGCAACCTGTTAATAAAGTGTTCACATTCCAGAATGGTAGGTTATGTTCATCTCTAGTCCATTTTCTAAATTCACACAACCACCACCAGAAATTATCAAGGTATTTTCCAAAATATTTTCAATCACATTAACTAAAACCCAAGTAAGTACTACTCCACAAAGTATGAACAAGACCAATCCTGCATAAAGTATAAATTTGATAAACAAGTGGAAACATAGATTAATACACAAGTTATCCTCTCCCTTCGATACACAGTCTCAATTTATTTCAAGTAAAAAAGATTGCAGGGACAATACATAACATACATTTTCCGCATCTTGCTTTGATGTGAATTTCACAAATGCAAACCCTTTAGATAACCTGCAAAAAGGTAAAGCGGAAGGAAGAAATAAGCCAAACAGTAGATGCATATTAATTAAACTAAAAATAACAAACTTATAAGATTACCCAGCCTCAGGATTTTGAGGAATAAACACATCCCACACAAATCCTACAGCAGCAAAAAAATCTCTATCTCACCCACTTTTGCCTGCACGAGACAAGCACAAAATAGACTCACCAAAAAAGATTTCTTAAACATGTAAATACAGATTCATGATTATCCAATTCTAAATTAAACATACTATGCAAACACGCACCTTGAATGGAAGGTTTCTCACTATAAGTTTCCACTTCTGAGTTTTTGACCCCTACATACGATAGTTAGAATATTCATTATAAATATTTTGAAGTTCAAAGCTGGAATGACTCAAACTCAACAAATACATCCCCTTTTTATTGTTAAATTCGTACAAAATCGAACTTTGAATTGTTATGTTTTATATGGGCGACACTGCATTAACCACCCAGAACAAATCCTTCACCACCAGTCTATTTGCTGACAAAAAGTGGACATATAGAGCACATTTTGCATAAAGCAAAATTATGATCAACAATTTGATAAAATCCTAAGAATAGAAGTGTCCTTTTTACCTCTCCACCAAGCTGACGTGCCCAAACAGATCCTCCCTTAATCTCTTTCTGGTGTAGTGCCGCAACACATCCACGAGCTGATTTAACACTTTTAAAAAGTATGGAGGACATGTTCATTTTGCATCCATCTTGAGCTAGGGCTGAAAAGTCAAACATCTCAATTAGTTGCCGGGTGGCACTATTGCCACCCGAAATTTTACTAAAGGCACCCGATCACCTTAAAAATATATTATGAAAAGATCATTACACCCTTATATCCAAATTTACTTATAATTAATACTTTCAATATAAAATGATTATGCACACCCAATAAAATTCATTCACTCACACCCAAATGACTGTAAAATCGCACGAAAATCTCTATTTGTTATAATGATTTTTAGAAATTGCAGTAAATATATCTGCAAATTTAATTTGTTAATTTCTCAAAAGTACACGGCTGCAAATTAAAGTACTTTTCTAAACCTATATGAACCCATGTCTCTCTTCAATATCAGATATAGTGAAGGAAAGCACAACTACAACAATATATCCACCATCATAATCTTGAAGAAAATACTACGCACAATTATGGGGGGGTTATGTTATGATTTCGCTGAAATCTTATTGTTTTGTTTCAGCACAAAACATAATACCAATTTATTGTTCTAAAGTAATATTCTTCTTTGTATATTTTTTAGAAACAAATTTAATATTTTAAATTTCGGGTAATCATCTCTGTATAATATATAGAAATTAGAACAAATTAGCTCATTGGATGTTGAGAAGGGTTTTCTTCTCCGGGGCATTTTTCTTCACAGTGTGTGTTTTACACTACGAATTTTGTTGCTTGAATGGATGATGTTTATGTTATGCTGCTGTAAGGTGAAGTTTTTTCATTCTCTGCTTTTGCATGGATCATATAAATATACTTTTTATTTAATTTTGGTACAGGGGTATGATAAACTTCATTATAATTTTTTTTATTGATAGGGTGCTTTTAGCGAAATTTTGGGTGGCAATAGTGCCACCCTTAGTTGCCATGTAAATGCATGCAATTTGTATTCAAATGATGTAGGCTGCTAGCTACAATAAGCTAAAATTTAATGAGTAAGAACTTCAATATGCCAGTAAGGAGTCCCATGAATACTATTGAACTAAAGATGTCCCAAAAAGACAATTTTAGTCCATTAACATTTGAGTTGGTGGATTTAGCAATTTTCAATACTATAACTTTCATATATTACCTCACCAGGCACGATCTAGATTTATATGGTAATTTTTAGCTAATAAAGGAAGAACCAAAATAGAAGAGAGATCAGAAAATCTATCACGAAGGTTCTTTTACCATGATGATTAAGCACATCTGCCGAAAGAGGGTAAGTGACAGAGCAATCAGTCTCCATTTCCCTGGCTAGACGATGAACTTCCTCTGCCATATCATCACTAAGAAGCCCACCAACTATGACCGTCTTGGAGATCCTGTTTATCACATAACTTATTATAACATCAGATCATAATGATGCAATAGCAAATAGACTATTTTCGTGTGCTATATCAAACGAAAAAATATAATTTCTACAATTGCAATATATTTAATATGCTGTATAGGAGGGATCAATCTCATATAACCAATACTAGAATAATGATGATTTTGATAACGGAAAATAGACCTTTGTTTTTCAGAACCATTCCCCTCGACAGCAAGACCACTGGAAACCGCCTTTCCTTTTTCTGTATCCCTCATCTCCCCTAATCATTCACAAATTAATAATTAACAATATCAATATGGAAATTAAGCAACTAAAAGTTAAATTCATGAACCATCAGAAGATTAAACCTCTTCCTTGATTATGTGAAGCCTTTACAAGTTTGTCAGACAGAGCAATGTCAACAGTCTTGTCATTCTTTGGTTGGAAAGCTTGTTCAGATTGAACTACCAAACAAGAACAAGAGGTAATCAAAATAATTTATCAGGATAAGCATATAAAAGTCAACCATAAATCAGGTAACAATTGTAACAAAATTTTGAATGCATGAATTGTTAAAATTCAGCCATCCAGAAGCTAAACCTCTTCCTCGAACATGTGAAGCCGTCTCAGTTTTTTCTGCCGCAGTAGTTTCAACTGCCTTGTCATTCTTTGGTTGAGCGTCTCCAGATTGAACTGACAGAAAAGAAAAAGAGAAAAAAAATTATAAAAGTCATCCATGAATTTGCTCATGTTACAGATAACGAGATATAGGTTGTACAATTACAATTGACAGTCTCACAAAACCTTGATTTTCTTTTGATCGACGTTGATCAAGAGGAGCACGATTAGTAGCTTGTTTAACCACAATCTTCCTACCCCGAACAGTGGAACCATTTCTCAACTCAATGGCACGATTAGCATCAGCAACAACAGCACTTTAATAAAAATATAAATACAATTTTAGCTATAACGTTACAGGTTCATAATGATGACTTATAAATGAAAAACAGACTTACAAATGAACATAGCCGAAGCCACGGTGTTCATTAGATCCTAGCACATAACAAAAAAAAAAAAGAAAAGAAAATTATCATAACCAGAAATAGGAAACCAACTATTCGTAAACTTGTAGAAAGAGAAGAGATCGAGAGACAACATCCAATGTGAGAGAGTACCCTTTTTCGTAACCATAAAGCACCTTCTAATCGGACCAATCTCGCTGAACGATTCTTCCAACTAAAAATCCGTAAGAAACGACAAAACAAGAACATTTATCAATATCTGTTGCTCTATCGCAAATACAGATGAATTCGTACATTTCTATCACAAGTACAGATTAATTTTACGCATACAAAAACACATAGACGAGCGGAGTGAGAAACATACCTGAGCATTAGTGAAGGAGAAGGGTAAATTAGCAACGAATACAGTGGAGGGAGAGTGCTGAGTATGTCCGCCGGGCTTCATATCCTTCGTTTTACCCATCGGAGCAGTCGGAGGGATTTTTCTAAGTGTCGTACTTTTACGGGGGTTTAGAAAGGGTTTCTCCAAATTGGAATTGCGGACCTGAATTATTTTGCCCGTTAACCCTTTCGGAATTGGGCCAGGCCCACCATTGTGTAATAAGTTTAATACTATTATTTGAAACCTGCAGCGCTCACCTTTGGAGACCCGGAAAACCACGGAAATTTATTTAATGTCGGGGACTCGTCCTTCCACCACAAGTCCGCCCTCTTCCTCCGAGGCGCCTATCCGCACCGCCACCACCTCCCATTGTTGTCCATCAAATGCAGTTCCGTTCCAGGCCCCCCTCTTGTAATTGTCTGTTTTATTAGGCTTTAAAAAATGACAGTGAGAGAGAGAGAGGAGAGAAGGGGGAACTGGGAGTTGGAGTGTGATTGGTGTGTGGTGGAACTGTAACCGTCAAAGGGGGTGTGTAGGAATTGGAGAATGAATGAAGAAGAGATTTATTGAGAAATAATTTCAAGGGGAGATTGGGAAGTAAACCCGATAGATGAAAAAAAAAAAAAAAAAAATAATAATAATAAGAAAACATTGAAGGGGAGGGGAGGGGAGGGGAGGAGAGGGTGTGGTTTAATACTGTGAGAGAATAAATAAATAAATCTTTACTCTCTACAGTTCTACCCTCCGCGATTACGAGGCAAGATAGTCTTCAAACACCAAAAATAGCAGGTCAAAATCAAATCCTCAAAACTGAAACTTGCCTGAAGTCGATGTACCAGTGTCCCGACTCCCGATTGTTTTTGGTAGAGTTCGATTTTTTCTTGGACCCCATAATCCTATGCTCTTCCACTTGCCATATAAATGTATACTACACAAAACACTTTTTTGTGAGTAATAGCTATTTGCCCATGAACATCGATCCAGTTGTGTTGAATTGGAGGAGAAAGATGGAGGCTCTCTGTTTCGATTGCGAACAAACTCAATCAACAGAAGATGAAATCTTGGAAAGAGATCTGAGCATCAGGAAGCGATTGTGTGCAAGGAAAAAAGCCGCCTAATTATGGCGTGGCGAAGCAGCCAGTTTAAGCTTTCTCTCTCACACACAACACGCAATTGCACAGTATCGATCACGTCGCATGAGTATTATTCTACATTAAACAGTAAAATTACTTTCACAATTGAAAAGGAAAGAAATTACGATCCATGGATTTAAGCAGAAAAAATGAGAGTCAGTAGAAATGACGCAATTCTGGAGAAATACAACTCTTGCATGTTGACAAGAAAATAATCAACGTATGAAATCGCACTAAATAAAATATAAAACTCTTGCATGTTGACGGAAAAGCGCCCATCATCGCGTCACAAAGTGTTTGTGACGGCCCCGTCACAATTAGTGACGGATTTTGTGACGGAAATCATTAGTGACAGAATTTGTGACAGTTTCTTTTAATCAATATTTGTGACGGACATGATTGTATTATTTTTTTTATTAAACATAATACATAACTACTACTAACATTACAAAAAAATTGGCCGACAGTGACGGATTTTGTGACGGATTGACGCTTTTTGAGTGATCACACACATTGAGGGTGTAAAAATACGGATATGATAAGTTTCCTCACGTCAATTCGACCACGAAGCTAGGTCGAATTCACCTCCCCTGGTCGAATTGCAGGTCGAATCACCCTACTAGAAGTTTCAGACATTGGATTCGAGCTTAAGGTGCTGATTCGACCAGCACAGCAGGTCGAATTGAGGTATCGTGATCGAATTGCTTCTTTTACCGTCCAATTTGACTAGAATTCGACCACATGTTCAGGTCGAATTCAAATGTTGTGGTCGAATTGTCATACGCAGTTTCACCGTTTCACGTATAACTTCCACATCTGAGCTCTAATTTGAGTGATTCTTACACTCACATGATCTTCTCTTTCTTGGATTTCTATTCATATAAAGAACACAAGAAAAATCTAAGATTTGAATGTACAACAAGCCACGAAAAATAGCACAACAATTCTGTTCGGTACAGTTCGCGCGACGTCACTATTTTGATCATAACTTCCTCACTTGGAATCCGATTGAGGTGTTCTTTATGCCAAATCAACCCTCATTTCAGTAGCTTTCCAACCATGTATCATACCAATAGTTTTGATCTCCACAACAATATAGAAAAATTACGAAAGTTGGATGTGCGTTTTCAGCATTCTTGCACAAATTGCACATTTTCTCCAACTTTGCACTTTTCTTCATTTTTCCACCTAAAACACAATAAAACACCTCAAGTGTACCTTTTTCTCACATACAATGAATATAAGATACTTGTACTAATATATAACAAGAATTTCCATCAAAAGGTGTTAAATTATACACTCAAACATGCTAATTTCCACTCTCATCATCGAACATGTTTGTTGATTTTTGTAGCTTAATAGAGTATGTCCGCCTATAATTTGATCCTAATTGAGCATGTCCGCCTATTATTTGACCCTAATTGAGCATATCCGCTGATTTTTTAGCCTAAGTGAGCGTGTCCGTCGAAATTTGTAGCCCAATTGAGCATGTCCGCCAAAAATTTGGCTATAATTGAACATGTCCGCCGATTATTTGACCATAAATGAGCATGTCCATCGATAATTTGACCATAGTTATGCATGTCCGCCGATTTTGTAGCCTAAATGACCCTGTCCGCCGATTATTCGACCCTAATTGAGCATGTTTGCCTATTTTTTTAGCTTAATTGACCCTGTTCGCCAATTATTTGACCCTAATTGCGCATGTCCGTCAATTTTTTCACCCTATTTGAGCTTGTCCGCCAATTAATTGGCCATAATTGAGTATGTCTGTCAATATTCTTAGCGTAATTGGGCATGTCAACTGATTATTTGACCCAAATTGAGCATGTCCGCCGAATTTTTACTATTTTTGAGCATGTTCGCCAATTTTTATTGCGTAATTGAGCATGTTTGGCCATTTTTAAGCATTTTATATCATGTCCTTCGATTATATTTTGCTAATTGAGCATGTCCATCAACTTTGAGCATAATTCAGCATGTAAGTCAATTTTTTTAGTATAATAAACCTGCACGTCGATTTATGGAGCTTAATTGAGCTTGTTCGCATACGACTCAATGTTTAACTTGCATGTCTGCTGATACTTTAAGGCTTAATTTGTATGTACTTATGTACATATTCATAAAAGTTTATACTTTTATGTAATTAGGTAACTATTAAACACGCCTATCATAAAAATACTTTAATGAAGGTTAATCATTTGTCAATATAACAATTAATTGTCCTTTGTTAAAAGGTTTTGGCTTTGGCTTGGAAATGAGAAATTTTTTTATCTGGTGGGGCGGTTGGTGGCAAGGTTTAGATTATGTACGTGGCCAATACACGAGCTTAGTTTTAAATTCAAATAAGTTGAAGTTGGATTTTATTATTGGACATGTGCACTGTTTAGTTCGTGCCGATGTGAATCATTAGAAATATGTTATACACACACTTGTGGACATTGGTGGTTGTATAACAAAACATAAGGTGAAGGATGATCTGGATATTAGGGGCTTGTACACCAGGTTGATGAGCATATGCTATTTGTCACACTTAAGGTCATACCACAGCAATCAGTTGATAATTTTTGCCCTAGTACGATGTCGTTTGGGAGCAGTTATTGGACCGACTTACTTTGTTCATAAATTCCATCTGTCAATATTTCTAATCCCGTAGATTTGGCCGGACCAAGTGGGAGTACAGGTGTGAACCTTTCGATCCGTACGACAAATATTGGTTTGAATAGTGAGTACATTGGCGAATAACAGGTTGAGGAAGTGGAGGAGAACGGAGTTACACGTGCTTATTTGAAGAAAATAAAGTTGAGGACAATTCAGAGGGTGAGGAGTCTGATGGTTCTGCTGGTTCTCAAGATGACGTGTCTGATGGATCGCAAGGCAATGGGTTTGATTCCTTTGAGGGTCCGCAACGTGAGGGTTTTGAGGGTGATGAGGCTTCGCAGGATGAGGTGCATAATGGTGATCAAGGCAACACTGAAGAAGAGGATCCTTTAACTGCCCAGTTCGAGAGGTTGTGTTCCTACATCAAAGCCAATGGCGAAATGAGTTTCTTGGACCCCGTTACGACACACATGCACATGCCCACACCGGTATGTCCTAGTCAAGATATAGATTGTTCTTTTAGATGTCCATGGATCATTCCAGGTATGTGTTCATAATAGTACCCGTTAATTTATTGAACCTTATTGTATTACAATACCAAATGAAGTATAAATAATCTTTTTTGCAGGGTGTATGGATCATTCCAGGTATGTGTTCATAATAGTACCCGTTAATTTATTGAACCTTATTGTATTACAATACCAAATGAAGAATAAATAATCTTTTTGAAGACAACAACAATATTGATCTTTTAGGGGAGATACATGAAAAAAGTGCCTTCGATAACAAAGTTGATTGCAAGTTCGCTTTGGGTATGTACAACTTGCGGAATCAATTTGAAACATGGGTCAAGAAATCAGACAGGTACATGCTGAACATCGTCTGTAAGTACCGATTGAAGAAGGATATATGTTCGAGATGCATTCCAGTGGCCTAGGTAGAGTATGAAGGGCTCAAGTTCTCACCTCCACATGTATGTCGTTTGAATCCAGACACTAATGAGCCAAGGCAAACTGGTTCAAAAATTGTTCGTAGATACTTTGCAGCTCGACAGTTCAGTAAAACCACAGTATTGTGTCCTGCTAGAATGGCAGATGAGATACTTAAATAATTTAGTTTCGACATCTCCTATAATTTGGTCCTCAAATCAAAACATATTGCTGTGGGACACACGTACGGAGACCATCGTAATTCCTTCAGATCCCTACCTTCGTACTTGCACCATCTTAAGTTGCAAAACCCAGACACGTACATAGCGTTGGCAACTGCAGATGACAGTTGTTTCAAGTAAGTAAATACACACTCTTCATAAATTATGAGCTATAACATTGCACTAAATATTTCGATTCAGGTATGTCTACTATGAACTTGGTGCTTCTATACAGGGTTTTGCCATGGCGGACCGTCCCATGATTGTCATTGATGGTACACATATGAGATGGAAGTACCGAGGGATCATGTTTGTTGCAGTCACTCAGGATGACAATCACAATGTTTTTCCCTAGCTATTGGTGTATGTGACACTGAAAATAATGAGTCCTGGTGTTGGTTTCTTCAAAGGTTGAAGGAATTGTACGGTACTCCTAATGGGCTAGTTATTTTTTCTGACGCATATAAAAGTATCTCACATGTTATACAGACTGTGTACCCAGAGTCACACCATGGTTTATGTTCTTATCATCTAAAAAAAGACTCAAATGATTTGGAAAGGTTGTGTTGCATCAGTTCAATATGGCTGTGGAGGCATACACCAAGCGTGAATTCAAAAGGTATGGGCATTTTTTAGTATTAGTATTATGTTTTATTTGATTTATCACATTACCGTACTACACAGATGGGAAGGGAAGCTGCGCAACCATAATAATGCTCGATTGATGGATTTCCTAGAGGGGTGGGGCTACGATAAATAGTCAAGGTTTCACTGCCCGGTCACTCGTTACGAGTTCACATCATCGAATGCAGCTGAGACATTTAACAAGGCCATCCTATGGGCCAGAACACTACCCATTTGTAGTTTGTTAGAGGTTGTACGTGCTCTCATTCAGAGATGGTTCTATGATAGAAGAACAAATGCAGAGAATAGTCGGGAAATACTTTGCACAAGAGTGCACAGAGAGTTGGCAGCGTTGAATGGTGAGGCATGGAAACTTAACGTGGAAAATCTTACAGCGACAATATTCCAGGTCACTTCCACTACAAAAAACTTCACTGTTGATTTAAGGGATTGTACTTGCTCTTGTGGCAGATTCCAGTACTATCAATACATCTGCATTCACGCATTGAAGGCGATAGAGTAAGTTGAAATGCTATTATGCTTATAATAATATAAGCTTTCATACTCATTAATTGCCTTAATTTGATAATTATCTATTTCATAATACTCCGGTGTCAATGTTTGCTTGTAACAGCCATTGCAAACTTGCAACTAGTGCATTTGTTGCACCTTGGTGCCATCGAACGACTATACTGTCATTATGGCCAGATGTTGTTATGCCTGTGATGAGAGTATAAATTGCTAGAAAATATGGTTCATTTTTAGCTAGGTTTTATATAATTAAGGTTGCTTTTAGTGTTTAATTTCATTAATTCCTTAATTTTTGTGGAGTGAAATATTTTGGTGAAATCTGTAGGATTTTGAGCTTAAATGAGCTTCTTCATTCAATTACGAAAACGTGAAAAAAAACAGAGCTCAATTCAAAGTTAAAATGAATAAAAACAGACTGAAATGAAAAAGGCGCGCAAGCTGGAAAGTTCAGCTAATTAAAGCTGCGGCCCATACGTTTTGCAGCCCATTTTTAAAGCCCAAATACTTCAATTTGGAGCCCAATTGCCACACATTTCAATTACTTAACATGGGATTATTTTAGTCACAAGTTGCATGCCATATTTTGGTTGAGAAATACCACACTTTCGCAGGGCCCACTAAATACCACATGGCATGGGATTAAAAAGGGTGGAAACATGATTGAGCAGCAGTAGATTGGGGGGAAGTCGACCAACGACACCATTCGATTCCTTATTTTCCCCTTTTTCTCATTTCACCTTTTATTAAATTCCACGTCATTCCACCCATTTTAATTTACTAATCTCTTTCATCATCCATTCCATTTGATCAAAGAAGCAAGGGAGGTTGAAAAGTACAAGAAAAGATAGATGCTTCAATTGAAGAATTTCAAGGGAAGAATTTATTTAATTTTGTAATTTTTCTAAGGTTTAATCATGGGATTTTAATCTTAATTGGACATTTGTGTTATTTCTATCATTGATGTGAATTGCTTGATGTATATGTATGATTTGTGTGATTAATTGTCATGGGCATGTGATTAGATTGAAAAATTAATTATGTGTTTAGGATAGTTAATTGAATTATTTCATCATACACTTCATGTGCATTAATTTAGAATGAGATAGAAATATCTTTCTAGATTTAGAACCCTTTGATAGAACATTTAATTGGCTTAATCGAGAGATTAGTTGATTAGGTGAGGAGACCCAAACCATTAGGAAATTCATAGTTCCTTAAAAGAGAATATTGCCTATGATTTAGTACCTCATTAGGGAACTCGTAGAGTAATTAGTACCTAGTGAGAGGTGTTCACTTTGTCTCAATCCTATGTACTTTTGGGAGCCTTATCAAGAGTCTACATCTTAAACTTAAATAATTGAATATATTATATTGTTGGGTATAATAATATTAATTTTAAAATCAAAATAATTATAAGAACAGAGTTACTTCTTTTTTTAAAAAAAATATTATTTTTTAAATATTTATTGTGAATTTATTTAAACTTAAATAATTGAATATATTATGTTGTACATAGTAATATTAATTTTAAAATTTTTGCCTAATAATAAAAATATATGATTAAAAATATGATTGACTTAATTATCTGTTTCCAATAAAAAATATAATTAAATGTGGTATTTAATTTGAAGATATATATGAATAATAATATTAATAAATTGGATATATTTTATTGATTATTTCCTTAATCAATCAAAAAAATATGATTTAAGTTGATTTTAATTTATTGTGTGATTTAATATATACATGATGATGTTAATAATAATAATAATAAATAAATAAATAAATAAATAAATAAATAAATAAAATTAGAAAGATTATACATATAATATTAAAACAAAAAATAAAAAATATACGAGTTTTTAAAAAGTTATTTGTAACAGCGTATTCGTTATTAATATATATATATATATATATATATATATATATATATAAAGTTGATGATTGAATTTTAAAAAAAATATAGTGTATTTAACTGATAAAAATAAAGTATATTGTGATTGAATTAAGAAAAATATAAAGATGATGTATTTTCTTATAAGAGAATTAAATTGAAAATTTATAAGAATGTTAATTATTTTAATGCAAATTAACCTATTTTTCATCTATAAATAAATAATATATTTAGATATTATTTATAGATTGAGAATTTAAAATTTATAAGGATTTTTTAATTAAATTATGAAAATTTTAATATTTCTATTAAATAAATAAATTAATGTTTTAATAATGGTTAGTCATATTAATAGTATATTACATCAATCAATATTACCACCATATTTATTTTTAAAGTTGGTTATGTTATTTTAATACAAATTAATTGAATATATACAATATTTATAAAAGACTAACACTAAACACATCTAGCCAAATTGGGTCAATACTTGCTCACAAGCACTCTTGCTTGGCACCCACGTAGGTTCAAACCTGGTTGGGAGCCAATCTACACAATTAATTTCTAAAGGGAGGTATAAGGGGTAGAAATGTAATAAAATGCAAATGGGCTAGCGGAAGCCGGTCCGGTTGAGTGCTTGATAGCACTCACATGAGCAACAAGGTTCGATTCTTGCCTAATTATTTTTTTTTAGAATTTTAAGTTTGTGACGGATTAGAGAGAGGCCACAACAATACTACACCCCACAAGGGGTGATCACCCCAAACTATCATCCACATCTTTTCCTCCATCCATCCATCACTTTGAAGATTCGTCTATGGAATCAAGAGGAGAACCAAGATGAGGATTCAAGATGGCGGAAGCCGGTCCGGTTGAGTGCTTGATAGCACTCACATGAGCAACAAGGTTCAATTCTTGTCTAATCCAACCATCACTTTGAAGATTCGTCTATGGAATCAAGAGGAGAACCAAGATGAGGATTCAAGATGGCGGAAGCCGGTCCGGTTGA
Organism: Pogostemon cablin; assembly: GCA_023678885.1. Lineage (NCBI taxonomy): Eukaryota > Viridiplantae > Streptophyta > Magnoliopsida > Lamiales > Lamiaceae > Pogostemon > Pogostemon cablin. Next base: position 34,685,307 of record CM042952.1, on the reverse strand, counting down.
GTGCTTGATAGCACTCACATGAGCAACAAGGTTCGATTCTTGCCTAATTATTTTTTTTAGAATTTTAAGTTTGTGACGGATTAGAGAGAGGCCACAACAATACTACACCCCACAAGGGGTGATCACCCCAAACCATCATCCACATCTTTTCCTCCATCCATCCATCACTTTGAAGATTCGTCTATGGAATCAAGAGGAGAACCAAGAGGAGGATTCAAGATGGAGAAGGACGCAACGACTCTCACATCTAAGGTTTTATTCGTTTTCTAATTTATCTTGTATTTTCCAGACATCTGGGTAAGATCTATCCAACACCCATGATTGTTCTTTGTAACAGCATGAGCTAGAGCCTTTTTGGTAAAACTAGGGTTGTGAAGGTTTTTACAAACTAATTGAACTTTCGTGTGTAAACTCCGTACAACACTACTTGTGGATTTATTTTATATATGATTATGCCTTTTTAATCCATATTCACGGTCATTTTGTGCATCTTCAATTGGTATATAGAGTCTGAATATATATCTTGGTTGTAGATTGAGTGCGTTCACCGCTGAACAGAATTCCATTTTATGATTCTAAGTGAGGGGACTCTGAAGCTTCATTAGAACTATCATATATGAATACTTATTAATTGAATTAAATTCGGGTTATTAAGTAGGATAAAAAGAATAATTTTATAGTACCTATAAAGGGAGATCATATCGGGTTAAAGTATCAATTGGCCAGAGAAATAATTGATACTGATAGTACCTAGAAAGGGGGGTGAAATTATATCTCTTGCTCCGAGGTTATTCACACGTGTTACATGCATGTTTACTTGTGTCTATAGAGTATATATGCATGATTTAGTGATGCGTCCATATTCCACAAGGCAGAGTCGGACATGAACACACGAAAGGGAGATTAATGAGTGAAACTGGATTATACTAGAACTACCTATTCTCCTACTTGATCCACTTTCGTATTCTTCGAGTGATATTTTATTTTATTTGTTATTTTCATTAATTATTTATTAGTTATTAGATTTAAATCCCAACCTTAATTGTCTTTCGTCTTAATTAATTAGTAAATAATTAAATTGATAATACGCCGTCATTTGGGTTAGATAATCACTTGGTCGCTTGCTTAAGCTGCAACTGATATCCTTAATACTTGGGGATTAATTTTGCGTGCAAAGAAAGTGCGTATCAAGTTCTTGGCGCCATTACCGATGACGGCTGTTATTATTGATTTTATTATTTTTAGTTTGATTAAGACTTTTATTTGTGATTATTTATTTTCTATCTAGCCTTGAATTTTTCTGAGGTACTTGTGCACTAGGAAAAGGAAATGAATGAAAGGAAGAAATAATGCACTGAGCTAAACATGACCGGAGTAAGGCAGAATCCGGATAATGTTTCCATACGTGAAATTTTCACGAATTATAGAATTAGTAACATGGGGTTGATAGGAGCAAGGGGGAAGATGGTGATTTTGAGATAAATCCCGCTCTTATTAACATGGCAGAGAAGAATCTCTTTTTTGGAGGTTGTTTTGAAGATCCATATCAGCATCTCTGAAGATTTCTTGATTATGCAAATATTCAAAAGGGTGCTGGAGCTAATTATAATGCTAGGCGAATCACCTTATTCAAGTTCTCTTTGATTGATGGAGCAGAAGCTTGGTATGATACTCTTGATGCCACAGATTACACTACATGGGACCAACTGCAGCAAACGTTCTTGGAGAGATACATGACACCCTCAAGGATCTTAAGAATGAGGCAAGAGATCATTCAATTTGTTATGAATCAGGGTGAGAAATTTTATGAGACGTGGGATAGGTTCAAAAACATGCTCAGGCGGTGCCCACAGCATGGAATGTCTAAAGCTAAGTACATAAGCATCTCTACTATGGATTGAATTGTGAGTCGCATATTTTTATTGATGCATCATCAGGAGGAGCGCTGTTATCTAAGACAACACTTGAAGCAGAAAAGTTGTTTGAAGACATCTCTATGAATTTACGTGACTGGCCTGTAGAGAGAGATAGAGGATCATCTGTACTTGGCAAGGTAGCGCAGATTGAATATCAAGTGGAGAAGCCGAATAGGTATGATGAGATCGTCTCTAGTCTAGCTAACATCAACAAGCTATTAGAATCCCAGCAAAGGCAGATCACAGAATTGACACAAAGGGGGCCTAGTATAAGCAGCACGAAGTGAAGAGTGTTGAAGATACCTTCAATCGATACATGACTGAGAATGATGCAACGATTGATTGTCTTGAGGATACCATGAATGTTGATCATGTAGATTTATCTAAGCAGTTGAAGGACATTACTTTGATTATGGGACAGATGACCGCAAACGTGAATCAATTGACATAAAAATTGGAAAATAAAGACATCACGTTAAGGTCTGGAGCACAGTATGGGGACCGATGATGCCAAAAATGAATTTTGAAGCGTCTGGAGCTCGATTCGATCCTAATTCGACCAGAATAATTGGTCGAACTCAATAGAGAAGGCGAACGAGACACCTGGACGTGATTTGAAAACATCAGAGCCTCGATTCGATCAGAAAAATCAGGATTCGACCAGACCCTCTGGTCGAATCTAGGTCGAATCTCACCCTCCAAAGCACTCTGTTTCATTAGAAGCTCAATTTGACCTGAATCAATCTAATTTGACCAGACTTCTTGGTCAAATCCTAGTCGAATCGAAGGACAACAATCATACAGAAGCTCGATTCGACCAGGAGCACTACAATTCGACCAGACCTCAAGGTCGAATCATGGTCGAATCCAACAAATAGGGAGAGAATGGACTTTCAGGTGCACAATTCGACCACTATTCACCCAATTCGACCAGCAGTCCTAGTCGAATCCAGATCGAACCCAACCGTTCTGCACCATTTTCTGCGCCGAATGCTTCACATGATGTTGATGTTCCTCCAGTACCATTACATGAGCAGAATATTGAGCTTACAATGGAGAAGAAGTGGGAAAGAGCAAAGAAGTTGAGAGCCGAGAAGCTTAGACTGCAGATGGATAATGAAGATGTGGTTTTCTCTCTTGATCATGCAATGAAGATGCCTATGGAGACTCAATCGTGCAAGAGCATTGATGTGGTTTCTAACTTATTTAATCTTGATTTTTCTAAGGCAGATGATTCTAAATTTAAGTGTAAGATTGACAAGGAGGTGCCTAGACAGCCATGAGAGGAAAAAAATTCCAATGATCATATTTTTGTGACCAAGAAATGTGAGGTGTTGAATGTAGACAAGAAGAGGGAAATAAAGTATTTGAAGGTGAGGATGCGACAAGACCGTCCTCCAATCAAGTAGTTTTAAAGGTTACATCCGTCGTGACTCTCCGACGTGCGCCTGTTGGGGCTTGCCCTTCCGTTTTATTGCTTTATTTTTTTGTGTGAGTAAGAAATTTTTATATTTATGGTGCTTACTAATCGGCAATTATATCTCTTTGCAAACTTAGTTTCAACTTACGTTTCTACTAAGTTTGGGGGTGTGATGTACTTACTTCATTGAAGCCCCAATAGTATAATCTTTTCTTTGTAACGTTAGCTAGGGGAGTTGATTTTTTGCGGTATGTTGAAACTTTAATCGGTTTTGATGTGTCGATTTTTTGCAATTTGCCTAGTATTCAGTGGTGTATCTAGTGTGTGGAGTTTTTTACATAGTCAATTAATTCTTTATTAGAGTTCTCTTATTTTATTAATAATGAATCTTTTGATGATGAGTGTGCTTGAGTTTTGATGATAGAAAAAAGGTAAAAGAGTGGCAAGATGAGTTCTACATTGAGGCTTTGACTCAAGCAGCTCGTACATACTTCAAAGGAGGAAAATCAGGTGCCCTCGTTTCCTTTTTCTAATTTTTATATGTGCTTTTAATTCATAGAGTGAAGGGTTGAGTTTATGGTGGTGGATATATGAGCTTATATATTTGAAGTATGTCTAAATTCATATGCTCTTTGTATTGATGAAGGGAGTGTACTTAAGTTATATTGTGATATGAAGTTCTATGTGTACTTGTGGGATATTACTTACCATGAAAGTGCTCTATTAGTTGTTAAAAACCCATGTGAGATTTTGAGCCTCGTTGATTATGTACATAATCACATGATATTTTTTCTAGTGAGTATTCTTGTGTATGTATTCTAGAACTTGCCTCTTGTCTTACTTGAGACTACGTGTTGTGTTAGATGATGGGAAATAATTTTATGTGACTATGAGTCACTTAGTCAAATAATTCCCTACCATATGAACTTGACTCATCCTTGAATTATGAGTCACTTAGCCAAATAATTCCCTACCATATGATTGTTTATCCGTAGTTAGCCCTGTTGAGCTTAAAAACCTCATTCTTTGGTAGCCTACGAGAAAGAACCACTTTGAGCATCTGAATTTTTTTAGCCTTGATTGTCTTATTAGTATAGAATGAATGGCTTTTCAAAGTGTGTTGATAGAGCTTGATAACAGCTTTGGAAGGAATAAAATTGGTATTGAAACAGTGATTTAGCTTGATAATGCATTTAAGGAGAAGATCTTGGAGTAGTGCTTAAATCTAATACTCCATTGAATCAAATATCCTAGGGTAGTGCTTAAATCTAGTACCCTATGGAGGATGCATGAGGTAGTGCCTGAAACTGGTACATCTAGAGAAAAAACAGAAAAAGAGAAGGAAAAAAGAATGTGCTTGAGAAAAGAAAAAATAGTTGTGCTTGAAGGTGAAGAAGGAATGAAAATCGTCTGCATTGAAAAGGAAGAGAGGATGAAAGTTGAAGTGATCAATCAGCTTTAGTTCTCTACTATTTGAGTCACATTGTCTATATATTTCCTACCTTAACCAAAGAGTCTGAATATATATCTTGGTTGTAGATTGAGTGCGTTCACCGCTGAACAGGATTCCATGTTATGATTCTAAGTGAGGGGACTCCGAAGCTTCATTAGAACTATCATATATGAATACTTATTAATTGAATTGAATTCGGGTTATTAAGTAGGATAAAAATGATAATTTTATAGTACCTATAAAGGGAGATCATATCGGGTTAGAGTACCAATTGGCCAGGAAAATAATTGATACTGATAGTACCTAGAAAGGAGGGTGGAATTATATATCTTGCTCCGAGGTAATTCACACGTGTTACAAGCATGTTTATTTGTGTCTATAAAGTAGATATGCATGGTTTAGTGATGCGTTCATATTCCATAAGGCAGAGTCGGACATCAACACACGAAAGGGAGATTAATGAGTGAAACTGAATTATCCTAGAACTACCTATTCTCCTACTTGATCCACTTCCGTATTCTTCGAGTGATATTTTATTTTATTTGTTATTTTAATTAATTAATTATTAGTTATTAGATTTAAATCCCAACCTTAATTGTCTTTCGTCTTAATTAATTAGTAAATAATTAAATTGATAATACGCCGTCCTTTGGGTTCGATAATCACTTTGTCGCTTGCTTAAGCTGCAACTGATATCCTTAATACTTAGGGATTAATTTTGCGTGCAAAGAAAGCACGTATCATTCGATAAGGCTCAAATAATGGGCGGACATGTTCGATAAGACTCAAATAATGGATAGACAAGCATAATTGACCATGCATAATTAGCGAACAAGTCTACAGTGGGTGTATGTAGTGGTATTCATGCATATTACATGCATACTTGACTTTTTTCCTCGGCGGACATGCATATTACATGCATACTTGACCATTTTCTTCAGCGGGCGCGCATATTTAGGCAATTACATAGGAAGACATGGATATATATAATCATTTTACTTAGCGGACATGCATTTTTAAAACCCTAAAACCGTAAAAACTCTAAAACCGATACATTATAACTCACAAATAAATTAACAGCAAGATTGAAAGAACAATTAAACCACTACATAAAATACAATGCAAACAGTGTTAGTATCTTACCTTGGCTCTAACTATGGATCCGTCGACAAAAACGGTGGGTAAATAGGGGAGCCGATCATCTTTTTATGCTCAAATAATTTTTGGAACAAGAGGAATGAAGTTTAAATCCACTGTGTCCAATTTTGTTGTTTGTTGGTGGTGTAGTTATTTAGTTTGTGGGGATAGGTGAGAGTTTAATGAAACAAAAATTTACATAAATGAACTGTTTGTGAACAGTGACTTAATTCCTAACATTCAGTCCATTAAATGCACTGTGTTTGAGTGACAGTGTTAGCTAATTAATGCATGTGTTTAATTTAAAATGCATATTATGTCCGCTTATTTTGATAACAATTTAAGAAAATTTTAAATGAAATTTGGTTGTCCGTCGAGATTTTATATTTCAAAATAATAGAATATAATTTGCTTGTCCCCCAAGAGTTTTTATTTTGTCCGCCGTGATTTTATATTTCAAAATATTATAATATAATTTGCTTGTCTGCCGAGAGTTTTTATTTAGGAAGTGATAACATTTTATAAATTTATTTATTCCTTTTGTACTTAATGTGTCATAAAAAAATCCACATCTAATTCTGATACATGGATTATTCAAGTGTACTTCGCATCTCATTTCCAATACTAAAGATGAGTCATTCAAATTAGATGTATTACAAAAGGTATGGCAAATTAGATGTTGGTCAACCATACAGGGCAATTTTTGGGATTTCCCTTTTTAGAATATGTTAAAAGAGGCTGCATGCAATAGTATCCACGATGTGATTCTGTACCAATGCTTTAAATAAACAATTTATTTAATTCTGATTATTTTGGATGTTATTTCATTTCCAAAATTTAACCTAGGATGCAGTATATTTTTTCTTATTTGTCTTGAATCATCAGGTATTGAATTGATTCTTGGAACTCGTGTTCTGTCTGCTGACGTGAAGTGGAAGACGTTGCTTGCTGTAGTAGGGGAAACTATAAGCTACAAATGTCTTATTGTTGCAACTGGTGCTTGGGTACGTATTAAGCCAAATTTTGACACATACTGTTATTATTTGCTTGAGAAGTAGTTTATGTATAGTCTCTTGATAATGATTATTCTGGGATTTGATTTTTGTGAATTTTCCTTGGATTAGGGCTACCCTAAAGATTTCTAAAGGTACAATATCTTGTTCATTGAGTCCCTGTTAGTAGGTATCGATGCACAACCAAGAGTGGATGTGCTCTTCCCACATAGGTTGCCTTTGGTATTATTCATTGATCCCAAAGACATTCCCAGTTAATTATATATCGAGCTTATGATGAACAATAAAACTCTAAAAATCTCATTTGAGGGGACATAGCTTTGGCAGATTGTTGCATGATTTAACTAACAAACATTATCCATTACTGAATTACAGGCCATGAAGCTTGAAGAATTTGGTGTAAATGGATCAGATGCTGCTAATGTGTGTTATTTACGAGACTTGGTTGATGCACAGAGATTTATTGGGCAAGGGTAGGGAACTACCAACCCTGTCTCAGGTAACCTGCTTGCCCTTCATCTGCAATATAATTTAGCCAATTTTCTACTGCTCGACTTATGTATAAACACCGATTGGTCATTCACAATGCTTGTGCTTATTGCATGAGTATGGCTTCGACATACAATCTCAAGATGCATGCGCCTGAGTACTGGCTACAGGGGTGGAGCTAGGACAAATTTTTAGCGGGTTTAGAAATAAAAGAAAACAAATACATGTAAACTCTATGTTCCTCCATTACAATTTTATTATATTCCATGTTTTGCAAGAATTTAAATTAAATAAGAAAACAAGATTTATATCGTAAACCTAATTTATATGAGACTATTTTGATCATAATTTATATTCGAATATTAAATAGTGCAATATAAAAGAATAATTTGCTAAAAAAATAATTAAAAATATTTCCAAATAATTGTCTAAAACTAAGAAAAATGTAGATGATTTTTTTTCATTGATTCAAAATGAGAAATTATAGAGTATGTGTAGTAAAAATATAAGCTATTTCATCTATTATAATACACAATCTAACATTTATTCATTCATTCTATTAAGACATCATAAATTACTACTACTTTTTACATTTATTCATTTATTCTAACAATTTTATTTATTTCTTTTTTGAATTATCAAATTCACCATTACTTTTAATTTACATTATATACTTAAAAAATAATTTTTCCTAAGTAATGTACCTACATACACGTGTAAAAATACTGAAAACTGAGGGAATACTATATATATTAATGAATCTTAGAAATTAAAACTGAGGTAACACTGTCTATTTATGGTAATGTAATGGATTTTAAAAATTAAAAATGAGAGAATACTATATATATAGTAATGGATCTTGGAAATTTTGCAACTTAATTCCCTATTACACCTACCATGTTTCATTGGTGTTTTCCTATATAAAAAAACTATACTCTACAAATGACCATTAAACTCTTGGGTGTTTCCCTATATAAAAAAACTATGCCCTACAAATGACCATTAAACTCTTGGGGCATGTATTGAATTTTGACTTTTGATACGTGACAAGTATTTAATTTGTGTAATAGAAGATGAAAAACCATTTTGTAACAGGTGATCTCATTTGAAAATTTTGGGGGCTAAAGCCCCCTCATAGCCATGGGAGGATACCCCTTGACTGGGTACATACTCTTCTTAAACTCATTTTAAAATTCCTAGTTTCTCAACTCTATTCTCTCCCTAGAGTATTGGGTAATTGGGGCGGCGGGGCTCCTAATGGCGGGGTACACCATTTTTTTAGAGTATTGGGTACTTACATTCTTTATTGCTCTGGTGATCGAGTTCTGGACAAATTTATAAGTCGTATATACTGAAATTGTGCTCATTTACTCAGGTTGAGGATAATGGCTCAGTTTCAAAAATCCGACATGGGAGACATTGGAAGACCATTTAAATTTTTCGAGGGTCTTTTTAATTCTTGTACCAGCCACTCACTGTTTGTAGAACTAGAAAGAATTCAGTTTTATCTATCTGCTGCATGGTATCTGTTGATGCTGCTGTTTCACTTCATCTCAATTTTTGCATATAAGTATATTTTTTCTTTCAAATCAGGAATATCATTATTCTTGCGAACTACGTGTTTTTCATTCTTATTATTGTAATCTTTATACCTGTTTTTACCCACAAGAAAATTTTCACTTCATTATACTGGGACACTGAAAAGTTAAAGCGTGGAAGACAATTATACTTTTTTTTTTCTCTATATAGTTTATTTTTTTGGAATATTATTACATTAGACGATTATGAACAGTAATTAAGGAAACAATCGAGTAGAGATTTTATGTTAAGATTCTCTCGTCTTGTTTAATCACTTGTTGTCGAATTTGAAAAAGTTTTGTTAATTAGTGTAGCTTGAACTCAAATTATCTTAAACTTGTTTTATTTATATTTCATTAATTAAACATAAAAAGTAATTTAAATCTTCGAATTAGATTTTCGGAAATATACGTGTTTTCGAATAATGTTTGAAAAAAAAAAGCAAAGGATAAAAGATAAAAGAACAATAAAAATATTAGGACAAAATTAGAAAATAAGTGCAGAAAAATTAAAAAAAAAAAAAAAGTACCCTTAGATATTAAATCAGAACCCCCAATCATGCGGAGGCAGGTTGTACTGAAGAAACGGATATGCTCCAAATTCTAACCCACCCGGCACTTGGGGCATAGATTAAAAATTGGGTGTACTACCTCCAAATTGATGGGTCATTAAATTGGGCATCATCATGGAATTATGAAAACTAGGGTGGTGAATTGGGGGATAAACATTAAAAGTAACATGAGATGGATCAATGAAATTACAAGAATAATTGGGTGTACTACCTCCAAATTCATTGTAATTCATCAAATTGGGCATCATCATGGAATTATGGTGGTGAATTACATGAGATGGATCAATGAAATTGGAAGAAGCAAGAATTCTATTAGTTTTAAGTAATTGAATTCTTGAATCCACCTGAGAGATTTTATGCCTCAAAAACAAATTCAAGTGAAGTAAATCCCCATTCGGAATATTGAGGTTTTGGAGGGAAGTGGGGTAGATGGCTTCCATGCGCTTCTTGTGAAGTTTTTTGAGTTCGTTTTGCTTCTCGGACATCTTGTCGGAAAAGTATGTAGAGATGTCGGATTTCTTGATGTTGGGATTATCTCGCTTGATGTAGTAGTTGCTGATGTCTTCATGGAACTCGCTGTAATCTTTTGAAGGCCATAATTGAGGGCTTTCATCTTCCGCAGGATAATACAGTATCATGAATGCATCCACACCGCAGAGTATGGTGAATTCCTCAAGTTTTCGCATCAAACTATCTTTTCGTCTGTTGAAACTGATGTTTCTTGAACTCTCTTTGCTTATGAATTCCAACTTCACCTTTGCCCTACCCATGTATATGTATATGTATATGTATATGTATTTGGAGAGCGATGTATGATGAATCAATAAAAAAAAGAGTATATCAATTATATACTATTATATTACATGGAGACGTAGGGCAACACTTCAAAATAGTATGAACGGGCCGAGTGGAATTTGTGGATTTTTTCAACGATTCTTTACTTAAATAATCTGTCATTTCCATAAATATTGAGAATGGTAAGATTTAAAAAAAAATAAACAAGATTTCATTGATAACCTTTTTAGAGAGATAAATTATTGCTATTTAAATAAAAATATTCTTGTATTAAATGTTATATCTTTATTTAAAAGGTAACACTATAAAAAAACTGTTTTTTATCAACGGAATATTCCGTCGGTTAAAGCCTTAATTTCATTGTTAAATTAGTTTACCAACGTATTAGCAATAGAATCTGTTGGTAAAGTGGTGGTTGCTAAATTTTTAGCAACGAAAAATCAATTCCGTAATTCGTTGCTAATAATTTCGTTGGTAATTTATATAATAATTCACTTGGTAATCTTTTGGTAAAATAGAGAATAAATCAATTGCATTCCGTTTGCTAAAACAAAAATGTCATTTTTGTTGTTGCTAATTCATTGCTAATTACCATTGGATTGAATTCCGTTTACCATAAGATTGAATTCCGTTGGTAAATTCTGTTGTTAAAAATAGTTTTTTTGTAGCGTAAATTTTAAATAAATATAATATAAATTATATTATTTAAATAAATATGATTAAATAAAATTCATAACTATTAATTAAATCTATAAAATATCTTATAATATATAAATTATGAATCTAATTAGTGCATCAATCTTAACTGTTAGATTAAATTTTAAGAGTAATTTAATTTTCACCATCAAATAAAATAAAATAATTAAAATTTTAAAAAGTAATTACTCATTACACCTTATTTTTAACTCATTAACCCAAGTACATCGTGAATCACCCATAATTTATATAACTTAAGTATATTAAATTATAAATATACCAGATAAATAATATATATAGGTACCCCTCATTAGCTCTTTAGTTCTTTTGTAAATCTTCCAAGTAAAATTTTCTTTATTATTTGGGGTATTTTAAATTTTTTCTTATTTAAGCTATTTTTATTCTCAACTCTCCCCTTATTACATTTCATTACTTTCTCTCAATTTTCATTTCTTTTACTACATGTTATTTTAAATTTTTTTTATTATTTACCATATAGTTGATAATCATAGTCCATAGCGGTAAATTTGATGATATGTAAAAGTGAAAAAAATAAATTAACAATTTTATATACTGAAAAGATGAAAAGACGCATGTATAGTACAAATTTAGTCCGTATTGTAATATTACTATTTAATAAACCTTATTATTTAGGGATTATCCTTTCCACAGGGTTAAAGAAGTGAATCAAAAAATGATGGGTTATCATATTCATTCTTAAAAATAAAATTTAGAGCTCGAGAATGACAATGAAATGAAATGAAAATGAAAAAACATATAAATACACGCATACATCTTCACATACAGATATAACTCAACTTTGAATTAGTGTATGTATAATTTTTTAATAAGTTAATAACTTTTGTATGTTTAGTTTTTTATTAAAAAAATTAATAAAAAATTTGCTAACAGAGAAGAGTGAGGCTTGCGTGCGCCCAGGCGCACGGGAACACATTCCGTGTGCCTTTAGAAATTTAATATTATGGGTAAGGGTACATTGCTTTGGTCTAAAGGGTATACACTTTAATTAATAAAAGATACACTGTTTTGTTCTAAAGGTATAACTTTTCATTAATATTTTTTTCTTTAGAAAATAAAGGGTACACATTTTTATATTAAAGGGTATACAATTTAACACAAAATTCTGAAGTCGCACGGAGTATTGTCCATGCGCCCAGATACACACAATAATTTTCTTTAGAAAATAAAGTGTACACATATGTATACTAAAGAATATACAATTTAACACAAAATTCTAAAGGCGCAAGGAATGTGGTCCGTGCGCCCGAGTGCACATGAGTTTTTGCCAACAGAGAATAAATAGAAAATTTATTTATAGATAAATGATAATTTTAGATTTTTTTCTTATATTTCTAATTAAGATTTTACTTTGATTTTATCACATTTATATTTAAACATTTGTATTTATCTACATTAAATTTTAATTAATAATTAATTTTGATTTGATTACATCTATATCTTTATCTTTATATATATAAAAGTAGAATAAATCAAATCATGGTCAACTATTTTAAAAACAAATCTCAGCCACCCATTAAAATAATTTTATAATTATATTATTTTATTATTATTATATATATAAAAACAGAATAAATCCAATCCTGACCATCTATTTTAAAAACAAATCTCAACCACCCATTAAAATAATTTTATAATTATAATTATGACATTTTCAAATTTCAAATTAGGAAATAGTTTAGTATCTAAAACAAATTTTAGTCACCAATTAAAATAATTATAATTATGACATTTTCAAATTAGGAAATAAGATTTTATTTATTAAAATATTAATAATATCCATTGACCAATCAAATTGTGAGTTATATATGAGGCTTCCTCAACCTTCACCTATATAAAGAGCCCTCTTCCATTCATTTCAAACACAAAGAGAATGATTCTCTAAGAAGATCAAAGACTTCAGAATTGTCTGAATAGTTCTTCGAATTCTTCAATGAGAATCAACTCAAGAACGGATTTAGGTTCTAAACCGCCCGAATCAAGCATTCTACAGTAAAAATTTTTGAACGGCCTATAATCTGGTTCTAAACCGACCAAATTAAGCATTCTAAAGTAAAAAATTACAGTAAAAAATTTGAACGACCTATAAATCTGGGATTCAGTTGATAAACTAATCAGCTTATAATCTGAGATTCAGGTGATAAACTACCCGAATTTAAGTATTTTTAAGTCGAACACTCATTAAAATAATTAAATAAATATAATTATGATTTTTTCAAATTAGGAAATAAGATATTATTTATCAAAAAATTAATAATATTAAATATAAATTCAATCTTAGTCATCTATTATTCAAAACAAATCTAAAAAAAAATCCAATCATGATCATCTATTTCTCAAACAAATCTCAGTCACCCATTGAAATAATTAAATTAAGTAATCCTAATTATTACTTTTTTAAATCAGGAAATAATTAAATAATTATAATAAATTGGTCATCTATTTCTCAAAAAAATCTCAGAATTAAATAATCCTAATTATAACTTTTTCAAGAAAATAATTATATAATAAATAATTAAACAATTATAATAAATCCAATTCTGGCTCTAACCATCTATTTTTCAAACAAATTTCAGCTATTCAATAAAATAATTAAATTAAATAATTGTAATTATGATTTTTTCAAATTAGAAAATAATTTAATTCAATCTAAAATAAATTCAATTTTGGCCATTTATTTATTAAATAAATCTTAGTCACCTCTCAACCCCATTAAAATCAATCCAATCATGCTAATTCATAATAAATCCAATCCTGCCAATTTATTTTTCAAACAAATCTCAGCCACCCAATAAATAATTAAATAATTATAATTATGACTTTTTAAATTAGATAATAATATATTATTTATTAAAAATTAATAATAATCCCCTCTGTCCCACGTATTTTTTACTCATCTCATTAATGGAAAAAATACATATATATTTTATTACCTACTTTTTACAATTCATACAATTTTATTCATCATTACAATATTTTAATTACTTTTTTACAATTTATTCATCATTCCCAACAACTTTATTTACTTTTTCATTTTAAATAACAAATTTATCCCTACTTTTATATATTAAAATAATAACACGTCTTAATCTACATGGCTGTACAAATGGGTAAAAATACTCAGGACGGAGAGAGTATTAAAAATAAATCAAATCCTAATCATCTATTTTTCAAAATAAATTTCAACCATCTATTAAAATAATTAAATAATCGTAATTATAATTTTTTCAAATTATGAAATAATTTATTATATTTCCAAAAGATTTAGGGTTTTAGGGTTTAGGGATTTAGGGGTGTAGGAGTTTAGGGTTTTAGGGTTTATCTTAAACAAATCTCAGTCACCCATAAAATAATTAAATAATTATAATTATGACTTTTCAATTAGAAAATAAAATATTATTTATTAAAAAATAATAATAATTTAGGAAATAAGATATTATTTATTAAAAAATTAATAATATTAATCCAATCATGACCATTTATTTCTTAAACAAATCTCATTCACTCATTAAAATAATTATAATCATGACTTTTTCAAATTAAGGAATAAGATATTATTATTTATTAAAAAAATTAATAATATTAATTCAATCCAGATCATCTATTAGCCACCCATTAAAATAATTATTTAATTTAATATTTTCAAAGGGTTTAGGGTTTTTGAGGTTTAAGGTTTAGGGTTAATTTTAGGGTTTTAGGAGTTATGACATAATATTTTCAAATGGTCAAATCCTAATTATTTATTTTTTAAACAAATCTCAACCTTCTCAAACAAATCTCAACCACCCATTAAAATAATTAAATAATTATAATTATAACTTTTTTAAATTAGAAATAAGATATTATTTATTAAAAAATTAATAATATTAATCATATCCTGACCATCTATTTCTTAAACAAATCTCAGCCACCTATTAAAATAGTTAAATAATTAAAATTATGGCTTTTTTAAATTAAAAAATAAGATACTATTTATTAAAAAAATTAATAATATTAATTTAATCCTAACCAAGCCATTCATTAAAATAATTATTTAATTTAATATTTTCAAAGGGCTTAGGGTTAAGTTATTAAACGAATCTCAACCACCTATTAAAATAATTAATTAATTATAATTATGGTTTTTTCAATTTAAGAAATAAGATATTATTTATTAAAAAAACTAATAATATTAATCCAATACCAAGTCATCCATTAAAATAATTATTTAATTTAATGTTTCCAAAGAATTTAGGGTTTAGGGTTTTAGGGTTGATTTTAGGGGTTTAGATTTTAGGGTTGATTTTAGGGGTTTAGGGTTTAGGGTTTTAGAATTTGTGGCATAATGTTTCTAGAGGGTCAAATCCTGATCACCTATCAGCAACACATTAGAATAATTATTTAATTTTATATTTCCAAAGGTCGAGGGTTTAAGGTTTTATTATTATGACATAATGTTTCTAGGGGGCCTAATCCTGACCATCTATGTTTTAAACAAATTTTAATCACCCAAAATAAATCCAATAATGGTCATATACTTTCAAACAAATCTCAGTCACCTATTAAAATAATTAAATAATTATAATTATGACTTTTTAAATTAAAAAATAAGATATTATTTATTAAAAAATTAATAATAAATTAGAAAAGAAGATATTAAATCCAATCCTGATCACTCCTTACCCCTCCCTTATTAACCCCATCCCTACCACCCCACCCTAAAAACCAACCCAACCCCCAATTCCACACCCCCTCCTCTTTCACTATCATTTATTTATTATTATATTTTTAAAAAATTATTATATATTTTATTTTATACTGATATTTTTTTTAATTTTTAACTTCAGTTATTTTAATTATTTATTTTCTTTTTTATTACAAATTATTATTATTATTATATATAAAAAAATCTTTTCACGTATTATTACGCTTTCATATTTTGCCTTGTAAAATTATTTTAGGATCGATAGTGTTGGGAAAGTAACTATTTTACTAAGGTCTCACTCAAAATCTTACAATATAATTTTACACTCACACTCAAGATTCAGTAACTCTCTGCTTTCTTACACTTTTTTTACACTAACCACTCACTAAGTATATTTTTTGCTTACCACTAATGACAGCATATATACCTATTTATAGTAAACATCCGACTTAGTTGGACAATTCTACACAATTCCACTATTCTAGAATGTTGTAGTGTCCACCGCTACCAACTATCTTTCACTACTTTCCCGAAGATTCTAGCACAACAACTCTCACTCCATCTTTCTGTAATTATCTAGACAATTCTATAAAGTCGGTGTTGATCATCTTCAACATGCCTCAAATCAAGTTACACGTGTGAATTCTTTATATTTTAATAAATTTTTTTTAAAATTTAAATTGTGCTGGCTGTAACTCCAGTTTATTTATATATATACACTTGACCGTACCAAATTAGGAGGCACAAAAAAATATAAAAGTAAAATATCATTAAAAAATATTGCAAAAAACTAAATAAATAAAAATAAAATTGGACTGACCCGTGGGCAGCCCAATGGAAGCTCAACCCGTAAGCGACTAAATCCGCAAATGGTCCGCCCCACTTGAGCCCACTAAAGAGCGGGTTGTGGGACAAACTTCAAAGAGAATATTGGTAATTTATCAAAAATAAAATTAAAAAATAAAGAAGATTTCATATTACAGCTACACATATTAGAAGGCTTAATAATAGGAAGAATTACACTTTTGGTCCCGTAAGAATTGCTCAATGCCAAAAAGGTTCCAAAATTGACTGATTTAATCCCATATGAATTTTTCATCAAAATCTGTTAATAGTTAATGAAATATTCTGAACCGTTAGCAAGACCAAAATGACAAATTGTAGATTTGATTCCATAATTTGCAAAAATAATTCTCAAAGAAAACTAATACAATGTTTATTGAGAGAGAAAATAGAGGGGAATTGTCGTAATTGACTATGTCTATGTTGAGAGACAGAAAATAATATAAATTTGATAGTTTATAATAATATAAGTTAATTTGGGATGAAATTTTTCGAAAAATTATGATTATAAAATTCTTATAAGACCAAAACAATTAGCTATAGAACTAGTAAATTCTTACATGACTAAAATTAAACTGAAGAAATTCTTATGGGATCAAATATGACATTTTCCCCTTAATAATATATAGTGAGGGTTAGGAAAGTGTATATGTAAAAATCTATATGGAGATGGGTACATAATTAAATTTTAATTAGTTAAAAAATTAATTGAAAATTTGTTAAAAATTTACTAATAGACTGCATAAATTTTATTCATCATATACTATATTTTATTAATAAAGTTAACTATTTCTTAAATATAAATAGATGGGTGGGTGTATTTTTTAAATATAAATGAGTGAGACTTTTATACATCCGAATACACGAATCTAATTATATGCACCAGAATATACCTAAAAAAACGGGTCATTTAAAGAAGGAAAAACATTAGGGATCCATTACTCCATCGCGTACAGCTTCATTAATTTCTTTCAAATCTTTCCTATCACAACAAAATTCATCGCTGATTTTCTTTCAAATCTTTCCTATCTCAACAAAATTCGTCGCTGATTGTGATTGAAATACAGATTGAAGAGTTCTTCGATTGAAATTATCAATCACTGATTTATAATTTAGCGTTTGAACTACAGATCGAAGAGTTCTTCAATTAAAATTATCGGTTGCTGATTGATAATTCTTGCGTGAGTAAAGGGTGGAAATGGCCATGGAGATGCGAATGTACACGTCGTCTATCTTTGTCCCCCGCCGCATCGGAGTGAGTCGACTCGCGAACTATCAACAATGGGAACAAATTTTAAAGCTTCACTTTTTTTGGGTTTTTAGTTTTTTTTTTGGAGCTTAAATTTTAGTTTGGGTTTTTAGTTTTTATTGCCCGTTCTCTATCTCTGTTTTATGAGTTTAATTTTTTTTTGGTTAATTGAGATTCAAGTTTGATTTTGTATGTGGGAGATTGATTAATGTTGAGAGAAGGCTTCCTCTCTATAAACCCATTCATTTGTGGCTTGGATTCGAAGTTTATGAGATCACAATCCATATGGGAGGTGAACAAGCTGCCATTGAAGGTGGCGGAGAAGGAAAAAAACAGAGGAGGTTGATCAATGGAGGAAATTGGAGAGGATGAACTGTAGGTAAGATCAAAGACAAGAGAACTTGAATTACTGGAAGTTCTTGAAATGGTTTCATGACTGTAGTTCTCAGCAAAGGCATGATCATTGACAAGGTGCTGGCGGATGAGCTCCAAAGCAGAGTTTTCACCAGAGGAGGCCATGAATGGAGGAGAGAGAAAGTGGTGGATGAGAGAGAGGGGGAGAAGTTTTTCTTTGTAGGATTGAAAAGTGTTGATAGTCGTTGAGCGGAAAAATGGGAGTGAAGGAGTTTACTTGATGATTCAAACTTCTAGACTTGTGGTTTCTAAAATAACTTTATGCATACAATTATATATTGGATTTTGAAATGAGAATTTGGATCAAGTAAAACTTTGATGTTCATGTATTCTTCTATGCATCCAAGCATAGTAAGATTTTTTTCTCTTAATAGAATTATATACATAAAGACCTTTTAAAAACTTTATTGAATGTCATGTATCATTTACTATTTAGTATTATACTCTTTAATATAAAATTATATACTCTTTATACCATGTCATTATACCTTAACAATAAAATTGAAACATTGTGTCAACAATTGATGTTCTAAACTCAATACCCTTTACTCATCAATAATACTCCATCCATCTCAGGTTAAGAGGATCAGAGACTTTATGTTAAACATAAGGTCTCTGACCCTCATTACTTGGGACGGATGGAGTATACTATTTACTCATTAACAATATACTCTTTGCACCATGTCATGATACCTAAACTACATAAACTCGAAATACTGTAAATAAACTTCATATCCTTTACATGACCACAATGTACCATTTAATTATCAATACTATTCCCTTTTCAAATATACCCTTTATATAACACAATGTACTTTTTACTTATCAATAATATACATTTTATAGTTTTTCATAATGTCATAATACTTTAACAACATAAACTAGAAACACTGTAAACTTCATACTCTTTACATGACCACAATGTACCTTTTCTCATTAACAATATACTCTCTACTCATAAGCGATATACCCTTTGCATTATGCCATAATATCTTAACATCATAAACTCGAAACACTGTAAAATCCATACCTTTCACATGACTACAATGTACCCTTTATTCACCAACAATATACTCTTTGCACCATGGCATACACTTTACATAACCACAACGTATCATTTACTCATCAACAATTTACTCTTTGCAGTGAGCAAAATTACACTGATTAAATTCAAATACAAATTAGCAAAATGTAAATGAATGACCAAAAAAGTAGGATATTTCCTTCACTTACAAAACAAAAATTGTCTCTATATACTACTTTAACATACTGGTCATATACTAATCATCCACATAATGTATCAAAAAACTATAGCAGCAACAAACACCATCACATATGCCTCTTTTATTATTTAACTTTATCCAATTTTTTCCATTTCTCCTCAGCACCCAGTCCTTTTCTTCACTTCAATAGCCTTTAACCTACAGTAGTTATAATCTCTGTTAACCATCATGTAAATAAAAAGAAACATTACAATACTTAGCATATGACAATGCAACAAGCCCTCATGACAAAATTAGAGAACAACGCATAATTAGATATCAAATCTAAAGTGATGAATTGCTTTAAATTAGAAGACTAAATATAGAGATCATAACAACACTAAATGAACAATGAAATATCTGTGCTAGATTGGGTACTTATTTCTAACATTTACCATATATCTCTAGAATCTTTTAGAGAGTTCTTCAAAATAGAATCATAGATTTCTGAGTTAACGTTTTTAATATGTTTATTACACATAATAAGATGGTATCATGATGCATCATTCAAAAGGAATGTAAAATTCAAACAGAGAGATGTTCCATCTAAATTGAAAGTTTGAAGATGCTTTCTTTTACTTTGTTTCTCATTCATTTTTTCTTGAAATTCAACCATTTCATAATTCTATCGCAGCGCGGATCGAAATACCAAAAACTATAATTATTTTATGAAAATTACATCACTATTAGAATAAACCCTTCTTCTACCATCATCCTCTTACCAACTTCATTTCACTTATTGTTAACATTAAAAATTGAAAACGTAAATCTCAAAGAAAAAAAAGAGGTAAATGAAACTCTTAAATGTAATACGTGGATTAATTTGTATAGATGATTTTGTTACCAGTGCACTGAATTAGACTTTAGACTATACATATCATAACATCACTAAGAGGAAAAGGGGAAAAAAAACCAATAGGAAACCCTAGAATCACAAAATCAGCAATAATCATAACTTGTTATTAGACAAAACTATAAAAATTGCAATAAAAGCACTCGACTCACTTCAATCAGCACCAATTGAAATTCACTAGGATTTCTAGTAAGATGATATAATTAAGACATAAAAAATACCTTGCAATTGTAGACCCAGTAGCAATTCTACAGCCGATATTTTTACTCGACGGGATCATCGTATACATCGTTGTTAAACGGCGGTGAGCAATTGTCGAAGAATCGAGAAGAGAAGACAACCCATAGTATGCTGAAAATTAGGATTTTTTTCTTTATATATTCCGGGTCGAGTCATTAATATGGATAAGATCGAGTTTGGCTGAAAATTAGGATTTTTTTCTTTATATATTCCGGGTCGAGTCATTAATATGGATAAGATCAAGTTTGGGCGCACGTGGTGTAGATCCGTGTGCTCGGGGACACAACAACTTTTGCCAATATAAATAGATGAGCGTCCGTACACCCGTGTACATGATAATTTGTTAATAAATCATCTACAAAATTCTCAATACATTAATGTTATGATAAAAACTTTTATGAGATAAATGAACAACACTTGTCTTTTTCTCGTTTTTTTTTTCTTTTTCTTATTAAAATTGTTTCAGATATTTTATTTCTCATGAATAAAATACTTGTAGAATTAAAATACCACCATTTAATGAATTTATTTCAGAAAAAAACATTTGAAGGGGCCATTACATAGGTAAAATTAAAATAATTAATTTTAAAATAGTTGACAACATTAAAGAAATTAACGAGATTTTGTAATTTGTATAATACAAGGAGTGTCATACATAAAACAAAGTATTTATGTAATACAAAGGATAACATAGTTTATAGTAATTTGTAATTACATAAAAATGTAATACTAATAAAGATGGTATAAGAATAAAAATGAATTTAAGGAACAACAGTGATTCCCTGGCTGTGGATGACTGCAAAATCTATCTTCCATTTAGAGCAGCAAATTGAGCAAACATTGCTGTTCCAGAATGCTCCTCAACTTGAACCTCAGCAGGAATGCTAGTCTCCTCATTTGCTGGTGTTGTTGGCTTGTTACCCTCGGCGGAATCACCTCGTCCCTCGTTAACGAGCGGAGGTGGTTCCGCCTTATTGTCATCGTCGGTCTTCCCCTGAACCCACGATTCTTGCAGCTGCAACGCGTGCTCTAAGTTCCACAAGACGTCGCCCATTGTAGGCCTATCCACCCCATACTCAGCCAAGCATTTCTCAGCAGCTTCAGCAAACTTGGTCATTGATTCAGGGCTGATGTTTCCCACTAGGGTTGGATCAATGATTTTATCGAGCAGGCCCTTTCGTTTCCACTGCATTGCCCATTCGGCTAAGTTCACTTGCTCCCTAGGCAAAGATGGGTTGATGGCTGGTCGAGCGCATAACGCTTCTAGTAAAACCACCCCAAATGAGTACACATCTGATTTATCTGTTAGTTGCTGCTTCCTAAAGTACTCTGGATCAAGATATCCGAAACTGCCCTTCACAGCCGTGCTAACGTGAGTTTGCTCGGTTGTTGGTGCATCTTTGGAGAGCCCGAAATCTGCCATTTTAGCAACAAAGTTCTCATCCAACAAGATGTTGGTGGTTTTCACATCACGATGAATGATTCCCTGGGCTGCTCCAGTGTGTAGGTAATGTAGCCCTCGGGCAGCTCCGATGCAGATTTCCAGCCTCTGTTTCCATGGCATTGAAGGCATCTCCTTTCCGTAGAGATGATCTCTGAGTGGTCCATTGGCCATGAACTCATAAACAAGAATCATCTCCGCATTCTCATCACAGTAACCAATCAAAGATACGAGGTGGCGATGCCTGAGCTTAGACAGGATCTGAATCTCAGTTTGGAACTCGTGGATACCTTGTTCGGATTGAGGGTTGCCTCGTTTCACAGCCACTTTCTGACCATCATCAAGATCTCCAAGATAAACATTGCCAAAGCCACCAACGCCGATGATGGCATTGGGATCCCAATCATTAGTGGCGTCCTGTAGCTCTGCAAACGAGAAGTATCGTCCTAATCCCATAGTCGATGAGAAGACTTGGCTCTTTCGTGATCCTAGAGAAGTTTTGCCTGATGACATAAAGCTGGTATCTCCAGCATGAATTGGTAATAACCAAGAAGAGAAACTGTTTCTCTTTTGCCAATCTTGAGGCCTCTTCTTCCACTTTACAGCCATTGCACCCAATCCAATGAAGGCTCCAAACATCATGGCGAATCCCACAGCTGCTACTGTTCCATTCACAGTATTGCCATCCACTCTTTCACCATTGACACCAAACTCTCCATCTAAGCTACCCACTGAATTGTTCATCTTGAACACCTCAATGCCATTGAGAAGGGCATTTTTGGTACCCGCAGCTTCATTCATTGGCCCTACTTGTACTGTCAATGGATTTAAGCCTGAAACCATGGTTGAGTTCACCACAAAATCAGCAAAATATGCTGCAGACAAGCCACCGGCTACCGTGGTCAAATCGAGCCCGGTAATGGAAGATTTTCCATTGATGTACACGTTGAAGTAGAGATCATTCACAGATTTGCTCACAATATCAGCAAAGTGCAAACGAACAAGATATTGGAATGATGTATCGACGCTCATTTTCCAAGTGATGTTGAAACTAGGAACCTGCACCGGAATCATTGCTGAAAATCAGATAAGAAAAAGAAATTTTCAGCGAGGAATTTCATCATCCAGTTGGTGGCTAACCTGAACATTGGCATCCGCCATTTGGGTGGCGGTGGAGTACACCAAAGGCGGCGCAATTAGCGGCGATTCCCCTTCAGGATAGGTGATCACATTCGGCTGAACGGAGGCAGTGTTGCCCATAAATTTGGGGTCGAGGTAGGGCTGATCGGGTTCCCAGTTTCTTCCGAGTGTATCATTCTGAGGGGTGATTGTCGGCCCTCCGGCATTGATCCGGTACACCGTCTGATACGCGATGTTGGAAAGGCCCGAGAAATCGCCCTTGGGGAAAACAGCGGTGGCTACGTCGCCGAGAATGATATCCGGCGCCGACACAAATTCGATCCCATTGATGAATGCCACGCTACCAGGAAGCGGCAAAAAGGTAACCGAAAATCGCTCGGTTGTGCAATTGACGAGGAATTCTTTCATCGACCAAGAGGCATTTGCCGAGTTCTCGAATTGGTGGATCAGTACGAGTTTGGTGGTTTTAACCTCAAATTTCGCCTTCTTCAAATCCTTCTCGTTGTTCTGTATCGGTGCGAAATGGAGGCGGATCCAATGCCACCCGGGTCGGGTCACGTGGAACGTGTACGTGGCTTCAGACTCGAATACGTTCGCGGAATTGTAAATCGGCGATGGGAAGGTTGGATCGGGAGCTGCGGCGGCGACTTGGATGGTACGGCCGGTGTAGGCTAAGAACTTGCTGGTTTCTTGATCGCCGAGGAAAACTTGATTGGCCGAGATGGTGGTGGAGGAAGAATTACCGCAGTCGAGGAGGAAGTTATCCGGCGGGGTAAAAGAGTCGGATTTTGCAGGAGCGTTAAGAAGAGCGGCGGATGTGAGAAGGAAAAGATTTGAGGAGGAGAAAAGAAGAACCAGGAGGGGGGCAAGGGGGCGGCATAGGCGGAGCCGCCTTGGAGGTGTGTCGTCCATGTCTCCAATGCTCCTCCTGGCGAGAAGGAGGATAGGGTGATATGAGAGAAGGATGAGAAAGAAAATAGGAGCTAGTGATGGTTCCTCCAAAATATTAACTCTCTGCTTTTGGCGGAATTTGATGTTCGCGTCTCAACTCATTTTCTCAATCCGAGGTTGTCGGACTATCGATGGAAATGTTGTATTCTCTTCTTTATTACACCACGATTAACTGCTATTTTATTATGTACAATTTTTATTACTAGTAGTATTGTAGGGTGGATGCGGTCCTCCTCGTCGATGCTCTGGCGACGACAACCGGAGAGACGATGAGGACGACGAACATGACCGCATCCGTCTAACAAGTATTATATATGTATTCATATTTGCGATCATAAAAAAACAACCAATTTTGATTGTCACTTCACTTTCTATCGTTCATATTTAAAAATGATTGTTATTACTATTTCTTAATTGATATACGGTATACCACCCCTTTAATAACTTAATTATTCAAGTGTCCATAATAACTCGGAGTGTTTAAACAAGAATAACAGCATTTATTAAAAAGAGTTATAACTCATCAATCATCATTCCAAACAAATTAATACTCCATTTCACGAATTAAAAATAGTAAAATTCAAATATACACCTCTTATAAAAATCTGAAAATTTTGGGGTCGCATCCCTCACTTGCCACTTGGTTCCTCCAATAATAGCTGTAATATGTACGTACCCCAATATTCAATCATCGCTAATGCATTGTCAATTTTAAATACAAGTACATGAAAAACAAACATGTTACTTATTAGAGGTATTATATCCCCATGCCAAACGGGCCGAATGCCCAACAAGCTAGTTTGTCACAAACAAAATGTCCAACTACGGAGAGGCCTAAGATCAGGAAGAAATGGTAACTTGTGGGTTGATGGTGGTCTAGAGGATAGCCCAAGCCCAAGAAATATTCGAGGAATAACCGAGAAGAGGCCCAAGAGACAAGCCCATCATCGTGAGCCGAAAAGCCCCAGAGGACAAAATCAAGAAAGGGCCGAAGAGCAGGAAATCCACCAGGGGAATAGACGGTCGAGACATCTCGGCGGGACACCTCGGTTCCGAAGCTAAAGGGGACGTTCAGAGACTCAGAGGGATAGCATGGCCTCGGAAACCTATCCATCCGATGGTCGAAGGAATTATCATACCTGTAGGGCAAAGTACAGACATTATTGGGAGAACGGCTAGAAGTGGCAGGCTAAAGGACAAAAATAACGGTAAGAATGGATGTCTTAGACAACACTCCCAACTAGAAGACAACACACGGCGGGTACATCTCTCTTCATTCGCTAATAGGGAGCAAGCAAAGGACAAAAGGAGACCTGCTACACTCTGCAAGACATTTGGCAGCTCCCTGCACCAGCCCCAAAGTCGTCATGAGTACCGGCCAGCTCCCATTTATGACTACAATCGTTAGAGTTTATTGGTAGTATAAATAGCTTCTCTCACAAGAGAGAGACAGGTTACTGATTCTCATACTTGACATTACACTTGTAATTCGGATGATTTTATGAGTGTTGTTCTTGATGAGAGTAATAAAATCGGTTAACGTTTTTGGTCGGATCCCCATCTCTCACTTGTTTATTGATTTATTATGTTTAATTGTGATCATTCTTAGTTCAGTTATACAACCTTCTCTTCTTCCTTAATCCTAAAATTAACTAGCTAAGAACACACATCAACATTACTTAAGCTACATAGGTGATATAATAGCAAGATATATAGTTGTATTATTAGCACAAATTTGAAAAGTAATTGCAGTACATGCTTGTTCCTCTTGTTACTTAAAATTTTAGAGTTAGTCTCTTGTAAACCAGGTTTACATCACAAACCATTGTAAATCCTGTTTTTTCCTTTAATTTAAATCCCTAACAATACATTGATAATAGAATTGGAAGGGGGAAGGCTTAGAGTGATAAAAAAATTAGGATTTACATAATAAGTTATGTAAACTAGGTTTATATAGGGGTGGCAATTTTCGACAAGACACGATAGCACGACCCGATAATTGCGGGTTAGTGTTTGACCTTATTGGGTTCGTGTCAACCCAATAAGGACACGAAAATTTCGTGTCGAGTTCGTGTCAACCCGTTAAGCACGATTAATATTAACAAATGACTCATTAACCTGTTAACAACTCAATAATCTGTTAAGAACCCAATATAAATATAAAATTAGAAAAATATATAATAAAAATATTTAATAATAATTTTAAAATATATTAATTTAAAAATTTATTTATTTTAATTAGTATTTTTTATTTTTTATTTTCTTATCGTGTTGTTATCGTGTCGTGTCGTGTCACCCATTATTTTTCGTGTTTGTATCTTGTTAGAACGAATTCTTATCGTGTCGTGTTCGGATTTGCCCTTATCGTGTCATGTCACTATCGTGTCGACACGAAACCCAGCCCGTTAGCACGAATTGCCACCCCTAGGTTTATACGAGTGTTTATAACTTTTATGTATTTATTTCTACTTTGCTTATTGTAGGGTGCTGCGTAAATAAGTTGGGCCTAACTAGTATTTAATATCAATAAACCGGCTTACAAAGATGGGCTAATAAGCCCATACTTATCTTTTTTAAATGGGCCAGTTCACTCAAACGGGCTCACTTTCAAGTTTGAACTATAAAAATTTATCTCTTTCTTGCTCATCAAGCCGAAGTAACAATTTTAGTCTGCAAAAGATATTAAAGTGAACAATTAGGCGAAAAAAAGGAAGGAAGGAAGGAAATCGACGATGTCTACGGAGAATGATGATGCCGTCCGCCGCAAATCGGCGTCTGCAGAATACCAGAAAAAGCTTCTAAACCACAAAGAACTCGAGTCCCGCGTTCGATCTGGTTTCGCTTCATCTTAAACCCTAAATTTTTTGCATCTGTTTACTTAATTTATGATTGAGGCACAGTCTTGTTGACTTATGCTTGTTTGTTCTCCTTTATATTTTCTATGTAGTAGGAAGGTTTTCCTGAAATTTTCACGTGTTTCTATTTATCGGGTCTTTAATTAAAGAGAGAATTTCGTTTTTCTTTCTTTCTAGGGTTTTTAGTGATAGCTGAATGGTGCTTGTACGACCTGGGTCGATGCTTTAGGTTTTATTTTATGTTCGGCTGTTCGCTACTACTGCTTGTAAATTGTAGCTTTTGTAAGAAATATTCTCCTAAGTCATACCTTCACTCGGTCAGTTCATTACCACTATATTAGCCCAGTGCCTCAATGCAGATCCATTAAGTTATTTATTGGTTCATTGCCAGTGTTTTGTTGACCCCAGAGTTTAAATTAATCATATATAGCCTTTTTGTATAGTTCCTTAATTCTAATTTTCAGTGAAGTTATTTCTTATGTGTATGTCTTGAATTTTATCCATAGTATTTACTGATTATCTCTGATAAATATTGTCCCTGCTATAGCGCTTCTGCATATATGTCTGGCCTTTTCTTTATTATTAAAGGAAAATATGTTGATTGAATAGTGAGGGAGAGTTTAAGAGCTACAAAGAAGGAGTATGCTAAAACAGAAGATGATTTGAAGTCTCTTCAGAGCGTTGGGCAGATCATAGGCGAAGTTCTCAGGCCCCTTGATAACGAACGCTGTAAGACATCTATTAAATTATCTTTGTATTTTCATTATGTGTATATTCCGAGAGTTCCTTGATCTGCTCCCCTCATTTCCATCTTATACGTGGATCTGAGCAATTGCATTTGGAAATTATAAATTTAGCTTGCTTGTTAGAAGGAATTTGTAGATATTGCAATCATAGAAGGTCATGTTTAGGTTGATCTAGAAAACAACATTTTAGATCTGTATAAATGGTTTTCATAAATTATTTTATTCTTGGTACAGGTTAGGTTGGTACTTTTCTATGTTTTCCTTGAGAAATTAACTGCGGGCTTTGTTATTTTAGTGATAGTCAAAGCAAGCAGTGGGCCGAGATATGTGGTTGGCTGCCGTAATAAAGTGGACAAAGATAAGCTTACAGCTGGCACCAGGGTAGTTTTAGATATGACAACACTCACTATAATGCGAGCTCTCCCTCGTGAGGTACATACGTGTGCTCCACTTTTTGAATAGATATAGCTTCTTTTTTTTTAATCTCTTATGATTCTATCCAAGTTTTTGTGACTCATGAGCTGGTTTCTGCTGCAGGTAGATCCAGTTGTCTATAATATGCTTCATGAAGATCCTGGGAATGTTAGTTATTCTGCTGTGGGTGGTCTGTCAGATCAAATCCGGGAATTAAGGGAATCTATTGAATTGCCTCTAATGAATCCTGAACTCTTCCTTAGAGTCGGGATTAAACCTCCCAAGGTTACAATTTTCTTTTTTAGAAGCAAACACTCGCTAATTTTGTTGTTTTTTGATTTGTGGACTGAGCAAGTTTATGTACTTCTGCTTTAGGGTGTACTTCTATATGGGCCTCCTGGAACTGGCAAGACATTACTGGCCAGAGCTATTGCCAGTAATATAGACGCTAATTTCTTAAAGGTCAGGGTTTTCCAAATCTCTTTATGATTGTTGTATCATCTGATCAGATTCCTACAATTTGTATTTGTGCAGGTTGTATCAAGTGCTATCATTGACAAGTATATAGGTGAGAGTGCACGGTTAATCAGGGAAATGTTTGGTTATGCACGTGATCATCAAGTATGTACTAGATACTTTTTACATTTGCTTAATTTAATTTAATCAATTGCATAATATTTAAGTGGAAGGTTCCTTCTTTTCTTTTGTGTAGCCTTGCATTATATTCATGGATGAGATTGATGCCATTGGTGGTCGTCGGTTTAGTGAAGGGACAAGTGCTGACCGTGAAATTCAGAGGACACTTATGGAGTTGCTGAACCAGCTTGATGGGTTTGACCAGCTTGGAAAGGTCTGGTTCTTTCTTATACATGCTAGATTATATCTTCATCGCATCGAGTTGAATTTCATGCACAAAATGTGTTCATTATAACTTTCTTCACTAAGTCATACTGTGGTTTAAATTTTTGTTGCAGGTTAAAATGATTATGGCAACAAATAGACCAGATGTTTTGGACCCTGCACTCCTTCGTCCTGGTCGATTAGACAGAAAAATAGAAATTCCATTGCCAAATGAGCAGTCACGTATGGAAATTCTCAAGATCCATGCTGCTGGAATAGCTAAACACGGTGAAATTGATTATGAAGCTGTTGTGAAACTTGCTGAGGTAAGCTGAATAAGGTAGTAAGGTACTCGTTTAAGCTTTTTGACCATTTGTCTTTTGCTGACATGTTGCATTTTTCAGGGTTTCAATGGGGCTGATCTTCGTAATATTTGCACGGAGGCGGGTATGTCAGCAATCCGGGCCGAACGTGATTATGTCATCCATGAAGATTTCATGAAGGTAAAATTGCGGATAGATGTGTGTAGATTTTCTTTTGCTGAAAGGATTTGTCTGCTGGTTATTCTATTTTCCTTATAAAAGCGAAGTAATTTTCCTTCTTTTTTTTTTCTTTTATGGCTGAAAATATTATAGGCTGTGAGGAAACTGAACGAAGCTAAGAAGCTTGAGTCAAGTGCTCATTATAGCACCGATTTCGGCAAGGATTAAAGGGTCGGTCATTTTCTCCCAATCAGTCTCAACACTTAAGGTGGTGATTTGTCGTTCCCCTTGTCAACATTTAGAGTCGAGTTTAATTAGACTCACCTTTTATCTTTGTATGGTGTTTAATTTAACCATGTACAATCAAATTTAATTTGATTTGTATTCGTTTGAAGACATCGATTATGTTATTTATATTTTAAATCTCAGAGCATTAAAAGCTTGTGGGTCTGGAATGTCATTTCTGAAAATAAAAATTAGAAAAATAGGTCTGCTCTGTTCATACTCTTGTTTACTGATATTATTTCTTGGCGATTAATAACGCATAGCGACACAATAATATATGATTAGAAGATGGCAGAGTTAATCAAAATTACATGTACATTACCATTCCTGGAATTTGAGCTGAGGCCGGTTATCTAGTAGTATTTCATGATTATCCATATATTGCGAATTTGGGTACAATCATGCAAGTTAATGTTAACACATAAAATTATGGCCTAGAATGTGAATTACTATTAGATAACTCAGACGTAAGTTTCAATTTTTGCTAGTGAAATTCAAACTAACTTAAACTTTAAAGGTGATGTTGTAATCAACGGCACACTATATGCCTGCAAATAAAATATGGGTTGGACTAAATACACACCCCTTTTTATTAAAAATGCACACCCCCATTATTATATATTTAAATTCTCTGTTTTTTAAAAAGTCTACATTACCCTTATTTCACTTAATACACACCCTAATCTTAATCATGTTGGTGTTGGTGCTCCGTGTTAACGCCAATCTCTATGCCTTTGCGACATGCTAACTTACCAAGATCAAGATCCATTTTTTCGTGGAATTTAAGTAGCGAGTCGATTGATCATACTTCTCATCATTTCTCCTTGAACGCAGATAAAATTTGAATTAAAATCACTTTCAAGAATACAGCTATGGTGTTATGCAGATGAAATGTTTTGAATCGAAGAAGATGATTGCTTTGAGGCAGAGGTGGAATTGCTTCGAATTGGAGAAGATGATTTCACCAGCGCCGTGACCGAACTTCGAGTATCCAGAAATGCAAACATCAACGGAAGTTTGTACTTACGGCAAACCCCAAATTAAATAGATGCTATCCAGAGCATGCGCAAATGTCTTACAGAAATTAATGTAGATTTTGTTTAATGTGCCGATGGATGGATAGATGGTTGTTGATGGCCAAGGATGAGGTTTTGAGGAATTAATAGATTTTTTTCATTTCTCTATATTTGCAGCTTTCTCCATGAGACAAGACTATGCAATTGTATATTTAAGAAAGCCCAATATGACTCCAACAAGAATATGACTCCGACAAGGATCGACGTCAAGTATATCATAAAGCATGGTTGATGATCCACGTTTTCTTACAAGGAGTTGCATAGTAATTAAGGGCCATTAATCTTTCTAGGCTACCAGTTTCATAATTAATCTGTGAATTCTCATGAGAATTAAGGGCAATTAACCCCAACGAAGAAACATTAAATTAAATAATATTAATATTTGAGAGGTGATAAGGCAGACGATAATGGTATATGAGTTGTGATGCCTGAATGAATTATAGAATTAGATTAAGAACAAGAACGGTAAAAATGAAGAAGGGGTGTGTATTGAGATTTTGGGAAGAAGTATAATCTTAAAATTAAAGGGGTAATTTTAGAATTTTAAGGGGTGTGTATATAATAAAATAAAGAATTTGAAAAATAAAAGGGGTGTGTATTTAATAAAAGGGTGTGTGTTTAATAAAATAACAACACTCATAAAATATAAGAGTGAAAATCAAACCATGAAATGAACATTCAAACATTTTACTTTGTAAAAAACGAATTGAAACTAGTTACACCAAATCTTTACAGTGTGCTAGAGCAGAAGCCATCCGTGTCTGCGTTTTAAAGGCAAAGATGCCGACCACCCCGTTTACGCGCCAAAGAACATATCAAGGTAACTACACAGTATCTCTGCAATCTACCACATTTAACATCTAATAGGAAATAAATCAAATTTCAAGAATGTTTTGAGAGATTGTAATATGGTGAGCCGAAACTAATTTTAGCTGTACTCAAAATATCAAGTAAAATAGGATTAAACCATCGGATTGATATAATCACACTCGCATTTAAAGAATCTCAGTCCTTGCTAGTTCTTGCCCAGAAGAAACTCTTCCTTTGGGCATATTGATTCTCTGGAGATGATTTACCAACTTTTGAGCTGAATGAGAAATGCCGTTTCAGGAAAGGCTTTCCCAGAGAGCTCGTCATGCTTTTACTTGAGCTAATCTTGGGAACCCGTTCCTCAACTTCACTATGTCTATGGTGATCAATCCAAGCATTTCTCTTCTGATCACTATGAACAACACGTTTTCTAGATCTCTTCATAGCTTTCATACCTGATTCAGCTTTTAACTGCTTTTCAGACATCTTCATGATTCGTTTTTCCCCATGTGTACAAACTGGGCAAACTGGATCAAATTTCTGGATTTCTGGAGTCAAATAATCCAAGCATTCAGCATGGTAAACATGCCCACAAGCTAAAACAGAGACCACGGTGAGTTCGTTTGCTGACATCATCTTTTGGCAGCTCCAACCCCATGAGGACTTCTCAGTCAAAACCTTTGCACAAACACCACAAGTTT
This sequence comes from Pogostemon cablin, assembly GCA_023678885.1. Taxonomy (NCBI): domain Eukaryota; kingdom Viridiplantae; phylum Streptophyta; class Magnoliopsida; order Lamiales; family Lamiaceae; genus Pogostemon; species Pogostemon cablin. The sequence continues at coordinate 34,652,914 of CM042952.1, read as the reverse complement.
GAACATCAATAGGAGATTCCGAGCTTCCACTACTAGTAGATATTTTTTCCAGACCAAAGCCCAAATTCTCACTATCAAATGACCACCTCTGTCTTCTTGTAGCTGTGAGCTCAGCGAAGACAGGGATCGGCCAATTATCAGAAGACCCACCAATAGAGCTTCTGGTTGATTCACAAGATGCCTTTCCAGAAACTGAGAATGTCGATGACTTGTATAACTGATGTCTATGAGATTGGCGATTGCATCTTGACGGAGCCGAGTTTGAAGGGGGTAGCTTATTTTGTGAAGACTGAGGAGATGTTGAAACAGATAGGCCCTTGGACAAGGGAAATAGCAATGCTGATGGGAGTGAAGAAGATGGGGCTTGTGCTGGCCCGTTCACCTGGAAGCAGGAAGACGAAGAGAGAATTTTAAACTTCAGACGAGGTACTCCTACCTAATGTTGAATGTTTAAAGGGTCAAAAGGATTAAAATAGAATATATATATATATCCACTCTTCACACACCTCTACCTGATTCCTTGATACAGCATCATCTGCAAAAAAAAATGTATAGATATCTTAATCACAAAACCCTAAGGAAGTCCATGAAGTGACTTTTGTAGTAGCAGTCAATTTACATCAAAATAGAGCACCAGTCTTGAAAGAAAATGGCAAGGGTGTCAAACTATTGGTTCTGATGCTCAGATATCAAGGATGATGGATTCAAGATTGATACGTGAAAAAGCCCAAAAAAAAAAATAATAAATAAAATAATCTTTCACTTCTTAGTCATGCATTTTAAACACACTAGGAAGCTCAAGTACTTGAGAGAAAAGAAGAAATGCCAATACAACAGTTAATACACACAAGACACATTAAAAATTCCAACATACATGCATTTAGAACAACACTAATTCCGTAGGCAATCATTATTAAGATGTAACATCCAGTGTAAACGACTGCTGAAAGCCTGAAATTGAACTCATGACGTCAAAATCAAATGGTGCCACGTGAGATTTAGGAAACTAGCAAAGCATCATATATTCCACCCATTCCTGGGTGATAGAGTCAATCAAGGGAGTCAGCCATACCATGTTTATTCTCACTGTAATCATGCTAATCACCAATTTGGTGGATTAGCAAGTGCTTATTTGAGGGAGAATAGATTTGGCAATAATTATGTTCTTCCTACATTAATAAATTAGGTTTCAAATAAAGGATTATAAATAAATGAGTGGGTAGAGGAGAGGTGAAGGGTCTACACTCAGCCTCAATGAGATTACAAAAAGTGGGAGCCAGAATAAAGAACTACACTCAAGCAGGTCCAATTTAATTACCATCAGAGCTACTGCAGCAGATTTAAAACTAATATTTTGATAGTAATGTGCAATGTGCATTAATTTACCAGAAACTAAAAGCCTTAACTTACCCACGCTTCCATTAGAGAATGTAAACTTATGCCAAAGAGACAGCAGACTGTTCAGTGGATTACCTTCCTCGGAAGTGAAAGCAGTTTCAACAGTAGTACTAGATTTTATTTCCATTTGATCGCTTCCACCACCTCCATCATGTAACCAGTTTATTTGTGTCTCTTCCCCAGCTACTCGACCTCGATTATCCCACCTAAAGCTCCATGATGGTGAATAGCGAACCTGTCTCTGCAAAGTTTCATTACTGGGTCCATTTACTATAGTCCTATCCTTTGCAGCAACACAACAAGCAGCCCCCATGCTTCTCACGTACAATAAGGGTCTATATAACTTTTGAACAATGCCTTTTATATTAATATCCCCTGGGAAACAAAATTTAACATCTCCAACGCATCACCTGCAATCATATATATACATATGAATGATAACCATATCATAAATTAACCAAAAAAGAAACAAAATGCTGACCTCTAGGCTCTAGACATACTTTAAACCAATCCAGATGTTCTTCGTATCATTGGAAATCCACGAGTCTGTCAAACACAACTGGCCAAATAGAAAAATATGTATTCCATTATTAAATAAAAATAATTCTCAATTAACATGCGTAGAGGGAAACTGAAGCAGTGTGAGACCTATACGCCAGTGACTTCAACACAAGTGATCAGTAGGCAATAACCAAAGAGCAAGAAAAAAAAACGGAGCACTACATTAAGCAAAATCAGAACCATCATAAAAGGCGTTATTTTCCAATTCAGTTACGCCGTAATTTACATCATCAAAAACTCTATTGAAGTCTCCAGAGTGATAAATCATGGAGTATAAAATAACCCAATCCAGTCAACAACAAAAGGATAAATGCATCTTCTCTAGCAGAGCTATAATAAATCTCACCCATCCCAAATGAATCCGAGAAAAAAAAAAAAAAAAAGCACATTCTCACCAAGTACCTTGAATCAATCAATAATATTGATCACAAAATAATTGAATAGTAAGAACATGTTTCCATCATTTGGTGTCCCATTGGGGAGCTATTAGGAAAAACCCTAGAAACACGACAAGTCGAACCAAAGAAAGGTAAATTAAGATCCGAATATCATGCCTGAACAGCTGAAAATTATGGCAACATCTTTTTGGCACCATATGCACTATTTTCAATACACATATTCACCATTCTCACCTTTACAAAACACAGTTTTGGGAAGAACAAAAGAAATAACCATAAAAATGTATGGAGTCACCAAACAAGGACAACGAAACTTACATGATCAAGCGATTCAGGTTCACCATCCGCGAACCCTAGAGAGGAATAAGAGAGGCGTGCTAGTGTGTATATATGAGTGATTGATTTATATGCATAAAAAAATGAATGAAAAGAGAAAGATTAACAAGTGCTACATAAATACATACAACATTTATCGAATTGTGTATCTCTAGACAGAGATACGTGGAAAGTAGAGAGAGAAAAGTGTCGAGAGAGAAATGGTTGCTGATTCTTCTTCTTCTTTCCTTTCATGATTAGTTTAGAGGGAAACTGAGGAGATGACGGCGTATGAACGGCGTTATGTTTATCAAATTATAATTATTATTATTATAATTATAATAACAATAATAATAATTTAAAACTTTTTGTGTCTACAAAATAATACTAATAATTTAAAACTTTTTGTGACAAAATAAATTCAGTATTTATATTTCTACCCTTCGTTTGATAGATAAGAATAGATAAGGATGTATTATAGGGCAAAATATTATGGAGGGTGGAATAAGTAAGTAATATTAATATGGTATAGTTGTTTGGTAGAATGTGAAAATTTTGATATTAATATGGTATTGTGTTTGGTAAGGGTTACAAGATAAGTAAGAGAAGGGTAAATTTACAAAAATATCCTTTTTTTTTAAATATTATTATAATTGTACCGAAATATATAAAAGAGTGTCTTCCAAATATTTTAGACATTATAAATTTATAGAAATTTCTACAAATTTGAAATTTAGAGCTGCTTTTAAAAATTTTTTCACTTAAAAATATTTCAGACATCCACATTTTTTGTCTTGTTTATATGGCTTTAGGTAATCTAAATAAAATTGTATTTCGATGTTTTAGTGTAACATGAAACAAGAGATAGCGCAACCTAAATAAACTTTCTTTGAACAAGACCAACTAATTAAACAAGAGCAACAACATATGTCTCTGAAATAAATAAGGAAAAATAACAAGCCATAAACATACACTTGGAAGACTCTTCCAACTTTGGCACAATACTACAGACAGCAATTTTAGTTTAGGCTATAAACAGGTACCTCACAGAATTGCACAAAGCAAATAGAGTGTAGGCACATGAGCAACGACTCGCAATCATACACATATAATAGATAATCGAACTTAGAAGAGGCATCGCTTAAAACTCTTTTAAACCCATGATCTCATTTCTTTTTAGAGAAATGGAACCACTTCATTGAACTTGATGATGAACATGAAGAGCTTTCACCAAATTTGTTGTGATGAATGTCACTGTTGTTGGGCTTGCTGGGTTTTCTTACGGATTCTCAATTTAGCAGGATCATCAAGAGATCTACTAAAACAAGGTTGCTCCAGTAACACAAACTTTCAACAAAACATTCATTGGAACAAAATGCATAAGGAATGTCCTAATACACAATGAATTGGATAATTCATCCAACAATTAACAAATTCACCTGTTTAATTAGAGTTGTGGTCACAAAACGATAACGACGCATTCAACATCAGCGAGAATCTTTACTGAAGGTGCGACAGCCTCCCCACTCCCTTAATCGACAGAGACAGTCTCGTCAAAGGTGAAGAAGATTTTCCAGTGATCGAATGTCGAAGTATCTACACTACTGCCATTGGGATATCTTCAAATGAGATGTACAATTGGTGCTGCTCACGATTTTCAAAGATTTAAATCCATTAAAGAATTAATGGAGAACAATTTCTTTCTTGTAGAAATCGACGATTTAGGCCAGTTGTGTTTGGGAGGATTTGAAATCGAAAGAAGCAAATAGAGATAAGTTCCTAATTTAGGGTTTTGGAAGTGATGAAATCATGAAGCAATCGTGTTCTTTCAGACCTATTATTGGAATTTTAACGATTAGTATTGAACTACTGTAATCACCGTAATATTAATATGGCGTCCAGAATTATATTAATAATGTTGAAGGCAACTGTTCTAATTAGCCGAACATGATACCAATAACGGGCCCCTTCACAAATTACTATGATCTACCAAACACCATATTAGCTATATGGAGAGGTTAAATTAATGTAGAAGGCAACAGTTCTAATTAGCCAAACATGATACCAATAACGGGCCCCTTCACAAATTACTATGATCTACCAAACAACATATTACACCATATTATCTATATGGAGAAGTCATATTAATGCCTACCAAACGAAGGGCTAGTGTAAATTGTAAAATACTTATAATAATTTATTTTTATTTTATTTTATTTTCCCGAATGAAAAAGTAGTAGAAAACACTAATTAGAATCATAAAAATGAAGTTACTCTCAAACTCCTACTCCATCTATTAATGCTATAAATAACTTGATTGTATCTAATAATTTGATAATTAATTTTTTTATGCACCGGTATTCGATCCGTAGACCAACTACTTTGGGGGAGGACAGAACCCACCGTCTACTAACGGAGACCTCATTTCAAGCTAGAGTTTTGCGCTCTGTATGGACTGGCCCCTCAGTGGTTGCTCGCACTTGCGGATTTCGAACTTGAGATTTTTGGGAATGCTAGCGGTGAGAACTTGAGGTGCCTAAGAGTGAAATTCTCAAAGATCTAAAGTTTGAAACCCGCACGAGGAATTCGAAACCCACTGACAGGCCAGTCCATACAGAGCGCAAAACTCTGACTTGAAATGGGGGTCCTCGCTGGTGGACGGTGGATTCTGACCTCTCCCCTTAATTATTCGTCTACGGATCGAATAATATTCTTGTTGTTATTTTGTATGGATGCATAGCGTGATTGAATTCTGATGGCAGAAGTAGAGTACGTAGAAAGCAACTGTTTCTTTTCTCGTTACACTTAAGCATCTTTAATCGTATGTAAATTATTTTTCGCACAAAAAATAACAACCTTATGGTTGGAGTGGGGTGGGTTTTTTCTTGTTTTCGCACTCTATTTGCATTGTCATTATACTATCAGTCCATCGCAATAAAATAAAGAGAAAATATCAATTTTAGTCCTATATTTTTTTTAAAATCCAATTAGTCCTGTAACTTTTATTATTTTAAATTTTAGTCCTTTTAATTTCAATTTTGGTCCTATAACTTTTAAATTTTCAATTTTAGTCCTATAAGTTTCAAATTTAGTCATTTATCTTTTTAAATTATCAAAATTAGTCATGTATCTTTTGAAATATGATATAATTTATAATATGACTATTTTTAAAAATTCAAAAAGATACAGGACTAAATTTGAAACTTATAGAACTAAAATTGAAATTTTAAAAGTTACAGGACCAAAATTGAAACTAAAAGGACTAAAATTGAATATACTAAAAGTTATAAAATTAAAATTAGATTTCGTAAAAGATACATGACCAAAATTGATATTTTCTCATAAAATAAATAAATAAGTGCACAATTTTAATCACACCTTTTTATACTTTTAAACAAATTTTAGTATTCATTGAGTAAACCTATCTCACTCCTTCCAACATGTATTTTTCCATCTCACATCAAACTACTTAATTTGATTAAACAATTAACTATCATGAATCTTCAAATAAAATTGGCTTTACAACAATACAATGCTTTTTTTATTAATTCTCTCTCCCTTTTTTTTTTTCCCTTTTATAGTCAATTATGAAGATCCTCTCTCGTAGATGCACATATTTTTTCTCATGTAGCGTGATATAGTAAAAAGACATTCATTTTGGAAATGATTATATTCAAACCAGTATGATAGGATAGTTAAGAAGATTATATAACGATAAATTTAAAATTATACTAACTAGACGTTCTGATAATTTAATATGCTATTGTATAAAATTCTCACCTAATGTAACGTGATAGAAGGAAGAAGTCCACCACATCAAGTATCTCTTTGTTTTTTTACATCCAATTTCATAAATCACTTCTGTAATAACTCAAGTACTCCGTCTCATCTCAGATGACACACTTTTTATTTTGGGTTGTCTCATAAAATTTTGCAACTTCTTAAAAAAACAAAAAGTCAAACACAATCACCCTTCTCATACACTTAATTTACAAAATAATCACATGTACCTAACATACTTTATCATTTATTTATTACCAAAAATACCATATTACTCCTAAAAATTATCATTTTCTTAATCTCCGTGCCGGAATGAGGGATAAAGACTTTCCTGGACGGAGGGAGTATATTTTATCGATGACAATGATTCGAAAGCAATTAAGTCATCAGTAACATGATTAAACAAAAAAAAATGTGAATGGACTTATTTTGGGCATTTAATATATTGGGCCGGTAATAGCAAACAAAAAGCAGCCCGCCCAATTCATTTAGCCCATACTGACGACCAAAGCCCAACTGAGATAAAATGCACCAGTCTATGAGTCTATGATAGTGTTAGAATTCCATAAGAGCAGTATGTAACTTTTTTTTTAATTACTTTCCTACATCATTTGACTGCATTGTGTACATCATGAAATTGTGTGTTTTTTACACTACTTATTTTATAATGACTTGTAAATTTAAATAATAAAGTTAAGGGAAAAAATATGGTACTTTAAACTTCATTAAAGGTCAAAATATTATTAGAAACATCATGTAACAAGTTTATAATTTAAAGTAGTGATTAATAAAATGAAATAAATATAATAACTAATGTATAAGTACTGAATGAAATAATAGGAGAATGGAATGAACTCATGAATGAAATAGTAATGGGAATGGAATGATTAAAATTTTTTTTTATCATAATTGGTCTCGTTCAGGAATAACTCAAGTAATAGAATTTGTATTCCTTAATAATTCCAATCTCATTAATAGTATTTTTATAATATTACATTTAAATTTAATTTATTTAAAATATTAAATTAATAAAATTTTAATGAAGATTTTATATGTTTTATAATTATAGAAAAATATTAAATTATAAATAAAATAAAATATTAATATTTTTAAAATATAAAAAAAAATTAAAATACATATAAAATTTTTTATATATATTAAAAAATATTAAACTACGTATAAAAAATTATATTTATATTTATATTACATGTATATATTCAATTTAATTAATAATATTAATTTTTTATATATAATTTACTAATCTTTATTTTGAATATTACTAAAATAATTATACATTTATATTTAAATTTTTTAAGTATTTAATTTAATTATATATTTTTTACCGATTTGAGTATATAAAAATATTTAATTTTTTTATTTAGATTTTAAATGATTTATTATTTTATTTTTTATTAAATAATTTAATACAAATTATTTTAATAAATATTACAGGTTAAGTAGAAGAATAGTAACATATTTATAATTATATAAATAAAAATATTGTATAAATTAAAAGAATATTATTTATAATTATATATATGTGTGTGTGAGAGAGGGTGGGGTGGGGTGGGGTGGGGTGGGATGGGGGAACGAGGGAATTGAATGGGCAATACCATGGGGGTTAGAGGAATGTTCATTCCCACATGTAAGAGAATACACATTCCTTTGGAATCGTGATTCCTATTACTAAAAACATACCGATCGCAAAAATGAGAATATAATTATGAATGACGATTCCATTCCCACCCCATTCCATCGTACCAATCACTTCCTGGAAGTTTTGTATAAGAAAACATGCAAACATGCAATATAGTAGTTCTTATATAATTGCATTATTATTTGTTTTTTTATATTATAATTATTTTATACTATACAAGTTAGACAAATTCTTCTGTGAGACATCCATTTAGATAAGACGGGTCTGAGACGGGTACCTATTTGTATTTTAACCCATTTTTATTAATTAATAAATTAAACTAATCCCTTAAAATGTCCCTAGAAATTTGCTCGGTAGTCTAGGAAGATTTAGGAGAAAGAACATGTCTTTCCATATTCAATTCATCTCTCCATCGAGGAGAGAGAAAAACATTTGTCAAATGAGATTCCTCAATTCATCGTCTGAAAGAACCGAAATGTCTAGAAGAAGAGAAAGAGAAATGCAAGTCTTCCCAAATTCTTAACATTCCAACATTCTCGTCTGGAAGAAGAGAAAGAGAAGTTCAAAGTCCGATTTTCGTCGCTGTCTCCATTGTCTTGTTGAGTTGTTTGGGAACGAATCTCAAATATCAAGGTATTGTTCTTCTCCTCAATTAATTATCTAATGTATTATTGTGGGTTTAAAACACCTATTTTGTGATACTATTATATAGATTAGTGTTTTTTATGATTATGTATTAGAGTGGGTATTTAGGGGGGTTTTAGAGCTTGTGTTAGGGCTGAATGGTTGACGACAGTTGTGTAGACACTTGAATTTTATTGTCTATTAAAGGAAAATATGTGGCAAATTAATGCAATAATTATCAATTAATTATTTATTTATTAAGGGATTTAAATAAATATATTCCTAAAATAAATGAGTAAATAATTGATAATTAGGCCAGATCCAGTCAAATAAGTATGACTTAAAGCCTAAGCAAATGAAAGGTCCAAGCCCTCAGAATTAGGTCAAATCAGCCATGGACCAATCAGACTGCGAGTTATTTATGGGGCGTTCTCACCCTTGACCTGTATAGGGAGCACTCCTCCATTCATTATAAAAACACATTCAAAGACCTGAAGATTCAAACGCTCTGAAGAGATTGAAACACGAGCAACGCTCTTCAAGATCTTCAAGCATCTTCAAGTTAAGAACGGTAAACGATTCGGGATTAAGGTGCGGAGCTCCCCAAATTAAGCATTTTTCATACACTAAGTTCTTCGGTGTTCTTCGCTCCAAGATCAGCATACGACTCGGGATTAAGATGCTAAGCCCACCAGATCGAGTGTTCTTCGGATCAAGTACGTTTAATCCAAACAAAGGCTCGACACTTCTGGATTAACGTTATAAGTCCCAAATTCAATCTCGGACAAGCTTCAGCTGAAGATCCGACTCAATACACAAAGTTAGCGCAGTCAACACAGTCAGCGCTGTCAACACAACAAGTCAAAGTCCAAATTGATTCGAGAGAAGAATCAGAGGATAGATAGAGATTGTTTCTAAAATTATCAAGTTCAATCCATTTGGATTATCTTTGTAATTCAACTTGTATTTATTTTATTATAAATACAAAATTTTGTTGTTACAAATTTTGGCACGCCCGGTGGGACAGTCTCTACCTCTCATCTCTTTTCTCAACAAGCTCGAAGATACAAAGTATGACTCCTTTTAGGATCGTAATAAAAAGGTCATCTACCTCAGAGCCTTTAGAGCTACAAGCTGTGAAGACGCAAGCTATGACTCCGTTAAAGATTGTGATACGAAGGACTACTGCATCAAAGCCTCCAGAGTTGCAAACTGAAAAGGTTAGAGTCGTTACAAGAAGTATGTCTGAAGGCTCCTCAAAGACAAATCATATGGTGGGGATTACTCTTAATAAGCCATTGCACAGCGACAAAGATGGTGAAGATGACTCTATCTGCTCAACTCCTCGCTCCACGCCAAGCTCACCATCTGCCTCAACTGAAGCTGCAGTGATGACGACAAGTGCTATGACCATTGAGGATCAACTCGCAAGTATAGTAAGAGCCATTGAAGGACTCAACAAGCACATAGAAGTTCAAGACGTAAAGATCTCAGTACTTATAAAGAAAATGGATAATGCGGAGACAAGCCGTACAAATAAGAAAAAATGTTGAGGATGAGCACGAGGAGAAAGACTCGACGAAACATCATTCACCTGAAGAAAAGCCAGCTGAGGATAAGATACAAGTTTCAACTGACGGAATGCTTCCTATCAACCAACTAAAGAATATCATGATAAATACGATAAAAGATAAGTTTGAAATGAGCTCCAAATCTTCTTCAACCTACGCCAAGCCATATATAAAAAGGATTGAAACTTGAAGATGCCAGCTGACTACCAACCTTCCAGGTTCCAATAATTTGATGGCAAAGGCAACCCAAGACAACATGTGGTACACTTCGTCGAGACATGCAATGATGCTGGAACCTACGAAGATCACATGGTGAGATAATTCGTCCAAATGGAAAAAGTATTCCTCAACCGCTTCTATAGCACACGAAGAATTGTTAGCATGATGGAGCTAACAAATACTCGTCAAAGTGATGAAGAATATGTCATCGACTATATCAACAGATGGAGTAGCCTAAGCCTCAATTGCAAAGAAAAGCTATCAAAAACTTCAGCAATTGAAATGTGCATTCAAGGGATGCAATGGAATCTTAGCTGCATACTCCAAGGAATTCGACCTAAAACTTTTGAAGAGTGGCTACAAGAGCTCACGACATGGAGTTAAGTCTGACATCAAATGACATCGAATGGCCTTCTATTCAAGTCATGTCTTTCGATGAGCCCTTGGAAGAGGAACCACAAACAAAGGCTGCAGTTTCTATAAAGATTAATAGAAATGAAGTTGAAGCAAGAGAAGACAGTGCATCCCAAGATTGGGGGCAATGAACTGTTGATAAATCAAACACAAAGCTCCTTAACACGAGCTAAAACTGTCTGCATTGTGCTCCTTGATACGAGCTTAAACTATCTAAAATCTCCCAAGTCAAAGCTCCCTGACATGAGCGAAAAGTGTCTACATCACGCTCCTTGACACGAGCTAAAACTATCTACAAGTCACGCTTCTTGATATGAGCTTAAACTATCTAAAATCCTCAAGTCATGCTTCTTTATACGAGCCTAAACTATTTAACAAAAATTAAATTCAAGACTCCTCGATACGAGCGAAAACTATCCACACTATACTCCTTGATATGAGTATAAATTGTCCACATATCAAATCATATCTCATTGAGAAGAGACAAAACTCTCTACATGTTCGATACTCCTTGATATGAGTATAAACTATCTACACATCAAATAAAATCTCCTTGGGAAGAGAATAAACTCTCTACACATAAAGCTCCTCGGCACGAGCGAAAACTGTTCACATAATACTTCTCGACACGAGTGAAAAATGTCCACACAAGGCTCCTTGACACGAGTATAAACTATCTACAAGTTTAAATTCAAGACTCATTGACATGAGTATAAAATGTCAACAAATTCAAGTTCAACGCTCCATAACGCACGAGCCTAAACTGCATGTTACTCCTGACCCGCATGAGTATAAAATGTGTATGGCACCCCATCCAAACCAAATCATATTTCTTTGAACTACATTATGACTTGATCCTCTTCAAAGAGGTACGTAGGCAGCTTAGTACTTTGTTAAGTTCAGTCATAATTCGGGCTATTCGTATCAATTTGGTGAGGCAAACAATAAAATTCAATCATGTTGATCAAGAACGGATTATCACAATTTGTTCACTTCAACACAAAGGCGTCCGTGAACAAAATGTGAGGGGGCATTTGTAGACAATTGAATTTTATTACCTATTAAAGGAAAATATGTGGCAAATTAATGCAATAATTATCAATTATTTATTTATTTATTAAGAGATTTAAATAAATCTATTACTAAAATAAATGAGTAAATAATTGATAATTAGGCCAGATCCAGTCAAATAAGTCTGACTTAAAGCCTAAGCAAGTGAAAGGCCCAAGCCCACAGAATTAGGTCAAATCAGCCCTGGACCAATCAGACTGCGAGTTATTTATGGGGCGTCCTCACCCTTCACCTATATAAGGAGCACTCCTCCATTCATTCTAAAAACACATTCAAAGACCTGAAGATTCAAACGCTCTAAAGATATTGAAACACGAGCAACGCTCTTCAAGATCTTCAAGCATCTTCAAGTTAAGAATGACAAACGATTCGGGATTAAGGTGGGGAGCCCCCCCAAATCAAGCATTCTTCATACACTAAGTTCTTTGGTGTTCTTCGCGCCAAGATCAACATACGACCTGGGATTAAGGTGCTAAGCCCCCCAGATCGAGTGTTCTTCGGATCAAGTACGTTTAATCCAAACAAAGGCTCGATGCTTTTAGATTAACGTTACAAAGTCTCAAATTCGAGCTCGGACAAGCTTCAGCTGAAGATCCGACTCAACACACAAAGTTAGCGCAGTCAACACAGTCAGCGCGGTCAAGACAACAAGTCAAAGTCAAAGTCCAAATTGGTTCGAGAGAAAAATCAAAGGATAGATATATATTGTTTCCTAAATTATCAAGTTCAATCCATTTGGATTATTTTTGTAATTCAACTTGTATTTATTTTATTACAAATACAAAAATTTATTGTTACAAGTTGTATGGTGGCAGTGGTAGAAGGAGGCGCCGAGGTGGTCGGTGTGCAGTGGTGGTGGTGGTGATCTGGACAAACTGATGGTTTGTAATAAAATACTAGATCTTTAAAAAGATAGGAATTTTAAACAGGGATTTAACTGCGTTATAATTCCACAACAATTAAATTATCAAAGGTCAACACACTAAATCATCCTTCATTTTTCCACTTCTATTCATTTATCTTTTTAGCTTTTGGATGCTATAGTATGTTATTTTTGTGTTAAAGTATATCATTTGTTCGTTGTAGCATGTTACAGTTTATTAGACAGAAATACTATAGTATGTTAATTTTATGTTATAGTATGTCATTTAACATGAAAACGACATATTATGAAACATATGTAATACACTTTAAGATTAAAAATATTATAACACGAAAACGATTATGAGACATATGAAATACACATTTAGATAAGATATTACAACACAAACATAAAATATTATAACATTGGAAGGACGTATTATGACATTAATGAAATATTGTTTCAGGTAACATACAATAACACAAAAGTTACATACTATAATGCGTATTTAACATACTATAGAAAACATAATATACTTTTAGCGGAGATACTATAACACTTATATTCCACACAATAACACGAAAAATGACATACCACCGAAATATTCTTCCAGATAAGACAAAATAACACAAAAATTACATACTATAACTCATCCACGACATACTATAACAAAGTAATGTACACGAGCGTTTATGCGGATGGTTTATGATTTGCAACGATGATTCATCGGAGTGAAAATCGTCATACTATGAGACTTATAGTAACACCAAACATACTATAGGTGATTAACACTATACTATAATACAAACTGATGATACTCTAAAATGTTTTCGACTGTAACTTATAAATAATACTTTAACCCCATATTCAACATACTATAACATTTGTATGTGTTAATATTTGACTAAGAAATAAGCGGTTTGAATTGATCCCACTACGATTTCCTAAAATAATGGGTTGACTAACATAAATATATTATGATAGACCCCATAAATTTAGAGATTTTCTAAAATAAAGGGGATAACTAACAATAAATATATTAATAAATATTAATAAATTATGAATAATGCATTGGATTTACTCGTCTCAACCCGTATCACAAGAGACTGACTATAAGTTATTGCATTTGAATATTTAAATTAAAGTATTATTAATTCTAAAATTACGTAAAATAATAAAAATATAATAACAACGCTACACATTATTTTTATAACTTAGTACCTGTACACTTCGAATAACTCTTAAAATAAAAATGACTTATGATTTCATTAAAAATACTAAAATAATAATAATAATTGGTCATGAATTTAATTAATCTCTAATCTGATCTAAATTTCCCGAATTTCGTCTTTCCTAATATTTATTTATTAAAGAAAAAAAAAAGATATATTCTTCTTTTACAAAATTGTGGAGTGTGGATCATCAGTCATAAACGAAAAGAACAATTTCATTTTGTCGGAATTTTAATCGAATGGCCATGGCAATGGGAGTATGGGAACATCATTACATTACATTCGAAATGTAGCCTTCTTCAGTCAGTACATTTTCTCCCTTTCAAGAAACTTACTATTTTAGCCACGATCTTCATAAATGATAAAATGACACCACAATTTCAACTTAAGTGTATTACTTTTTTGTTGCTAAAATTTTTAATAAAACCGCCCCCATCCTTTAAACTTATTTATGTGACATGAATGTTCTTATTTTTAATGTTTGTGCGGAGATTAATTAATATTATATTTTAATACGTAGTATTCTTGAGAAAAATAGTATTTTGTATTTAATTATTTTGTGTGATACTAAGAGTGGAACATTCTTTATAATAATATATATAGGAATATACTAATAAAATAAAATGTAACCTTAATCAATTATAATAGAATATAAAATTAATTAGTTTTTAGTTGTTATAAGCATTTCTTTCCGGACAGATACTTGTTATAATCATATGGTAAGATAGAATTAGTGAAGTTTTATGTGGTTTGATTATCTTATATCTGTATTACCAGGCTGGGGAACATTTTTCCTAGTCCTGCCACGTGTACTGGGACCCACGACTCCCACTGAATATAGCCTCCCTAATTTAAGCCCTTTTCTTTTCCCCAACATCTCGACCTCTCGACAAATCGCCGGAAAAGGGCGATTTTTTACACGCATTTGTTTTTCTTTTTTCTTTTTACAAATTATCTGGAACGCCAGTTTATCTTCTTTACTCTCTCTCTCTCTACGCATTAATTCCACTTGCCGTTGCGATATTCATGCATTAATTACCGTGTGATCTTCCTCGTGATTCGTACCCTTGCCCCTGCTTTTTCGAAGCTCTTCTTTTGAACGAATTCTTGGGTTCTCGATCTGGAACGAATTTTAGGGTTCTATCAATCAATAATTTATTAATTCTTTCCGCCGGGCTGTTTAGCTGATTAAAGGCCGGTTCTCAGTGTGCAAAGATTTGCTGATGCTTGGTTAATCCCTCGTTAAATTCTTCGGTCATCAAGAAGTCGTTTTTTGGTGATCGGGAATTGGCGATGTCGGGACACTTGGATAGATTTGCGAGGCCTTGTAAGTGAACTTTTGCGCGTTATATTGACTATTCTTGATCTGCACACACGATTAATTAGCTGGGGGTATAGTGTTCTTGAGATTTAGGGTTTGCGGTAGAGTGTTATTGAGATTGAGATTGAGATGATTTCTCTTGTGCCGCTTTGAGTCTGTAAGTTAATATTGGTATAAATGTACTAGGGTAATTTCTGATTTCTTGAAGGTGCCTTTAAAGCTGTGGGGAACAAATCGAAAAAAACAGGACAATTGATAGTTTGTTGTAGTCTGGTAGAATGGAGTGGGAGACTTGTTATAGTTATATGTTTCTTCGCACAGTTTAGCTGTCATTTATGGACTTGTTTGAGTTGTATTACTTCTTGATATTATTCCATTGGTTGGTTCTGGATAATTGGTCATTCAAAGTCTTCTGCTTATACACTCATCATGTCTGTGAAAGTTCAAACAGACGATGTTGAGAATTATTTGCATCTGTGCATGTTTTATTCTTTTATATAAGTCTTCATTTCCTCAATGTGGGGCTATCAGTTGGCTTTTAGTGGTCAATTTTTAATAGACTGGAGTATTGACATTTCTTCTAGTGTTAACAATGTTGATCTGAAGTCCTTAGGAGTAGAAACGTTATTTCTGAATTCATTAGCTATGGTTAATTTGTATTTACTATAAAATGTGTCTTATATGTTTATCTGCACGTGTTTATGTGACATAGGCTTTGAGGGTTCATCTGGTAATGAGGAGAGAAAAGAAAGAAAATCTGATTTTGAGAATTCAGAGGATGAACGAAGGACTAGAATTGGTTCTTTGAAGAAGAAAGCACTTAATGCTTCCTCAAAGTTCAAGCATTCTCTCAAGAAGAAGAGTGGTAAAAGAAAAAGTGATGGTCGAGTCAGTTCAGTTTCAATTGAAGATATTCGGGATGCTGAGGAACTTCAAGCCGTCGAGTCATTTAGGCAAGCCTTGATATTGGATGAGCTGCTTCCTGAAAAGTTTGATGATTACCACATGATGTTGAGGTTAATTCTCTTTATCATTATTTGAGTCTATTTATGAATTTATTGCGAAGGAATGAGGAAAGGTGCGAGATCTTTTTCAAGAATTAGTGGGTATTCTGGCCTGTGTTTTATTTGATCCATTCTCACATCTTTGTTCCCTCTTTGGAGAATTTTGTAAAATTTTAGTTTTTCATTATGTCTTCTCTGAATCTATTTATCTTCTTATAAATGGAAAAATTGTTCAATCTCTAAGATCATAAGGTATGTGCATGCAGGTTCTTGAAGGCAAGGAAATTTGATGTTGAGAAGTCAAAGCTCATGTGGGCTGATATGATTCAGTGGAGGAAAGAATTTGGTACTGACACAATAATGGAGGTAAAACTAAGTATTCTTGCTTCTGATTCATAAGGATGGCTTGATTTGTTTCTCTACTTATTTTCTTATGTTTTCAATTTGCTGAAAACTTTTTATCATTTTCACTTTTTTTTTTTATTTCCATCAGGATTTCGAATTCAAAGAGGTGAATGAGGTTTTGAAGTATTACCCCCATGGCTATCATGGAGTTGATAAAGAGGGAAGGCCAGTGTACATTGAGAGGCTAGGAAAAGTTGATCCAAACAAACTCATGCAAGTTACGACCATGGATCGATACATAAAATACCATGTTCAGGAGTTTGAGAAATGCTTTGCAATTAAGTTCCCAGTTTGTACCATTGCCGCGAAGAGGCACATTGATTCCAATACAACGATTTTGGATGTTCACGGTGTGGTATGTTTCACACTTTTTTAGCTCTATTATGTGGACTGTTTATGATTTCAGACTGTTATAGTTCAACAATTGGAGAGTTTAACATTTAATTTCTGTTGTGCCTTCTGGGTAATTTTGCAGGGTTTGAAAAACTTTACCAAAAGTGCAAGAGACCTCATTACACGGCTCCAGAAGATTGATGGTGATAATTATCCTGAAGTAATCCTTGAAAACTTGGTCTTTTCTCGCTTTGAGTGTGTATTTCAGTCTATTAATTTGTATTCATAATTGCAGACACTGCATCAAATGTTTATTATTAATGCTGGGCCGGGCTTTAGGCTACTCTGGAATACCGTGAAGAACTTCATTGATCCTAGAACAGCTACTAAGATTCATGTATGCTTGTTCTTACCATTTATCATCTGGAAGCTTAATGTTACTTGTTTTGAGTTTTACTGGCTGTAATGTCGTTTCATTTGTAATCAATCACACAGGTTCTAGGATGCAAATATCAAAACAAATTGCTTGAAGTAATTGATGCCAGGTGAAAGGGTGATTCTTAAATTCATTTTGTTTGAAGTAATTGATACCAAAGTAAATTTTGAGTGATTTTATTTATATGGTGCAGTGAACTGCCTGAATTCTTGGGAGGAATTTGTACCTGTGCTGATCAAGGTGGTTGCCTTTCCTCTGATAAAGGGCCTTGGAAGAATCCAGAGATATTGAAGGTCTAAACTTGCCTAGATTGAATAATGTCAATGATGCAACTTAATTTTAAATACATCCTTTCAAGTTATTTTCAATACTATATAATTCACTATTTGGCTTTGTGGTGCAGATGGTGCTTAATGGTGCAGCAGGACGTGCCAGGCAGGTTGTTAAAATTCTCAATAGTGAGGGGAAGGTAGTGTATGCGAAGCCTAATTACCCCATGGTATGGCTACTGATACTTTTTTTTTTTTTTTCATTTTAGATTCTGTCATTGTTTTTGTTTTCAAATTAAGATATCTTATAATCATCTGTTACCTAAACAGTTAAAGGGGAGTGATACATCTACAGCAGAGTCTGGCTCTGAAGCTGAAGATATTGCTTCACCAAAAGCAAGTAGAAATTATTCACACTTTCGGCTGACTCCAGTTCGTGAGGAGGTATGTTTAATAGCTAAAGCTTCTAATAGACAGAGTTTAATAAATTGCTCTGGCTTTCTATCATTTGGGAGAATTCAAATGATATGCATCTACAATAGGATGATTCTACAATTTAGTAGAGAAGACTCTGCGATGAGCTGGCAACATCTTTGATTAATTCCTTCTGTTCTTTTATTTTTATTTTATATATTTTTTTTAAGTAAGCTACTCCTTTGGGACATACCATTTGAAGAAATATTCTGATAAGAATTTTGTATTTATATAAGACTGTTGCAGCAGATCTAACTAGGTTTATTCTATCCTTTCTAAATGACGCTAAGGTGTTTTTGTCTTAAATTCAGGCAAAGGCTCTTGGAACCACTGGCAAGTTTGTTAATTTCTCAGGATATGATGAGTATGTTCCCATGGTTGACAAGGCTGTTGATTCTGGATGGAAGAAGACAAAAAACCCCGAGAAACTTGATATTTCTAAAGGTTAAATCTATTTTGATTGCTTTAAAATCTCTACGTTAATTTTAAGTTATGGTCTTCTTATGCTTTGTTAATTCATTTTCATCTTATTATCTGATCTATGCATCATAAAGATCTCTCATGCTATAAGGTCCACCACTTGTTTGTGAGTTTAACTTTATTTAAATGTATATTTTACTCTTTTGGGTTGGTGATTTGCAGGTATTTTTTGAATCTTCCTAAACCATACTTTTTAGCTGATGGTTTCACTTGCTTACTGGATTCTTGAAAACATGATGTACTTCGATACATTAGTTTTGTTCTCTATATTATGTACTTTGACACATTAGTTTTGTTCTCTTTCATTTTTTTAATTAATGATATTGATGATAAAAATTAGGCATATGATTATAAGTCATCAACTTTATTAACCCAAATTATAAAACAAAGAATCCGTATCAGCATGTTGCACTTTTAAGAGGTGTTTCTGATTTTAATATTTCTGAGAAATTCTTATTCAGAGCCACAACCTGTTTCTCAGAAAGCACCAGATGGATATCATGTTCGAGTTTTGGCAGCTCTTATGACCTACATCATGGCACTTTTTTTGTATTTTCGTTCAATATCCTGTAGCATTACGAAGAAACTCCCCTATACATCAGTGCAACATGAGCCAAAAGTCGCACAAGCTGCCTTTGACACACCTCCAAAAGAGGATTCTGGACTGCCATTACTGACAGCATTTGCAGATACGGAACTCCTATCTTCCCTCCTGAGTAGATTGAGTGAGCTTGAAGAGAAGGTGAATACTCTTGAATTAAAGCCATCTGAGATGCCCCATGAGAAAGAAGAACTGCTGAATGCTGCTGTATACCGTGTTGATGCTCTAGAAGCCGAATTGATTGCAACCAAGAAGGTACCTAACAATACATGTATTTGCTTTCATGATACTAGTGTTTGCTGAATACTCACTTGACTCTTTTGGCTAGTTCCATTTCTAGGTAAAAAGGAATGATTAAGAATATTAAATCTGATAACAGAGATAATTCTGGTGCAGTACTAATAAAATGGTGGAAAAAATTGTGAAATCTACTGTGGACTTTATTATGTTAACCGAGAACTGAGATCTCTCTGTTATGCAGGCTCTGCATGAGGCTTTGATGAAGCAAGAGGAGCTCCTTGCATACATAGACAGTGAGGAAGATGCTAAGTATCAGGTGAGTGTACAATTTGTTCTCGTTTTTAAATTAGAGTTGTAAAACACATGTTTTGTTCTGAAATGTATTCTTTTTGATTTGTCCAGAAGAAGAAATTTTGCTGGTAAGATGTATCGACTTTGAGCATCGATAGTTGATGGCATCTTCGGCTGTGTTTGATGATCACTCCCTAACCTCCATCTTAGCGTTGTAACCGAGTGGCTAACATTCGTCGAAGAGTTGTAACAGACAATTGTAAATTTCGGTGATGGTATATGATCTCTTTGCAAGAATATTATGGAACAGATATACATATATTTATATGTTGCTGCGGAAAACATTTCTGTTTAAAGATACTACAGAGATAGAAATGATTATTTTTCGTATTCACTGCGTGCTTCACTCATCTTCGTTATATTATTATTAATTAATAATATTCTTTTAGAAGTTATTTATTGTTTATTATTAATTTAAATAAGTGTATTAAAAACGATTCAGTAAAAAAAAAGAAAAAAAAAGAGAGGAAATCTCTTGCTGGGTGCTTCACAAGATTTGAATAAAAAACCTGATTGATGGTTAAAAAATCAAGGACGTGTATCACTAGGTACAGAAAAGCTAAGATCCTATGATGCTAAGCAAAATGAGAAGAGCAAGCAAAAGTGGAAAGCAAATAAACAAGTGGAGTAAGAATATAATCCTGGAAGGATGTATGAATGGTTTTGAACAAGCCTTTGTTCAGATGGGAGTATGAACAAGAGCCCAAGATATTAAGGTCTTCGACAGAAACTCCCAACCTACAAATTGTTGCATAAAAAGAACAGCGTAGCTATTTACATAAACATGTCCACAGAAAAAAAGCAAACGTAACATGGATTATGGACAGCGTCCTCCTTCGCTTAGAAAGCGAAAAACCTCTTCTTCTTCTTCTTCTTTTTTTCCATGTAGGCGATGAGTTCCTCTTGTCGAACCAGAGCATCCTCGAGAGTCTGCAAGGATTCACGCATCATTCAGAAATTTTGTTCCTTTGCCAGCATTTCAAGGAAAGTGGAAAATGATTCATCTAGTACCTTTTTGGTTGCTGCAAGCTCTTGTTCAAGTGTATCAACGCGCTTCAAGGCATCGTTCAGCATTTCCTCTTTCTCAGATGGCATAGTTGTGGGCTTCTTGCTGAGGACATTAACTTTCTCCTCTAGTTCGTTCATCCGCTTCATCATGATGAAGTAATCCTCATTTGTGATGGGAGCTTGAGGCGAGTCATGAGCATGTGACTGGCCTTTAAACACAGAATCAACTCCATACATTGAAGCAGAGTAGAGGGTAGCATCTGTGATCTTTCTTGGCATGTTACGAGTCATTCGAACCATGGTCACTACACCCATTACAAAGGTCACGACTCCACTTAAGAGATGGTTGCTTAGTCCTGGTGAAGACTTGCAGATTGTTTTCGTGGGATAGTAATCTGTGGCTATACAAAGAGAAAGACCACATCATAATTGCTTAACAACTAGAAAGGTAAAATAATCCCCTTAATGTAGCATTAGTAGGATGAATCTGAATCCATTTGTACTCGGTATTCATCATTCTTATTTAAACTAAATATTTAGAGTTAATGTATCCAAGTAACTATATGTAATACTCTCTATCTCCATATACAATATAAGAAACTTTGACACACTGTTATTTGAACTTAATGGGATGATGATTCTGTACCTTTAGAGTGAGCAAAGTTGTCATATTTCTCGGCTTTTGGCACAGAAGCAGTAACGGCCTTGTCAATCATGGGTTCATTTTTAGCCGTCTGACACGGACTGAGGGGCTTTTTGGTTACCTGAGGAGAAAATGGCTCTGAATGTATGGATGGTAAAAGAGTAGGAAAATGCATGAGTCATCCTAATGCCTCGACTCGGAGACTAATTAGATGGCAAATCATCCAACTTCTAAGAAACAAGATGGCTGTAAAGCCTCAACTTACTTCTTCCTGAACAGGTTCAAGATGTGAACGTGGGATATTTTCTTTAATAACTCTTGGCGAATCTGTCTTCTCTTCGAGAGATGAAAGGACGATCTTGTTTGCCCATTTGTGTTCACCATTACGGACCATCTAGAAATCAGATTGATTTGATTTTACATTACTTGTGATTCCAAGTAAATCAGAATAAATGACAAAGCAGCATTTCAAGATTCAGAATTTGATGGATATATAGACCTTCATAATGTCAACGTCGTTCCAAGGGCCCTTATCTGAAACCATGCAACCACCCTTATCCGCGCAGGTACATGTACCACCTAAGAACTCCGGTAGCTCACTGATACAAGATCAAGAAACAGATACTATGATCGAAGTATACTCGACTGACCTACACCAAAAACTTAGGACAACCAGGTCTCAGATATTGTCCAAATTCCTACACCAATTTTACCTTGCATCTATGACCTCAAGAAGCTTGCTCTGGTATTTGTTACCCAAAACCTAGTAAAAAGACACACAGAATCTTCATTAGATGAAACAAAAGAAAAATATCAGATGCATATATGATAGATGACTGTGGCTCACATGGATCTTGGCGGTGGTCTTTGGATCGAGAAATGACTTAACAGTGTTCCACAAGAGCCTAAATCCAGATCCTGCATTGATAATGTACATGCGGCATAGGGTCTGAAAGAAACATAAAATGACAACAGAAAGATCAGCAGCTAAGATCTTTTTTCAATTGAATTAACAAAAAGAGAAGTGTTGATGCCAGAGAAAAGAAAAAAGAAAGAAGCTACTACCTCAGGGTAATTATCACCATCAATCTTCTGAAGGCGCTGAATTAGTTCCCTAGCAGACTTATTAAAACTTTTCAGTCCCTAAACCAATAACAGAATTCTGTGAGAACTGAGAACATTACAGAAGCAACAGAGACCAATCAAATTATACACAATATGATCTCCTTCATACGAGTGTCAAGAAATTTGACAATAAGACCTGAATTTTTTACTTAAAAAAAACCTTGAATAGAAAAAACACCTCTACATACCACTCCCTGTACATCCAAAATGGTTGTGCTCTGGTCAATGTGCTTTTTGGCCGTGATGGAGCATGCTGGAAACTTATCAATGAAGGTCCTTTCAAACTCCTGGACATGGTATTTAAGATACCGATCCAATGTTGTAACTTGCAAGAGCTTGGTTGAATCGACTTGACCAATTCTCTCAATGTACACAGGACGACCATCTTTATCAACACCATGATGCCCTTGTGGATAATATTTAACAACCTCGTCTCTCTCCTTGAAATCAAAGTCCTACAAGCATACACGGGGAACTGAGCTTCCAACATATTTGATCATTTAGCAATCAAGTCTAATTTTACTCAGTGTGTTGTTACTATAAGTAGCCAAGTACCTCTATAATATTGTCAGCACCAAAGTCCTTCCTCCAGTGAATCATATCAGCCCACATTTGTTTTGTTTTCTCAATGTCAAACTTTCTGGCCTTCAAAAACCTGTCTCATTGCATCAAAGGGTTAGCCTTTTAGGTTCTACGTGCCCTAAAAACATAAAATTCAACCATCTGTTTGGTTTCATTTTCCATTTTAAAAAAAAATTGTTTATATCATGAAAAGGGTCTAAATACAACAAAACAGCCCCAGTAAAATTTCTAAGGTAAAGAAAAACCTTTCAAGAATTTATCATTGACAAAACATCCAACAAATTTTCCATCAGGTGCAGCATTAACACTTTCAAAACCACTGAATTAGAGATGAAGTTACCTTAGTAGCATATGATAATCATCATGTTTTGCGGGGAGTAATTCTTCCAAAATAAGCGCCTGTCTCAAGGCGTCCACGGCTTGTAATTCCTCAGCATCATGCTCTTCATCAAATACAACGGACATAACCCTACTATTGCGCCGGCCCTTTTTATTTAAAGAGTGCCTAAATTTGGAAGAGGCACTGATTGCCACCTTCTTGAGAGAGAGTCTTTTTTTCTTTTCATCCTCCGAGATATCAATATCAATTTTCTCAAGACCTGCAAATGATTAAGCCACATTTAAAATTCTGAATCCACAACCATAGTAACTTCTTCATCTTAAATCAGACTAAACGTAGAAGCAATGCCCATATGCAAGATATTATGTACATGGTCTTCCCATTGAACATATTCTTAATAAAATCAACCAATCAAATTGACAGTTGTTGTGTCTACATCTACTTTCCAACATGAGATCAACAACTATTTCTTTAAAACATGAAAACATGTATGGAAACCTCATACTAGAAATCAAAATGTGTTCTGCTTCATTTATGCAAAATAACTTGAAGAATGACAAGAAAAAGAAGAACTCACTTGGCCTAAATGGGCGTTCAATAGATCCTGATCTGTTGCCACTCATGATTGCAGTTCGCAAGATTGATCACATTAACCGTAGTATTTACAAGATCCAGAGATCACGAACATGCAGATTATCTACAAATTTCACACCCATTCGTTCAGTTAATTCTATACAAAGGTATGAACATCTTTAACCAAACATTCCAAAAATTTACCAATATGTGAATGCTTCTCAAGTATTTAAGCAACAGATATATCTAACAAATGAACAGAAGAATATGCATATCTCTTTATGTAAATGCAGAAAAGATATGTTGAAAATGCATATTCAAGAATAGAAGGTCTACAACTTTCCTTACAAGATAACTATACCCACCAAAACTAGGAATGAAAGATTTTAACTAGGACAATTTCTTGCGGGGGAGAGGGAGAGAGAGAGGAGGAAGAGAGAGAACGGATTAAGAGAGAACCTATATTGGCAGTGACCAAGGAGGGCCAATGAGAAAGAACTGGAGGAGAATTATCAATATCATCAAATTCCTGGTTACGAATTAATGGCCCCCCTTTATTCATTCACCCCCGCACAAATCAATGGCAGCCCACTATTCATTCCCTCCCATTTCATTTAAATTAAATAATCGAATCTATCTGTACGCATTTAGATATTGTAAAGAATATCCATGGAGAGATATTGTAAGAAGACATTCTCTCTTTGACTGCGTCTCCTTCATCAGGCGTCATCAGTTCTGCTGTCAACTTCCGGCAGTTGGTTCCAGTCTTCGTCTCTGAATATGAGAGAGGAAAGAGGGAGGGGGAAAATACCAGTGCGACCCACTCAGTTCATAAAATATACTCATTCAACCCCACTATTCCCAAGTTTTCCATTTTTCCATCCCATATTATACTTAAAAAAATTACATTAATTATTTTACTTGTAAATTTATTACTCTTATATAAGACATAACATATTTTAAAATTTATTTATTATTTAAAAAATTATATTACTCTCTAAAAATTAATAAATTTAATTAAAAAAATTATTTTTCTTAAACTAACTATACCATGCAAATGTGTAGTTTAACTGTCTATCACAATTTCTATAAAATAATGAGAGAATAAGACATCAATTTAGCTTTGTGACTTCAAATTAGGGTGTAAATAAATTGAAAACTTGTTCAATTTGTTTTGGGTTAACGACATTATTTTTTTAGTTGATATTAGGTGCACCGGGTGCAAGTGTATATACATATGTGTATAACTTTTTGTTTTATTTTGTATATTATATGTTATTTTATTTTGTATACGTGTTTCTTAATAATTGTATATTTTTTTTCACACTAAGTTTTTCATTAAA
Source organism: Pogostemon cablin (assembly GCA_023678885.1). NCBI lineage: Eukaryota > Viridiplantae > Streptophyta > Magnoliopsida > Lamiales > Lamiaceae > Pogostemon > Pogostemon cablin. Next base: position 34,627,284 of record CM042952.1, on the reverse strand, counting down.
AAAACTAGCATATATGTGTATAACTTTTTATTCAATAGTGTATACATATTTTTTAATAATTGTATATTAATTTTTTATAAAAAAACTAGCAATTAAATTGTATACATTTTTATTCATAATTGTATACATTTTTTGTTGATATTTTTATACGTTTTTAAAGTGAATGCATCATATCTTAGAGTGCACCCGGGTACACAGTATAATTAGTCTTTTTCTTTATACTAGAGTATCAAACTAAAATAACATTAGATTAAATTATTATTTAATATTCACCATTAAAAATAAATAAATAACCAATTCAATACACTCTAATTTATTTATCCAATAAATTCACAATGCATTCTAAAATCTCTCATAAATTTATTGTTTATTTATTTATGAATTATAAGTAGTGGTGTTCCACTAATTTAAGAATTAAAATATACTAATATGGCTCGAGGACAACTGTAAGAGTTATGTTTAGGGTGTATTTATTCTTTATTGATGTATAGAGTTTTCCTCAATTATTATTAGGATTTTTATTTAATTAAATTAAATATAATTTATCTTACATCAACACAGCTATAGCAATCACGTCTATTAATTAACAAAGTAATTCCTAATTCGATCGGATTAATTTCGAAGATTCATGGACTCAAAATAATTAAATGAGCTTACTGAAGTACAATAAATATGGGCCTAACCATCTGCAAGGCCCATTAAATAAAGCCCATTTGTTCTTCGTCAAATTAATTGCTTAATTTTTCTCGAACTGTTTTTAGAATTGTAGCCGCCCAACTAAAAACCTAGAAGTTGGTCGTTAAATTTGTCACTGTAACAACGTGGACTCGCGCTCTTTTCTCTCTCGCTCACTGAACGTTGTTCTTCATTCGCCCAGCTATGTCGGCTTCGAATCTCCTCACTCAAGCCCCAACATTTCTCCCTACGAAACCCATCAAGCTATCTTCTAATCTATTTGCTGTAAACATCATTTTGCCCTATACATTCAAGCCCGCCTCATCATCTCTGCGAGTCCGTGTTCCAAGGGCAGCATTATCAACTTCAGAGCCCAAAACCCACAAGTTTCAGCATTGTTTCACGAAGTCTGAGGATGGATTCTTGTATTGCGAGGGGGTGCAGGTGGAAGAATTGATGGAAGTTGTGGAGAAAAGGCCGTTTTATTTGTATAGTAAGCCGCAGATTACTAGGAATGTTGAGGCGTATAAGGAAGCATTAGAGGGGTTAAATTCGATTATTGGTTACGCCATTAAGGCAAATAATAATCTCAAGATTTTGGAGCATTTGCAGAGATTGGGGTGTGGAGCTGTTTTGGTTAGTGGGAATGAACTTAAATTGGCTCTCCGTGCTGGTTTTGATCCTACTAGGTAATCATTTTGCTGAGATACGTGGTCTTCGACTATTTGTTCTGTACTTATGTCTCAGCCGTCACTGCTCTTTTCCTACCAAAAGTGGACTTTGTTTATGGCTTAAGAAATTCGTTTCTTGAAATATTTTTCTATTTAAAGTTAAAATTGCTATGAAACATATTTACTAATTAAAATGGTAATTGTGATTGGTTCTTTGAAAGGATACTGTATAAGACTATAAGAAGGAAGTGAGTTAGAGTACGATGGTATGTGAGATAATGATGAGACGGTTGAAGGTTGAGTAATCTTGTGTTTCACACTTCCCATCTTCTAACATGCTGTGTGGTGTAATTCTTTGTTCTACCTTAGTATAAAAGAGCACATTAATTTGGAGTGCAGGTGTGTCTTTAATGGGAATGGGAAGATCTTGGAGGATCTAGTCTTGGCTGCCCAAGAAGGTGTTTTTGTGAACATTGACAGTGAATTTGATTTGGAAAACATTGTGGCAGCTTCAAGAATTTCTGGGAAGAAGGTTAATGTGTTGTTACGTATCAATCCAGATGTTGATCCTCAGGTATTATATTGATTAGCCTTTAGTTTACCATTTCCTTTTAAGATTGATACGTTAGTTGAAAATGTGACAGGATATAAAATTGCTACACGGCTGTGTTTGCATATTGCTGATTGACATGTGCTGCTGTATTAATTAGGTCCATCCTTATGTTGCTACTGGAAATAAGAACTCCAAATTTGGTATCAGAAATGAGAAGTTGCAGTGGTTTTTGGATGCTGTAAAGGCTCACCCTAATGAATTGAAACTTGTTGGGGCACACTGTCATCTTGGTTCTACTATTACAAAGGTATTTGCGTGGTTTAACTCATGAACTATCAGTTTTCTTAATGCTTACTTTGCTCGACTCCTTGATGTGAATAAGAAAAGATCAGTTTTTCCCTCTTTATAATGGATGTACATTTAGCAGAGACCTTAGTATACAAATCTCTCTTTTCTTTTGACTTTAGTATTTATAATCTGTGAGTTCATTATTGCACCAGGTAGATATTTTTAGAGATGCTGCTGTTTTGATGGTGAACTACATAGATGAGATTCGATCTCAAGGTTTTGAAATAGATTACTTGAACATTGGAGGTGGCCTGGGGATTGATTACTACCATACTGGAGCTGTCCTTCCTACTCCGAGAGACCTAATTAATACAGTAAGTAGTAGTATTTCACCCTCTATCAATACTATAGGATGCTCTTTTCATTCTGCTCATTTTAACATAGTTATTCATCCATGCAAAAGTTACCTGCTAGTTTTTCCCCACATTCACCTGAATGTTAAAATGCGACTATTTGTTTTCTATAGGTTCGTGAATTGGTTCTTTCACGAAATCTCAACCTCATAATTGAACCAGGAAGATCACTCATTGCCAACACATGCTGCTTAGTCAATCGAGTCACTGGAGTCAAAACCAATGGGACAAAGAATTTCATAGTGATTGATGGCAGCATGGCTGAGCTTATTAGGCCAAGTTTGTATAATGCCTACCAGGTTAAATTTTCAATGTATTTATTCTTCAGTGCGCTCAATGGTTAAGCTGTCAATTAATTTGAGGATATGTCGGACAAGTATCTCAGATTCTACAACAATTTTTCTTGTTCAACTTGGCCATTCTTACATGTTCGCAGTTGCTCACATCCAAATAATTCCGTTCACTGAATCACCAAGAATTTTACTGCAGCACATAGAACTTGTTTCTCCTGCGCCTCCAAATGCAGAGATTTCCACTTTTGATGTGGTTGGTCCAGTTTGTGAGTCAGCAGATTTCTTGGGCAAGGGTAGGGAACTACCAACCCCATCTCAGGTAACCTGCTAGACCTTCATCTACGATATAATTTTTTGCCAATTTTCTGCTGCTCGACTTATGGTTTAAACACCGTGGCATCTAGGGTACTGGATTGGTCGTTCATGATGCTGGTGCTTATTGCATGAGTATGGCTTCGACATACAATCTCAAGATGCGTCCTCCTGAGTACTGGGTACACACTCTTCTTAAACTCGTTTTATATTTCCTAGTTTCTCAACTATATACTGGGTACTTGCACTCTTTATTGCTCTGGCAATCGAGTTGTTCTACTCTGGACAAATTTATAAGTCGTGCTCATTTTCTTAGGTTGAGGATGATGGCTCAGTTTCAAAAATCCGACATGGGGAGACCTTTGAAGACCATTTAAAATTTTTCGAGGGTCTTTAGAATTCTTGTACCAGCCATTCATTGTTTGTAGAACTGGAAAGAATTCGGTTTTATCTGCTGTATGGTTTCTGTTGATCTTTTGAATTACTGAATAAATGTGAGAGTATTTCATTTGATGGGATGCTGCTGTTTCAGATCATCTCAATTTCTGCATATAAGTATATTTTTTCTTTCAAATCAGGAATATGATTATTATTTCAAACACTTTGTGTGAGGATAACTACGTGTTTTTCATTCTTATTGTAATCTTTATACCTGTTTTTACCCCACAAGAAATTCTCACTTCATTGTACTGGGACACTGAAAAGTTAAAGCAGCTTGTAAAGTGGAAGACAATTATACAGATTTTTTTTTTTTCTCTATATAGTTTTTTTTTTTTTTTTTGGAATATTCTTACATCAGACGATTATGAACCAGTAATTAAGGAAACACAATCGAGTTGAAATTTTATGTTATGATTCTCGTCTTGTTTAATTTTCACGTCTTTTATTGTTATCGAATTTGAAAAACGTTTTGTGTGGGTAGCATTTAAGTTGAACTCATTCTTTTACTTGTTTTAATTATATATTTCATTAAATGTAAAAAGTAAATTAAATCTTCGGATTGGATTTTTGGAAATATACGTGTTTTCGAATACCCAACTTTACTCTTTTCACTGAATGTTTCCAACGAATTATGATCGATTCGTCCAAGTACTTGTCCCAGCATTCCTACTCTTGGGCTTCCCGACTATGGCATCCCTTCACTCACTAAAGAGGTGCACGGAGAACTGCCTTCGGTCCCCCAAACTGACTTACTCGCGGCAACCTTCCGGGGTAGTTAACATTTCATATTGTTGGCTGTTCTAGGAGCTACTGACTTTCTTTTTTTCGTTAAGATTGGACTCGGAAATCGTTACCAAGAGATGTGAAATGAGTGGGATACGCATTGAGTAAAGGTGCTGAAGTAGGTGTTAAATGATCACCTTATCTAAAAGCTTAAGCTCACGCATGCAGGCGGGGAATTTTTGCCTCAAGCCTAGCATGTGAAATTTTCTCATAAATAGGTGGCGATAATGTTTGAACCCTGGACCTTTGTTAATCATGGGCACTGATACCATGTTAAACGACCACCTCATCTAAAAGCTTAAGCTGATAGAGAGTTGAATCGTTTAATACTTAATCAGGTTGCACTCTAACACTCCCCCTCACATGCAGGCGGGTAATTTTGTCTCAAGCCTTGAATGTGGAATTTTCTCATGAATGGATGGCGGTGAGGTTTGAACCCTGGACCTTTGTTACTTTATTAACCCTGGACAAAAAATGAAATACTTGTGTGAGACAATTAAGAAGTTACAATAAAATAAAAAAATAGAAAATAAATAAATAAATAAATATCCTTATATTTTCTTACTAGGAACTCCAATTATTATTATCATAAATTTCTTTTTTTTTTCAAAAGGAAAATAAATTTTGCCACTCCTGCGTATAGAATAAATTAATTGTTGAACTCAGACAAGGTGTAATAATTTTATGAATAAAATATTATAATTAAATGTGTAGAAAATATGTACTTATATTTTTTCCAATCAAATAATCATTGAGTTTATATAGTGGAGTATTTTATTAGACATAGATTTATGCTCGTGAAAAGACGAACACAGTGGATTAGGACATGATTTTGAGTCGGATTCCAATTTGGCCACTTCAATATTTTTAAACATTAAGCTTATTATATTTCTTAATTTTAGCATCTTTTAATATTTAATAAACATAATTAGGCATATTCATGTGACCTGTTGTGTTAAAAAACAAGCAGGCATATTCATATGCCCTTTAAATAAATAAATAAAAACCCTTTTATTAACTTCAGTACTACGTGTATCACGCTGAAAAGCTTACGAGTAAATATCTGTAGGCGGATGCGGTCGTCATCGTCGTCAGTGTTCGTCATCTAAACCGGAGAAGGTGGTCGAGGGAAGTACTCCACAGTGCTCAGATTCCAGTTGAACTCACACAATAATTCAAATCCACGTTCTACCCGTTAGGGTCACAAATGAGTGATTAAATGAGATCAAAAGTGTAAGACTATGGGCCCTCTTCCAATTAATTGGAATGAGCTCAATACTTAGGAAAGAAGACCATCATTTGGGTCATAACCCAAAAGGGCCCAACAATCTCCACCTTGGCCCAAATCATCTACCCTTGTGTATAACTAAATGGGAATTCATCATCGTATTTTTCCCCGGACACATGCAAAACGAAAGACACAAAGTCAAATGCAAGATCCAGAAATTTGACATAAAGCCAATGTATCACAAAAGATACACAAATTTAAGCCGGAGCAAAGATCACGGACACACAGTCACAAAATGTTTAAAATATCCCAAGGACAAAATAAACGGAGCACACAAGCTCAAGAGTGGACACAACATCCACGGAAAAGAACTGCATACAACATGCTTCAATCAAGAGAGTCGAAATTTAAAGTTCTCATGCAAGACCTAAATTTTTCAACAGATAAGCATTTAGTACCCATATCAGCAGGATTAAATTCAGATGCAATCTTTTCCAGGTTAACAATACATTTTTCCACAATATATCGAATGAAATGATACCTAACATCTATATGCTTGGTTCTATCATGGAAAACAGGATTTTTACATAACCGAATTGCAGACATACTATCAGAAAACACAGTGACACATTTTTCAAGAAACCCTATTTCATTCAAAAGGCCTTGCAGCCAAATAGCTTCCTTTAAAGCATCAGTAATAGCCACGTATTCAGATTCAGTTGTAGATAAAACAACCACATGCTGTAGCTGAGACTTCCAACTTATGCAAGAGCCACACAAAGTAAACACATAGGAAGTTGTAGACTTCCTATTATCTCTATCATTTGCATAATTGGAATCAACATAGCCAACAAGGCTCACACCATTTGCAGATTTGGAAAAGCGCAAACTTACCTCCATGGAGCCCTTGAGGTATCTCAAGAGCCATTTCAAAGCCTCCCAATGAGGCGCACCTGGATTAGCCATATACCTACTCAAGCAACTAACAGAATATGCAATATCTGGTCTAGTGCTAACCATAAGATACATAACAGACCCAATGACATTGGAATAAGGAACCTTTTCCATTTCAGCAATTTCAGAATCAGTCTTTGGAGACTGATCCTTACTTAACACAAAGTGAGCAGCAAGAGGCACATTCACAGTTTTAGCAGACATCATAGAGAATTTACTCAAAATCTTTTCAACATATGAAATCTGATTAAGCAAGAGAACATTGTTCTTCCTATCTCTATCAATGTTCATTCTAAGAATCCTTTTAGCATCTCCAAGATCTTTCATATCAAAATTATCACATAGACTCTTTTGAACAAGCTCAACATATTCAAGATCAGGGCTAACAATTAGCATATCATCCACATATATGAGCAGAAAAACAGAAACAGAAGTATCAATCTTGAAGTAAAGACAATTATCATGCAAGCTTCTTTTAAACTTCAACGATGTCATGCATTGATCAAACTTCTTATTCCACTGTCTAGGAGATTGTTTCAAGTCATACAATGATTTCTTCAAAAAACATACATGATCAGGATTTTTGGGGTCCACAAAACCCTCAGGTTGTTTCATGAAAATCTTTTTGTCCAAATCACCATTAAGAAAAGCCGTTTTGACATCCATTTGCTTCAATTCCCAATCAAAATGAGCAACTAATGCAAGCATTATACGAACAATGGTGAATTTAACAACAGGAGCAAAGATTTCATTATAATCAACCCCTTCCTTTTGAGTAAAACCTTTTGCTACCAATCTAGCTTTAAATCTAACAATTTTAGACTCATGTTTCACTTTGAAAAGCCACTTGCAATCAACAACAGAGCAATGAGCATGTTTTGGAACCAGATTCCAAGTATGATTAACATGCAACGATTTCATTTCATCTTTCATAGCATTTAACTATTTCACAGAGTTGTCAGATTTTAAAGCCTCTTGATAGGTCTTAGGTTCATTATCAACACTTTCAAACGCATTACAAGCATGAGTATCAATATGAAAATCATCATACCTAGTAGGTGGCCTAATATTCCTTCTAGGTCTATCCCTAGGCAACACATAGTCATCATCTTCAGGAATATCATGCACATTTTCATCATTGATAGCAGATTCATTGGCAACAAGTTCTTGATCAACAACAGTGTCAGACAAGTTTTCAACATCAGATAACAAAGGAGACAACTCCACCTCACTCGAAGTGGTAGGATCATGTAAAGGCACAACATCAGGCAAAGGAGTAGATAAGCAAGGAAATTCAGATTCATTGAAGATCACATCCCTACTAATCACAATTTTAAAACCCGATTCAGAAAAATCCCACAGCCTATAACCTTTAACACCCTCAGGATAACCAAGAAAAACACATTTTCTACTCCTAGGATCCAATTTGTCATGTTTCTGACGTACAAACGCAGCACAGCTAAATATACGTAGCACAGAATAATCAATACTTTTACCAAAAAACACATAGTCAGGGCACTTGCCCTTTAAAGGCATAGAGGGGGATTTGTTTATTAAAAATGCTGCGGTAATAAGCGCTTCACCCCAAAACTTTTTAGAAAGTCCAGAAGACACCAACATGCTCCTCACCCTTTCTAACAAAGTCCTATTCATCCTCTCAGCAACCACATTCTGTTGGGGAGTGTAAAGAGCAGACTTATGTCTTACAATTCCAGATTTGACACATAAATCATCCATTGCATTATTGCAAAATTCCAATCCATTATCAGTTCTAAGATACTTAATCTTTTTACCCATTTGATTTTCAATCAAAGTTTTCCAATTTTTGAACTTTTCAAAAACATCAGATTTGTTTTTAAGCAAAATCACTCACACTTTTCTTGAAAAATCATCAATAATGGACAGAAAATACACATTGCCACCTTGAGTTGGCTCACTAGAAGGCCCCCACACATCAGCATGCAGGTACTCAAGTATATCACTACACGAAGAAGTCTTAGGGTACGGAGAAACAAGGAATTTCACCTTCGCATGTTTGCCTTACACACAAGAATCATAGAAAGGAATGCATGTAAGCTTATCATTACCAAAAGAACCAGCTTTATGCAATATTTCAAGACTTTTTCCACTCATGTGACCTAACCTGCCATGCCAAATATTTGTTTTATCCTCTTTAACAGCGTTAGCAGACATAACAACAGATTTAGCACAACAAACATACAGGTTATTCCTTTTTTCAGCATTAAAGATGGGCACAGAACCCTTTACAATAGACATGCAACCCTTTCCCCACCTACCCTCAAGCCCCTCATCTTCAAGTGCAGCACAAGAAATCAAGTTGTTACACAAATCAGGCACATATCGCACGTTTTTCAAAGTGAACACAGAATCATCTTCAAAATGCAAGCAAATGTCACCAACACCAAGCACATCACATCTTTTTTCATTAGCCATAGACACAGATCCATGAGAAATATTTTTATATGAAGAGAAAAGATGTTTAAATGGTGTCATATGAAATGTGCAACCGGAATCCACAAGCCATTCACTATCACACAGAGATGAATGCACAGAATTCACACAACTATCAGAAATAGCAAACACATCAGCATAATTCACATATTCAGAGGCAACATTAGCATGATCATTAGAATTATTCCTCTTAGGATGAGGACACTTGTTTGCAAAATGTCCTCTTTCATGGCAATTAAAGCATTTCTTCTTTTTCTTGTCCCCATTCTGATTATTCTGGGATTTCACATCAGAATTTTTGTCCTTGTTCTTATTCTTGTTCTTGTTATGATTGTTAGGTTTCCCCTTAACATGCATAACCTCCCCAGAATTCTTAACACCCCCATTTTGTTTTAAATCATGTTCTTTGCTTTTTAAGGCATTCACCATAATATCAAGAGTAACGTCATCACGACCATACTTTATAGCAGACTTGACATCATTGTAAGAATCAGGTATAGCATTTAAAAGCACAATAGGAGTGTATTCATCAATATGCTTGTCACTAGTTAGATTAATATCTTGAATCAACTTCGTGAACACATCCAAATTTTCTTCAACATCTTTGTTTAAATCAAGTTTAAAATGAAAGAATTTTTCCAGAAGAAACATTTTACTAGGCAAAGATGTTTCAGTGTACAACTTATCCAACGTTTCCCGCAAAACTTTTGTGGACTCATGCACACCAACTTTTCTAAGCACAGGATCAGAAAGATTCAAGATAATCGCAGACAAAGCAAGCTCATTTATCTCAGCCTTTTTAGCAGGTGTATCATCCTTATCATACGAGTGATCTAAAGCTTTGAATTGTTGAATGAGTATGCACTTCATTTTCTGTTTCCAGTTACTGAAGTCTCGCTTACCAACAAACGGTGCTTGTCCAAACGAAGACGAAGCCATGAGTATTTAAAATTGAGTAGAACACACTTTGAACGGAAAAAATACAGAATTACAGAGCAACAATCTATCACACAATAGGTTGGCACTACTCTAATCACACATAAAGCGAGAAACGGAGCAGTATAACACACAAGGACAGATTTTCAGCAGCGGAAATTGAAAGTCTAAGATGACAGTTTCACAAAAGAAACAAACAAGAACAGTAATAAGAGGGTCAGCCGCCTCAGGGCATCACACAAGAGCAAATAAGAGGGCCAGCCGCCTCAGGGCATCAGACAAGAAAAATAAATAAGAAAGGCTCAAGCTATTTCACCAGAGCGGTGTCTCCGACGAGAACACAGTACCACCTCTATGAGCCACCAGCCCGTTACTTAACGAGGGCGGATCCCTCGTAGTCTTGTTCACGTAGCAAACACGAACGGGGCAGCCTCCACTCCAAGTTTCAACCTACACACAAAGTGAGAAACATTGGGGGTTAGTAAAGGCACAATCGGAAAAAATTTCAGAAAAGAACTATCCGGAAAAATAACAAAACAAATCTGAAATTTTTCTGAACAATATAAAATGAGGAGGAGAGACACTTCCCTTCCAAAAAATGGAGAGCCCAATCTAACCGGAACCCTAATGTTGGCAGTCATCGGCGGCGGTGGCCGGAGGTCAGCGGACGGCGTCGGTGGCTGGTGGCCGAGCAGTGGCTGGAAACGGCGGCGCAGGTCGATTCCGGCGATAGACAGCAGCGGTTGCAATTCCAGCGACGGCAGGTCCGGCGGCGGGCAGGAGCGGCGGCGCCTGGACAAAACCCTAGCGACTGGCGTCGCGTTCCGAGCGGTGGCAGCGCGAGCTCCTTCCTGTTGCGTTCCCGGTGAGCAGCGGCTGATCGCGGACGGCCCTGGGCAGCGGCGACGGATCTGGACAGCGGCAGAACCCTAGCGGCGCGCGGCAGTGTCGTTCTTCTCCCTGTCGCGTTCCTGGCAAGGCAGCGCTGACGGGTGGCGAGTGGCGGCTTCGATCGGTGAGCTGCTGGCGACTGGCGGCGGCGCGGAGGCTAAGCGCGAACGGAGGGCAGCTGCTTCAGATCGCGATCCTGGCGGGCAGATCCAGCAGCGGCGGTGCGTCCCTCGTGATCTCATCCTTCAGATCCCGGCGGCTGGAAGCGGTGGCGGCTCCGATCTGGTCAGATCGCGATTCCGGCGGCGGAGCCCTAGCGGCTGTGCAGCGGCTTCAGGCAGTTCGGCGGCGGACAGATCGAGACGTGAGCAGCTCCGATCAGAACCTAGCGGGCAGCTCCCGGTGGCGGCGCGATCCGATCAGATCGCGATTCCGGCGAGGAAATTTGACGGCGGCCGGACGGCGGCGATCTCCCACAGGCGGCTGACGGTCAGCAGCTTCGGGAGACGGACGGACGACGAAACCCGCTCTGATACCACTGTTAGGCGGATGCGGTCGTCATTGTCATCCGTGTTCGTCGTCTACGCCGGAGAAGGTGGTCGAGGGAAGAACTCCACAGTGCTCAGATTCCCGTTGAACTCACACAAGAATTCAAATTCACGTTCTACCCGTTAGGGTCACAAATGGGTGATTGAATGAGATCAAAAGTGTAAGACTATGGGTCATCTTCCAATTAATTGGAATGAGCTCAATACTTAGGAAAGAAGACCATCATTTGGGCCATAACCCAAAAGGGCCCAACAATATCCTTTACAATAATATGCAGCCTGAAAACTTTGTTATTTTATTTTATTTTTTATAATATATTTTATTCGGGAATATTTTCGTAAAATATACTATATTATAAATTGGTGATTCAGAGAATAAAACATAATGACCGGTGGGTAAATGCATTCTGCACAAATGTTAAAGAGCTCCAGTAAATTTAACCAATTTTAAGAAAAAATTTTAATGGCGTAAAAATAAAACAGCGGACCAAGAATGAATGTCTTAACAGCCCAACTAACAAGAATGAGGTCTGGTTTAAATGGGCCCAATCAACCATAACTGAGAAATAATTAATGTATTACCGCAAAGTTGACAAATTTTACGTACAAAGAAACCTCATGTCACTAAATCAATATTATAAGGATATATTAATACGAAATTAGTGTTTATGTACCAAATTGCAAAAATTTATAGCAACTTATTTCAATATATTATTGAGGAAATTGAGATAAAAAGATGAATTTAATAATATAAAATTATAATATTTTCAAATATTATCCTAAAAATGTAGAAAAATAAATATTTATGAGAATAAATTTATCGGATACGGAGCGGACCAAAAAACAAAAGTGCGCGATTTTAAAACCCTAAGCCCAATTGTAAGTGCGCGATGCCTTGTGCTAACTTTTAAGAGTAGAGAACTGAAACCCTAGTTGGATAGTAAAAAATCAAATCTGTTCTCTGCGCATTCACATCTTCCCCAGAACTCTGCCGCCTTGCATTTACAATGGTGAACAACAATGTTTGGGTTAATACCTTTTGGATTAAGATTTTGGTTATTATTTGTATGCGATTAACCGATTCCATGATTTCTTATGTACACGATACTTGTTCTCTTGAATACATTTTCTGATGTAGTGTCGCTATATTGCAATTCTCCGCGCTTGTCATTGTAGTATGCTTGATTGACAACGACGTTGTTGGCAAATTTAAATTCTTAGTATTTGAAATATAGCCACAATTGCTTCTTCTAGACAAGCCTTTTTATGTCTTGTTGACATTTGTTGAAGAATTATTTAATATAGTTATCAATAGTAATAATGCAGCAGGTAGCAACAATGTATTAATCAACGATGAAGTGGCTTATCCTTCCCCGAGAGAAACAACAATATAGTTATCATCATTGTGTAGTTGAACTGATATTTAAGTGCTTACTTATTGTTTTATGTGATAGCTTCATGTTGTAAGAGATGATCACTTTAATTACTGATTATCTGTTACAAACACTTGATAGATATATGGATCACTTGCAAGGAAGGCCATTAGGGAGCTAATGGCTAGATGGTCGATCAGAATGGTCTCAGCTCATTCAAGCCAGCAGATTTATACGAGGGCCACTAACACCTAAGTGTTCTATTTCATGGGACAGCATTTTTTGATAGATCTTCCAATGTATTTTGCTTATTTTTAAAGATGTTAAAGATCTAAATATTTTATTCACTCGGTATTTGTTGTTTTTGGTCCTGCTTCCCCTCCATAAATGGATCCAATTATTTTTATTTCAGGTGGAAATTTAATGATAATAGTTATAACCCTAATGTCTTTCGTAGTCAATCCATGTCATGATACAACCATTCAATAAAATCAAGATTCAGAAGACTGGAAATTCTACAATCACCAGATGCGTGAGAATTAGACAGGAATCCTTTCCGTTGAAAATTTGCCGGAAGGGTGTTTAAATGTGCGTTTCTTTTTTTTTGGTGAAACTGAAAAGTATAACCAATGCTCAATTAAGTGACTATCTAATCTGTAATCTCCTTCGATTGGCTATCCACCACATAATATCGGTTCCAGAAATATAAGTGGGCGAGCATTCATCTACTAGATAAGGTACTCTTTCGAGGAATAAAAGGAAGTCGCAATATGTACAACATCATAGCAATCAAGTTGAGAGCTACAATTTTAGGGAAACGCAGCCAAAACATGTTTTACAGTTGCATAACTTAAGACTATATTTACAAAACTGGAAGAAAGCACACCCAAAATCGCGGTTTGTTTCAGAAGGCCTTGGTGTTCCAAACGGTGGAATTGCCCTTCCTGAATTCACATGATCCGCGACCGCTCAAAACATTCCCCATCATCGCCATAGCCGTAAGGCTGGGCAACTGCTGCTTTACCAAGTCATCCTTCGAACTTTGTGGCTCGCTAACCGCCACAGTTTCAGGCTTCTTTGAGGAGCTTTGAAAACCATTACGCATCCATCTTTTTATCCAAGCCTGTGAACTCAATAACTCATTACGTTCTTCCTTGGACAGGGTTTTCCCCCTATCCAACGACATTGTTTCCTTTGGCACTGAGCTAGGGAAGCTATTTTTGACAAATTCTTTTAATAATATTCTCTTCTTATCAAGAGATGAGTTCTCAGCCAAGTTAGAGCTCCTTGTGCCACGACCAGAAGAGTCTGAAGAACCCAGCTTGAGACGCTTGACCCATCTTGAGGTTGGATCTGCTTTAGAAGAATCACCCAGGGTAGTAGGATTTGATTTTGGAGTGGGCAGCTCAGCATGACCAAGTAGCACATCCATCTCTAAACTCTGCGTTCGTGACGAGCTACGATCCGCATTCTCTGATGGACTTGCAGCTGCTTGCAAGGCGGGAGGCTCCAAATTGATATCAGGAAGTTCAGTGCTTGTCCGTGGATATCCAGGCTCTCTTGAGGAACCAACATTTATCCCAAGCGATAGCTTCGTGCCAGAGTTGAAGCCCTGCAACCCATTCAATGATCACTACTGTTACAGTGGAACAGATGACTAAGCAAAGAATTACAAGCAGAAAATCTTGGACAAACTAGACGCAAACACTACTGAAGTTTTCATCTTCTCCATGTGTGCAGACAAAAAAGTGAGTAGAAAACCCATCTTATGGCAATATGTTCTTGAAAAAATGAAAACTGGAAAACGTGAGATCAAATTACCATGTCTGCACCTCAAGGAATTGAACAGACGTTAAATGAAAGCACAAGCATAACAAGAGTACCTTGGTCAAGCCGGTAGTATTTGCAACTGCAGTGAGGAAAAACAACCAGCTTAGTAAAAAGGATGACAATTTAATTTTAAAGAATTATTTGCATTGTGAAAAGTTATGCAAGAAATAGATGTTACTCCCAAGCACCCGAACAAGAGAAAACACCCTAACTTTCAGGAACCATTTTAAAATGCAATTGTAGGAGATATATCTGTCGACTGCATATTACACATTAAGAAAAGGCCATAATGACATAAATAATAATATGTAAAACTTGTAATGAAAAGTTAATACATACTGTAATTTGATCTCTCCTTTATATAGTCCATGTCCATGGTGTTTGTTTCAGCTGATGATTCATTCCTAATAGCAGCTTCAGATGTGCCAGCCATGATATCTCCTGCGTTTCCTTGCCCTTCGCTGTTGGAGGAACTACTAAGAGGTTGAAGTGTTACTCCTCTATTAGATTGACCAAAAAAGGGCGGTAGGTTTTGACAATCACTGGCTGAATTTGCGTTCATATTAGCAAGCAACCTTCTAAAAAGATCAGCATTCCTTGACCTGTTGGCATCAGCATTTGTGATTAACAGACTATGAGTTGTTTGAGAAAACCTGGGATGACCTCCAGCCGCTGCTTCAACAGAGTCCACAGTGGTGCATATTCTCATTGTCTCAATATCATGAACACTGTGTGAAGCAAAGTTCTGATTAGGATGTAATGAAACATCTGAACTATCCTGCATATTCTGAAACCAACCCTGTCGAATTTCCTTTTTTATGTTAGTGTCCAATGGACACACCACAGCTTTTACTTTGTCAAGCTGATATGGCACTATAGATCTAGGAAATCTTTCTGGGGAAGCTGATGAATCTGCAGGGGATGTGTTTTTGGCAGAGACACAAGTTTTCACATGCTCAAGTGGATTCTTTGGAGTGCCTTCACAGGTTGAGAAATATTTTAGAAAAGATGATTCCTTTCTGGCAGGAACGGTAGAAGGAAACTCTCCCATTTCTTTATCAAGCAAAGTTGACCTTATCGCTGGAGCTTCACCTCGCTTTATGGGAGAACCGCACAATGCCTCATTTCCCAAGCTCTTTGAACTCATCTGGAGACTCTCAGTCTGAATTTTTTTATCATTCATTGGAGGTTTAGCCAACGACTTGGAAGCCTCCCATCCTTCCGCCAAATTTTCTTCCTTTGGTACATGATCAAGTTCCTTGCTTCTATGAGCATCAAGTCTCTCTCCTACAGCTGCTGCTGCAGCAATACTGCTACTCCGCAGATTCCAACGAGCCAGCCAAAGAGGCTGGTAAGATCTTGCTGTTTGCCTAACCTCGCCACTGTTATTATTCGATGATTCCGATGACATGATCAAATGGACTGGAATTATATACCTTCAAAATTTGAGAATATTTAGCCAACAACAAAACTGCTCCCCTTCATGAACAAAATCAGAAAACCATCTGCTCTTTTTTCTTATAAAAATTCTCAATTGTGGTTAGAAGAAAATGTAAATAGTAATACTTCCACATAAAAACTTAAAACGGAAACATCAACAAACCAACCCTAGAAAGACGGAAAATTGAGTAAGAAACCAAATCTTCAAGTTATCCAAAACAAATATCAAGGTACTAAAATCCTAACAGTCGCAAAAACATAAGGAAAACAAACAAAATTAGAACGGCGCAAGGTGAAATTACCTGTGTTCGTGCTTAGGTCTCCAGATTTACCCCAAATTACTTGCCTCCCTCCGCGTATGCAAAGATCGAACTCGAAATTGATAACTGAAAAGCTATCAATTATATATGCTGGTGTGGCTCAGATGCACTGAAGTAAATTTGTGGTGGAGTAGTGGAAGCGGAATGGAGATGGTGTTGGAGAGAGAAAATTCATCCACTTTTTGGAGAGAGAAGAAAAGGTCTGAGACTGCATTGGTTGGAGCAAAGCTATTTTTATTTCCATTTTCTACCCATTCCTATTCCTATGCTCAAACCGGAGCCCCACCTGTCGAACACTTTTTGTTACTTTCTAAGATTTTTATTTTTTTAATATTTATTTGAAACTCTCGATTTTTAAGTGCAAAGATTTTAATATGTTAAATTTAGCGATAATCTTTTTAATTTAAATATCTGTCTTTCCCATATTCATATGCATCATCTTGTGTCTGTCAACAATCAATGGATCTAGATCCTCTTAGACATCCTTTGAGAATATTATAATACACCTTGGGAATCAACAGGAAGTTCATCAACAATCTGCCACTCCCTTCCCCAGTTAATAGTATATTTCATGCATGTATCTTTCTGAGTGGATTTTTTTTAAAAAAAATTGCTACCTATGCCCCCTTGAAATATACTCCTATTCATTTGTTATTTTGGACTAAAAGCAAAATACTCCTATTCGGTCCAAAAGCAAACGTAGTTTAAGGAGAATAGTATAATATTTTTATATATAATAAGTAGTTGTATCAGTATTGAATGTAGAGCTCAAAGTTATGGATGAATATTTTCAAGTCACTATGTTTCCATGATTATCTCCTCAAATAGTTCTATGAATCTACTCCGATATCATGTCAGAGCAAAGAGAGGGATATAATAGCAATGTTCATTTGGGAATATTAGAAAGCAATAAATGAGATTATTTTTCAGAATGAAAATATAGACACATGCTCCTATAACTTAGTGATAGAATGATTTCAATGAGTAGGTGAATAATTCACTTTTTATATTACTCAAATGTTAGTTGATAACTCATAATAGACGTTTTAATCTTACATCTTTTGTAGTATAGAGTTTCTATCTCTAATTTAAATATTTTGTACGACTATCCTTTATACCTTGTTTATTAATAATAAAAATAATTGCCTTAACGAATAAAACAGTACTTTCATCTCTATCTTTATATATATAAAAGAAGAATAAATTCAATCTTGGTCATCCATTTTTAAAACAAATCTCATCCATTTTTAAAACAAATCTCAGTCACCCATTAAAATAATTAAATAATTATAATTATCACATTTTCAAATTAGGAAATAATTTAGTATCTATATCTCTATATATCTCTATATAAAAGCAGAATAAATCTAATTCTAGCATCTATTTCTCAAATAAATCTCATCACCCATTAAAATATATTCAAATTAGGAAATAATAAATAGAATAAATCCAATTGATAAAAACAGAATAAATCTAATCCTGGTCATCTATTTCTCAAACAAATCTCATCACTCATTAAAATATATTCAAATTATGAAATAATAAAGTAGAATAAATCCAATTGACTTTATCAAATTAAGAAATAGATATTATTTATAGATATTATTTATTAAAAATTTAATAAAATTATAATAAAGGGTTTAGGGTTTTAGGATTTAAGGGTTTTAGGGTTTAAGGTTTTAGGGTTTTGGGTTTTGGGGTTTAGGGTTTTAGTGATAAAAGCATAAGCAGAATAAAAATAATGCTGACCATCTATTTCACAAACAAATCTCAGTCACCCATTAAAATAATTAAATAATTGTAATTATGATTTTTTTCAAATTAAGAAATAATTTAGTATCTAAAACAAATCGTAATCACCCATTAAAATAATTAAATAATTATAATTATGACCTTTTAAAACTAGGAAATAGATTTTATTTATTAAAAAATTAATAATATTAAATAAATCAATCAAATTGCGAGTTATATATGAGGCTTCTTCACTCTTCACCTATATAAGGAGCCCTCCTCCATTCATTTCAAACACACTAAGAACGATTCTCTAAGAAGATCAAAGACTTCAGAATTATCTGAATCGTTCTTCAAATTCTTCAACGAGAATCAACTCAAGAACGGAATACATCTGGGATTCAGGTTTTAAACCGTCCGGATCAAGCGTTCTAAAGTCAAAATTTTGAACGGTCTGGTTCTAAACCTTCCGGATTAAGCGTTCTATAGTAAAAATTATAGTAAAAAATTTGAACGGCCTATAATCTGGGATTCAGGTGCTAAACTGCCCAAAATTTAAGATTTCTGGGATTCAGGTGCTAAACCGCCCGAATTTAAGTATTTTTAAATCGAGCATCCATTAAAATAATTAAATAATTATATTTATGACTTTTTCAAATTAGGAAATAAGATATTATTTATTAAAAAATTAATAATATTAAATATAAATTCAATCCTAGCCATCTATTTTTCAAAACAAATCTCAACAAAAAAAAATCAAATCCCATTAAAATAATTAAATAATTATAATTATGACAAAAAAAATCCAATTCCATTAAAATAATTATAATTATGACTTTTTTAAATTAGGAAATATGATAACAAATCCTGACCTTAAAAAAATTAATAATATTAATCTAATATTAATCATCTATCAGCCACCCATTAAATAACCCATTAAAATAATTATTTAATTTAATGCTAAAAGAAGAATAATTCAATCATGACAATCTATTTCTCAAAGAAATCTCAGTCACTCATTAAAATAATTAAACAATTATAATTATAACTTTTTCAAATTAGAAAATAATATATTTAATGTTTTCAAAGGGAAATGCAATCGTGGTCATCTATTTCTCAAACAAATCTCAGTCATCTATAAAATAATTAAATAATTATAATTATAAATTTTCCAAATTAGGAATTTAGGTATTAAATCTTGACCTTAAAAAAATTAATAATATAAGAGTTGATATTGGGTGCACCCGGGTACAATGTGTATAATTTTTTATTTTATTTTGTATACATGTTTCTTAATAATTGTATACGTTTTACACACATAATTTTTCTTTAAAAAACTAGCATTTATATGTATATAACTTTTTATTTAATAATGTATATATATTTTTAAATAGTAAATTTTTTACACTCAATTTTTCATTAAAAAACTAACAAATAAATTGCATACATTTTTTGTTAATAATTGTACATGTTTTTGTTTATAATTGTATATATATTTAAAGTGGGTGTCATATCATGGGGCGCACCCGGGTGCATAGTATAATTAGTCATAATATTAATTCAATGCTGACAATCTATCATTAGAGCTGTCAAAACGGGCTAGCTGGGCGGGGCGGGACAAAATTCGCCTCCACCCGCGCATTTGGCGGACTTAGGCGGGTTGCGGGCTAGAAATGTTCGGCCCAACCCATTCAAAGGCGGATCGCGGGCTATGGCGGGCCAACCCACGAATTTTTTTTCTTTTTTTCTTTTTAATTAGGGATGATATTATTAAAATAAAATACCAAAATAATGGTACAAAATACTATAATATCAAGATAAACATGATACCTATAGAATCTACATTCTTGTCAACTACTCTCTTCACAAAAAAATTCCAAACATTTGAAAATTCCCTCTACTTATATTTACCACTTGAATTCGTATTAACATTTGAAAATTACCTTTACTTATATTTACCACTTGAGTTCGTATTTCTAATATCATATATATTAGTATTACTTTAATTCAAATCGACAAACTCCATAATTTTTTTCTTCTAATCTGCAAGAATATAAATACAAATATTAATTACCCCAAAACAAAATAATTACCTAAACATAATCAACATTTTTTTTTTCAAATTTTCAATCTAAATCAAGAATTAAAAGAACATGTTTAAAGCAGTAATTTTTTGTAAAGCATAATACATGAAAGATAAACGTTAGGCATTTCTCTCGAGTTTGACATGTGGCGGGCTTAGGTGGGGCGGGCCAAACCCGCCTCAACCCGCGTATTTGAGGAGCTTAGGCTGGCGGGCCTAGGCGGGTTGCGGGCTAGAAATACTCGGCCCAACCCACCATTATATAGGCGAGTGCGGTTCGGCCCGACGGGCCCAGCCCATTTTGACGGCTCTATCTATCATCCACCTATTAAAATAATTATTTAATTTAATGCTTACAAAGGGTTTAGGGTTTTAGGATTTATGGCATTCCAATCCTGACCTAAAAAAATACTCCTTCCATCCCAAAGTTAAGTTCACCGATACTGTAGATACGGAGTTTAAGAAAAGTTACTTTTTGACCAACTTTATTGACTTTTGAGGGGTATTGTGGTATTTTTAAGTAATAAATATATTATAAAATATGTTATGTGTATTAGGTGAGAGTGATATTTTTGATATTAAGATAACTTTTGAGGTTGTTAGTTAATGTGAAGTTTTCTTTTTTTGAGTGGTGAACATAAGTGTGGACGGACGAAAACAGAAAGTGTGAACATAAGTATGTGACAGATGGAGTATATATTAGTTCATTCCTGACCATCTATCAGTCACACATTTAAGGTTTAGGATTTTAGGGGTTTAGGGTTTTTGGATTTAGGATTTAGGATTTTAGGGTTTATGACATAATGTTTGAGGCCGAATCCTAACCATTTATTTCTTAAACAAATTTCACTCACCCATTAAAATAATTCAATAATTATAAATATGACTTTTTCAAATTAGGAAATAAAATTGTTAATAATCTCATAAAAATAAAAAAATTAATATGTGTAGAATAAATCCAATCTTGGACATTTATTTCTCAAACTAATCTCAGCCACCCATTAAAATAATTAAATAATTATAATTATGACATTTTCAAATTAAAAAATAATTTAATCAAATATAGAATAAATCCAATTTTAGCCATTTATTTATTAAACAAATCTCAGCCATTCTCAGCCTATTAAATAATTATAATAAATCTAATTCTAGCCATTTATTTCTCAAACAAATCTCAACCATCCAATAATAATTAAATAATTATAATTATAACTTTTTAAAATTACAAAATAATAAATTATTTATTAAAAAATTAATAATACTCTCTCCGTCCCACGTATTTTTACTTACTTTCTATTTTGGGATGTCCCATGCATTTTTACCAATTTCATTAATAGAAAAAATACATAATATTTTATTAAATGGAATACTTTTTACAATATTTTATTAAATGGAATACTTTTTACAATCTCAACAACTTTAATTAATTTTTTACACTTTATTCATCATTCCCAACAACTTTATTTGTTTTTTCTTTTTAAATCACAAATTTTTTCTACTTTTTCTTACATAATATATTAAAAAAATAACACGTCCTAATCTTCATGCCCGTACAAATGGGTAAAAATACTCGGGACGGAGGAAGTATTAAATATAAATTCAATCCTAACCATCTATTTTTCAAACAAATCTCAACCATCTATTAAAATAATTAAATAATCATAATTATAACTTTTTCAAATTAGGAAATAATTTATTATTTTCAAAGGGTTTAGGGTTTTGGGATTTAATGTTTGAGGGCCAAAAGTTAACCATCTATTTCTTAAACAAATCTCTGTCACCTAATAAAACAATTCAATAATTATAATTATGAATTTTTTAAATTAGAAAATAAAATTGTTAATAATGTCATAAAAATAAAAAAATTAAATATATGCAGAATAAATCCAATCTTTGCCATTAATTTATCAAATAAATCTCGGCCACCCAATAAAATAATTATAATTATGACTTTTTCAAATTAAAAAATAATTTAGTCTAATCTAGAATAAATCCAATTTTGGCCATTTATTTATTAAATAAATCTCAGCCACCTCTCAGCCCCTATTAACATAATTAAATAATTATAATAAATTCAATCTTGACCATTTACTTATCAAACAAATCACAGCCACCAAATAAATAATTAAATATAATAATAATTATGATTTTTTCAAATTAGAAAATAATATATTATTTATTAAAAAATTAATAATACTCCCTCCGTCCAACGTATTTTTACTTACTTTCTATTTTTGGTTGTCCTATGTATTTTTACTCATTCCATTAATGAAAAAATACATAATATTTTATTACATACTTTTTACAATCACAACAACTTTAATTACTTTTTTACACTTTATTCATCATCTCCAACAACTTTATTTACTTTTTTCTTTTTAAATCACAAATTTATCCCTACTTTTCCTTACATAATATATTAAACTAATAACACATCTTAATCTCCATGCCCGTACAAATGGGTAAAAATACTCGGGACGGATGAAGTATTAAATATAAATCCAATCTTAACCATCTATTTTTCAAATAAATCTAAATCATCTATTAAAATAATTAAATAATCGTAATTATAACTTTTTCAAATTAGGAAATAATTTATTGTTTTCAAAGGGTTTAGGATTTTAGGGTTTAGGGTTTAGAGTGTTAGGGATTTAGGGTTTTAGGGTTTATCTTAAACAAATCTCAGCCACTCATTAAAATAATTAAATAATTATAATTATGTCCTTTTTAAATTAAGAAATAAGATTCAAATTAGAAAATAATTTATTATTTTCAAAAGGTTTAGGAAATAGGATATTATTTATTAAAAAAATTAATAATATTAATCCAATCCTGACATCTATCAGCCACCCATTAAAATAATTATTTAATTGGGAGAACGTGTGCTTCAAGCTAAGGTATTAATAAGAGTTAGTGACAATCGTTAGAGAATATTTGTTGTTTATTGAGAAGGCCCGTTTTTAGTCATGGTCAACTTTAAGTAGCGGTGTTGAGATCGACGACCAAAAAAGGTTTGAAAATACTATTGGGAAAGCATGAGGATGGATCGAGTGCAATATGTAAGAATTATGTTTTCAATGAAGTCTTAAAAATGTTTAATTTAGTATTTTGCAATCTGGTTATTTTTTTTATGAGAATAAGAATGATATAATTACTCTAAACTCAATACTTGACATTTTCATATGATCTTTGTTGAATTAACCAACCAATCTGTCAATTCAATACTTTGTGGCAATTCAAAACAATAAATGTTATCGACTTATTTTACAATAAACATAGAATGTCTAGATGTTTCAGATGAAGCATTCTTTTATATATATTGAAACCAATGTTATGCTCAAAAGGGTTCGTCAATTCACTGTGATGTGTTAACAATAAATGATTTTCAATTGTGTAAATTAGTATTATAGAATCTGATCCTATAATATAGAAAAACGAAAATTTTATTGTTGCCTTTTAATTTGTCATATAACATACTTTAATATTAATATTAAAGCATTAGGTTAGATAACATACAAAGAAATATTATTCGATTTAAACATTATAAAATCAATGAAGTTGTAGCCCTAAAACTAACATATACCGTGCACGGATTAGCTACTAGTACAAAAGTCAACAATTTTAATTAAACAGAACTAAATATGAATTTATTTATTTATTTAAATAGAGAGTATTTAAATTTTACTTAGAATGTGTAAATTATTATTATTATTTAAAAGTAGCTCTTAGATCAATCCTCAATCTAGTTTTATGGAAGGAGGAAAAAAATAGTTCATAAATTTAAATTAAACAACCAATATCGATTTACTTATTTATTTAATAAAAAATTATGAAAACTTTATATTTGAATGTGAAAATCAGTACTATTTTAAAACAGCAAAGATGAATCCTTTCATATGGATGAAAAATATAAATGTTATAAGTTTTAATTAAACATAATTTAATATGGAATTATTTAATTAATTAAATATAAAATGTTGAAACGTGAAAACTAAAGGATTATTTTATAGTATCAGAAGACGCAAAATCTGACAACAACACCGAACTACAATGGTTAGTTCAGGGATAGTTTAAGGTTCTACAATGATTAGTTCAGGGATAGTTTAAGGTTTTATGTTGCATCCCAATTCCCAACCGTTAGTCTTGTCGTTTATGATGAAAAAAAAAAGAATTAAGTTGTTTATAAATTAAAAAATAAAATAAAAAAGTCAATCGTCCATTGTAAGTAACTACATATTCGCAATTTAAACCTACACGGCCACAACTTCATACACCAATCATGGAAGCAGACGTTTTAAGTTCACCATACGTTCAGGATGATGCCTTCCAGCAAAGTTTGTAATTCGACAAAATTGACTCATGTGGAGCAGACCTGATAACATTACAGACGAGCTTTATTGTATTATTTATAGGGTTTTATTGTATTATTTTTAGGGTGATATGTGTTGGATAATGGATTATCTTATTATTCATTCTTTCTCGTATAAAAATTATTTATAACATCCTTTATTTATAATTTAAATTTATCTATTAAAAAAATTATATTTCACGTAAAGTATTTTTTTATTTTTTTAAAATCATAATTTTTTCAATTTATTAAAATTGATATTTCATAAATGCATTTCTAACTTTATGAGGTCGTGATGTTTCCATCAAACATTAAATATTTTTAACGTATAAAAATAAAATGTCTTATCAATTTAATTAAACATAAATAAATCATAAATGAATATATAATAAAAAATATGTTAAAAAGAATCAAACTAAATTGTACATTTAAAAAAATATAGAGGAGAGATTTTTATTCCTAAAATTATTAATATATTAAAAAATTTCAATTTTTTTGTTAGTTTGTTACCAATATAAATGCAGAATTAAATAGAAATTTTCCTAAATATATAATTATCTAAAAATATAATGAAATATATATATATATAATGTACATTACTATTATTTATTTTCTACTTAATAATTTAATTTATTGCATTACATTATTTATTTTAATTAATATATTTCAAAAAATGTGATATTTTTTCTAATATCATCCAATTTTATAGTTACTAAATCAATATCAGATAATAAAGAGGCAGATGGATCAATTTGATAGGATAAATAATTGGGCCCAAATAGAGCCCACTAAGTCTTATATATTGATATTTATAAAACTTTTATGGTTTTAAAGGAGGGTTGGATTCAGAGGAATAATAATAATAATAATAATAATAAATTAATTTAGATAATCAAAACTTTCATTCAAACAAATTTCTTCAAAGAGATTCAGGATCAATCTGCATTATAACCATGGAGCAGCAAAAATCAACAAACACTACTGATCACACAAAATGCTTCAAAACCCAGATCAGGACAATTATCCACATACCTGGAAAGCCCTTCACACCTCAATTCTTCCATCTTTGCTTCGGAAATTTCAAGTCCCATTTTTTTGCGGTCTCGACTAAGTCCACTCCCTTACCCCATCGTAACTTTTTTCAAAAATAGCCCTTAAAACATCCATGTAGTCCATAATTATCTCCTTTTTCTCTCCCACTTCTACCTCTTTTCCTTCAATAGACACCGGCAATTCACGCTTTTCTTTAGGATCATCAATGGCTTTGCTCGAACCACCCACATACTCGGAATCCTTAAGCTGTGGGAGGTGCTGAGGAGGGGTGTGGTACTCTGCTTCGCCCTGTGCTTGCACTGAAGAGGAACTTCCAGGAGGCGAAATCATTACGATTGGGGAGGGAAGCGAGGGAGTCGGTTCGGGCGATGAGAGTGGGTTCTTCTCACAATCCAAATTTGTCTTCCTCTGCAGATTGGGGAGTTCTCTGGTTGCCTTCAGAATTTGCCATCTCTTATTTACTTTTCTTCTTCTTTCTTGCTCACTATTGATGTATTTTTCCATCAAAATAGATAAACATCATAGGATATTGGTGCGAGAAAATTAAAAACATCTTCTTTGTAAAACAAGTATATTTGATTTTCTATAACATTGTGTTTTTTCTTTTTGTCTTTCGCAGGCCTCTCGTGTCTATTCCCATTTCTTAAACAATCGAAAAAACCCATTCATGCAAGACCTAAAAACCCTAATATCATATTACTTCAAATTGAGTTCCAAAAAAGTCCAGGATCATGTATGAAGTTGGAAATGAATGGATCTCCAACAAGTAACAGACAGAAAGAGCAGTCACAAATCAAGATGTACTATAAATATGAAATAACCCCTGTAAATAAGCATTTCACACTCACAAAGTGGAGGTTGACACAGCGTTGAAGAGCAGATGGCGGCCTGAAAGTTGAGCCTCCCACGAAACTAAGCAATATAAATGGAAAATTCACCAGTGTCACTCTATTAAACTACCCACTATTCCATTTGTCAGGGCGCGCTTTTAGTGTGATAGATAGCTCTGTGGAGGATTTGGGATTTTTAAAGAAAAAAATGGGAAAATGTTGTTTGGTTTGGGGAATGTGAAATTGTGAATGACTTGGCTTCCCAAATTTGTGAAAATCTAGGGTGTTTAGTTTATGGTGTGTTTGGACGTTCTACGATTAAATTTAAAAAATATAATTCCCTCCGTCCATGTCAAATTTAACGAGTAATCCCTCTATCCCGAAATATCCTCATTTTACTATATTCGGCGTCCCATTCAAAAGTCATCATTTTTAGTTAAATTCATGTTTAGTCCCACAACTATAGCAAACTTCGTTTTCAGTCCCAAATAAGTTAATTTTTTTAATTTTAGTCCCACAACTTCCTAATTTAGTCGATTTAAGCCCAATTTTGATCGGAAAATAAAATTTTCACCGTAAACCTTCAAACGCCGTTGGTTAATTAAAGAGATTGTTGTGAAGAATACACAAAACCTCACAAACACTTAAGAACACACACACAATTTGATAAGTTGATGGAATGAAAATGAAAGAAAATTGCACCAAGATGTATAGTGGTTCGGTTATGAATAACCTACATCCACTTCTGGGGAGAAGAAACTCTATTATTGATGATCTAATACAACCAAGAACAGACTGAATAGAAAACAAAACAAGAGAAGAACACTTGCTACTGAAATGTGAAAAATTTTCTAAGTGTTGAACCTTCTGTGATGAAGCAACTTTGAGCTCTTATATCTTGCTACTCCCTCAACCTTTTGATCCGGTCAAACCTCCACTGGATAGCCCTCACTTAGTAGATGAGATGCAGCCATCTAGCCGGTTCTAGGTAGCTCGATAAACCATTTATAAACCGCCTCAATGTCGACTGCTCAAACCTCCTACACCAGAAATGACAGTTTTGACAGTTTTGATTGTTTGAGTTATTGCAACCGTTTCTTGAGCTTCCAGCTGCCATGCAATACGTTCAGATCATTCCTAAGACACCAATGATCATCCTCCACGTATTGTTCACCCTCATGCATGCATATACTTGTCATCAATCTCCACCTTAGATGTATGCATGAACAACTTCATCTCTTCTCCCCACCTTTGCTGCTTTTAAGGAGCATCAACCTCTATGTCTCCACACAAGCCCACTAAAGACTTGCACAGCTCAAACTTTGCTGCTGGGAATGCTTTAATAAGACCATCAGCTGGATTTACAGCTGTATCAATCTTCCTCACTTCTATAAGTCCACTTTCCACCATATCTCTTACAAAGTATAGCTTGACATCAATGTGTTTGGTTCTCTCATGATACCCCTGATGCTTAGCCAAGTGTATTGCACTTTGATTGTCACAATATACTACTACAGCATCCTGATATTCTCCTAATTCCTTCAGCAAACCAACAAGCCATACCCCTTCTTTGATTGCTTCTGTTAATGCAATGAACTCAGCCTCTGTAGTTGATAGTTCTACTATAGATTGATGACTTGCTTTCCAACTTACTGATGTACCAAACATATTGAACACATACCCTGTAAGAGATTTCCTAGAATCCAAGTTTGCTGCAAAATCAGCATCAACATATCCAATGACAACTTCTGATTTTGCTTCCCTTCTCTGGAATTTTAAACCAACTTGTTCAGTCCCCTTGACATATCTCAATGCCCATTTGACTGCCTCCCAATATTGTTTACCTGGAGAACTTAAGAATCTACTAATCAAGCTCATTACATAAGCAAGATCAGGCCTACTGTAAACCATAGCATGCATGAGACTGCCCACTGAACTTGCATATGGAATTCTACTCATTTCAACTACTTCTTTGTATGTTTTAGCTCTACTAAGTAGAGACAGACTTAATCCTTGCTTAACAGGTGTTGTAACAAGTTTGAACTGATCCATATTGTACCTTTTGAGTACTTTAATCAGATAAAAGTGATGTTTCAACACAAGTATTCCAGCTGATCTGTCTCTGCTTATTTCCATACCTAGTATCATCTTGGCTTCACCAAGATCCTTCATCTCAAACTCTAATTTGAGTAATTCCTTTACTACATCAATGTCTTGAGAGCTCTTGCAAGCAATCAAGATATCATCTACATAGAGTAGTAAGTATGTATAACAATTGTTTTCTTCCTTGATGTATACACAACTGTTATATAGACTTCTCTGAAATCCATTTGCAATTATATATTCATCAAACCTCAAGTACCATTGCCTAGGACTTTGTTTAAGTCCATACAGAGATTTGAGCAGTAAACAGGCCTTTGTATCAGCCCTCTCAACTGTAACACCTTCTGGTATCTTCATGTAGATGCTTTCTTCCAACTTACCATGTAGAAAGGCAGTAGTTACTTCCATCTGATGAAGCTCCATATTATATTGAGCCACTAGTGCTAGTAATACTCTGATTGAACAATGTTTAACCACAGGTGAGAAGATCTCATTGTAATCTACTCATTCCTTCTATGAAAAACCTCTAGCTACTAGTCTAGCTTTATATCTGACTCAACCTTCAGCTGCGATGCTGGTTTTCTTTTGAAAATCCACTTACATCCAACTAGCTTCTGAGATTTTGGTTTGTCAACAATTCTCCATGTTCCATTCTTATTTAGAGACAATAACTCTTCTTCCATGGCTACCAACCACTTATTACTATCTTGATTTGCCAATGCCTCAGTGTAGTTTCTTGGTTCATAAGCTTCAATTTTAGTTGTTGTATATAGTGCAAAAGATACTATATCAGCTTCCACATACCTTGCAGGTGGGACTATAGTCCTTTTCTGTCTGTCCCTTGCAAGTTGATAGGTATTAGGTTGTTCTTTAACCCTTGATACTTCATCTGTATCTCTGTTAGTGAAGTTCTTTTTACTTTTACCTAACCTGTTCATATTTTGAGGCTCCACCTCAAGATCAGACTCCCTTCTCTGATCATCTTTGATCAAAGACATTTTATCTTCAATGAAAACAACATCTCTACTAACCAAGAGTCTATTATCTTCATAACACCACAGTTTATACCCCTTTACACCTTTTGGATAACCAATCATAACACATTTAAGTGCTCTAGGTTCTAATTTATCCTATTTCACATGAGGATAAGCTTGACAGCCTATAACTCTAAGGTGAGAATAGGTTGGAACCTTACCTGACCAGACTTCTTCTGGAGTTTTAAAATTCAAAGTTGTAGCAGGACATAAGTTGATCAAGTAAGCTGCAGTGGCAGCCAATTCTCTCCAAAACATCTTACTTAAGTCTATACTGCTTAACATGCATCTAATTCTTTGCAAAAGTGTCTGATTCATTCTTTCTGCAATTCCATTTTGCTGTGGAGTTCCAGGAACAGTTTTATGCCTCTTAATTCCCTTTTCCTTGCATTATGTGTTGAATTCTTCAGACACAAACTCCAATCCATTGTCTGTTCTTAGATACTTCAAGCTACTCTCAGTGCTATTTTCTATTTCTGTTAACCAGACTTTGAATGTAGAAAATGCTTCATCCTTGGTTTTCAGAACATATACACATAATTTTCTTGAGTAATCATCAATGATGGTCATTATGTATCTTTCTCCACCTCTGGTTATGGTCTTTGAAGGTCCCCAAAGGTCTGAATGAACATAATTCATCCTTCCTTTGGTTGTATGTTCTGATTCACCAAACTTAAGTCTCTTGGACTTACCAAGAATGTAGTGCTCACACTGTCTGATCTGATCATTAGCATTAAACTTGATCAGCTGTTGTTTAACCAGTTCTTACATCTCTCTTTCACTAACATGTCCCAATCTACCATGCCATAACTTGTCATCATCTTGTTGATCAGTGTTGTGTATCTGTCCTACAACAACACTCCCATCCAGAAAATACAAGTCAAATTTCCTAGTTCCCTTCATGACTACTCTATCACCCTTAATCACTGTGAGAACTCCCTTCCTCAGGTTTGAATCATACCCTTGAGTATCTAGCATCCCAAGGAAGATGAGGTTCCTTCTTAATCTAGGAACATATCTAACATTCCTCAGAAGCCTCTGAACTCTATCAAACATAAGCAGGATCATCACCTAATAATACTGATCATCATTCTTGATGCTTGAATTCCTCAAACCAATGCTTCATAGGTGTCATATGGAATGTACACCCTGAATCAAGTACCCACTCAACAGACGCATCTGATGATGTGATGGCCAGAGCTTCAATACCTTCCATATCAGCATTATTTTGAGATTCACCAACCTGATTGACTTGATTCTTTTGATTTTCAGTAGTTGCATCAACCCTTTTGGACTTATTAGCTTTCCATTTTGCACATTGTTTCTTGAAATGCCCAGGTTCATGGCAGAAGTAACACTTCTTTCCAATTAACTGACCTGATGCGCCCTTCTTTTGATTAGAGTTACCTCCTTTGTTCCATTTCTTGTTTTGATTTCCTTTTTTGGCAAAGAGTCCTTCTGCTCCAGATTTTTCTTTATTGTCAGCCACTTCCTCTAGATCTTTTGATCTAAGTGCTTTCAATACATCTTCAAGTAGTACTACATCATTCCCTCCATAGAGAACAACATCCTTGAAATGCCTTTGTGATCTTGGTAATGCTGATAGCAACATGATAGCCTTGTCTTCACTGGACAACTTGAAATCCACACTTTCCAGATCATCTATGATCTTGCAAAATTCATCAGCTTGCTCAATTAGAGACCTTTCATCAGTCATCTTGAATGCATGAAGTCTTTGCCTCAGATGCATTTTGTTGGCAGATGATTTAACCATAAACAAAGCTTCCAGTTTGTTCCATACCCCAATAGTTGTTGTCTCTTTTGATACTTCTCTGAGTATTTTATCACTAAGATATAGAATTATTGTAGAGTATGCCTTTTGAAGTACCTGATCATCCACATGTACTCTTACATGTCCTGCTGCAGCTTGAAGATCTTTGATGATTTCAGACTTCACTGGTGGAGGAGGTTTGAGAGCATCCATCAAACCTTGCTGCATTAGGACTGCCTTCATCTTGATCTTTTATATATTGAAATCTGATTTCTCTGAGAGCTTTTCAACATCAAATCTTGTAGTATTCATCTTGAATGCTTGCAGTGTGTCTGGATTTCCCACAGACGGCGCCAATTGTTGTGAAGAATACACAAAACCTCTCAAACACTCAAGAACACACACACAATTTGATAAGTTGATGGAATGAAAATGAAAGAAAATTACACCAAGATGTATAGTGGTTCGGTTATGAATAACCTACATCCACTTCTGGGGAGAAGAAACTCTATTATTGATGATCTAATACAACCAAGAACAGACTGAACAGAAAACAAAACAAGAGAAGAACACTTGCTACTGAAATGTGAAAAATTTTCTAAGTGTTGAACCTTCTGTGATGAAGCAACGTTGAGCTCTTATATCTTGCTACTCCCTCAACCTTTTGATCCGGTGAAACCTCCACTGGATAGCCCTCACTTAATAGATGAGATGCAGCCATCTAGCCAGTTCTAGGTAGCTCGATAAAACGCTCATAAACTGCCTCAATGTCGACTGCTCAAACCTCCTCCACCAGAAATGACAGTTTTGACAGTTTTGATTGTTTGAGTTGTTGCGACAGTTTCTTGAGCTTCCAGCTGCCATGCAATACGTTCAGATCATTCCTAAGATACCAATGATCATCCTCCACGTATTGTTCACCCTCATGCATGCATATACTTGTCATCAAAGATAAATCTTCCTCACCTCCATTCACCACAATCAACCATAGAACCGGAACCTACCACCAGTGGTGCCGAGGCCGCCAACGTCTTCTGCCCCCATTGCTTCGCCCAAATTAGGCTTGTGCTCAACGTTTCCAGGTCCCTCTCCTCCAATCGCAACCCTCTCCCGCCCTACAAGTGCTCAACACCTTGGCTCACATCCTGGATCCTCCCCACATCGCCACCCAAGAAAGCCCCGATCACACACGCCGGGCCTGGATACTGCTGTAATTCATCAGCCCGGATCGTCCACCCAGACACGTCTCACCCATTGATCAGAACAACAAGCCTGGTCCGCCACCAGTGCCGGGATCAGTGATAGAGGGGATGTCGGTGGTGGAGCTGAGGGTGGAAGACGTAAAGAGGGAGGTGCTGTGCCCGGTGTGCAAAGATGAAGTCGAGGTCGGTGTGGAAGGCAGCAACATTCCGAAATCATTTTTTTCTTTTAATTAATGAATTGTGATGTAGCAATCTTATTGGTCTATTTTTAATTTTAAATGCCATGTTTGATATGCATGTCGGATTCCCAATTTGAAGGGCCTTTTTAGGTGGAAAATTGATTTTCTGGCTAAAATTGGACTGAAATCGACGAAATTAAGAAGTTTTGGGACTAAATTGAAAAAATTAACTTTTTTGGGACTAAAAAAGAAGTTTGATATAGTTGTGGGACTAAAAATGAATTTAACTCTCATTTTTTACTTTTAATAAAAGGACCCCACATATAGTACACCACTCTAATACAACTGTCCACTATACATAAAATAATAATAATCCTCAATTTATGCACAAAAAGCAATCGGTGACATTTGGACGGAACGGAGGGAGTATTACTCCCTCCGTCCGTTCCAAAGGAGTGTATTTATTTTTTGCACGCGAATTAAAGAGTATTTATTTAATGTGTAATAGATAGTTTTATTAGTATGTGTGTGTGCCCCATATTTAATTGTATTAATGGGTGTGTGTGATATCTCACGTGTGTAAAAAATAAAATGAGACCATTAGGGGCAACGTCCAAAATAGATAAATAAAACTATTTGGAGCAGATGGAGTGATCAATATGTGATGGGTAATTGTATTAATGAATATATGAACTCATATTTTAATTGTATTAGTGAGTATGTATAGATGAAATATTTTTTAAAGGAATATTTTTTTGTTTAGCTAAATCTCACATTTTTTTAAAATCCAAATTAGTATATCTTACCTTCTCATACAAATTACCCCTATTACACTTAATTTGACATGAAATTAAAATATTCTCTCCGAACAAGGTATACGTTTACTTTTTGCATGGAGATTAAGAAGTATAATATTTTAATGTATAGTGAAGTGAAAGAAATAATTTAATGTATAGTGGGTAGTTGTATTAGTATATTGTGTGGGACCATGTGGATATAATAATTTTGTAGGAGTCACATCAACCAAAAAAGAAAATATATACTTTGTTTTGGAACGGACCAAAATTGAAAAATATATACCTAGTTGTGGGACAGAGGGAGTATAATTTATTTAAATCTCAAAACAAACATTATACATTAATAATGGAATATTTCTTAAATGTACTCAATCCATCAAATCTTAAATTTAACTTTGTTTCTAATTATACCAAAAACAAACATCAATTTTGTGGAAATGAAAATAAAATGCATAAAAAGTATATGTCATAGCAATGTAATTAACGTTGTTTGGAATCTTAAAAAATTATATAAAATGGAGTCAAAATTATTTTATATTGATGATTTCTTATTTTGAGAAACGAATTACATTAGCAATGAATAATTTCAAGAAACAAACACCTCCGACTAATCACCAAAATGTTTGTTTGTCTTTTGTTTTTTGTTTTCAATTTAAAATTATGTAATTTATTTTTTATTTTTGCTGATTTAATTAATATATTATTACATAAATTTCCCCTACTTCTCACCTACATAATGTCATATATTATCTCTCACACACACATCACTTCCTACTTTTCACATTGAAAATTTAAAATTTACACTACTTGAATCCTCCAACAAACATTTTTGTTAGATTTATTAAATGTCACTAATCTTAAATTCACATTTTTTATTTCTACTTAATCTCAAAACAACATATTTTTTTCCTGTAATTAATTTATAATATTTTAATGAGGTTCACACACAATCTTTATACAATCATCCGATATGGAGTACATTAAAATAATACAAATAGTAAATATAACTATAATTGTAGGACAAATGTATACGTGGTATCTCTAAACATTATTATGCATGCGTAAACCTTTTATAGAAATGAGAGTATATAATTATATCATAGATTATTTTATAAAAGAAGATTATTAAATGGAAAAAAAAAACGCAATCATCAACTATAAAAAGAAAGCGTGGTTGAGCTATAGTATTGGCACATAACTAAAGCTAAAATAATTTGTATTACTACACACTTATTCTAACTTCATACAACTTTACCTTCAAATTGGAATCCGTTGACTCAATTCATTTCTAAAAAGACCATATTGTCCTAAGGTCATCTCCAATCCTTGAGCCTTTTATCCAAATTTTTGGGTAAAAAGGGTTTGTGATCCTTCAATGGTTATCTTTTTTATCCAAAAAGTTTGGATAAAAAGATTTTGTGACCCAAATTGGGGTAAATTTGGGTGTTACCCAAATTTGTTACCCAAATATTTTTTTTCTTTTATAATTATTTTTAATGCTCAATTTAAATATAATTATATTTATATATATTTTTAACCACTCTCAATAATTATTTTTAATTGTTAAATATATATTTATATTTTTATATTTTATATAATTAATATATAATAAATTATGTGTCATTAAAATAATTTAAAAAATTATTTCTTGCACAATTAAAATTACATATTACATTAAAAAATTACATTGAACATTAAAAAAGATAGACATACAAATACATTAGACACTAGACATATAAATAAATATCCTAAAACTTAAACACTACGAAAAATAAAAATAAAAATACAAACATAAACACAAATACTTAAAAAATAAAACAACATAATTTTTATTCTCACAATTAAAATAGGGTAAATCACTCCCCGAACCACAAGATCAGTGGGAAAGTAATCCCCGTAAATATTGTCTTGATTCATTGACTGGTTTAAACTCATTATTTGCACAATAATATTTTATTGATGTCGAAAATATTCACGCCGAACAGGATCGAATATCGTTGTCAGATTCATCTTCATAATTTTATTGTCCTATTTTCTTTGGGCTGCTTTCGTCATTGTTCGTTGATACTTATTTGATTCATTCATTAGATCTTGTATTTGTTTGTTTGCTTCTTGAAAATTTTTTTGATTTTGAGCTTCATTTTCTTCAATTTTTCTTTTAAGTTTAGATTTTTTTACTCCATGTGGTCGGCTCGAGGAAGAACCACCACCTTGATCATTTTCATCACTAGACAAGTTAAGATTAAACGAAGAAATACCATGAGAATCAGAAGTATGAGTTTCTGGAGATGAGAGATTAATGGAAGCATCATTCTGAAAGGAAGATTATATCTTTGCATAATCTTTCATCTTCTCCCAAACATGATCGAACTTAAACCCACTTTTGTAATTCACGTCTTCTTTGAACAATTCTTTTGCCCTCATCACCTACAAAGTTTGAGTTTATACAATGATTAAAACAATGACGTTATGCAATGTAATATGAATAATATTATGTATGTAACTTACAATATCCT
Source organism: Pogostemon cablin (assembly GCA_023678885.1). Lineage (NCBI taxonomy): Eukaryota > Viridiplantae > Streptophyta > Magnoliopsida > Lamiales > Lamiaceae > Pogostemon > Pogostemon cablin. The sequence continues at coordinate 34,591,216 of CM042952.1, read as the reverse complement.
TTTCAGATGCGCCACTCAAATTCAATTTTTCTATTTGATTTACACAACCAACCAATTTTGAGACATGAAGTTTGATCAATTGCACACGCTTTTTAAGTGATCTTTCAACTCGATTCTGATGACCGAATTTTGCATACTCTTGAGCAACACGATCTCAAAATTTCTTTGAGGATTGATTTATACCAACAATAGGATCTTGGGAGGCTTTAAGATAACACTCACAAAGATCATTATCTTCAGTTTGATTAAAACCCGAGCCACGAATTTTCGATGTCATTTTTTCTCTGTGTAAGCTAGATATTTGAGAAAATGATAAGTATGAGAATGTGAGTTATGAACACATGGAAGCTATATTTATAGATTGAATTGAGTGAGATCACAACCCACCAATCAGTCTCAACGGCTAGGATTGAAAGCCACCAACCCATCTCAACGGCTAGGATTGAAAGTCACCAACCAAAATTGAATGGTTGAGATCGAAAGCCATCAACCAAAATTAATGGTTGAGATCAAAACCTACCAACAAATTTTTTATTATATAATGGGTACATTGCTTATCAATCATACACATCATTTCCCATATGTGTTGTTTATATATTTCTTTAATTTCATATTGATATTTATTTTGATGTAATTTGTAAAATTTATACAACATTAAAATTTAGAAATTAAAATTAAAATTTAAATATAAATTAATTAATACAAAATAGAAATATATTATTTAATTAATAATTTAAAATTAGAGGGATAAATAATCAATTTAGAATATTATAATTATTTAAATTTAATAAAATAATATTTTAATAAGATTTTATAGAATATTCCCTTTTACACCAAATTTTGGGTAAAAACCATGGAATAAGATATGATCCAAATCACAAAAAATTTGTTGTATTTGGTGATTTGGGTCATATTGTCATTGGGGTTTCCCCAAATCCTAACCACACAAGAATATCCTCCACAGGGGCTGATCGACGTCGTTTGGGGATGTAGCGTGTTTTACTGCTAGGATTTCAACTCCCCCAAAACATAAAAAAAGAAAATAAATAAAAGCACATTATTAATTTCACCTCCAATTCAAGAATCCTCCGAAATTTCCTTCTCTTCCGCCATCCTTTCGTCCTCGCCGGAGGTAAATTTATCTTCGTAAACGCTTTATTCATTTGTATCATAATCAACAATTCATTCTATCGTTTTATTATATGTGATATTATCAAAGATTAGGGTTTCTTGATTTGGGGAGGGACTGCTGTACAGCTTTAGATCTGGTTCCTTGTCGTTCTTCTTAGTGTCGTGATTACTTGTGTGCTTATTTGGATTTGGTAATTTTTTTTAAAGGGATTTGCATTTACTTATTTGGGCGTCTACATTCAAGTTTCAGTGACAATGCGTATGGTTGCCCTTCAAGTGTTCTTTTGGTTTCAATGCTCTATTTGTCAACATTTTTCTTATCGTAGAAACTTTTGTAGAAATAGTGTTAGTCTTAAAGGGATTGTTCCTTTACCATTTTCTTGAGAATATATATTTGGTCAACTTTTCCGATGTCTTTTTTTTTTTCAAACCTGATGCATTATATCTATCACATTGTATGCCGAAAATCCAGAATCCAGTTTTGGCGTTCTTTCAATCATAAATCCTTTCACTGAAGCAATATATTGGACTGCAGGAGTTCTCGTTTGAACTTAATAATGGCGGGGGTGGTTGGAGGTGAAGGTCCCTCATCAGCAGCTTCATCGTTGAACCAACGGAGGCATGAAGCATCACAGCTTTTCCAATACTACTTAGACAAATCAACACCCCACGCAGTTTATCGGTGGATTGGAACTTTTCTTTTAGTATCTCTTTATGCTCTGCGGTGTTACTATGTTCAAGGGTTCTACATTGTCACTTATGGTTTGGGGATCTACATTCTGAATCTACTCATTGGGTTTTTGTCACCTCTTGTTGATCCGGAGGTGGAAGGAGGTCCTATGCTTCCTACAAAGGGATCTGATGAATTTAAACCCTTCATCCGCCGCCTTCCTGAATTTAAATTCTGGTACTTTTTTCATTGGACATTGATTTTTTTTACATACACGAGATCTGACTCTATTGAGTTCTGGAATTGGAAGTCCTGTCATTAGTATTTGACAAGTAAAAACGAGCTCTGTCTCTATTGAGTTCTGGAATTTGAAGTCCTGTCATGTATTTGACATGCTTTCGTTCTTCATACTGCACAAGTTTATATCTGGTTGGTTGGTGATTCTTGTCCGTTATTCACCTGGAAAGGTGATATATAGCTGTTATTAAATTTTCTGATTATCGTGGTGATTGAAATTTGAAATATCCATTTTCTGACTTACAAAGAAATTGGACACTTTCTGAAGAATGTAATGAATGGTGTATCTGATTGTATGTAGATAATGTCCCTGTTATTACTATGACTCTCAGTTATCTGGCCTTTTTAATGCACTTGTACAGAATTTAGGCTTAATTTACTTCCCTGAGGAAGTTGTGGATGCAGATTTTATATCATGTTTCATTGATATATGCAGATTATGGGAGTCTTTTTATAAATGCTTGTAGTTAGTAATTTTCTTTTGTAATTGCAGAACTCTGTTCTAGGTGCCTTTTTTATTTTTAATATAGTTCTTCCTTTATTATTATTATTTTTGGCGCGTATAATATAAAACGCATGGATTTGAAGTATGTGGTTAATATGTATTTAATTTAAACCTAAATTAGTTTAATCATTAAGATGAACTCTTTGTTCATTACATATGCATAGATTCAAGAAACTATTACGGTTTCCAACCAGGTATTTAAGCTGATGATATGTATTGTAATACCATTGCAGGTACGCCGTTACAAAGGCTTTCTGTGTGGCATTTGTGATGACCTTTTTTTCCATGTTTGATGTCCCAGTGTTTTGGCCAATACTGTTGTTCTATTGGCTTGTGCTTTTTGTACTGACAATGAAGCGTCAAATAGCGCATATGATCAAGTACAAATATCTACCGTTCAACATTGGAAAGCAGGTGAGCTGTTGACATTTGTTTCCGAATACTTGTTACTCTTTATCCACCCTGTGCCTTTTTTCTTGGTATTATTGCTGATAGTGAGGGTCTTGTTCAATAACAGAAGTACAAAGGGAAAAAACCTGCTGCTAGATTCAGAAGCCATGTAGCCGACTGAGATTCTACTAGTTCATGATTTGACTATGTATTAAGAAGAGAAAAGTCAAGAAGGAAGGGAATGTTAGGTACAGTTGAATGTGTTCTTGAATTTTTTAAGTTTGTTAGATTTGTATTTACATTGAAATACTGAACTTGAACCCAAAATCATTAGCAAGTAGTCATATCTGGTGTTATTTCATCGCGATAGAACTATGCTAATGATTCAGGGGGAAAAATGGAGTAAAAGTTTTATATATTCATTTTTAGCTCGTGTGCAGTATATTGAAGTTGGTTGCAACGTGTTCTCATTTTGATTGTTTCTTGTGTGCAGCTGCGTAGCATAACTTATGCATATGTTCTAAAATTCAGATGTTTGGAGCATAAAAAGTTATTCTTCATCTCTTAATTAATTGTTAGTCTTAAGCTGAGTTTACAAACTTTGAACCCTGTTTCCCCTTTAATTTAAATTTATATCTCTAGTAATACATAGGGTATAATAGGATTGAAATGTGAGGAATTATATAAATCAGGTTTATATGAGTGTTTGAGTTTAATTAAATGGTTAGTCTCTTGTGAGCTGAGTTCACACTTTGAACCTGTTTTTCCCTTTAATTTAAGGGGAGGGGTTAAGTAAACCAGGTTTATACGAGTGTTTGAGTTTAATTAAATAGATTTGAGGGCCACAAACCCGCATTTATGGGGATTCTATTTGTTATTATAATTATTTTTCTAAATTGTTGAGTTTAATTAAATAGATTTGAGGGCCTCAAACCCGCATTTATGGGGATTCTATTTGTTATTATAATTATTTTTCTAAATTGTTTATTAGCTGAGTAAAAGTAGTATATAATTTAATTTAATTCAATTTTAATTATATACTTAAAAAGCCTAGAAAATTTTTTAAACATCGATATAAAATTAAATTATTTCAAGGCAAAAGCTCCTGCGCCTCCGGGGACACGGAGGGATACTATGTGTCCCCATGTGAACACAACACTCCCTTCTCCAATTCTATTTAAATTTATGTATTGTTAGGGGTTTAAATTGCAAAGGGGCATGAAAATTGTAAAGGCGCACGGAATGTGCTCCGTGTGCCTGGGTGCACATAAACCTCAAGTTTGTAAATCTAAATTAAGTATATTTTTTATATTTTTTTGCGAAATATTGGTGAGTGGAGTATATTATTTTCTAGAATGGTTAAAAGAGTGAGGTTTGCCGGCATGATTGTAAATCTAAATTAAGTATATTTTTTATATTTTTTTGCGAAATATTGGTGAGTGGAGTATATTATTTTCTAGAATGGTTAAAAGAGTGAGGTTTGCCGGCGCATGCCGTTTGCTTTTAGAATTTAGTATTATGGATAAGTGTACATTATTTTGTTCTAAAGAGTATACATTATATTTTTTATTTTTCTTTAGAAAATAAAAGGTACACATCTTTATACTAAAATGTATACTACAATTTAACACAAAATTCAAAACGCACACGGAGTGTGCTTCCGTGCGCCCAGGCGCACACAAGTTTTTGCCTTGTAAAATAAATGGTACATATCTTTATACTAAATGGTATACAATTTAGCACAAAATTTTAAAGGCACTGTATACAATTTAGCACAAAATTTTAAAGGCACACGGAATGTGCTTCCGTGTGCCCGGACACACGCAAGCTTTTGCCTTGTTAAAAAGCTCGAGTCATGTAAAGTCGGGTTGATTAGTCCTATAAAATTTAGGATGATGTTTTTTTGTTCAGTACGTTTATAATCGTGCCTTTACAGCCCGAATCGATTAGTCTGCTGACTAACCATATTGGCTCATAGGCTGACTTTTTTTTTTTTCCTAATTTGTTGTTCTATTTCATATTTTCACTCTTCTTCTCCTTTGAAATAGTAACACATTCTTTAATCATTTTTTTTTCTCTAATGCGTCATAACACCTTCTTTCACTTATTTTCATTTTCCATAATCGTTACAATTTTCCTTTTTTTTATTACTCATTTTATACAAAAATAATTACAATATATAAATAAAATATAAATAAACTAAGTTTAATTATCACAAATTTCATTGATAGTACTCTCTAATAATTTGTTGTTTCATGCATTAATTTTAATGATTTTAAATTCTAAAGAATTGATGTATTAATTTTGTATTTATTGTGTTGCGTATTACTCCATTAATATAAATTTTGAATTTATATTTCCAATCGGCTAACCCATGATATGTTGGGCTGGGTTAGGATTTATCTGGGCCCATTATAATCTTCAGCGCAGCCCTAAAATCTCCATCTCAATCTCCCGGCGCGACAGCTATTGCTTAAACCCTAATAATACCGCTGAATTCTGCAAACCCCATTTATAAATTCTCTTAACCCTAGTCCTTCCACAACCACTGTAATGGGTAAGGTAAAGGGCAAGCATCGGTTGGATAAATTTTACCACTTAGCCAAAGAACACGGCTACAGATCGAGAGCTGCTTGGAAACTCGTTCAGCTAAACTCCAAATTCAGCGTCCTCCAATCGGTTCGCTCTGTGCTCGACCTCTGCGCCGCGCCAGGAGGATGGATGCAGGTCTGTGTCGAGAGGGCACCTGTGGGAAGCCTCGTTGTCGGCGTCGACTTAGATCCTATCAGACCCATTCGAGGCACCGTATCTTTGCAGGAGGATATAACTGATCCCAAATGCAAAGCCGCCGTTAAGCGGATAATGGCGGAGAATGGATGCCCAGCGTTTGATTTGATATTGCATGATGGATCACCAAACGTCGGCGGCGCGTGGGCGAAGGAGGCGACGGGCCAGAATGCGTTGGTTATTGATTCGGTGAAGCTTGCGACTGAGTTATTGGCCCCTAGAGGAACTTTTATTACGAAGGTATGTGTACATTAGTAGTATTTTTTTAGAATTTATTGAAGGCAATCTCTGACTGGAGCCAAATTCTTATATATTATTTGCACCTTAGTGCTAAGTTTTGTACTGAAACTGGGAGAATTCTTATTTGAATTCGGTATTTTCTGCTCCAAAATACTCAAAATTAAGACGAATTATTCAGAAAATCAACAATTTATTCTGTCTCTCCTATTTGTAGGTATTCAGGTCCCAGGACTATACTGCTGTAATGTATTGTCTTAGACAGGTAGATATTCTTTCCTTTGAGTCAGTTCCATTTTTCTGCTTATGACATTCTCTAACATGGGAATTTGTTTTGCAGCTATTTGAAAAGGTTGAAGTAGACAAGCCACTAGCAAGTAGGTCGACGTCGGCTGAAATTTATATTATTTGCTCTAAGTATAAAGCCCCTGCGAAGATTGACCCCCGACTGCTTGATTTCAAGCATTTATTTCAAGGAGGAAAGGAGACACCTAAGGTAGTTCCATGAACTGTTTTTCATTGTCCATTTTGTTATTATTTTACTTTGTGGTATTCACTGTAAGTAATTGGCTTTAACAGATTGTGAATGTGCTCAGAGGAACCAAACAAAAGCGGCATCGTGATGGGTATGTATATTCTCTTGGATGCTGTTAGAGCAAGTATTTTCTGTTAGAATAAATGTGTTTTAATGTTGAGTGATATTGGATCATGGATCTCTTGTCTCTTTATCTTATTTTATTTTTAATTCTATGATTTAAGGGGTGTGAATTGTGATTTTTATTATTAGTATCCAAATTATTTATGTTGGTCTAAAGGTATGAGGATGGAGACACAACTTTGAGAAAGTTAAGCTCCGCATCTGAGTTTATTTGGTCTGAAACCCCTCTTGACATTCTTGGCTCGGTTACTTCTATAACTTTCAACGATCCAGCATCTTCGCCAATGAAGGATCACACTCTAACAACTGAAGAGGTATGTGCTTCCTAAATATAACAGTTTTTTCAGTATGTTGGTACCTTCTAATTTGGTTGTTTGGTCATCTGAGGAGAGTATTTAATTGATCTTGTAAATTATATGAACAGATTAAAGCTCTCTGTGATGATCTACGAGTTCTCGGAAAGCAAGACTTCAGGCATCTATTGAAGTAAGCTTATACTTGATAAACATTTATAAATTAATATGATTGTTTATTCAGAAACTTTCTGTTCCCTGAATTGTATGCCTTTGTCTTTTTAGGTGGCGTATACTTATGAGAAAGGCTCTTTCTCCTTCTGAGAAGTCTGGTGCAGCTACTAGAAATGTCGAACATGCAAGCAAGGTGGACGAAGATCAGAAAATACTTAACGAAATGGAAGAATTAACAGATGCCATGGAACGGAAGAAGAAAAGGGCAAAGAAAATCATGAATAAAAGACAAGCCAAGGTTTGAGATTTCTTCCTCTTTTCTGTTAATAAATGCTATGCTGAAATGACTTTTCAATGTGAACTGTGAAGCTCATCTCTCATTACATTATTTGTGATTGTGTACCCCATAATATCATTTTAGCAGCCATTCTCTTGACCTGTGGGTCATTGTTTAGAATGCTGGGATTGGGAGGTCCATCTTCTGTATATTGGATTAAATTTTAGTTATTCAAAATTGTACATCATCTCACTCGTTTCTGGGGTTGTTGAACATGCACAGGACTTGCTATGACTTTTACTCAATGTTCAATTCTTCCTTCTCAGGACAAAGCTCGAAAAGCTTTAGGGAAGCAGATGGATGCAATTGAGGATGGCTACACTGATATGGAATTATTTTCTCTATCTTCCATCAAGGTATTCATTCAGTTTGTTGCTTTGTTCAGTATATCGGAAGTTTTATTTTCATAACTGGACTGAACATATGCTATCTCCACAACACCCCCCACCCCCACCCCCACCCCCAAAAAAAAAAAAAAGTAACTGAAGTAAGCGCAGCCACAATGTAATATTTTCAGATATCATTTACAGATTACTAACTCAACTGATCCCTGTTAAATCAATAATCAGATCTGGTTTTACATAATTTTTGTGGTATCTTGTATTGTATAAACCTTGAATAATTATCACTTTAATTCCAACTCTTCATTCAGGACAAGAAAGATCTTGTAGCTGTTGATAATGATGATGATGATGCTGGTGAAGTTGGGAGCAGTGAAAGCGAAGAAAGCCAAGATGATTCTGAGGAGGGTGAGGATAGTGATTTAGATTCTGAAGAAGAAAGACGGCGGTAACTATGTTCTTCCCTTGTTTAACAGTAGAGAACTGGTGACTTATTCCTCCTATGACTGAATGATTAAAATTATGATTTCAGATACGATGAAAAATTGGAAAAATTACTAGATGAAGCATATGAACACTTTGTGGCTAAAAAGGATGGAAGTACGAAACAGAGAAAACGGGCAAAGGAATCTCACTCGAATGATAACCAGCTTTTGGAGGTATTTGCATTTCTACCCTCTCCAAATACCATTAACCACATGACTTATTTTCTTGTAACTTGCGGACTTTTTAAATGAAGAACGTCATTTTTTTTAAAGCAAATGAAGAATGTCATTGTTTCCGCACTTTGAGTGATATTTATGGCCAAGAGCATTCTATTCCTTATCAACTTGTATGCTCTTCTTATACTCTGATCACATTTATTTGATCTATAGGATGAATATACAGCTGTCTATTCTGACCAAGATTCAGACAATGATAAGGGTGACAGTGAAGCAAATCCTCTTATGGTACCTCTGGCAGAAAATGAGCCAACAGTAGAAGAAATTGCTGCTCAATGGTTTAGTCAAGATGTCTTCATGGATACAGAAGAACAAGACAAATTCGGGAAAGATGATATCGAGGATGATATGCAGATGGATTTGCCATTGGTAAAGAGATCTAAAGTTTCAGTGAAGAAAATGGAAGACTCTCTGGAGCAACCTGTTCGTCAAAAGAAGGCAAACCAAATAGATGATGATTTTGAAATTGTTCCAGCTCCAGCTACAGATTCAAGCGATTCTTCATCAGATGAGTCAGATGAGGATGATGTTGAAACGAAAGCGGAAATCTTGGCTTGTGCGAAAAAGATGCTAACGAAGAAGCAGAGGGAGGAGATGATTGATGATGCGTATAACAAGTACATGTTTCACGATGAGGGACTACCCAAGTGGTTTGCAGACGAGGAAAAGAAGCATTATGCTCCAACTAAACCTGTGACCAAAGAAGAGATGGCTGCAATGAGAGCGCAATTTAAAGAAATTAACGCTCGACCAGCTAAGAAGGTGGCTGAAGCAAAGGCCCGTAAGAAACGGGCTGCCCATAGAAAGCTGGAAAAGGTACGAAAGAAGGCGAATAGCATATCGGAGCAGGCAGACATTTCAGACCGGTCGAAGAGTAAGATGATTGAGCAGCTTTACAAGAGGGCAACACCAAAGAGGCAGGAGAGGGAATATGTGGTGGCGAAGAAGAAGAAGGGGGTTCGAGTTAGGGTAGGCAAGGGAAAGGTTCTGGTTGATCCACGCATGAAGAAGGACGCCAGGAAGAAAGGAACGGGCAAAGGAAAGGGAAAGAAGGGGAAGCCGAAAGGTAAAGGAACGAAGAATGCAGCCAAGGGAAAGCAACCTAACAAAAAATAGAGAGATATAGGATGAAGTTTTGAGTGTTTTTATCAAGGTAGATAAGAATTTATTATCAACTTTGTTAAATTTTTTTGCTCTATTATTGGGGTCTGGGGGTATTATATGAAACCTGTGAAGGGGTGATTAAATAATTTATTTATGATTTTTGTCATCGATATTAATTTACTTGAATCTCATACCCTTCATAAAAAAAGACGTTACCAAGGAAAGAGTATATTATGTTTACAATTGTTTACGAAAACAGCTTTTGTCTTTTGATACGAGTATATTATGTTTACAATTGGTGTCATATTTTAATATAACAAAAATATAAAATTATGATTGACAGAATTAAATTAAATTGATATCAAATTCATGTAGAAAATTTATGAATAATTTTAATTGTTGGATTAAAATAATAATTTTTTTAGAAAATAACAATCCATCACACCATATTTTAATTCTATAAACCCCATGCAACGTGAATCATCCATAAATTATACTCTATTTATCCAAGAAAATTTGTACATTTTCCTTTTTAGTTCAATTCAAAAAGACTTGCACACTTAAAAATAAAAACAACACACGATATTAACATCATCACCCTATTACAATATTATAAAAATAGTACTTCTTCCGTCCTGCCCAAACGTCAATATGGAGTAGTAAAATGGGGAACTTTCGTCTTTCAGTGGGACGGAAGGAGTGCTTTATTTTACACACAATTTAGTTAAAATGTATCATACATTTTATTCAATTAAATTATCAAAAAATTTCTATTTTTTTTACATCACTACAGAATTATTATTATTATTTTCTTAAGGGTTATTATGTAGTGCACCGGTACACCGGTGCACCTAGGGTTAATGGGTAGTTTTTTAAGGTATAGTTATTTTTATTTTTTTAATTTTTAATTATTTTGTTTGATCTAATGGTAATTATGAGATAATTTTTTTGATCTAATGATATATATTATCCGGTGCCCCTGCGCATCCTAGTTAAACTCTATTTTTAAATATGGGACCGGGGGTATAGTCGTAGTACCAATAATTATGATGTGTCATTGTGTTGTTAAGGTTCAAATAATTCCTCAATGAAAAAAATAAAAATAAAAAGGCAATAGGTCGAGTCATAGTCTGCTTTATTTCCAATTTAGGTTATAAATCTCTACGCGCTTCCTTAAAACCTCGATGGCAAAACAGTCTTTCCACAATGTAACGGCTATTTTATTAATGTCCTTCAGGCAGTTAAATTTGAATTTTTTTTTTTCCAACGGACACTCCATTCTTTCTTGAACGTTTCGTTTCAAACCGCCCTTCGAGACTGATATAAATCATCTCACATATTACGATATGCATTTCTTCCCTCTGTTTTCTCGATAAACCATTTCTTCTAGGTTTTTCTCCTTCTATTTTCCTTCTATTATCATAATCTTGATTACTCGAGTGTTTTCCATATGTCTAATTGTATTGAACTTTATTTCTCTTATTTCTTTTTTTAGTGATCTTTCTGTTTCTTTGTCAATTCATAATTTTTACAGGCTGATTCTTGAAGATATTAAGCGTTCAACAGAAACAAAACTTTGAGCCACTCACTGCCGAATTCGTTCCAGTTTTATCTCTGTGGTATGATGATCTGTTTTCTTATATATCTTAAGGCTTGTATTCGATTTCAAACCATCTTTAATTTTGAAAGGTGTGTCAAATCTTGAAAAATATGAATGTGATCATTCTTTTAATTTTCTATCACATTCTAATGATTGGGATACTCTTTATTTCTTAGTTTCTGAGATGTTTTTGCCTTGTCTTTTGTGGGGGGCTTTCAGAATCGAAGCGAAGATGAATGACTTAATGACAAAATCGTTTCTAAGCTATGTTGATCTTAAGAAACAGGCGTTGAAGGATCTTGAAACAGGGCCAGATATTGAGATGGGTCAACTTGACCCTTCAGAGGAAAGAAATATGTCGAAATTCTTCGAAGAAGTAGGCCTAATCAAGGCTGAAATGGAGCAGGTCACCAATCTGCTTCTTGATCTTCAAAACCTCAATGAAGAGACAAAAACTGCTCAAAGATCGAAGCTTCTTCAGGGGCTGAGGGATCAGATCAATTCAGACGTGGTAATGGTTCTCAGAAAAGCCAAGATTATCAAAACAAGACTAGAGTTGCTCGACAAGTCCAACATCTCCAATCGTGCTGAATACAGAGAAGGAAGCCACATCGATCGTACAAGAATGGGGGTGACTCATGGATTGAGAGTTAAGCTGAAAGAAATGATGAATGATTTTCAGTTTTTGAGGGAGAAAATTGTTGCCGAGCATAAAGAAGGGCTTAAGAGGAGGTACCACAGTGCTACAGGGGAACAACCAAGCGATGAAATAATCGAAAAGATGATATCAGAAGGTGAGATGATGGGAGTAGAAGCGGGGAAGGGGGGAGAACTTGTGGAGGAAACTCGAAAAAGGAATGAGGCAGTGAAGGAGATTTGGAAAAGCTTGGTTGAATTGCATCAAGTGTTTCTTGATATGGCAGTGATGGTTGAGGAACAGGGTGATAAAATGAACAACATTGAGGAGAATGTGGCTAGTGCTGCTGGTAATATTAAAGGGGGGACGAAGGAGCTCGATCGTGCTAAGCAGATGAAGAGTAGAAAGACTTGGGCTTATTGGATTGCTGTCATAGTGCTTGTGTTCTTGTTGGTATGCTTCATTTCGTTTCTGTTTTAAATTTGAAAAATTATTGGATCAGGATCCTTCTGATCATTGCTGTGCTTTTAGTTGGGATTCCTGCAGTTTGTTCAATTTTTTGTATTCTAACTATGTCTTGAGATTGATTGTTAGAGTTTTGTTGATATTCCATGTGGAATCTTTGGAGAGCAAATTTATTTTCTTTACCAATATGTTATTATTCTGAACAATTCCTCTGGAGTTGCAATATTCTGTAATGAGAAGAGCCAGCAAAAGTGGAGGTTTAGCCACAATCATAATTGTTTTAAATTTATGTATTTAAAGTTGCGTGCTTTGTTTTAATACATTATCATCCTTGCGGCCTGCATTTGGCAGCAGGGATCCTTACATGAATCAGAAACCAACAACTAACAAGAATGAACAATTTTGAACTCAAAATCACAATTTGATTATAGATGAATTAACATGGTGGAAGATCTTTTGGTGGAGGTAAAACTGAATGATCTGCGTCCGGTCCATCCTCGACTACAAACGCCACCTTTAAACCCCAGCCAGTGTGAAGCTCCAAGTGACAGTGCATAAACCACACACCTACATGATTGAGCAACAAATGTTTAGTATCAGTAGGAAACATAGTTATGGCATTCCAAAATTCTGTGTGTATTAAGGTACCTGGATTATCAGCCCTGAACCTTATAGCTGTCCAACCTCCAGTAGGAACTCCCACTGTGTTTCTCTCAGGGGGATCCACCAAGTTAAACTTGGCAGGATCTTTCTTTGGATCAAAGTTCCCAACCCCAGTTCCAACGACGAAGAAATTGTATCCGTGGAGATGGAATGGATGAGACTCAACTGCAAGAAGGTTAGTGTCCTGTAATACCAACTCCACGGTCGAATTGAACGCTATCTTGCTAAGCCTTGGTCGTTGACTCTGAGTCGTGCGTAGATTTGCGGTGAGTGGTGCACCGGTGTAGTTAAAAGGGGTTTGAGGACGATCAGGGAAGTCGGTAGTGAACACTCCTTTAAGGGAAAAATGATGAGCCTGTAATAGTGCAACTTGAGGCATTACAAAAGTAATGTTGTTTAAGGATGCTGTGACTTGTGTTCCATTCAGACAAGTTGGGCATGGATTTATCCCTAACCCTATTGTATAGAAGAGACGTCGATCAACTTTAAGTGGTACGTTGGCAGGGAAACGAGGAGAATTTAGACTTTTAAGCTTGGAGTTGTAGTTGAGAGCGTAGAAAGTGTCGTTGGGGGAAGGCAACTGTGGGAGGGTTGGAATTACTGTATTGGGAATGCCTTTGTATTGTAGAATAGCTGTTGCTGTTTTGTTGTCTACTGTGATTGGTGCATCCTGGAAAGGCCTTGCAGCCATGAAGTAGCGCCCGGGTAATTGGTTTGCTCGGACGAGCACATTGGTTGTCTGCCCGGGAGCGATCAAGATTGCTCCGGTTGAGAAGGGCTTTGTGTAAACAGCATCAATCTCGACCACAGTCATGTTATGGTTGGAAATGGCGAAGAAGAACTCATCGTTGAGTGCTGCGTTGATGATGCGCAACATGTACGTCTTTCCTTGCTCGACTTCTATCGCGTAAGTATCTGCATTCATTCGTATTAAGTTTCAAGTTATGGTATACAGTTTCTTGAGGTTAGAAGTTGAGTAGAAGTACACAAGTTTGTGGCAGAATCATACGTTTTTCGAAACATGGGAAGAGTGGGCCTGGCTTGCCATTGATTGTGTGTGCATCAGACATCTTAGGAGGCAATCCAAGTTGGTTTCCTTGTTTAACAAGCTCTTCAACATCATCATTCCACCATTCTCCTATATATAGAAAATGTAGATTAATATCATTTATATGGTGACTAATCAAAATAGTAAAACTTGATGTATAAATGTATAGAATCACCTAAGATTATGTTATGTTCAAAATCAGGCTGTGGGAAAGGATATGAAGCCCCTTGTTTAGGCATTATTACAATAGCACCATAAACAGTTGCTCTTAGCCATGAAATATGAGCATGCCACCATAGTGTTCCCCTCTGTTCTGTCACATTAATGTCGTATGTGTAGGTTTTACCGGTCTGAATCGGACACTGAGTTATGTAAGCTGGCCCATCTGCCCACCCGTTGCGATACTGCTTCAATCCGTGCCTTGAAACATCAAGAAAATGTGCCATAATAGTCAGCAAATTTAGACAATTTGCAGTTAGGCCAAAAATTATAATGTTTTTTTACCAGTGAATGGACATGTTATACTGTGCATGGTTGGTGACGTTGATGAGAAGGCGATCGCCTTCTCTAGCGTAGACTGTCGGCCCAGGATACATTCCATTTATCGTGACTATAGGCTTGGAATGACACAATCTGCTTACATTCTTCACTTGGACCTGCAAATGGTTTAAACAAAGAAATTCTTTTTAAGTTGAGGATTATTGCATGGTAAGTAGGGGTAAAAGATAGTGTAGCGTTTACATCAAACTGGTATGTTTTGACTTCAGCTTCGGCATATCCCAGAAGACAAACGAGAAGGAAACGAATACTCCAGAGGAGAACGTCTCGTTTCGCCATCTCTGGATGTGCTAAAAACACTCCAACAACAAAAAGGTTAAATGTTGAATGAATTTAGAATGTAATGAGATGAGACATGGTTGGAAGGGTTTTTATAGTATTGAAGAGAGGGTAGAGTTAGTAGGAGGACATCAGTTTGTTAAGCTGGGAAGAGAGATAGGGGTGCTGATGATTAGGTAAAGAAATGTAAGGCTTTCAAGCAATATGTTGATAGAGGCTTTAAGTGCATGTGAAAGCAAAGAAAAGGGATGAATATTGATATTTATGTGTAAAAGTTAATATAAATAGCAGATGAGAGGTACATAAAGCCAACCATGCTCTTAACCTTTCACTTCAAGAAATATACCAAGTTTTTTTCCTTGCTTTCATTTCATTTTTGTATTTTTTTAAAAAAAAAATTTCAAACTAAGCTCAAATGTTAACTTGTTATGGGATAATTTCATTGGTTGTCAATTGTCATCCTCAAATATAAACTTAATAACGATTAATTCCATAGGTAACCTGTCAATGATTTCATAAAACCAACTACAGGATTGAATAATTTAAAATGTTGGTATTTGAAACAAAGTATAATGATTTCAAATTCGATTGAGTTTTGGTGGGTTTTTAATTTATTTCTGTTAGAAAGAAATCAATATTCGATTCTACTCTAATTATACATAATAAATTTCCGGTAAAATTTAATCAAAAAGGAATTTTTTGAATAAATAAAAGATAAATAAATAAGTTTAGGGCTGAATAAATAATTATTAGTACCTCTAATCTATTTTTAGTTTGTTGCTTCAATTCCATATTTTCTGTTATCGATAACTCTAAATGGGGCAAAAAGTTTATTACATAAAAGGGGCTATTTGGGCTACTGCCTAAAAACGATGGGCTTATTTTAGGGCCTGACAATTTGGGTACCAAGATGTGATAGCTTAGTTATTTTATTTTCTTTTATTTCTTTTGTGTAAGAATTAATTTAGACATGGGCATTTTAATCTAAATCTAAAGGTTCAAACAATTCGAATCGGAATCAAAATCGGATAAAAAGGAATTGAAATCAAATACTCCCTCCATTCCAGGCAGAAGTTCATATTTACTTTTTACACGTAAATTAATGAGTATTATTATTTTATGTATATTGAGTAGTTATATTAGTAGTGAGTGGTGAGCCATATGTAGGGTACTTTTATTAAAAAGGAAAAATGATGAATTTTAAATGAGACGCTCAATATAGTAAAATAGGATCTTTCAGTGGGATGGATGAAGTACTATATTCTTATTCGGATTCCTCATTTTATGGAATCGGAACCAATTCAAAACCTAGATTAATGGATGTTGTGCACAGTACACGAACTCCATAATCCTGCTAGGGTAGACAATTTTTATTTTTATTTTTAATGAAGCAGTAAATATGCCGGATAATCATATTTTCAGCTCGTTATAGAACTTGAATTGTGTATGATATATTCGAATTCTATTTTTAAGAATAATGAACATGAACTATTGTGAAAAGTAATAATTCATCTAATAATTTTGTCGATAAATAAATAATCTAATGGAGTACTTTATTTTGGCACATGCACTTCTCTCTTTGAATGAAGTCAACAAAATCTTTACACAGTATTATTATTACTTTTTTAATTTTTTTAAATCAATATATCCTGTACTTTACTCTTCCGATCATTCATTTAAAAGTGAACAATTTGTGAATTTAAAAAAACACAACTTGCATGTTCATAGGGACACCTATCCCAAAATTTCACAATTTTCAAATAAAAGTAAACAATTTGTGAATTTAAAAAAACACAACTTGCATGTTCATAGAGACACCTATCCCAAAATTTCACAATTTTCAAATGTTGTATCCTTTAATATAAGAAACTTATACCTTATTTTTAGAAAAAAATTTATTTTTTTAATCAAACATTTATATTATTTATATTTCAATCGATCGTTTCAATGAAAAATTTATACCGTTATTAATTATACACTTTGTACAATAGACCAAGTCAATTAAAAATTGAATGAGAAATAGGACCATACATATCCAAAAATTCTATCATGAATACCATACAAGTAGTAGAGATTTATTATTCTCTGTATGCCCAAAATGGTTGGGACCAGTTACAAATGGTGGGCTTAGATTCTTAAAGTCTTTATTTTTCACTAAACTGATGGCCCAATCATTAGTAAAGGCTTTTCGAATATTCAAAAAGAAGTGGGCCTTTATTCTTATAACCCTATTTTGTTTCGTTCCTGGAATAATATTTTTAAATTATCTATTTTTTATTTTTTAAATGATTATCTAATGATTATTATTTTACATGCTAACTTCTACTTCTCCAATGAAGAAACTGTAGTTGAAAATTGCTTTACTATAAAACTACATAAATCAAAATAAGTATATATTTAGTTTTAAATCATTTGTCTAAATGCTCAACATCAAAATTACATATGAGTAAAAAGGATAAAGTGAAACTAAATATCCCCTGCTTTTTCTTCAAAGATTTTCGAATTTCGAGTGGAGGACCGCCGACACTTGCCAACTTGCTATTGCCTCCTCATTAGTTTCATTAGTACCAATATCAATTTACTTATGCATTTTTTTTATTTAATAAATAGTATCTCTTAAAATTTTTACCTTAAATAGTAAGGATTAAAAACGTTAACTTTTGAAAATATTATGATTTTTTTTATAATAAATGAAATCATGCATTCATGTTAGGTATAATAGGAGATTTTCTTTTTAAATAAAGTGTTTGAGGGAGGATAATTGTTTTAAAATTTTATTTTCAAGAGGTGAAAACATTTACTAAATGAGCAGTGTTTACCCGGATGCACCCTATACAATATAACTAAAAACATATACAATTATAAGCAATAATGTATACAATTTAATTGATTTTTTAATGAAAAATTGAGTGTAAAAAATATACAATTATTAAAAAAACATGTATACATTATTGAATAAAAAGTTATACACATATGAATGTTAGTTTTTTTAATGAAAAACTTAGTGTGAAAAAAGTATACAATTATTACAAAATACGTATACAAAATAGAAAAATATGTATACAAAAGAGAATAAAAAATCATACACATATGGGTGCACAATATACACTCAAATAAAAAAGTATAAAAGCTTTTAAGAAAGGTTATTTAAAACTAAATTACTCAAATTGATAAGAACTCCATAACATATAAATCTGATCAATACACTGCCTTTCTTTCTGCTTATTTAGGATTGATTTGGTTTTTTCAATAATCATTTAACCATCAAAATTATGTTAGAAAGGCTAAGGTAAATTTATACAAATCCTTCAATCAAAACTTTTTTTTTTAAATTAATTAATATTTTAAGAATCATTTTACTTGTTGATGTCTAATTGGAATCGAGTTTCATGCTACTCCATTTTATTTGATCAGATATAACAATGTTAGTTTTTTATTTGATATATTGCATATATAAGAATTTGCATGAATAATAATTTTTGTTTGAAAAGAAGGAAAAGAAATTAAATAATACTCCCCCGTTTCACCGAAAGATTACCATTTTATTATATTATGCGTCACATCCAAATGTCACAATTTTTCACTTTTAGTAAAAAAGTATAACATGTAACTCACCATTCACTACTAATACAATTATCCACTACACATAAAATAATAACATTTTTTAATTTACGTATAAAAAGAAATCAGTGACGTTTGGGCGGGATAAGGTGGTAGCATAAGATGTAATTGGGATCGATGATATTGGGTTTAGTTGGAAACGGGCTGGAGCCTGGAGGCAGCACTTTCTTTCTCATATACTAATATAATATATTGGGTAAAATCCAAAACCCTAATTCCAATGATCTGTGCCTTTTAAAGTCCATCACTGTATTTTCTTCTCGACTAATGTTCATTCAATTAATATTTCAGAAAATTTTAAATATTAATCTCATGAGTTGTAGAAAAATGTCCTGACAAAGAAAAAATATTGCATTTCGAGGTGTCAGATGCCTTACACGATCCCTTGTCACACCCTATATATTATTATTATTATATATAAGTATAACAAAGTATTACATCAAAATGACCGGCTCATTTAAAAGCTTAACATTATAAAAAGATGAATCTTTTAATACTAAATCAAGTCACTCTAACACGTCCCTCACATGCAGGCATAGAATTTTTGACTCAAGCCTTTCATTAGGTCATGACTCTGATATCATGTTAAGTGACTATCTCATCTAAATGACGACTTGTGTGAGATTGTTCACAGAATTGTCTATAATTCAAAAATTATTTTTAAAATAGAATTTTATATATGATAAATAAAAATAATAAAATTTTATCATATTAAATATTAAAATCTAAAATTTTATTAAAAATAATTTTTTTAGGAAATTCTACCACCCAACCTAACCCTACCCACCCACCCACCCACCCACCCACCCACCCCTCCCCCCAAAAAAAAATTTTTTTAATAAAATTTTAGATTTTTAATATTTGAATAATAAAAATATTACCACCCAACTCTACCCCCTACCCATCCCCCCACCCAACACCACCCCCAAAAAAAAAAATTTATATAAAACTTTATATTCTAATATTTAAATAATAAAAATATTACTACCCAATTCTACCACCCTATCCATCCACCCACCCCACCCCCACTCCCACTCACCACCAACCCTTCCTCCCAACCAATTTTTTTAAAAAAAAAAATTAAATTTTAATATTTAAAAAATAAAATCTAAAATTTTATTTTAAATCTTTTTTTGGGTGGGGTGGGGTGGGGTGGTGAAGGGGGTTGGTTGGGTTGGGTGGTAATATTTTTATTATTTAAATAATAAAATCTAAAATTTGATAAAAAATTTTTTTGGGGGTGGGAGTGGTTGGGTGGTAATATTTTTATTATTTAAATATTAAAATCTAAAATTTTATAAAAAAAATTTTTTGGGGGTGGGGGGTGGGGGTGGGTGGGTAGGGGGTAGGGGTTGGGTAGTAATATTTTTATTATTCACTACAAAAAAAATATTTTTTAGCAACAGAATTTACCAACGGAATTCAATCCGTTGGTAATTACCAATGAATTAGCAATCAAAATGACATTTTTCTATTAGTAATGGAATGTCAACGGATTTATTATCTATTTTAGCAACGGAATTCAATCCGTTGCTAATTACCAACGAATTACCAAGGGAATCCTTATATAAATTACAAACAGAATTTAGCAACGGAATACCAACGGAATTATTTATCAACGGAATTGATTTTTCGTTACTAAAAATTTACCAACCACCACTTTGCCAACTAAAATTTACCAACGGATTACGTTGCTAATCCGTTGGTAAGCCAATTTAACAATGAAATTAAGACTTTAACCAACGGAATATTCCATTGCTAAAATCCTTTCATCCAAACACAACCTAAAGTATTTATTTTTCCTTTTTAGTAAAAGGAACCACACATACCAATCACTCAATACTAATACACCTACCCGTTTTATATAAAATAATAATACTCCTTAATCCACCTGAAAAAAACAAATAGATATCTCACGGATGAATGAAGGGAGTAATATTTTTATAAAAAAAAGTAATAACCTTAATAAAAATAATAAATAAAAAGTGCGGTGTGTGGATGGGGCACGGAGCTATATATAAGCAGCCTGCATGGAGATATTTCATTCCATCGGATCGGACTAGTTTTATTAATTGTGTTGTGAGATGGCGTCGAGTTCGCTGAGTTCACATAAACCCGGTTCGTGGACGCCGCAAGAGAATAAACTGTTTGAGAAGGCACTGGCCCGGTTCGACCGAGACACACCAGACCGGTGGCAGAAGGTGGCCAGGGCCGTCGGCGGCGGAAAATCTGCGGACGAAGTCAAAATGCATTACCACATTCTCATCGAAGATCTCCGGCCATGTTCCCCTCCCAAACTACCACTAGCTAGGTCATTCTCTTCCATCTATATCTTTACTTTTTTTTATTTATTTATTTTATTTTTTATTTTTTTATTAATAAACTACAAATTGGAGTTGGCGTGATAAACCATTAATTGCAATTAATGTAACGGCCAGTTCTGACCTCCCTCGAATTAGTCGGTCTGGTAGATCGGATATGGCGTGGTGTAAGGGTTGGAATACCCTGCCAGTTAGTTCCACATATATATGAATTAAAATTTGCTTAATATTAAAAGAAGTATGTTTCTTTCATTACTTTGTATGAGTCATATCATATCTTATGATTTGCACATTTTATAAACAAGTGAGCTAAGATAGTAAATTTTCCATCGGCCTCATGAGATTAGTGATCTATTGAACTATGATGTTGCATTAATTTGGCATTACAAAAAATTTGATACTCCATTAATTGATGTTTTTTATTGGTGATATGGCGCTGAAGATGCGAGTTATGATTTGAAGGTAGTGTCCATGCAAATGGGATCACCTATTCCACTCCCATGTTTCATCTACTATTCCATATATTAATATCTTGCCATGTATCACAATCAATTGCCAAAATTCAATACATGCTCCAAGGGTTTAATGGTAAATTCTAGGGTATAGTTTTATTAAGTTATGGAATACCGATGGAACATGGAAAATTAAAAAGGTAATTATTCTCCAATAATTTAACAGGGGGAAGTAAACATAGCAGGATAAACCTTGATAAAAATTAACATCAGATGCAAACATCGTTAAATACGGATTCCCCTATTTGCTGCCTTAAATCACTCTATTATAATCTAATCTATTATTATTAATCATGCAATAACTTTTGCAACTAGGCCACCACCCTCCTCGATTCCTATCTCAGACTCAATCCACCTCACTTATTAACTTAATTTTCTTTTAATTAATTATTCACCTTCTCTCCCTATCAATATTTAACTATACCGACCTTCCTAAATAAAAAATAAAAAATCAAATCCTTGTGTTCGTTGGATGTGATCGTTTCTTTATAGTCTGTATAATAGATGTTTAATCTTTTGAAAGAGTCTGTTATATGTTTAATCTATTGTAAGAGTCTCTTATGATCAGTAGAGTAGTATATAATTCTAGTTGTTGTAAAGAGAGGGTGTACTGTGCAACCAGTTGTAGCAATAATCAGACGTCGTGGTAGTACCAATATCGACAAAGAAATTTATTAATTTGATCAATCGTAATCGTTATGATTAGAAATATTGGACATGCATTTGGAAATTAAAAGTTAGGTTTTTGTGGCCAACATCCAATTTAACTAGGCTGGCAAAAACAAGAAAGCGATTAGAAACATAATGCAACAAGTTTAATTTATCTTATTTATATTGATACATTTTTGAAAAATAGATGCATCTTGCATGGATTTCGTAATTATATTATAGATGTTACTTGTTGGTTGGGGTGGTCCTATAGTTGGGTAAGGGCACCCTGTCGTTGTCGATATTCTTGACGTCCTCCACCAGGTCTTGGTAATGCCTTTTCGCCTCTTCCGCCGTCCGGCTTCCCACCGCCCTCGCCACGTTCGCCCACCGCTCCGGCGTCTCCCTGTCGAACACTGCCAATGCCCTCTCGAAACTCTTGTTTTCCTCAGCTGTCCAACTCCCACGCCCATTCGACGCCATTATTTATTTATATATCTTGGAAATAACCCAAGAGTAAGTGTTAATGGTGTGTGTAGAAATAGAATTAGAAATATTGCAAGCTTTTTATAGGGAGGGTAGTGCCAGTTGGCTTATATATGTAAACCTGCGAATTTGTAGTGATATATGCTACGTACGATGTTTCCTTAGGAACCACAAATTGGAATGGAATAGGACAAACTAGACTTGAACACACAATCTCTCTCTCTCTCTCTCTCTATCTCAAGAGTAGACAAACCTCATTAATTCACTTCTCTAACAGTTATTAGCTTCATCAATCCTGTAATTGGATTATGATTTATGAATCCATGTGCAACATTATAATATGAGAGCTAGTCAACAACAACTGTGTAGAACCATCTCGATAAAGTTTCTTGGATGTTGGATCTTTCTTCTTTAGTAAATATTTAACTCATCTAATCACCTTATTTTCACATGCTTTTGGTTTTTTGGGAATCATACTTCCTTTTTCGCATACTATACCTTTACCTCCTTCAAACACGACCACGTGTGCCCCTAGCCTAAATATCAACTATTTTATATAAATAAATATAATAATTATTAAAAAAAAATTCAAGCAGTCTTACCATTTGTTGATTAATACTTTCTCCGTCCCAAAATATTTTGCACACTTCCTTTGTAATTTATAAAGAAAGTATGCAAAAAATTTCGGGACTGAGGGAGTAATTCTTTCTAGTAGAGTGACTTTATAAGAATTAGTTTTTTCTGTCCCAAGTGCATATGTGTATAAGGGTACAACATTTTATTTTAAAGGATATACATTTTATTTAATAAAAGTATAATATTTTGTTCTAAAAAGTATACATTTTCATAATTATTTTTTTAAGAAAATAAAGGTATACGTTCACATTCATATACTATTTAATACTAAATGATATTTGGATGCACGGTATCTCCAGATCACACAAGTTTTAGCGATATTTTAAAGTCAACTCTTCCTAAACGGGAGCATCGGGAGCATTATACACCCGGGTTGCACATAAACGCATATTAACATCTCTTAGTAAAAAGTTAATAGTTTTTCTCTTATATATACTAATTACGAATACGCTGCTATAAATAACTTTTTAAAAGTATGAAGTGTCACGACGTGGTTAATTATTCGTATATTTTTTTTTATTTTAATATCACATATAAAATCTTTCTACTTTTATTTATTTATTTATTATTATTATTATTATTATTATTATTATTATTCATGTAGTATCTTTAAATCATGTATATTTATAAATTAAATACCACTTTTAATCATATTTTTTTGATTGGTTAAGAATACTACTTTTATTTATTTATTTATTATTATTATCTTTAAATCATGTATATCTATAAATTAAAATTCACATTTAATCATATTTATTATTATTACTATTCACGTATATTTTTAAATTATGTATATCTATAAATTAAATATTATTTTTAATTATATTTTTTGAATAATTATAATAATTCATAATTTGTAATCGTATTATATATTCATCTAACAAATAAAACGAGATAACATAGAATTGACATGCCTCGTTAAATTAAGAAAATGCAGTACTTTTCATATAACTCTAGAGGGTATGAAGGTAAATTCAAATCCTTAGTATTACAGCATTGATCATATCCCACAAAGGGTCCATAATCCTGATCATGGAGATTTTCTTGCGGTATATAAAATAATAAAGTTGTACTCCCTCCATTCCTTAAATTATGTTCATATACTTTAAGAAATATTGTTTTTAACTATTCTTCATTGAATTTAGTTAAAATAATGTAGAGTGAGGGTCTTGTGTTCCTAAGATCATCGTGCCGCTTTACAATTTAACCTCCTAGCAATACATAGAGTTAAATAGAATAGAGAGGGAAGGGTTTGTTCACATGGGGACACGGTGTGTCCTCGAAGGCGCAAGAACTTTTGCCAATAATGTAAGTATTTTTCAAGTATTATATAAAGGGTAAAATATGTGATATATGTAAAAAGAATATGATAATTTTAAATTAAAGTGTAATGCTAATTAGATTATTGTATTCAGTAATTTTACACAATAAGATTATTTACAATTTAATAAGACCGAAAAAAAAATTAAAATTGTTAATAATGAATTAAATTTAAAGTGGTGGGGCCTGGAGGGAGTATATTATTTTGCCCCTTTTAGCTTTATCATCATCTTGGGAGATATTTTTCTTTTGCTATGTTTTTCATCCTTGACAACATTCCAACAACTTAAAGCTGTCCCTGAAACACCAGTACTCAATGATTATCTTATACCACAATAAAGGTTACTAGGGATAGATTTCCATGCTCAACTATCAAGTTTAAACATCTTCATTTTTTTATTTATTTTTTTTACTATTGTTGAAAATATTTATTTTGTTCACTAATTAAATTTTTTTTTTCAATTTTATTATATTTTTTCTGCAGCAAATTAAATACTCCATGTTTTAAAAATTGAACATCAGTATACATTTCCTCAAATTATTACTGTTACAGTAATTCCTTTCTCTCTCATTGTAAGGAAGGAAATATATTGATGAACTTCATAGGTAACTACATGCTGATTTTTCTCAACCAGACATTTTTCCGTTGATTACATTTTTTTCTTGAGGCTACTACGAATGAAATTCTTGCAAATATTTTTCCGAAAGACGAAGATTTTATTGCCTTGGAAGATATTTTCACATTATTTTTACCATTTTGTACTACTGCGTGGTTTAAATCAAGATATTTATGGACCCAGTGATGGTAAAGAAACAGTAAATTATTATTATCCAAATGTCTTTGATGGAATATAATAGTCATGTTGATTTTTTTATTTTTTTTATTAAGATAACTAAAAATAATTATATTAAGATATGACATACTAGATAGAATTTCATATATTTTAATTAATGAGGAAAAAAATATTCCAAGATTAATTAGGTCACGATCTCGGTAAATCTTTACTAGTCTTTTTATGAACATGCACCGTGATCTTTTGCTGACATAACCTTATCATACAAATCCTCAGCAAATAAAGTGAATATTTTTATTCCGTTTTCAAGAAAGCTTTGAAATGGATTCAGCATCTTAATTTTACTAAAAATTATTTTTATTCCACTATCTCCATATGTCTTCTTTACCGTTATTTATTTTTTTCTCCTTTTCTTATTGTTTCAATTCCTATATAAATTTTTGCCCCTTTTATTAAATTTGGTTTCCCAATAATTCTATGCATTTTTTCCGTAGTAAATTAAAAATAAAGTACGGATAAAGTAAGCTATGTGTAATAAGAGGTAGACATTTTTTAAAATAAAGTGTATAATGACACAAACAAATAAGAAAACAAAAAATATATAATGTAACAGGAGCATGTCTTTTCTCTCAACATTGCTAGGATAAAAATCCTGGCACTTATGAACTATAGTTGCACGTGAATCACCCCAAAATTTATTAGTGAAATTTAATGAGAGGGTTGTGCAACCAGTAACTATAATTAATTAATGATTTGAGTAATAATAAGTTGAAGTAAAGCTACATCTGCCACGTGGAATAGATTCGGTACGGGTAGTGACCGTAAGAGTGACCACCACTTATACAGATATTTGTGATTCTGATCACTAATTCTACACTATCAACCTTAATCAATTTCCACGTGAATAAATTGGGAGCTCTACCACAATTCAAATTTATTTTCCAATTATTATATCTATAAAATTTCAACTAATATCTGTCCTTTGATTTCTCTAAAAAGTACTTCTGCTTCTTCCGTCCCAAGTATTTTTACCCGTTTTTCATTTCAAGTTGTCCTATGTATTTTTACCTTCCATATGAGTAGTAAAAATACACTCTATATATTACCTACTTTTTACCCTTTATTCATCAATTCCAACAATTTTATTTACTTTCTTACATTTTATTCATCATTCTCAACAACTTTATTTATTTTTCTCTCGATATTTCTATTAGAGTGTCTTGATTAAGTATTAAACAATTTAACTCTCTATCATCTTAAACTTTTAAATGAGATGGTCATTTAGCAATTTCATTCCTACTTTTTCTTACATCAACACTTCTTAATTTTCTTACCCTTAAAAATTGGTAAAAGTAACGTGGAGATGATCATTTAGCAATTTCATTTCTACTTTTTCTTACATCTAACACTTCTTAATTTTCTTACCCTTAAAAATTGGTAAAAGGAACGTGTTTTAGCGGCTCGGATTCTCTGTGTCATTTTGGTACATCATCTCCTTTGTCAAACCGTTGGATGGACGACACGTAGCCTAATCCTTAAACCCTGGGGGCAATGGTTGGAGTTAATTCCCCTCTTACGTGTCAATCACTTAACGACTGGTACAGGAGATGATGCACGAAAATGACGCTGAAAATTCGGTGTGATGTTTTAGAGTGTGGGATGTAAATTTCCACACAAAATTAAGAAACATATATGCAATTAGAAATCATAAAAAGTAAACATGTGACACCCACCTCTTGCATCTATTTATCAACGTACTTATTATTTTGCCAGCGGAAAATTATTTTTGTGAGTTATAGTACATAGGGTTTTTTTTTATGCTTCTACTGTAGTATATGTTTGTGTTTACTTATGAATTCATTTTCAAATTTGACTTTACCGTATGTAGCTCAGTTTAATAGCTTGTATCATATTTTGCTAGTTTGTTTGAGCTCTATTATTGTTGGAGTATTATCTCCTTTCGTGAAGGGTTCAATCAAGTTATTATCACTTCTTTGTGAAGACAAGTTCTCTTGATTATTATTATTTTTTAATCATAGTGATTAATTACCATGGCAATGATTCTTATGTGATTTCACAGTAAATACTGAATAACAGACCAGTGATTGGAATGCTTAAGTTTTTCCGCTTAAAAAAGGAGTCCTTCAGTCCAATTAGTATGAAAGAGAAAAATCCGTCTAGAGTAAATGAACCTTTCCGTAGATAAAAGAGAGGCCCATTAAGTTTTTCCACTAAAAAAAGGAGTCCATCTGTCCAATTAGTATTAAAGAGAAAAATCGAGTACATGAACCTTTCTGTAGAGAAAAGAGAGGCCCATTAAAATGGAATTTTATGATTACTTATATGGCCCAATTAGTTTCAATTATTTGGTCTAGAGCCCATATTATTTTACTTGGCCCAAGACTGTTTGGGCTTCTAAAAACTTCCTTACAAAATTCATTAATTCAATAAATTTAAAAGGTTGACTATGCAGTGGAACTGACATTTAACAAGTAGGAAATATCATACTAGTACTGACATTTAAAAATAATTTTGTACACAACATATGATTATAATTAGAAAAAAAGCTCTTATTTTTGTTCCACAGCCTATGCTTATAAGTAGAAAATAAAGGTTTTGTATCATTTAATTCAATATCCTTATTATCATAATTTCCCTCCATTTGGGTTGGAGTCGATCAAATTTTATCTCTTATCCAAAGTCCAAAAGCAGGCGTCAAGATTTGTAGAGAACTGAGAATTTACCTCAATTCTGATCAACAACTTCAGCTACAGCACCACATAGCATCGCATCACAAATTCAACAAGAAATTAATTAAGCAATCCATATAACTAATCCAAATCCCTACATCTATCCCCTCCAATTCCCATAGGAAGCGCCACCGCCTCTTGAGTATCCACCGTAACCTCCGCCACCACGACCGCCGCCTCCATATCCACCCTCGCGGCGGCCATACCCACCACCACCGCCTCCATATCCACCACCTCCGTATCCAACGCCGTTTCCTCCGTAACCACCTTCACGGCGTGGACCACGGTACCCACCACCTCCGCTACCACGAGACTGAGCTTCGTTGACGGTGATGCAACGCCCATCCAGTTCCTGGCCATTCATACCCTCGATCGCGTCCCTCAACGCTTGCTCATCCTTGAAAGTAACGAATCCGAAACCTCTTGATCTTCCAGTTTCGCGATCGTTAATAATCTACATGAACATCAGCACAAGAATCAGATCCGATGAAATCAACGACAGATCTGGAAAAATAAGCGATCTCCTGATCTTCAACCCTCCAATTAATAAGAGGAAGTCAGAACGTACCGTCTTTGAGGAAAAATAGTAACAGAAAGAGTAACAGTAGTAGTAACATTAACGGTAAGATGAGAGCGAATCGAGTCGGATCCGATCTCTGCGACAACGGACCTTCGATTCGATGACTTGGCCGAATTGAGAGAATGCTTGCTCCAGTGATTGATCGGTGGTGGACCAAGCCAACCCACCAACAAAACACCTATATTCAACTTCCCCCATTGTTTCACTGTTTAAAGTGTGATGCGCTTAGAAATCCAGATATGGATATTTATATTACATTCTGATTTGATGCTTAAGGTAAAAGTAAACCGTGGGCGCAGTGCGCACTGGTTTACTAAATTAGAATCCTAGTTAGAGGGTAAGGCTTTGTTTGGCTGCTGGTTATAGGCCTCAACCCCACTTCATACTCATTCATCAAATTGGATACTTATTCTTAAATAAGTTAGATATCCGTTAACTGCAGAAGAAATAAATAAAGACAAAATTTTCAGAAATTTATATATCAATAAATTAAAATTATCAATACAAAGGATAAGCAATAAAACGAGATAAAATGCAAGAAAAATATATTAAGGAAAATGTTATTTTTTATTTTCAAAAATATGGAGAGTTATGCATTGGAAATCTTCATGCATTTGATCTAATCAATATTCAATCATCCTACATTTTCCATTGTTTTCCCATTTTTAAGGTAAACTGAAGTAAGGGCAATCACAATTTCCATTTAAATTCCTTCTCGAAATAAATAGGATACATACATTTATAAAGCCCTAAATTGACACATAAAATCGACTAACTTACACCTCCCACTAGTCATTATTTAGACCTTTTCCGCCCCCAGTGCATAGCTCAAGTGGTAGAGGGTATGGTGAAAATGTCTTCAAAAGTTGATAATTAGCTAATAAATGTGACATTTTTCCTTTGGTAATAAAATCATAAAATCAATTCTGGCTTATAATTAAAAAAATTCAATAGCTCAAACAAACATGTTCTTAAGAACATGGCCAGAGGGGCCTGGCGACCGGCCCACTAAGAGCTTTTTTTTTAAATCTATGTTGATGGATCATGTTATTGGGAGTATATTAATTTCACGTTGTTGCTCGTTTTTGTCATGAAGATTTAAAAAAGAACAAACAACGAGTGATCTCCACCGTCGCCAATAATGAGCGTAGAACTTGAAGAAAAGTAAATAAATGCAAAGGGGATTTAATGTGGTTCGGTTCAATAGAACTTACATCCACGAGGGTCGAAAGAATGATTTATTGATGAAGTTTACAAAGAATCCATTTACATTGTTGAAAATGTGTATAACTATAGAGAGAGAATATTTGGGGGTGTTGAAGGCGAAGAAGATGAAGTGTGTACGGTGTCAAAGTCCTCATGGAATGTACTCCTCCATGCTATAGTTGAGCTGACAATGCACCTGGGAAGAGGATAAACCCAATTCTGCAGGGCTTTAGGAAACATGCGGGCCTTATCCTCGGGCAAACTGGAGATAAACGAAAGGGGTTAACACACTTCTGTTGGAGATGTTGGAAGGACTTATCTTCATACAGGTTGAGAATAATGACACAGCTATCCCGGGAATATAAGTCCAGTTCCTTGTTGCGTGAAGTTCATGCTCTTAAGTTCTTAATCACGAGTTTTCTTAATATTTCGCATATATCTTTTGTCTTTCTAGCGCGTAACATTACACTTCATATAGGTGTAATAACACCATAACACTTCACATCCGTTATTTTTTATTTTCCAGAATACTCTAACATCTTAATAGATTTTAAACCAATCTATTATGTAGTATAATTTATATAATTTTAAATTAGTTTAATTTATATAATAATAGTCATTTCCACAAAATTCACGCAATAGTCTAAATTTATCTGTCCAAAAAAGACTTAGATTATTTCAAGCAAACGATTACTTATAAAGAATAAACAAGTACACTTTTTTTTTTTGCTTTTTCTTTTTTTAATCATAATATTGCATCTTACAATTATTCCTATTCACAAAAGTGGAAGAATAGAATGTCGGTTGGTGAGTCGCTATAAAGTTATTTCACTTTCATTTATAGGCTTGGGGTATCCTATTATTCAACAATTATATTGTATTTCTCCTGTCCGATTTTAAGGTATTTATTTATTTTTTACACATGAATTAAAAAGTATTGTTATTATATGTAAAGTGGACAATTGTATTATAGGGAAATAGTGGGTGGTCATATTGTGTACTTTTTTACTAAATAGAAAAAATGAATACCTTTGAAGCGGACGCCAAAAATAGTAAAATGAATACCTCAGAACCGGACTAATGGAGTATATTTTTCCAATATTGAGTACCTATTAATTTATATTCAAACCAAATTACAGTAGGTATATAAATATATCTATTAATCCTTGTTAGCATTTTATGGATTATTATTTAACTTGCTCATTTATTAATAGACTCATTCAAAAAAATGTTAATATATAGTGATCTAAATGAACATCTATTTTATGTACTAATTGAGCATTTATTGAGGAGTTGATAATTTTATTTATGCACATATGATGTAATAATGAGGTGTTTTTATTTATTTATTTTTATTGGCTTGTATACTTCGGTACACTTAAACAGTATATTTTATCCAATGACAACATAATAATAATAATAAAAAAAATTGTATTAAATATTTTTTTTAATATAGACTACATTGACTGAGTTAATGCTATTAAAACAAAAGACTTAAAATTTTTAATTTAGTTTGTAATGTCTTTGGTCTATTGACAACGTTATTTTATTATTGTTTTTTTATGCTACGCAGACCGAGTTAATGCCGTTGAAATAATTATAGATTTAAAATTTTTAATAAGATTAATATTTTATAACGGCAACTAAAATTCACCGTGCAGCTGTTAAAACCTTTTGAAGAAAGAAAAACCAAATATGATCATATAATAATATTTCCGTATTTTATCTTATATTTCATTCATTAAAGTATAATTAATATCTAAATTAATACCATATATATATGGCGAAAACTTGTGTGCACCATGCACGAATTTTGTATTAAATTGTATACCCTTTAGTATAAAGATGTGTATTCCTTATTTTCTGAAGAAAAATAAAAAATGTTAATGAAAAGTGTATACTCTTTAAAATAAAATGGTGTACCTTTATTAATTAAAGTGTATATTATTTAGAACAAAATAATATACTCTTATTCATAATACTAAATTTTAAAGCACATATTGTGCACTCAAACGCACGCAAGCCTCACTCTATATATATATATATAAGTATTTAAAAGTCATATATTAAAGTATAATAATATTTTAATAAAAAACGAGTTATAAAAGACGGAGTGAATACTATTGTGATTTAAGAATTTTGGGTGTACTTGCTGACCAATTAAATTTCGAGGATAAATTAGTCAGATGAAATCTCGGGATTGTATACCCTTTTAAATTAAATTAACACTAAGTTAGAAAATTTTGCACATTAGATATATTAATAGTTTAATTTGACGATCAAGCGTTCAAAGCATTTATTAATATTCAAGATATTGTTATATATATATTTGTTGATACTAAAATTAAATTATACGTGCCATACTACCTACTGAATTAATTAAATTTAACACCACTTTGGGCCTCTGGCCTAGTCTTCGTGTCGTAGAATAGTAGCAAAAGTTCTCTCTCGTTAACATATACTCCTATTATTTAAAATTCACATTTAGTGTGTATTTAATAAAAAAGGTGTATATTTAGTGAGATCTATATTATTAAATATAAAAAACTGTCAATTGCAATTCCAGTTTCAATTTCATGAGTTTAAGATATTTTTACAATAATATTTTTTTAAAAAATTATAAATACGGAGTGATTAATTTGATGATAATTTTAAAACAAAATAAATTTAAAGTAATTTGTCCTCCATCTAGATACCTGTAAGTTTGTGAGTAAATATATAATGAATATTGAATAGAGACTAATTCAGCATATCATATTAAAAATAAGTTGTTTGATTTAGAAAAAGATAAAATTAATGAATATATTGAGACCATACAGATCTAGAGTTGATTTAAAATTCATCATCTACGGTTGGTATCCCTTGTCACGTGTGCTTAATCACATCATTATCTTCCTAATGATTAAATAATAATTACTACTATAAAATATGATATTTGTGACACCTGCATCTAAGCTAATGTTGTATTAATTGCTTTTAAGATTATTTTATTTATACTTTGGTCTCCTGCTAATGATAGTCACATAGTGTGGTTCACGATCCCATTAGACTTGTCTCCCTTTTGTTAATTCGTCTCCTCTGCTGTCACTTTTTAAGAATTTCATTTATCTCTTTAATTAAAGCTGTAAATATATCCATATATATCTCCTGTGTCAATAATTACGTCTCATTTTTATGTGGAGATTAAAAAATATAATATTTTAATATATTTAAATATGAATTTAAAGATATAATATTTAAATGTTTAATGAATAATTGTATTAACGTCGAGTGATAAATTGTGAAAGTATATTAATTATTTTGAATGAATCTTATGTAAAAAAAATGTAATTATTATTGAAATAAAACGTTTAAATTAAGAATATGTAAATATTATTGTGAACAAGGGAGGATGTATTTCTCTTTCCTACTACCACGCAAATTACATAATGCCCTGTATATGCTCTATTTTGCTTTGAGTTTCTTTGAATTTAATTTTTATCTTTATTAAACCATATAGATAAAACTTATTAAACCATATAGATAAAACAGTCCAGACCATAAAGTTTAATAAATTAAAGAGTAAATAGGTTATGAAGTCTCACTTGTAGGTGCTTTTTTAATATATTAGTATAATGTAAACAATTGGAGGGGAATTGATAATTTAAAGGGAAAAGATAAATAAAATTGTTGAAAATAATAAATAAATTGTAAATATATATATATATATATATATATATATATATATATATATATATATATATATATATATATATATATATATATATATATATATATATATGAGTTTCAAATATACATTAATTTTTTTAATTACTATTAATGTAATATATATGTAAACCAAGTATTTTGAATTTTTAGGTGATGTATTTAAAGTTTTTTATTATCTGCTACTAAATGATACGCATTTAGTATTATTTCCAAAATTTTTAATAACTTTAGTGACATATAATTTGGTTTATTATAGTTTCATATTTATTATAAAGTATGTAAAGGAGGATAACATCAATTAGATTTTCCTTTATTATATGGTATTCTTACATTAATTTTAGTGACTAAAAAAATAATAATAAAAAAATTAGACTATTATATATATATGGGTTTCAAAAAATAATTGAGATGATAAAATAACATCTTGCGTTGGATAAAATACATGTATATTATTTTTTTGAACAATACATGTATATTATATAAGTGGCTTACAAGTCACTACAAAAAAAAAAGCTCTAGTGATGGAATGTTGTGATGGAAATAATTTCGTCACTGTTGTGACGGTTATAGTGACGGAAATTCAAATTTGTGATAGAAATAGTAATGGAAATTTTGTGACGGATTTTTAGTGACGGAAATTTTTATAACGGATTTAGTGACGAAAATAGTGACGGATATTTTTGTGACGGAGCTTTTCCCTCACTATAGTAACGGTATTTTTTTTATGGATTTAGTGACAGAAATAGTGACGAATATTTTTGTGACGGACCTTTTTCCTTACTATAATGACGGAAATAGTGACGAAATTTCTAGTGACGGAGCCTTTCCCTCACTATAGTGATGGAAATAGTGATGGAATTTTTTGTGACGGATTTAGTGACGGAAATAGTGACGGATATTTTTGTGAAAGATAATTAAATTAATAAGAAACTTTAATATAAATAAATTATTTGATATATTATGATAAAGTAACACTATAGGCTACATGGTCACCTGACTAGTCATAAGGCTCTCACACTAATATCAGGAATTAAAATAAATAGAAAATAAGAAGAGGTGCCAAAATTATTTATTTTTATTTTTTAAAATTTTCTGACGGATTTAGTGAGGGAAATTTCCGTCATTATAAATTTTCCTCATTAATTCCGTCACTAAAATCCGTCACTAATGTCGTCACTGCTGTAATCCATCACTATTCCGTCACAAAGTATTTCCGTCACTAAAACCGTCACTATTGTGATTGATCCGTCACAATAATTTAGTAACGAGTGTAACAGTGACGGAGCCATTTCCGTCACTATCCCTCACTAAATCCGTCACTAACGGGTGATTTTTTTGTAGTGAGTAGTGATAAGTCAGTGGTACAACTAAGCCACGACGAACAATTATTTTAATAATAATAATTAAAAAGAATGGAGAGACCAAAATTGAAGACTTGCATAGCGGATAAACTCCCAATTTTATATTTGGAGTTTTAAAATATGTAATTTTAAATAGAGATATTATTTATTTTTTGAGATTTTTTTTGAAAAATAAAGTAATATTTTTAAGAAATAAGAATCTGATTTCAGATTATGTTATAAATATTGTAAAACTTAAAAAATTATATATTGAATTTTAATGTTGCTGATGATTTTCTAATATGTTAGGAGTAATTATTTTCAATACTTTCGGGGACTAAGTTGCCCCCTATACTATTTTAAGTAGAACTGTAGAAGCATTGGTGTATCAATTATCAAGTGAGTGGACTTAAATAAAAAATAATAATAAAATAATTAAAAAAAAAAGGAAAGAAAGAGTGAGTTTGAACATTAGGCCTTAATATTACTTTAGTTAAGTGGTTATGAATGACCCTAGTTAAGTGTATAAAGGATCAATAGGTTATAATCTCAGTATAGTTTATAGTTAATTGCACATAGTTTTAACATCTCTCATACATAGTTTTAACATCTCTCATTTTTTATAGTCTCATAAAGAATAAGGAAATTTAAGTTGAAATTAGTGTAAGAATATTGGCACAGGATATCCTGTAATATTTTGGTGTGACATCTACTGTAACATCTTCTCATTGAATGAGACGTGGCGTTGTGGATAAATCAAATCTCTTGTCCCAAGGGTTGACTGATTGACTTAGGGTATAGTTTCTCTTATCTCTCTTACGTGTCACTCATTCAATTGAGTGGCACAAGAGATGTCATACTAAAGTGTCACAGAAGATCCAGACCCAATAATATTATACAACTATACCAATGAAATTGTGTTCCACCTTAAAATCAATGGATCATATTCCGCTCTTTCTCTTTACTATTTAGATCTTGATTAATTATAATAAGATTTTAAATTTTAAATCTTATAATTTATTTCCAACATCATGATCTATTACATATGATTGATATAATTCCCTCTCAACCCATAATTTTAAGATAATAGGACATTTACTCCTATAAAAAATAATTTTTTTTCTCTCTCCTTGAAAGAGTTTGGGACATGAAATTTGTGTTCCAAACATTTAGTGGATAGTAACCCATAAATAATATTGAATGATCAACTTTGCCATCAATATTGAATCATTAGGTCTCATAAATAAAATAATGATAATAATAATATTATTAACGTTTATTTACATCAACTAGCTATTAGCGCGTGCTTTGCACGTTGTTTGTATTTTGCTATCATGTTCTATTTTTATGTAAATTATTTTTTATAAATAAGACGTCATCTCTACCGATTAAAATGTATTTTTTATAATTTTATTAAGTTTATTTGTTGTAGTTTTTTTTAAGTTTACCTCAGATGTGTTGTATCAAAAGATTTTTCTCAATTTACATTAAGATTATTTTTTACATATGTTATTTCAATAAATAATTATTAATTTAATAATTTAATTCTTACTAATCATGAACTTATTGAGATGCACAAATCTTGAACTTTTACCTCACCTATATAATTTTTTCGATTATTATTTTATAATTTGTCTATTTATGGTATATTGCACGTTGCTTGTAGATTGTACTACTTTGTATAATCAAATAATTTTCTGTGAAACAAAATATATATCTCTCATTTACCCCTCAAATAAATAAATAAACATATATATTATTATTTTAAGTACAATACGGAAACAAATTCCTATCCATACTACTATTATTTATATACACATATATTATTATTTTAAGTACAATACGAAAATAAATTTCTATACATATTACTATCATTTATTTTTATCTTCACAATCTTCATTTGCGAATCACTCGTCTCACTCGTCTCATCCTTATGACTTATCCATTTTTAGAATCATTTTTTCGATATAAATAATTTCATCATTTAGAGATCATTTTTGTTTTCCTTTTCATGCGTCATCTATTTTAATTGCAGTGATATAAAATCATCGATATTTTTTCGCCTTTTCTAGAGAATTAGATTGACAATCTTCTCCTCATCCATTTTCTTTTTCTGTGAATTTGTATATCTGTTTCAAGAACACATATACATGATTTATTTTTTATCCTCTCAACACTTTATCCATTTTAAACAATTTACTTGCTTTAAAAAGAAAAATATTAAGGGTAAGATATTTAATTTAAATAGTATATATTATCAATTACATGAATTTAATATAGAAGAATTAATATGTTTGTTATTGAAAGTAATAAAATATAGCAAGGACACTAAAAGTATTTCTAAAGACCTTCATACTTTTACGCCAATCAAGCAATTACAATATACATCAATGATCAGTTACCTTTTTCCTTTAAAAATGAATAAAAAAGTGTAGAAACTAATTACGTAAAACATTAATGAATATTAGAGTAGTCATTGGTCATTATTTTTTTAATAAGTGGTACAGAAGCAACTTTAATATAATATATTAAAGCAGAGAATTGTTGATGAATGGAGTATAAATTGGTAGGGAGTGATAAAAATTATAAAAAAGAGAACTTCGAACTTCACCCACTAATCTAATAACTTGTGTAAGACTTCGGAAATGTGAACTTTATAACGTATATAAACTTCTGGGTAAATGGTTTCGTACATATTTCATATGTAGTTTTGATTTTTTTTGTTAATTCATTCTAATTTATTTGAGTAAATCTAATATTAAGCAGGTCGAACATACTATCGTCTTAAGCTCTCGATTATATGGTTCGCATATAAATTTCTGCATTACGGAGGTGAGCATATCACAAATTCAATCCACTTGCCCTATATACATATATGGAGAAATCAGTGAATCATATTAGTTCTCATACTTATTTCATGTGAATAATTAAATAGAGTCATCATGGAGTAATTAAATAAACTTATCACAAAATAAAAGCACAAACTATATAATCACGAAATAAAAACATAAATTCATAGACCAAAATACGAATTTGAGACGAAACTCATCCTAATTAGAGTAGGAGCGAAAAGTAGAATAGATGAATTTACAAACAAAGAATACTAATTCAAAAACATGTTAATTCAAAATTAGAATAAAAATGGAATGTAGCACAATGGAAAAATAGGGTGATGGTCCGAATGTGATAAGAGCCTAATGCCGTCGTCGAGGATCCGTCCAGGATTTCCGCTTCTAACAACTTCATCATCACCACATGACGCACTATATTTTATACTGTTTTATTTGCCCTCTTCATATTGCTCATTAAATGTGTTCATAAATTTATTAATGTGAAGGGATTGTATGCTAATTATTTGATATAGTTTATTAAATAATAATTATATTATAAACATAAATAATATCTTTTAACTTATTAATTAATATAAATAAATTAGTTAATAATAATTCATTGATAAATTAAAATTAACTATGAAATTGAATTAAATAACAACAATTCTTAATTAATTATCAAAAGAATTAAAAAAGTTCATAAATTGGATGTCTAATAATTATTTATTTCATATTATAAAGAGAGGGGTTAAGGAGTCCATTAATCCTTTGTTAGTGATAATATAAAGAGGAGTTAGAGAGTCAATAATAACTAAATGATAGATTTAAATTTATTATAAAATAAAATAATTTAGAATTAAAAGTTTAAATATTTAATATGCGATTATTATTGATAATACAGAGTGAGGAGTTTAAAAGTCAGCTTACAAACTAACATAAATTTATTAATCAATTATTCTCATAAGTGAAATGATTCAAAATTAAGTTTCAAACTCTTTGTATTTTTAATATATATATATATATATATATTATTGTGATAATTGTGTAATGATGGGTTATGAAAAAATAAAATACAATTAATTATTTACAACATCTATTTTTAATAAAATAATTTTTTTATAATAAATTAATATAAGAATTGAAAAGTTTACATGTTTAACGTCTAATTTATAATATTATAAAGGATATGAAATATGAATATATGAATCCATAAAATAAATTGAAAATTAAAAAATGATTAAAAGTTGCATTAAATTAATTTAATTAAAGAAAATGAAAAGATATTATTAGTAATTAACTTATTTAATTAATAAATTATACATTATAATTTATAAGGTTAAAATTGAAAATGATAAAATTATAGATGGATAAAAGGGTCTAAAAAAGTTTCTCAAATCCTTATCTCTTTTAATATATTAAGATAAGATAATGTTGAATCTTGAATAACAAGCCGAAATGTAAGAAAAATATAAGAGGGGTTTGGCGGATATAATAATCAACCTAGCACTCAGAATACAGTCCATAATAATTAATGGAGTAGTATATAAAAGGAAAGTGAAGAAATATCCGTATAATGATGATGAAAAGCAAAACTGTCGAAGTAAATTATTTTATAAATAATTTATAAAATAGATAGAAATAATTTATTTAATTAAAGTGATATCCTCGTTCACTCACGTTGATCGATGATTAATATTTAATGTGTAATGAATATTTATATTAATAATGTGTAAGTTATATATTTTAATTATATTAATGAGATGTGTAGGTCTCATGTATAAAATAAAAAGAGTGAGACGCTCAAAATAAAAAAAATATTTTAAAAGGGATGGAGAGAATACATAATTAAAAATAATAATATACCGAGACAGTATCACATAAAATTTATTCAATTTATTGTTAAAAAGTTATCTCCAAATAATTTGTTGGCAACAAAATTTTGTGAACAGGTTACATGTATAATAATGGTATACCCTACAATTTCTTAGGAGGAATACAATTTTCATACTTCTGTACATTATATTTATTTTTTAATTAATTAACTATATGGTATTCTCTTAAAAAAAACTTAATAATGATTCACAATATATTTTAATTTAAGTAATTATTTTCATTTGGCACATATAATTAATACCATATAATTTATTTGATACACAAGTGATTGAATTGTTTTAAAATCATCAACATAACGAATTAATAAAGTGGGTTTTTGATAATCTTCATGAATAGAAAATTATTGTTAATTTTTTATTAATTTATTTGTATTTTATACGTACGTGAAACCAATCAATTTATTATAATGGAATAACATTGTTAAGTAATTACTCCTGCATTATATAAGGGGCTAGTGGCAACCGTATTTCATACAATCATAGAACTTTATTTGCTCCACCTTCCCACCAACTATATGTACACGTTGGATACTGCACCACAATTTAATTCTCCACTCTTTTGTTTGCAAATGTAATTGCTGCTATAAAGCTTTTTTTTAATGAAATTGATTTTGCGATAAAATCTCATAATTATTTGATAGATTATGAAAGTAATAAGTACCAATTAAGAGCTAGTCTCTTATACGTTCGGTGTAAATTCTGTAATTTCCTTTCAATTTAAATCTCTATCAATACATAAAGTATTACAGAAAAGGAGATAATAGGATTTAGGTGAGAAAAGACTAAGTTTATATACTAAACTATATAAACCGAGTTTATAATAGTGTTTGTAACAAATTAATAGTCAAGAAATTAATATTTGAATATATTTATGTTATATTATTATTAATTATTACTTCTATTAATTTGACCATTCTGATTTTTTTTTTCAATTTCTCAACATAAAGAATAATTTATAACAAGAGTAAAATTTATGATTTTTCTTAAAATTAACCTTATATATATACTTTTAATTTTAATCTTGAGGGGAAAATATGAATAATACTAATATATACTCTATTTAATAGTAGGCAAAAACTTGTGTGCGCCCCGGGCGCACGGGAGCACATTCTGTGCGATTTTAGAATTTTGTATTAAATTGTGTACTCTTTAGTATAAAAATGTGTACCATAGCAAAAACTTGTGTGTGCCCGGTGCACGGGAACACATTTCGTGAGCCTTTAAAATTTTGTGTTAAATTGTATACTTTTTAGTATAAATATGTGCACCCTTTATTTTCTGAAAAAAAATAAAAAATATATTAATAAAGTGTATACCCTTTAGAACAAAATTGTGTACTTTTATTAATTAAAGTGTATACCCTTTAGACCAATGTAATATACCTTTACCCATAATACTAAATTCTAAAGACGGCAGATCAGCCACACTCATTATTAGAATTTTGAAATAGGATTGCTGAAAAAGTTTTTTCAATAGCAATATCACTTGTCTTATAAAGTTTTAAATTTCTATGTTGATCCGGTTCTTTGACCATGTGATCAATCAAATTTAGACACTAACCTATCGTATTATCCAAGTGGATGAATTTCTGTTTGAA
Organism: Pogostemon cablin; assembly: GCA_023678885.1. NCBI lineage: Eukaryota > Viridiplantae > Streptophyta > Magnoliopsida > Lamiales > Lamiaceae > Pogostemon > Pogostemon cablin. The sequence continues at coordinate 34,550,078 of CM042952.1, read as the reverse complement.
AAAAATACTGTAAGAATTTATAAATATTTTAAGATATATTAGAAAAAAATAAAACGGCCAAACTTTAGGTAGGTGTAATACTACTATTACAACCAAAAACCCCACTAGAAAGGAATGTTTATTCAACACTCCCTCCTTCCAATATGCTTTTGTTTATTTTTGTAAATATATATATATATATATATATATATATATATATATATATATATATATATATATATATATATATATATATATATATATATATATATATTTTGATAAAATAGTCGAGGTTGCTTTTCTAATGATGATTAACGTGGTTGAATTAAAATTTCTTTTATAGCATCTTCACTTTATATTTTAAAAATAGAATATTTTATTTATATACATAGCACATTATGCCAGACAACTGTATTCAAACTTTTGCGTTATTAAATGATTATTTATTTATGTATATTTATATGTAAAATTATACTCATATTGTGATATTTAAATAGATGACATGTATTATGTGTATGTCCTAATTCCTTTTAAGTATCTTTTGAAAGATTGAAATTGTTAAGAATTTAATATTGTATTATAGTTTAAGATTTCTTAATTTTATTTTGATTTTTCTTCCATTATTACATAAATAAATTTGGACGGATTTATTTTTTTTCTTTCCAGATTTTATTACTTAATATAGTATTTTAAAAAACTTAATAAATGTATTTTAATTCTATAATAATTTAATATTTAGAATATTTAATGGTAGTTGTTTAAATTGCAATATGCATTTTATATTAAAAAAAAAAATGATGGGCCGCTCTGTATGGAGAAGGGTACAGGTCATTATGTTAAGACCCATACAGGTGACGGGTAGGGTGGCAGTTCTAAAACGAGGCGGGTTCTTATAATGAACTACCCGGCCCGACGTCGTACGGCGTTGAAATCCCTAATTTCTAATTTGTGAAATCCTACCGTTAACCGTTCTCATCATTTGATCAAAGGAAAAAAAAAAAGAAGAAAAGTAGTGAAGAAAAAACAAACAAAAAATGTAGGTTAGCTGTATTGGGCGGGATTTTCGGCGGTCAAACCCTTAAGCGAGTCGCACTGATTTCCCATTCGGTAAAACCCGAAAATGGGTTTGAACCGGATCCGATCTGCGCCGCCGTCCCTCCGCCGTGGAAGTTTTTAAAACTTTTGGGAAAGAAAGTTACAGTTGTATCTACCCTTTCTAACATTTTCGAATTCATTTTAGAGAGAGAGAGAGAGGAGAGTATTGGTGTATAGGTCATTGCTTTCTCTCTCTCCAACTATACTGTATTACTGTCCATCCTCATCATCACCACTGCTCTCTATACAGCATTCACTATTTTCACCCGACATTTTGTTTCTCTCTCCACCTAAAAACCAGAATTTTTGACTTTTTTTTTGTTTCCTTTCTCTCTCCTCCGTCAACGGATGCAACTGAAACAGAACGAGGAGAGAGAAAATATTTTATTTTAGAATTTTCCTTTTTGCAGGAAATCAAAAAGTTTTAGAATTTTCCTTTTTGCAGGAAATCAAAAAGTTTAGTGTTCGAAGAAGGAATCAAATCAGTGCTTCTTCTGATTCGTTTTTTTATAAAGGTAAACTCCATATAAAAGTTCGTTCGTGCGTCACTTTCTTGGCATCATTTTTCTTCTTCTAAGCTACGAAATGTCGGATGTGTACACCGAGAATCCCTAAATTCTGAGTGCTGCAATATCAATTTTTTTATGTGTGAATGTGAGGGGGGATTTTTCTGAACTTCAATGAAGTTGCTGCTGAAATGGTGGATCAGTGGAGCAGGGTTGTTCTGATTTGGGTGGCTTCGATTTTGTTTCTGTTTGGTGATACATTAGAGCAGCAGTCACCGGTTTCAAGTCAAGAGAGATTTGCTTTGCTTGAGTTGAGATCCTCGTTAGGGTTGAGAGCAAAAGAGTGGCCGATAAAATCCGACCCCTGTTCTTCTTGGGCAGGTATAGAATGCAGCAATGGCAGAGTTACACGGATCAATATTTCAGGGTTCAGGAGAACGAGGAGGGGGAACCAAAACCCTCAATTTTCAGTGGATGCCCTTCGAAATTTGACCCTTCTATCCTCATTTAATGCCTCGAGATTTCCATTGCCGGGGTCCATTCCCGATTGGTTCGGGTTGCAGCTGCCTTCACTCCAAGTGCTTGATCTTAGGTCTTGTTGGGTCTTTGGTGCAATTCCGTTCTCTCTAGGCAATTTGACTACCCTTGTTGAATTATATTTGTCAGACAACAATGTTACTGGCTTAATCCCATTTAGTTTAGGTCAGTTGTTTGGGCTTAGTGTACTTGATCTTTCCCGGAATCTCCTCACGGGGTCTATTCCGCCTACGTTTACTGCTCTTGGGGACCTTACTTTGCTGGATATGTCATTGAATTTCTTATCCGGGCCAATCCCTTCTGGCTTTGGGAATTTGTCTAGTTTGCAGTTCTTGAATCTTTCACGGAATAGTTTATCGTCTTCAATGCCTTCTGAACTTGGTCAGCTTTCTAGTCTAGTGGAACTTGATCTTGGATTCAATACTCTATCAGGATCTCTTCCTTCTAATTTGTTCTCTTCTTTGACTCAGTTGAGGTATGTGGTATTGAGCCATAATGATTTCATTGGTGAGATTTCTAATGTATTGTGGTCAATTCCCTCATTGCAATTCCTTGATGTGTCTGTTAATAACTTTACTGGTCTATTGCCCAATGTCAGTCTCATGTTTAGTCCAGCTGCTGCCTTACTTAACGTTTCCCAGAATTTATTGTATGGAAATCTTACACCTATAATTGGAAGATTTAGTTCGATTGACTTGTCGGGGAATTATTTGGAGGGTCTGGTTCCCATATATGTGCTTAGCAATGCATCTCTTAGCAGGAATTGCCTTCGAGATTTGGCTAATCAGAGGAGTGCCTCTGATTGTGCTTCATTTTATGCGGACAAGAACTTGTCATTTGACAATTTTGGAAAGCCTGATATCAATCAACCTACTCCTCCCAATTCCAACAAGAAGAGCCACAGATCCGTTATCATTTTAGCTTCTGTCTTGGGAGGTGTTGGATTTCTTGCACTCTTGGTATTGATTATAGTGCTGCTGGTTGTATGCAAGTGCAACAGAGTCACGACAAATCAAAGAAGTAATGGTATGGGGCCTGTCCCAGCTGGTGGAAGTCCTCCACCCGTTGGAGGATCATTGAACTTAACAACCCTTGGAGATGCATTAACATATCAGCAGATTCTTCGAGCCACTAGTGAATTCAACGATGTTAACCTTATCAAACATGGTCATTCTGGTGATCTTTTCTCTGGAAAGCTTGAAGGTGGAATCCCTGTAATTATAAAAAAGATAAATTTGCAGTCATCAGTCAAAAGAGAAACATACAAATTAGAATTGGAGCTTTTTAGCAAGGTTTCCCATCCTAGACTGGTCCCTCTCTTGGGATATTGTCTGGAGAATGAGAATGAGAATGAGAAATTTCTTGTTTACAAACATATGCCAAATGGAGACCTGTCCAATTCTTTGTTCAAGAAGACAAATCCAGATGATGACATTTTACAGTCACTGGACTGGATAACTAGGCTCAAAATTGCTATTGGTGCTGCCGAGGGTCTGTCTTATTTACATCATGAATGTGTTCCACCTCTTGTTCATAGGTATCTCACAAATCTCTCTTTTTTCCTTTCGTATTTGAATTCTTATTTGCCCAACAATTAACACATAATTGTCGATTCATCATTATTATCCAAAAAATAAAATAAAAAATCGAGGGCATTAATGTGTGTTTAGTACGCATGGTGCCTAATGTGTAGAATGGAACCATACATATTGCACTAATTTGCATGAATCACACAGCATATGTATCTCATTTGTTATTGTGATGCAACCTACTTGACAAAGCACTTCGAATCTCCTTGGCATTTTATACCTGAATTTCGTATTAGATGTTTTTTAACTAGAGCACAAGCTAATCATCGAAACAATTGCTGCCATTCATGATTAAATGATGCACAGTTTTGTTTGAGGTAATTAAATTCATGCATGCACCCTTTCTTCCTTTCCTATTTGAGACAGTGTTCATCCATTTAATCCTTGTTTTGAGCGATTCTCAGAATTGTCCAATAAGCAATAGGCGTATATGCGTGAAATATCAACACTCAAGTTTCCATTTGTCATGGTGTTCTGCTATGTTTCTTAGATCATGAAATGAAAGAGAAACTAATTAAGATCATTTTAGCTCAAAGAATACTATGTTCATAAAAAAAAATTGGGTACTGACTATATAATCTTCTGCATCAAATCTGAAGAGCTGGAAATGGTGAAAATTTTATGTATCTTTCTCTCCTAATTTCCATGGATCCTACTATTTGTTTTTTGATTCCTGTGCTCATCTTCTTTGGGGCTCTAGTCTCAATAGAAACAACGAATTGATTGTGTCATTTATTTGTGATCTTAAAGGGATATTCAAGCCAGCAGCATACTTCTTGATGATAAATATGAAGTGAGGTTGGGGAGCTTGAGTGAGGTTTGTGCTCAAGAAGGTGATGCACATCAAAATAGGATCTCAAGGTTGCTTCGATTGCCACAGTGAGTATTTTTCTTCTGATCCCGACTACTAAGATTTCATTGAATTAATTTTCTTTGATCTACTACATTGCAAATAACGTCTCTTCAATGATGTATTTTTCTCAACTTACAGATACAAAGTTTTTGTATGTTTAAACTCTGAAATTTATAGTTTGATGTATTCAGAAATGGAAAACAATGCGTTGTGATGTTTCTAAACTAGGCCTACCTTTTCCGTTTCAGATCAAATTGAGTAATTTAGAATTTAAAAAGTCACATCTTTTCTCTCATAAATTTTGATTATCTATGTTATGCCATTCATTATGCCAATATTGTTGGCTAAATTTGAATAATGAATTCTATATAGACCTGTCCATTTTGAATAATCTTGACTCCATATGTTATGCTTTGATTCTTTGGACCTATCACCTTTAATATTTTACACTAATTGTGACCTTTCTTTTGGTTTATATCTAGGTCATCATATCAAGGTTCTTCAGGTACATTCAGTTCTTTTCCTTGTGATTTCTTTATGTGTTTCTATTTTGTTTATTTGGTGTCTGTATGTAGTTACTTAACTGCTGATTAAATATGGGATCAAATCATCCCTTTATCGTCAAATTGGTATTCATTTTACAACTTGGAAGTAAGCTTGCTTCATCTTTTGCTTAATTTAAAGAAAACATGTATTCCAGTAATTATAGAGCAACTTGAGATTTGCACATGGAATAAAAAATGCCATTTTGTTTCTTTTGGTAGCGGGTAAGAACTAAGATGTACTCTGAGAAGCCCTGGTTTAAAACACGTGTTTGCATACAAGTATCAATATAAAAAAAGATTGTAAAATAATTCAAGTTTGTGATTCTTTGCAAAGAAGTTAATAAGTAGCTTAGTGTATTACTTGAGCTTGACATTGACTTTTCTATCAGAATGTTAATCTTCTTATCTGGAGACTGATTGCTTAATTCAACTGTTAGAAAGCTCATATGTCTCGTGAATGAGTGCAAATCTCCATTAGAATCTGTACCTGGCGTAGCTGTATACCTGAATTAACGATCTTGTATCGTAATGACCAGGTACACCTAATGCTACATGTGCTTACGATGTATACTGCTTCGGAAAGGTATTGCTTGAGCTGGTGACTGGTAAGCTCGGAATGAGTTCATCCAGCGAGGCCACCATGAAGGAATTGTTGGAAGCAACGTTGCCCTACATTAGCATTTATGACAAGGAACTCGTCACAAATATTGTTGATCCATCATTAATAATCGATGAGGATCTTCTTGAAGAAGTATGGGCAATGGCAATAGTGGCGAGGTCTTGCTTGAATCCCAAGCCAACACGACGTCCACTCATGCGTTACATCCTTAAAGCTTTGGAAAATCCTTTGAAGGTGGTGAGAGAAGAGCACACCAGTTCAGCTCGGCTTAGAACCACATCCTCTCGTGGGTCGTGGAATGCTGCTCTGTTTGGCAGCTGGCGACAGAGCTCGTCAGACGTAGCTGCTGCACCGGTGGTCACCTCTCGTAAACTGGAAGGCGCCAACAGTTTCAAGCAATCGGGAACGACAGGGTCTCAAGGAAGCGGTCAGCAGGGAGATGGGAATGGGAATTCATCGTCGACCAGACGGCATTCCAAGGACATCTTTCCAGAGCCTTTGGATGAGCAGGATGTGGAGAGAGGAAAGGAGGATTAGATGAAAAGGCGATGGATGTTTGTTGATAGCATGTTTGGGTGTACATTCTCCTTCCCTTCCAAGGATGTTCGGTTAGGCTAGCAAAGCTAGTTTTGTGAGTTGTTGTTTATTCTTCTAAGTTGTTATCATTCGGTTTTACTGACAAGGCTGGAATTGGAGACAGCCAATTGTTCACAGGTTCAGAAGAGACCTTTTCTTTCTTTCTTTCTTTCTTTCTTTCTTTCTTTCTTTCTTTCTTTCATTTTTGGGCATCTACTCCTCTCTCGCATCGTTGATTGGTTTTTGGTTGAATTGTAAATTATCATCACATCGGAGATGCTTTGTCCGAGTTGGAACAACAGTACAAAGCGACATTGTTTTTGCTCTCTGAATTTATTTATTTATTTATTTTGTTGATAATCTCAATGTGTGAGAGACTATTTCTGAGCAGTATTGTTTTGTATCATGGGTTCTTTTCAAAAATTATCAGGCAGGAAACAGACAGACGTACAATGTTTGGTATCATGGTTTCTTTTCAAGAATTATTATCAAGTAGGGTTGGCAATTCGTGCTAACGGGTTGGATTTCGTGTCGACACGATAGTGACACGACACGATAAGGGCAAACCCGAACACGACACGATAAGAATTCGTTCCAACACGACACGAACACGAAAAATAACGGGTTGACACGACACGATAACAACACGATAAGAAAATAAAAAATAAAAAATACTAATTAAAATAAATAAAAATTTTAAATTAATATATTTTAAAATTATTATTAAGTATTTTTATCATATATTTTTCTAATTTTATAATTATATTGAGTTGTTAACAAGTTATTGGGTTGTTAACGGGTTAATGAGTTATCTGTTAATATTAATCGTGCTTAACGGGTTGACACGAACCTGACACGAACACGATATGAAATTTTCGTGTTCTTATTGGGTTGACACGATAATGACACGAACCTAATAAGGTCAAACACTAACCCGCAATTATCGTATCATGCTCGTGTCGTGCTAGAAAATAAAAATAAAAGGTCCCACCGAGACTTGAACTCGGGTTACTGGATTCAGAGTCCAATGTCCTAACCACTAGACCATGGGACCTCGTCGTACGAATTTGCTAATTATTTCATATTCTATAATACCAAGTCTCCCTCGGTACCTTTAGTGCTAATTGTTTGCTTCTCGTGTTTCGAATCTGCTCAATTATGTATCATGCATATAATGAATGATGATAATTCGATGTCTCAGCAACAATCAGAAACACCATTACAATCAAAAACACACTTTCAAAGATTTTTTTTAGTTAAAGCTCGAGCTTGAACCTAAAGATATGTTTAACTCGATTACACCCCAACTCCTATTTCAAATGTCAGCCGAAAAGAGAAAAATGAAGGGCCATACCAATGATCTGTGAATCCAAAAATCTCAGTCTATCATATTAAGCAAAGAAAAAAAAGAGTGAAATCCTTCTGGCCTCAAACTTATAAAAAATAACAAGAGTTAAGCTGCTATCGGCCCTGCCAAATTGAATTTCCACTCCTTTCCAACCTGCACAGAATAAACCAGGGTTTTCATGTAATCACACTGAACTATGGCTCTATAGAAAGTGTGAGAGTGAGAGTGAGAGTGAGAGTGAGTGAGAGTGAACCTAGAGATTTCATCTACTGCTTTCACAACTTCTGACGAACTAGTCTCGAGAACTTGGCCACCCAAAATGATTTCATCTAAAATTGTGTGAACCTGCAAAAGCAATCAAACTGAAAGTGAATGCCTGCCATATAATACATGATTTCTATTGTTGAAGGATTCTAAAACTTGTTAAAGTGATTGTGATATGTTCACTTGAGATGATAAGGAGTAAAAAAGCCAACCTTGTTAAAGTTGAAAACTACGTCGAGCTCACATACATTACTGAAACACTTGTCCAATGTCTCAACAAAAACTGGCATAGTTCAGATAAAGAATTTAGATATTCTATTCATAAACAGTACTATGTGCAGGATCACAAAAAGCAGAGTAAGAACATATATTTTTATCTCTTAGCAAGGCCAGGAAAACCTAACATTGCAACACATAATATAATAAAGTGATTATAAATGTAGCATGATGAGAGCGAAATTGAATCAAGAAAATATTAATCCCTAAATTATCTATCATGCCCTCTTGGAGCATCCATAGGTATAGACTATATGAATCCATAAGTCAAACAAACAATTGACACTCAAGATAGGCTATATGAAGGGAGCAATGAAAAAATTAAATCCACTAGAAGAGTTTGCATCAATAAAAGCATTCAAACACCTTATTATTTTCTGTTACATGGGTTTTCTTTTTTGACAGATTTAAACCATGAATTGTGAGATAATAATAAAACTGACTCAGAATTAAGATGGGTTTTTTAAGACCTTAATTCTATGTCATTTTTAGGATAGATCTGATCTAAAATCATGAAATGCATTCCCAAAAAATGCCTCAGAATGATAGATGGCTATGCTATTTTTAGGGCATAATGGGAGATGATTTACATAGCGCAACCTTCAAAATACACTTATCACCAAAAGTCTTTCCAAATAACCATCACACCATCGCTGTCCTTGGTTATTGATGTGGACAAGAATCAAGAAAATAGCCTTCCAAATTCCATCCTTGGAAGTTACGCTCCGTATTTATCATTTGCATTCATTATTTCAATTTTCTAGGTTTGAATACCTCTTCAAACTCTTTTCTTCCCTATAAATGTGCTGTCAGAATGAATGAATTGTATTCAGAAATCTTATTTGAAACTTAATAGAGTTATAATACTCGAATTCTCTTTCCGTACGAAGAGCGTTTGTCTTCTACGATTATCCCCCGTGTCAGTTGGTATTCAGAGCCAAGGTTTCTCCTTCGGCAATGGCTAACAACACATTCAAAGCCAAGGTTTCTCCTTCGGCAATATTTAACAACACCGAACCTACGCCTGCTGACTTATTTAGAGAAATGAAACCTTTAAGTTCAGCAGTACAAACATTAAGTACTCATGTGGAACAAGCGGAGAAATTTTATGGCATCCCAAAAGAACAGCATGATGCACCCAAAGTCATCCCTACAACCATTGCCGAAGCTGCCTCTATCTATATGAAGCATGGAGGAGAAAAGGAACCTGCAAAGCCAACCGAGCATCGCTCAAACAATTATCCTCTACAACACCCGGTCAACATGATTGAACATGAAGAAGACAATGATTTATGGAAGGATGAGGATGGAGTCTGCGAGCCTGGTGGCAAAAAGAATGACGAGAAGATAGAAATGGTGGTTCGTAAAGTGCTCTTACCGCCTCGAAGAGATGATTCCCAGTGGAATGCTTTATTCCATACCATGCATTGGCAAGATGATCCTGGCATTACTCACGATGGAAGAAAGGATATATTTCAGTTTTTTAGAGACGGGAAAAAGGTAATCTTGTTGTCCTTGGCTTTCAAGCAAAAATTTGGAACTCACAAGTTTCTGATACTACCATGTTATGTGAAAGATTGGATGAAAGATGTGCATGATGTTAAGTATAGAAATGGGAGTCTAGATTTGTATGTTAATGGAGTCGAGCCTAGGAAACGAGACGCCTTCATGAATATTCCAGAAACTTCTAATGCTCAGTATATGAGACTGGGGTCTGATGGGCATCTTCGAGCATACCAATGGGTTAACCCATCAGGGCTTGAGTTAGGTGACCTTTTGACTGGTTATTTGAGTGTTTGTCAATATCCCATGGTTTGTGGAAGATATGGAATTTGTTCGAACGGACAATGTAGTTGTCTGAATGGGATTAGTTTAAAGAGATAAACAGTAGGCGTCCTGATCTTGGCTGTAGTGAAGTCATTCCAATTAGGTGTGAAGATTCAAGAAATCACTGATTCTTGGATCTTGTGGATGTAACCTACTTCACATTCATTTCTCATATTGAAAATACAGACATAAGTGGTTGTAAAGAAGCCTGCTTGAAAAATTGTTCTTGCTAAGCTGCTGTATTCCAATATGGCTCAAATTCTTCTATGGGTTATTGCTACTTGCCAACTAAGATTTTCTCTTTGATGAATAATGAAAAAGATTTGACTCACTACAATTCTTCAGTACTCCCTCCGTCCAGGACTTATGTTCACCGGTACTGTAGATACGGAGTTTAAGAAAAGTTGCTTTTTGACCAACTTTATTGACTTTTGAGGGGTATTGTGGTATTTTTAGGTAATAAATAAATTATAAAGTATGTTTCGTGAGTTAGTTGAGAGTGGTATTTTTGAAATTAAGAGAACTTTTGAGGTTGTTGGTTTATGTGAAGTTTTCTTTTTTAGGTGGTGAACATAAGTGTGGGACGGACGAAAACGGAAAGTGTGAACATAAGTGTGGGACGGAGGGAGTATCTATTAAAGTGCAGATTGCTCCAAATGTGACAACTGTAGAAGAAGTAACTCCAACTTCTTCTGAAAGTAAGACTAGCTTGTTAGGGCCCATTCTTGGATCAACTCTAGGATTTTTTTGTGTAGTTGTTGTGGTTGGAACTATTGTCTTTCTGTACAGAAAAAGAAGGCAAAGATTAGAAGACATCGAAGTGGACTATTTAGATCATGTACTGGGCATGCCGAATAGATTTTCTTCCGAAGAGTTGGCTACAGCAACCAGCAACTTTGGCAAGAAACTTGGTGATGGGGGATTTGGTTCTGTTTTTGAAGGGTTATTAAATGACGGTACAAAAATTGCGGTGAAGCATCTCGATGGAGTCGATCACATTAAGAAGTCGTTTCTAACGGAGGTTGAAACTCTTGGCAGCATTCGCCATATCAACTTGGTGAGACTAATAGGCTTTTGTGCAGAGAAATCCAACGGGTTGTTAGTTTTTGAATACATATGCCATGGGTGGATATACTGCAGAGATCAGGGGACGACAGTGCTCGATTGAAACCATCGAAGCAAGATCATCCTCGACATAGCCAAAGGATTGGCCTACCTACACGAAAATTACAGGCAAAATATCATCCACCTAGACATCAAGCCTCAGAACATACTTCTAGACGAGCATCACAACCCCGAACTTGCTGATTTCGGACTGTCTAAACTAATCAACAGGAATCAAAGCCAAGTGGTGACAACCATGAGAGGGACTCCTGGTTATCTAGCTCCGGAATGGTTTAGTGCAGCTTCGGAGAAGGTAGACGTGTACAGCTTCGGAGTGGTGGTTCTTGTAATCGTGTGTGGTAGGAAGATTTTCGAGCAATCTAGGCCGGAGGATGAGAAATACATTCTGAAATACTTCAACAGAAAAGATGAGCAAGGAGAGTGGCTAGATGTTGTGGACAAATGTTGTCTGCATGTGTTTACTACTGGAGATGAGATGATGGGTTTTCTTTCAAAAAAACATTTCCCCGTGGAGAAGTGCCTCAAGCTGCAGCTAAAGAAGCAAGAAATATATAGGATTACTTGGGAATCAGTGACAATGCTTACGCGGTGAACCTTCTGGCGATGAGATTCTCAAAGAATTTTAGTATGGTTTATTTGTATCGTTATTTCTTGGAGGAGCCTCCATCATATCAGGTAACTCGAGGACGAGTTCTTTTCAAGTTGAGGGGTCTGATGTGGACAAGAATCAAGAAAATAACCTTCCAAATTCCATCCTTGGAAGTTACGGTCCTTATTTATCATTTGCATTCATATTTCAATTTTCTAAGTTTGAATACCTCTTCAAACTCTTTTCTTCCCTATAAATGTGCCGTCAGAATGAATGAATTGTATTCAGAAATCTTATTTGAAACTTATATTGAGTTATAATACTCGAATTCTCTTTCCGTATGAAGAGCGTTTGTCTTCTACGATTATCCCCGTGTCAGTTTTTTCCCCCAAAATTCAAGTGCAACCTTCAAAATACACTAATCACCACAAGTCTTTCCAAATAACCACCACACCATCGTTGTCCTTGGTTTTTTCCCCCAAAATTCAAATGCTACTCACAACAAAGCATTATCAATTACAAAGAAATTTCAAGAAACTAGAGACCCGAACTCAAGGAATCAAACCAATAGCTGGACCATCACAGACTTGACAAGGCATACCTTGCATGAGATCTAGCATTGCGAGCTCATTTTCACAGTTATCGAATATGAAGACAAAGTATAATGTTGCAAAAGTTTTATACACAAGACGCGCATCCTGCAATTTGATGAAACATCAACGAAATATGCGATCAAATTCTGAAAAAAAGCAATAGAAAATTCAGTCTTATACCGGCCCGAAGAGCGAGTCCACTTTAACAAAATTACTGACATTCTCAGCTCTACTGCACAAAACTGCACGCAATAGGTCAATTTAACAATGTGTTTCTTAATGCCAAGTGTTTACTAAAAATAAAAAATCTGTACTCACTTTTGTAAATACTCCGCACCAACTCCTGTTGCTTCTCCACAGGCTTAATTTTACACCAAATTAGTCGAAAATCAGTTTACAATACGCAACAACAAATCTAACGACGCTTAATTCTACTATAACTTAGTAATTATTGATTGGGAGAAATTAGGTAACCTGAAAGTCATAGAATTTGATGAGGCGAGGTTTTCCTTGATCGTTCATCACAATCACTCCTCGAATCATTGTTTCCGTTGATTCGTCTCCAATTTCGCTTCTGTTTCCTCTCTCCCAAGAAAGGTTATAAGAGAGTCGTCTTTCCGATTCTCTTTCCCCCAAGAGGCTAGAACGAGGGAGGGAGTACAGGCTGGAATGCCTGGAAATATGAGAAATTGAAAAAGTCGTGCTAAAAGTTTTGAGGATATTGAAAACGCGATTTTCACGTTTATAGCTCTCCAGTTAACACTACATGCACTCCCCTGTCTCTTTATTTATGCCAAATCATGTAATATTAAAAACTACTTTTATTATTTATTTATGGGTCTGTGATCTTTTATTAAAAAGAGAAACATATAGTTTGAGAGAGAGTATTATTCCGCATATGAAATTAGTATTTTTTTATGGGTTAAAAAAATTATATTCTTGAATAGGCCATAAACTAAAAGGGAGGGACACACCATGAATCAAGATAGGTAAAAGTTGATACTAAACTACTAGTGTGCACATACTTTTTAATGTGCAATGGAGGCAAGAAATACTCTGCCAATGACATATTGTGATGCTTCTACTCTAGGTATCTCACATTGAACAGTTGAATCGTGACGCTCTTTAGAAGCCAGGGGAAGTAAGAGATTGGCCTTAATGAGGACTGGAGGGATAAGAAATCAGAGGAAGTTACATTCGTATATAGTGATTGTATCAGAAGAGCAGCGAAGTGTAAAGATTTAGGTGTTTTGGCATTGTCCAGGGACGTTGGAGTTGAAAAATCATGGCGTTTATTGGGATTTTGAGGGCAGTTACTATATACTCCACATTACATCGTGTACAGCGTTTGCTTTGAAAATACAAAGGTGCATCAGAAACAACAACATGGATGCTGGTATTTACAACTGGAAAACACCTCATGATACTTAATTTACAATGCTTATTAAATAAAAGGATCAGAAACACCTGTTAGTAAAACGCAAACTATTTTTCTTACCAACCATCAGAAAAGAAATGTACAGGACTCCACCTCCACTATTTATATGCACAAATTATCAACATAACCCATGTTCGGTTTTGCATGGGCCATCACTCGCAAAGATCTGGTTGTGGGTTCTGTTTGCACGGCGAAACCAAGTAGTGAAAGCAGCAACCAAGTGAGGGCAGTCATCAATGTTACGAGTCGAAAAGCTAAGACACTGCTGCAACAATTCCCTTGCATCTGATACAGGAAGAGTAGATATAATTTGCAAAAATATTTCTTCAAGCTCCAGGGAGAGTGACGTAGCATTAGACCCTATAACTGATATTCTCTCTTTGCATACAATCAACACAGGAAGCCAATCTCTCACAAGCTTCTTCCTTACCTGCATAAACATGTTGGGTTGGGTTGGCATATGTACCTCAGCATAAGCCTTATAAACAAACATTTTGGGTTGTATTTCTTACTAGCATCTGTGAAAAACAGTCAGGGATAAATTCAAGAAAACAAAACCTAGTACTATGCAACACGCATCTTTATTGGATCTGAAAGATATAAACAGAATTAAGAAAATAAAGTGTTTTCTTTGAGAGCAGAGCAAACACATTAAAGTTTAAACGCTTAGCCATAAATCTATAATATGAAGATGACTGATACCTAAACGACACAGATTCAACAAATGACAGTCCTCATACCCAATGCAGAAGGTCTAAAGAAACATCTATACGTATATAAACAATAAAGCAATCCTTGCGAACAAGGAATTTAATGGCTAAAGGTCAGTCACTGTATATTCAAGCAATTCATAAGGGCTATCAGTGGTGCCGACAAGGCACATATTCACATACACACCACTGGGGTTGAGCTGCGAATTTTATGTATAGCATATGATCATTATCCATTGAACATTCAAAGAAACACAACCAACATAAATTTCAACAATCTCAAGATCCACAACTGAGGAATAGCTGAACAAAAATTAGTGATGGCGAACCTGTGTAGCAGCCAGAAAATTCCCCGAGACCACAGCACTGGCAAGCCTGCAAGTACAACGGAGCACAACTGATGGAATGCCTGGAAAAAATGCTCTCCATAGATCATCAAGAAAAGCCCTCCGCAAATCTGCTGTAAGTGAAGATTGCTCACTCCACGCCTTCACAGCCGTATCTGCCACTCTCAGCTCAATCATCCTCTCCACCAACCACAACACGTGTTTCAAGTTAGACATTGCCGTATGCAAATTCAGCCTCTGAATTGCCTCTGTCTCATCGGGATTTCCCCTGAAATCCGGACTCGAGTAATCCTCCATGGACTCCTTCACAACCTTCAAACTCTTCTCAAACACGGAATCCAAAACTCTCCTTGCAGTTTCTCTGGATGAAAAATCCCTCAGCAACTTCGCAACAAATGCCTTTGCAAAAGCCACATTAGGATGAATCTGAAGTGCAGAGCGTATTAAACCCTGAAGCATTTCCTCGGAAGAGTTGTTTTTCGATGGAGAAACCCTGGCAAGGAGCTCTTTCGATTCTTCTTCTCTCAGTAAAGGAATCAAACTTAAAACCCGCTTTTCCTCATCTTCTGACCACGGTACTGCCTCGATAAAACTAAGGCAAGCTTTTACGCATTCCTCGAACAATAACTCAAGCGCGATCGGAAGCACATCGAGCGCGGTGGAAAGACTATCGATTGAAAACAACAGATTGTCAGAGTAAAGCAGTTCGAGGACTTTGACGAAGTTATTCATAGAGTCACTATTAGCAGGAATAACATGATTAATATGGTTAAATTTAGGGAAATTTTCTACGTCTTTTGCCGACGGCGTATCGCTCTGTCGTTTCCAACGATCGGAAAGAAGGGCAGCGAAATATTTCGAGCGGTGAAGAACGACGGAGTGCAAATAGATTCCAGTCTCTAACTGAGGCATAGAAATCCAATCCGATACGATATCAGGTGAATCAATTCGGGGGATTTCACTATTGGCACTTACGTTGAGGATCACGTCGGCTGTGGAGGGATCATTGAACAGGTAAGTAGCGGAAAAGCAAGGAGTATCAAAGGATGGGCTGCAGGGCCGTTTGCGAGGCTTTTTCGTTAGGGCACCGTCCGGTAGATCGATAATCGCTTGTGTGGAGGAAAGGCAACTGTTGCTACCGATGCGCTGCTTCTTCTTCGGCGCAGCAAAGCCGCTGTCATCGCCATCGCCGGCACAACTACCGGTCGTCATCGTCCGAAGGGTTGAAAATCCAATCGACTGATTTGAAAGCGAAGCTTCTCTGAATGATATGTTAATTATAGAAAAACGAGAGGCCGAAGCCAGTACAATTACATATAATAAATACTCCACAACCGGAGCAACCAAAGAAAAACAAACCTATCTAGCTAGCAAATGCTGAAAAGTAATAAATACTCCACAACCGGAGCCACCAAAGAAAAACAAACCTATCTAGCTAGCAAATGCTGAAAAGTAATTACATGCATAATTATGGAGTAAACCAAGCCATCAACCGAAGGACGAATACCGTTGAAAATTGCGTCATTCCGAGCCTTCCATATGAGGAAGACGCTTCCATAGAGGGCAAGCGTCCGTTTCTTCTTCTCCTGCACATGTAGACGTCGATCTTTTCTGAGCCACTTAAGGCCGGCCTTCAAGGTGGTAATCTGTCTTCTCCACTCTACCTCATACCTAACCCGGTTCCATACATGCTTCGTGAACGGACACTCGAAGAAGAGATGATCTCTTGATTCTTGTGTTCCTACGCACAGCACACACTCGTCCAGGCTCTCGGGGGATCTCAATCTGTCCATGGTGAGAAGGCGGTTTCTCACAGCAATCCACATTCTAAACGAATGCTTCTGAGGGGCCCATGGACTCCATAACTTCTTATAGATAGGCAGTACCGGCATAGAATGAGAAACTAGCCAATACAACTTACCTACTCGAAGTCTTCCCATCTCCGAGCACGAGGCTATAGTAGAAATTATGTCGCCTCCAATCCGCGCTCTTACCCTGTCCCTCGCTTTGAGTATATCTTTCCATACTATTGAGGCGCTGTAATTCACCTCAACATCCCAACAAGAAGAAGACTGGAGATAAATGGCATTAATCCATTTAATCCATAGAGATTTCTTTTCTTGTTGCACATCCCACAGAACCCCACACAGGGCTGCATCATTCAGCAAATCAATCCCCTTAAGTCCCAGGCCACCCTGTTCCTTAGGGAGAGTGACATCCTCCCACCGAACTGCACCCCGCGGGGTACCCCAGAGAAATGTTCGAATCATTCTTTCAATTCTTTCGACAATACCCTTGGGAATCTTTACCATAGCCGCCCAGAAGTTCAACAGCCCATACACAACTGATCGAATAAGTTCTAATCGACCAGCATACGACAGTAAATGCACAGCCCACCCCTTAATCAGATCAGAGACCCTCGTGATGAGAGGTTCAAAGGCAGACTCCCTGAGCTTACTACCCTGTAGCGGCACTCCCAAGTAACGCACTGGAAAGGTGCCTACCTGAAAAGGCAGTACCTCACGGATTGCCTGCTCTTCATCCACTGGAACTCCTGCCATAAACAGATGGGATTTCTCTGCGCTTACCTCCAATCCAGACATACGAGCAAACAGGTTGAGAGCCCTGGCTACAACCTCCGCAGAAGAACGATTACCATAAGCAAAAATAATCAGATCATCCGCAAAGGCTAGATGAGTGACTCCCACCTTCGCACAGTGTCTAGAATGATACCTGTAATCATTCGTGACGGTCATTCTCCTAAACAGACGGGAGAAATAATCCATGCACAGGACAAATAATAAAGAAGACAACGGGTCGCCCTGCCGCAGGCCTCTCTTGCCGTTGAAATAACCCTCAGGTATGCCGTTGATAAGAATGGAAAATGAAGTGGAGGTAACGCATTCCATGATCCACCCTATCATACGTTGAGGGAATCTCAACCCTGCAAGGACTCCACGCAGAAACCCCCAGTTTACTGAGTCATACGCCTTCTTTATATCTACCTTTATGGCCATTCTCCTATACTGACGATGCCTAGCCCACCCATAGTTCTTCACAATCTCCTGGGCAAGCATAACACAGTCCCTCATTCGTCGATTTTTGACAAAGCCAAAATGATTGTCCGCTACCAATCCCTCCACCAAGTCCGTCAACCGCGCCACAATGATACGAGATATAATTTTATAGATCACATTGCAACACGAAATCGGCCGGAAGTCTCTGACAGTAGGGTCGTGCTTACCTTTAGGGATTAGTGTAATAAACGTGGCATTCATCTGTCGCAACATCTGTCCGGAATGGAAGAACTCCTGAACAGCGGCCACAACATCCAATCCAACCACATCCCACGCATCCCTGAAGAAAGCTGCCGTGTATCCATCAGGCCCAGGGGCCTTATCTCCATTCATACTCCACACAACTCTCTTCACCTCCTCATCCTCAATAGGTGCAACTAGTTGCTGAGCCTGGTCATCATTCAACACTGTTCCCCATTCAAATACACTGACATCGATCTCCTCACAATCTCCCGCAGTGCCCAACAAGTCCCTATAGTAAGTAAGAAACTCTCCAACGACCTCCTCACGGGAGGAAGTGTACCCGGATTCGGTACGTATGGAGGGGATGATGTTTCTCATACTATTGGACTTGATTTTTCTGTAGAAGAATTTGGAGGGTTTGTCTTGACTGATCACGTAATCCGCTCTGGCCATCTGAGAGAAGAATAAGTGTTCGGCATGACACAAGAAGTCGACCCTCTTAGCTGCCTCCCTAACCTTATCCCATTTGCCACTATTGCCAGGATCAGCATGACTCTCCATCTGCAAAGTATCAAGCTCCACTCTAGCTCGCTCTGCTCTTTCTGACTGAAATCTCTCCTACCAAGCTGTCTTAGTTTTGGTTTGAGCATTTTCAGCCTACGGCAAACACTGAACTGAGCCGTCCCCCAAACTTGCACGTCCCATACTTCCCGAACAGTGTCCAGGAATCCCTCACTGGTTTTCCACATGTTTACATACCTGAACGGAGACCCCTTTAACTGTTCAGCATGGAAAATGGAAACTAGGATAGGGCAGTGATCCGAAGTGGCCCCCATAGGTAGGAACTCCGCCTCTACTACACCCGAGATGGAATCCCAGTTCGAGTTCACCAGAACACGATCAATGCGACTCCAGATTCTGCCATTAGTCCAGGTAAAGAAACAACCCTTGGATCTTGCATCAGTCAAACCCCTATCAACACAGAACTCCTCAAACTCCACCCGGTACCAGTTCCGTTGAGACGGGACAATATCAGATCTCTCCTCAGGCTTCCTCACACAATTAAAGTCTCCAAGGATCATCCAGGGAGAGTTAACTGCTGGGAAAGTCGACGAAAGATGAGTCCATAGGCGACGTCTATCAACTACACCGTTTCGGCCATAAACGACACTGATAAGGAACTCCTGTTGAGAAATTAAGCAGCGTACCATACCAGAAATGCATTGCTCGTGAAGCACAACATTACCGAAAGCAACCAAAGTGGAATCCCATGCAATAACAATACGACCACCATTGACAACATCAAAATTATTGACACTGTTCCAACCAGGAACAATTCTCCCCACATCATTCAACACATTACTAACAGATAATTTAGTTTCGAGAAAACCCGCTAGGCAAATTTTATGTTTACGAACTAACCTGCGGGCTGCTCGTTGCGCACGAGGGGCTGCAAGCCCTCGTACGTTCCAGGCCAGGCACCTCATTGACAAAGAGTGGGGAAAGGATCCCCCCCGCGACCCGAATCATTACCCCTGTCTGGTGGTTCCTGAATGATAATGCCAGTGCTTTGTTTAGAACCCTCTGACCTGCTCGAGATAGGGGGAGGAGGGGAGCGTCCCATACGGCCAATCGCTTCTTCGTCATCCTCCTCCATTTCAGAAGCCCACGTCTTTCTAGCGTGTGATCGAACCGGTTGCTTTCCCTCGCGTCTGTTGATCCTCCAATCATCATGATCAAGTTCATCCAGGATTTGGTATCTACCAGTGATGACTTTTTGAACCTGTTCCTGGGTAAGGTCATGATCGACAACCTGCTTCTTGCTGCTACGAGTCCTCCTCTTTCTTGGTCTGGTGTTTCTGGGTCTTACATGATGGAAGCCCTCTTCATCAACAGTCTCATCAGCCCGTGCAGCCTCATGAGGTTGGTCCACACCTTCCTCCTTCTTAACACCACTAGTCAAATCATCACAATCAGTCACCAGATGGCCAAACTTGCTGCATTTTGTACAATACGCCGGGAGACGCTCATACAGGACAGTCTGAGTGAAGTTGGCTCCTCGATAATTGAAGGTGACCTCCTTCGGCAGTTCTTGTGAAACATCGATATCTACCCGCACACGGACAAATGAGACCTTGTCCGCCTTGACAGAGATATCATCCACCATAATCGGTCTACCAATCAGTGAGGCAACCTTGCTGATATGATTCTTGGACCACAACTCCAAGGGAAACGAAGGCAGACGAATCCATACCGGGACATGGGATATTTCCCGATCATCAAACTGAAAAGCAGGTGGAAGTCTGTCGAGCATAAGGTATCGCTCCCATATAGAGTGGGGAGCATTGTGCAGCACCTTGCACACAGCCTCTTCCGAATAGAGTCGGAAGATAATCCATCCTGTCTGATGCATGCTAATGGTATACGGGACACCCCATGCTCGGCAGATAGCATGAAGGGCCTGCATACCTGGGAAACGACCCGAGAAATACCCTACTAATGAGTATTTCCACGCATCAGAATCATCAATCGGGTCGAGGTAAGCTACACCGTCACGTGGTGCAATGTACTCAAGCTTCCTTCCAGGATCAATATTACTCTTGTTGACGTACTTGGAATAGTCAATTGGGGCCTTGGGAGTGGCTCCAACTCCTGATTTTGATTGCCGCGCACGTCGACCCTGTTGTTCGCCCGGCTGCCGAGGGTCAGCCTCCAACCCTGGCCTACGGCCAACCCCGCCTGGATGTCGCCGGTCACCAGTAGATCCACTCGGCACCGCCTGCTCAGAAGGGGCACTGCCCATGGGCGCTGGGGGGCGCGGACAGGAGGCGCCCTGCGCCTGGCGGGAGAAGTCGGCGCCTTGGGCGTTGTCGGCGCCTTGCTGGGAGTCAGCCTCCGGGGGAAGCTGTCGAGCCATGCCACCAAGTGGCCGAGGCTCTCCGGGCGCATGCCGAGGAGAGGGGGAAGAGGGGCCACCCTGACGAGAGTCACCATCCGATCGCCCGGGGGAGTCGGCACCACACATCATGTCGGTGGCCTGCCGAGAAGGTTCGACCAACGGCTGGCTCTGCCGAGGCGGAGAGGAGGGCTGCCGCGAGTCGTCGGCCAGCTGCCGAGAAGATGCGGCAGGGGAGGCGATGCGGGGGTTGATGTCGGCGACCGGCCTAACGGAAAATATTCAGAAGGTAGGAGAATCGTCGGTCCAGATTTGCTGGTGGAGCCGGATCGGCCGGTTTATTACAATCTGTAGATGGTGATTTTGTGGGACCGCCGTGGGTAATTTAGTAATTTAACTTGATTAGCCAACAAGCGAGATGTCCGATTTTGTTTATGGATAAGGATCGTCGGCTGCCACATAAGAGCTTCCAAATAAATTTCATTTAACAAGAAAAGGCTTAGGCATGTAGTTTATTAAAGGAAAACATCAAAATTACTCATGTTATAATTCAAATTAGTCCCCAAATATGTTAAATGGACGGACGCCAAATTAGTCATCATATAAATTTGCTATTTTAATTCTTTGATGTCCGATTTTAATTTTCTTTTCTAAATTTAATCCTTTTATCAAATTTGAAATATATTTATGAGTCTTACTTGGTTGACCCGGGTGACCCTCTCATATGAGGATGTGCAGTGCGCACTCCTGTGAGAGGGTCATGACTGACGGGTGAGCCAAGAATTGGCCTGTATTTGTTGGACACTTAGAAAAAAAAGTTGATTGTGATTTTTATTGACATATATTGGGGAATATCTTGTTACATACTCATGAGTTTGTTGGACACTTCCAAAAAAATGATTATGATTTTTACTGACATATGGTTGTTTGTTTGGGCATTTTTCTGTTATAGTACATGGAGTGTATGCCCATATAAAAATATGGGCCTTTTGCATACATTCCCTAACAAAATATATATTGGGCTGATAGCTCGGCCCATCTCAACTTTAACTTAATTAGTTAAGATTTTTGCTGAATCAACTAGATGTCATATTTACATTTATAAATATTTTTTTAAATATTTATGGGCCGACTATGCTTAATTCCAATTTTATTAAACATATACTCCATAAACACATACGCATAAATATTCTCAACATAAATACTCTTATAAAAATTATTACTCTCACCTCCTTTTAGATGACACATTTACTATTCGGGGTTGTCTTACAAAAATTTGCACATTTTTCTTAAAAAAAAAAACAAAAAATCAAAACAACCACCATTCCCCCCCCCAACCCATACATTTTACTCCTCCGTCTGCTTTCAAGAGTATCATTTTTTCATTTTGGGCATCCGCCTCCAATGATTTATTTTCCTTTTTTTATACATATGGGACCCACGCACACCCACTAATACAACTAAAAAAATGGACAACACCTCCACTAATACAACTACCTACTACAAATTAAATAATAATACTCTTTAATCCACGTGCAAATGTCACCCTCAAAGGCGGACGAATGAAGTATTTTTAAAAAAAACCACTTCTACCTAAAATGATAGCAACCCCATATCATTGCTACCATTTCGATCATACTCACAGGTATACTTTGTTCGGTTTTTATAAGTAAACAGATTCACATATGAGATTGTTCGGCTGCAACAAGCAAACAGAACGGCTCATACGCTCTATTCAAGTTGTTATATGTTAAATGTTCACTTCATCTAAAAGTTTAAATTTATAAACAGTAGATCATTTAATATTTAATCGGATCACCCTAACACTATATATACAACGTAATATGCGCATAAAACCATCCTAATTGATTCTAATTCAGCCACATTTCAACTTAGATTGCATGAATACTATAATATAATTTTACAATAACACAATTTCAACAAAACCCATACTTAATTTACCCCAGACATGTTCAACGAAATTTTAAAATAGATTAAAGGAGTTCCTTATTTAAAGGATAAAATAATCATAAATTATATATATATATATATATATATATATATATATATATAATATAATATAATATTAATTAATTAATTATAGTTGGGTGCATTTAGTGGCGAACGCAGAATTTCCGTCGAGGGGGGCCCAATTCTTCTCATACAATGTTCGTGTTTTTTGTTCTATAATTTTTAAGAAGAATTATTTTATTTATTAATTTTTTTTCTAAGAGTATTTTAGTATTTTAAGTGGTGTTAGGTAAAAGTTATAATTTTGAAATTAAAATTATTTATTTCAATTGAAATACTAAAAAGAAAATAAATATCAATTGAAACAAAAGAGAGAAGAGGGAGGAAAAATAAATAAAAAGTGGGTGAATCGAACACCAGACCTTTAAAAGACTAATTTACTTGCCTAACAACTAGGACATTAAGAAATTTTGTATTATATTCTATATATATACTAATTATTTGTGAAAGTTCATGGGTATAAGTAGGTCCGCCCGCATTTGAGAGTATATTTAAGTAGAATTAAAGGTAATAATAGTCCAACCCTCGACAAAAATGAATGGAATAATGTTGGAAGTGCAGAAACAAACTTCCCCACAAAATTGACTGCTAAGAGTTGACCTTTTAGTAATTTGAAATTACTGTACTAGTTTAGAGTATAGCCGCATAGGACTTTTTTCTCATTAATAAATAGAATTACAAATTAATTGTGCATGGGAATGAGTGAGTATTTTCGAGAGCAGTAAATAAATGGTCAAATTTACTGACAAAATAATAAATATTCCCTACATAAATATTTAATGAAAATAATTAAAAAAAAAATGAAGATGGTAGTAATAAGTTAGGCGAGGCGGGCATGAATGATACGCGCTCCACGTATAGGTCCTTCATTAATGCCACATTTATTTTTTAAATCAGATATTTCATGACTTCCACAACTACTCTCTCCATTATTTTATATACTTCCATTTCATTTTTCCTATCAATCGGCTCGAGAAAGTAATTATCATGGACCGAATTTTCTAGATATTTTTTAGTCTGAAAAATGATAAAAATATTAATTTAGAACATGAACTGTTTCCCTATCAATTAGAAGATTGAAATATATAAAATTATGGATTTAGATTTGAATTGAGATTGTGATTTGATAAAATATGAGACAATATGTAGTATAACAAATTCATACATTGAATTAATAATTTTATATATTTTAGGTGCTTAATTGATAAAAATAATAATTCAAATTTCGAATTGATAGTTTATCCATTTTATAAGCTTATATTAAAAAAAATCTTTCTATTACATTTCAGTGCTTCTTCAAATATGTGAATAAAATTATACTAAAAAAATAAATAAAAATAAACCTTAAAGCCAATTATTGAATTTTATTCTTTCTCTTACAATCTCATCACATGTGGCAAGAATATGATTAAAAAAAAATGAAATCGGCATCCAGAAAGATGGATGGAAGGAAAGATTTCCAATTAATCATGTTGATATTAATTGATTTTGTTTTGCCGTGTCAATTTAGAAAAGATGGATGGAATACATTGATGATTTTGAAGTCCATGCAACCAAACGGAATTAAACAAGTGACAATTATCCAGAAAGTACATATATTGTAGATTAAATAAATAAATAAATGTTAAATCATTAGAATATATTGAGAATGATTTCATTATTTTTATTTAATTTAACGCATACAATTAAAACAATATTGAATAGTTGAATTGTGATTCTAACAAAATGGTAATGATTTTTAGATAACTGAGATATTTGTACTTTATTATAATTTAAAGATAAACGTTTGCTATTGAATTATATTATGCTTATGAGATTAATATTCAATATAATGATTGGTGGAATATTAATTAATAGTTAATTCTGGGTGAAGGAGAAAGCCCAACTAATTCAATTCATTAGGACTAAGAATTGAGGCCCCAAATCTTGTTACCATTATTTTATTGGTTCCAATGAATAGTGAATTTTGCGAATGATTATAGATTAATTATGGTATTAACCTCGATTATTTACCATAATGATCTCCATTGGACCAAAGGAGAGAAAATATAAATTTTAGTCCTTTATCTTTTACCAAATCCAATTTTAGTCATATAACTTTTAGTATTTTTAATTTTAGTCATTCTAGTTTCAATTTTAATCCTATATATTTTAAAATTTCAATTTTAGTCCTATAAGTTTCAAATTTAGTCCTATATGACTAAATTTGAAGATATAGGACTAAATTTGAAACTTATAGGACTAAAATTGAAATTTTAAAAGTTATAGGACCAAAATTGAAACTAAAATGACTAAAATTAAAAATACTAAAAATTACAAGACTAAAATTGAATTTGGTAAAAGATATAAGAGTGGATATTTTCTCGACCAAAGGAATGAAAGCTAATTCTAAGTTGTAGCATTTATTTTTTGATTCGTCAATGTACTATATTACAGTCTCGAATTCCCTATGATATTTATGGCATCACATGCGACGGTAAATTTTACATTAATCTTGCCACCTCAACCTTTTACTGTCAGTATAGATATGGAAGTAATGAGTTATTAACATGATATTAACGAATGAACTCTTAACTACACTTGTAACTCTAGATTGATGATGAAGTTAAACATAATTAATAAATCTAAAATTGCCCTGCAAAATTACAAATTTATGCACCTTTAAATTAACTCTTTGAGCTAGTTTATCCATTAACTAACTTGCTTGTAATAAAAGAGATTAACGAAGTAATTAACCCCTTGAAATGTTGAATTATTGGTGCAATTAATTGTTAAGTGAAGTTTGTCAAGTTGGTAGTATTTTAGTGTCATTTTGTTGAGTTTTCTTCCATTAAATCTAACTTACACGATATTTGTCATTTTGTAATCGACTAGTAATTTAATTATATAATCTATTTGTTATTTATTGGACTTTATTGATTGACCTTGCTTTCAATCATTTTCATATCGATTCCTCACAGAGTCACAATTATCCATTCAATAATAAAAATGTATGGGAAATATAATTGAAATTTATCCCAAATAAAAATTTATAAATATACATTTCATTAGTAGCTAAGCTAACTAGAATTTCCTCTATATATATATATATATATATATATATATATATATATATATATATATATATATATATATATATATATATATATATATATATATATATATATATATATTACTCTTGGGGAGACTTCAAAATTAAGTAATTAGCAGTGGAATCTAAAATTTGTTGAAACAGACAAATTAAATCATGTATTACACAATCTCAAATTAAACATATATATTTAGATTAAAATTATTTAATCTGAATGTATTGAATTACCTGCCATATTATTATTTTACTATTTAACTTTATTAAGGCTTATACTTTATTCTTACAGTTCATTATACTTTTTTTAATTTTACTGTCATCCATTCATTTAAATAAAATTAAACAAGTTAACTTTGGTGTACGGATTTGATAATTATTTTTTAATATAATAATTAATAAAAATAATAAATATTTATATATTAATATAAGGCGATGAATAGTATAGGCCCGTCTATTTTACATTTATAAATATTTATAGACGGTATATTTATATATTTTTAAATTATAATTTTAAAATCCGCATAATACACAAGATTTGTACTAGGTTATATATATATATATATATATATATATATATATATAATTTTTTTAGTTAATAATAATAAATTAAATATAGATTAATATTTATATTATAATTAATATTATTTTATAAGAAAAGTAAAACAATTAATGCATCTCATTAGTTCAATTAATATGATTGATTCTCACCTAAATTCTAATTAATATACTACCTTATATGTTAAAAGAGTAATTTAGTCTTTGAAAATTTTTAATTATTAAAAACTTACCATAACAACCCCATTGATCGGATCATTTGATCCGTTTATATTTAATTTATAACTTAAAAGTACCCAAATATCCACAAAAGTTAATAAAATATTTAAATATCTACAAAATTCAAAATTGGTTAAAAAAATATTATTAAAAAAAATGAAACAATTAATGACGTGAAGGGTGGTGTGAGACGAAATATTAATAATAAAATTTATTGAAGTGATAACTAAACGCAATCAAATCGATGATGGCTAATTTATTGTCATCCCCATGAAGCTGCAAGGCTAAAAATAATTTTGTCAATTTTATATATAAGCATAAGATAATGTACTATTAAACCACCTTTCACTGTCCTTATTTAAAAAATAATAATATGAAAGAAAGAAAGAAAGAAGTCTAAATCTTAATATCAAAACATTTAGAGGTCAAACAATAGTTTATATTTATAATGTTTGATTGGCAATAGAAGTAAATGAGTAATAAGGTGAGATAGGGAGTGAAAGCAAATGGAAAAAAGTGGGTGCATCATGTGTGTGATAGGGGCAATGTTGAGGGAGTAGTAATTTTATGGAGTAGCATGCAATATAAGAGGGTTGAAACAAAATACTATAAGTTGAGATTTTGGTGTGTAGAATTAATTTTGGAATTGGTGGGGGTGGGGGTGGGGTGGGAGAAATCTGCGGAGGGCCAATAGCACCGAACGGTTGGTCCGGCCACACAGGATTTTCGTATTTATTGCTCTCATGCTATTCCAGTTGGTTCTTGCTACTGATTATTCACCTGCATTATTATTATAAATGGAATACCAATTAGCCATCCAACAATTTAATCTAAGAATTAAATTACAAGCAGTACGATATTTATGTTTTTATCGTGGCTGTAAGATGGAAGAATGGAGATAATTTTTACTGTGATTGTGATCTTCTGTATTGACGTATTTAAGTACAAGATTACAACAGCGATCCACAATTTGTGGCACCGAATAAGGAAAGATATATACAATCAAATAAATCAAATAAAATATCCTTTATGTACTCCTATTACCCCCTGTCAAGCAATGCGTGGGGTGCAGACAAACGCAAAGCTTGGAGCGCAGAAGTTCGAAGGCAGGTCGAAGGAGACTTTTAGTAAAGATGTCAGCAAGTTGGAGGTTAGACGGAACAAATTTTGTCTCTAACTTCCCAGATGAAACGAGCTCCCGAACAAAGTGATAGTCAATATCAATATGCTTAGCTCGTTTGTGAGCCACTGGATTCTGACTAAGAAACACAACACTTCTGTTATCACAAAGGAGCGTGGGGCGAGAAAAAGAAGGTACACGTATATCACGGAGAAGATTCGTGACCCAGATGAGTTCAGCTGAAGCATTTGCCATCGCTCGATATTCAGATTCACAACTAGAGCGAGCCACCGTTGGTTGTTTCTTAGCACTCCATGAGACAAGGTTGCCTCCAATAAATATAGAGTACCCATATGTAGAACGCCGTGTCTCAGGACAACGAGCCCAATCCTCATTAGAATAACCGATAATAGAAGAATCTTGTCGCCGATTAAAAGAAAGCCCATGGTTGATGGTTCCTTTAACATAGCGTAGAATACGCTTCACCGCCTGAAAGTGAGCATCAGTGGGAGTCTGAAGGAATTGGCTCACTGAACTCACTGCATAAGAAAGATCCGGCCTAGTGATAGTCAAGTACTGAAGAGCACCAACAAGAGACCTGTACATCGTCGGATCAGAATAGGGAACTCCGTCACTGACAAGAGATTCACCCGTTACAAGAGACGTGTAAACGGGTTTGGAATCTAATAATTTGGCTCGATCAAGGATGTCATAGGCATACTTAGCTTGGCCAATAAAGATACCGTACTCAGTATAAGAAACCTCAAGGCCAAGAAAGTAGTTGAGCCGACCAAGATCTTTTATAGCAAATTCAGCATGCGTTCTGGAGATGAAGTCGCCCAGCAGGCGTGAATCATTGCCCGTAATCACAATGTCATCCGCGTACAGAAGAAGATACACGACTGACGAACCTTTATGAAAGTGAAACAAAGACGGATCATATTGGCTACGGAGAAAACCCAAACTGTAGATGTAAGTGCTGAACCTTTGAAACCAAGCCAAAGGAGCTTGACGGAGACCATATAAAGATTTCTTAAGCTGACAGACATGAGTGGGAAAGCGAGGATCCACAAATCCAGGTGGTTGCGCCATGAAAACAGTTTATCAAGGACTCCGTTCAGAAATGCATTCTTGACATCCAGCTGATGTAGGGGCCAGAAATTCTGTACGGCAAGTGTCAGAATGACACGAACCGTAGCAGCTTTTACAAAAGGGCTGAATGTATGATGGAAGTCTGTTCCCGGAATCTGTGTGAAACCTTGAGCAACCAAACGAGCCTTGTGGCGTTCAATAGTTCCATCAGAGTGATACTTCGTGCGAAATACCCATTTAGAACCAACAATGTTGGTATCAAGAGGACAGGGTACAAGATCCCATGTATTGTTTGAACGCAGGGCATCAATTTCTTCTTGCATAGCGGCCAACCAATGCGGATGCTTAGCAGCTGATTTGAAGCCATGAGGTTCAGATCAGCGGCAAGAGAAGAAAGAAGAGCCGTGGAGGCAATATCAACTGGGTACTTTGGTTTAAAAATTCCATCACGAGCACTCGTAACCATGTGGTGCAGCGGTGGTGTCGGCCGTGGTGCAGGCTGCACAACGATCGGAGACTCTATGTCGGCTGGCATATCGGTCGGGGCAATGGGTGGCTCATTGTCAAGAGGTGGAAGACCACCGACGTCTGGAGTATCAAACTGCTCCGCATCTGGCAATGGAAGATCGTCTACAGGCGGAGCGAGAGTAATGGGCTCAGGTAGCTCATTGTGATCCTCTGAGGCATGAGGCCGCCTTACAGTTGGATTTAACGGAGAGCATTTTAGTGTAGCAGGAGAAATTGCAGAGTGCTCCATTGCATCTGTAAAAGTAGACAAGTCTAATTCTATGGTGGACACAGAAGAAGAGTCAGTAGAAAAAGGGAATAATAATTCATCAAATTGAGCATGACGAGTCGTGTAGATCCGAGATGTATGAGGATCTAGACACCGAAACCCCTTTTGAACATTGTTGTACCCTAAATGCAAGGACGACTTCTCGGTTCTAGTTTGTGAGCTGCATAGTCACGAAGATAGGGAAATACTCGGCATCCAAAGGGCTTAAAGACGGAATGATGGAGCATAACCAAATAGCAACTCAAAGGGAGATTTATCATGCAACACTGCTGAAGGGACTTGATTAATAATAAAGGTTGCTGTAGCAAATGCATCAAACCAAAAGGATGCCGGAGCATTAGCATGAAAGAGCATCAATAAACTAGTTTCTGTGATGTGACGATGCTTTCTTTCAGCTCTACCATTCTGTTGAGGAGTGTATGGGCATGATATACGATGAAGAATACCATTTTTATGCATAAAATCACGTACTCTTGAGTTAACAAATTCAGTGCCACCATCACTTTGAAATATCTTAACCTGCCTTGAAAATTGAGTGCATACAAAGGCATGAAATTGGACTAAAGTATCAAATAAATCAGATTTTCTGCATAACGGATAAATCCAAGAAAATCTCGAGTAATCATCCACAAAAACCACATAGTACCGAAAACCAGTAGAAGTAGAAACTGGTGCAGGCCCCCATAAATCACAATGTATCAGATCCAAAATATGTGCAGCACGTTTATCATTCAATTGAAAGGATAATTTCTTGCTCTTTGCCAACTGACAAGAAGAGCAGAGCTTAGGACTGGGTAAAACAGAAGTGACTGATAAATGTCTAAGTTTATTTAGCAAAGAAATAACAGAAAATGGGACATGCCCCAAACGTAAGTGCCATAATTCAAAGCTAGCCTTCAATTTATTTTTTCTCACAGCCGTCACCAAAGCAGGAATCCCTTTATCAAGGGTGTATAAGCCATTCTCACATCTTCCCTGGCTCAGAATTTGGTTTGTCACTCGGTTCTGAATTATAAAAGAATTATCAAAAAACACAACATTAACAGGATAGTCTGAAGTCAGTTTGCTGATAGACAGAAGGTTCTTGGTTATATGCGGAACCACCAAAACATCCAACAATTTAATATCAACAGATAAGTCATAAGAGCCAACATGCGAGATATGCAAAGAATTACCATTGCCAACAACAACTTTGCTATTACCGGAATAGGGCTCGTAAGAGGTCAAGACATCATTTTGATTCGTCATATGGACGGAGGCACCCGAATCAATTTACCAATCTGACGAAGGAGCAGAAACAGTGCAGGAGGTGGCAAATCCTCGGCAAAGTTGGCCGACTTGACACCGTCGCGAGCAACAAGGTATTGGGGGCACTTGTCAGCATAGTGCTCCCCCCGACAAATCTGACAACGAGGAACGAACTGTCGTCGCTCGCTGTTGAAACCCGTCGGCCCCCGGAGTATCTCCCTCCGGAATCCGACCGACCACCACGCTGAACAAAGCTACGGCCATTACCATAGCCACGGCCACCACCATAGGCACGTCCAGGCTGCTGCTGAAATCCTCCGGAAGAGCCTCGGCCTTGAGTTCCAGTACGCGAGGGATTAGGGTTTCTTCGATCTGCAAAAAAAGAAACCTACGACGAGGAGCCCTCCATGGATTTAAGCATCATGTCATATTGTTTTGCTTGGCTGAGAAGATCTCGGAAACAAGGTACCGGAGTCAGGGCCATTCTGGTATCCGCAAAGCCCGCAAACTGAAGCCCCAATCCACGCAAGAAGAGATGGCTCTTCTCGGCCTCGTCAATTGGGCGTGTGATGGCATGGAGTTGATCGCACAGGGTTTTGAAACGGCGCCCGTAATCATCAACGGAGGAGTCGCCTCGGCGGAGGGACAGCAACTCCTCGTGCAACTGGTGCTGACGAGAGGAGGAAGAGTATACCAATTTCAGCGTAGTCCAGGCAGCGAGTGATGTGTGTGCATCGATAACTTCAGATGCGGCATCGGGAGAGAGAGATGTGTAGATCTCACTCAGCAACTTCATGTCTGTCATCTTCCAAGAGTTGAATGCAGGGTTCAGCGTTTCAACACCGGCAGCGTCGGTGATGGTTACAGCGGGAATGGTGGTGGTGTCGTCCAGAAGTGGCATGAGATTGAAACACTCAGCCATGTGAAGAATTTGACGACGCCAGGAGAGATAATTTGTGGCATCAAGTTTGATAGGGATCATGTTTATCATGGTGGTGATGGGAAGAGTGTCAACGCCTGCCATGAGAAGAAAGAAGAGAGGGGAAGAGACGAAGCGGAAGAGACGAAGCGGAAGAGAAAGGGAAGAAGAAGAAGGAACGGAGAAGAGAGGGGTTCAGAGGATAAACCTGACTGATACCATGTAAGATGGGAGAATGGAGATAATTTTTACTGTGATTGTGATCTTCTGTATTGACGTATTTAAGTACAAGATTACAACAGCGATCCACAATTTGTGGCACCGAATAAGGAAAGATATATACAATCAAATAAATCAAATAAAATATCCTTTATGTACTCCTATTAGTGGCAAATTACTTGATGGATTTTTCTCTTGTCTTTTTAATATTTTTTAAAAAAATCTTTTTACGTGATTTATGACCTATTTTATTATTAGGATATAATAAAATTTACTCTTTTAATTTAATTTAAAAAAATGTAATTGTGATTAATCGTAAAAATAAATGGAAAGCATAAAAATCATTTATGAAACCAGTTCTAGGAATACTCCATCTTCAATCATAAGGAAAATGTTCATTTTGTTATATATTTCTAAGTGAACTAAAAGAAAATGTGAATAATAATAATTATTGGTGTAAGTTTTGCGTAAAATTATTTTATTGAACGTGTTTTATGAAATAGATAAAAATTGATATTTTCTCTATCCCAAAAAATGTTTTCCATATTTTTATATGTAGAGTTTAAAAAAATGTTTTTTATGTATAGAATAAGAAAAAAGAGAATTATTTTAAGTAATTTAATGAAAAAAGTGTGCATAATTGATGAGATGTATGAAAAAATTAGTATTATTGAAATGTGTGTAAAAAATATACTCCCTCCATCCTATTCAAATGGTATTTTTTTTTATTTTTGGCATCCTACCCAAAAGTCCCTTTTTTATTTTTACACATATAAAACCCTCCACACACTTACTAATATAATTAAAATATGAGACCCACAATCTCCTTTGGACGGGATGGAGGAAGCAGGTATTTTTTACTAATATAAAAGAGGAGAGTGTGAAGTACATCATGAAATGAGTAAATTATGAAAATATGAAATATTCATATATGGAAAGAATATATTTAATTAAGAAAAAGTGAAATTTGGTTATGAGAAATCCTATCCTATATTTTTAATAACTAAAAGAAGAATCAATTAAACACAAAATTTTTACGTATTTATTGAAAAATGGACACTGTCATTCTTAACTTGAAACAAAATAAGGCACTTAATTGAGATCCTTAGGTAGAGTATTGGACTGTTGGTGCATCATAGGCTCCACCTCCACATGCCTATTATGAGTGCGTGCGAAATACCAAGCCCACTTTCGTCCTTTTGCACAATTCATCCATCTTCTTTTAATTTCAAGTACTAAACTAAATCATGCAAGCTTGAGCCTAGTCCTGATAAGTTTTTTATTTCTACTGTAGAAACTGAATTTTGAATAAAATTTTTAATATAATTTTATTTGTTTTTAAAGTATCTAGTATTTTAAAATTATAAATAAATAATAAAGTAAGTTATGTAATTAAGTGGTGAGTGACAATTTTTTTAAATTATAATGAATTGAAATGTTGTTTAATTTGAAACTTTTACTAGTATCTTTTGAAATAAAAAATATAATAAGACAAACTACTAAGAAAAGGGTGTAATAAAATATAATGCTCACTATAAGAATGTTTGAAATGTTACTATTTTTTATTTATAGTTATAAACTTTTTTATGAAACAATTCAAAATACAATCATTACCTTATTAATCACATATCACTCTCATTAAAAATATTACTTCTTCCGTCCTATAATACTTTTTACATTTACAATTTAAGAAAAATTATATTTTTGATCAATTTTATTGACTTGAAGGGTATTGTAGTATTTTTAGGTAATGAAAAAGTATAAAGTAATGAGATGTGTGTGAAAAAAGAGTGGCGATTTCTTTTTTGAATGTGAAAGGTTTTATGAGACAAACAAACGAGAAAAATGTGAAAGGTTTTATAGGACGGAGGATATTATTACTTGTCTCATAAAAATTATTAACACGAAAGTCTTTGCCTATTTTGATTCTAACATTCAAAAATTTCGAGAATGCTTCTTTATATCCACAAAATTGATGGACAAACTTTAACGTCAAATAAACATTTACACACACAATAAAACAAATCGATTTTTATAAATAAATAAAAAAGTGGTACTTGCAATATATTCTAATTGATTCTATTTTTTTCTTCTAAATTTTAAAATATGTGATTAAAAATTTTACTGGATCTATAATTTATAATATAATTACAGTTATAGATTAAAAAATAATAGACATTTTTATACTATTATTAAAAAAGAAAAGAAAAAAGAAAAAAGAAAAAAGAAAAAAAAAGAAGGAAAAAACAAAACAAAAGAGGGGAGGGGAGGGGAGGGGAGGCAGGGCAGAATGGTGAATTAAATAGGGTTAACGGTCGGAGGAGACGCTCCGTTTGATTAATGTTGTCTACTGTTTACCCTTTCTTTTCGTTGAATTCAATTTCAGTCCCTCTCCTCCCCTCTTCGTAACTCACACTTCTAGTTTGGTATCCACCATCTCCATTCTGCACTCTCTAGCTAACTCCTCCTCCAACCATGTCTACGTTTTCCATTCCCTTCTCATCTTCAACTCTACTCTAATCCTATAAGCCTTTTTTCTGACGTACCCATTTCCTGATTATCAATGGCTACTTCCTCCGGCGAAAGCATTTTCACCCAAAAGACTCCGATTCTCGGCCAGAAGCTCTACGTTGTCATCATCGCCACCGTCGTCCTTGTGCTCGCCTTCTTTATTCTGCTATTCATCCTCTGCCGTAAACGGAGCTCCAAGCGACGTCGCATTGGCGTGAAGCACAGTTCTGGCCTTTTGCCCTTGGTTAGCAAAGACACGGGCGAGGCCGATCAAAGGGCTAAAACGAAGATAGCAAGTGAGAATAAGAAAGTGTTTCTGATCGAAGATGTGGCGAATGGGTTGGATACTGAGTCGGACAGTAAGAAGGCGAGTTCGGAAAGCAAGGATTCGAGCACGACTCAAAGCGAATCTTCGTCGGCATTGTCGGCGTCCACCGACGGTTTGGGGAATTTTGGGTGGGGTAGGTGGTATAGCCTGGGAGAGCTTCAAACTGCTACCAATCAGTTTTCTAGTGAGAGTGTGATTGGAGAAGGAGGCTACGGTATTGTTTATCGTGGGGTTTTGCACGATGGTTCCGTTGTTGCTGTCAAAAATCTTCTCAATAACAGGTATCAAGATTAATTAATTTATGTTGATTTTTGCATCCGACATTTTTTATTTTTAAGATTGCTTCATGAAAATTACATTTGAAATATCGATCTGATTTTGCGTGGAGTTCTTCAGTCGAGTAATTTGTGTGTTTTCAGTGGGATTCCTTTTGATCGAATGGAATGGAATCACTTCTTCGATCTGGATTGTATAGGGAAATTAGGGATATGAGTTTGTGTGAATAATATTCTCTCTTTTGACCAGAAATTAAAGAAAAGAAGACAGTGAATGGTGGATTTTTATTCCTTTACTTCTTCTTTATCTCCTCCCTCTCCTACAGAGCAAAGCTATAACCTAATCTCTTTAATTAATTTCATTTTATCTCTTGCACTATCATTATGCTTCTTTATCATATATTGATTACTTTATCTTTTCCTTTCTCAGCTTGATATCTTTGGTCCCTTATACTTTTGTTTTCTTTACTATAATGATTGGTTGCTTGTTGTACATGGGGTAATGCTGATTCAGGAAAATTATGTTAAACTTAGGAATTATGTTATTATATTTCAAGTGGATGTTATTTCTTTACTCACTTTTATCTCCAGAATGCTTAAGCATCCAGAATCAGAGTTTTTTAAGTCTTATAATATGGTGCTACATAGGTTAGATGGGCTTTCGTGGGCAA
Source organism: Pogostemon cablin (assembly GCA_023678885.1). Classification (NCBI taxonomy): domain Eukaryota; kingdom Viridiplantae; phylum Streptophyta; class Magnoliopsida; order Lamiales; family Lamiaceae; genus Pogostemon; species Pogostemon cablin. Next base: position 34,514,034 of record CM042952.1, on the reverse strand, counting down.
TTTTAAGGGAGCAACCAAACAATTTATGAATGGCCACTACCCGACCTTGTGGCATTTAATTAGGGCACCGATCCCTTTCCCCGTCTTTAGGATCAAAGAATAGGAGTTCTGATAGTGAATTCACCGTTGAGTAGGGGCCTAGTTTTTGGGCAATAACCTCAAGTTCTTTCATTTTTCTTAAAACATTAACTATGGGCTTAAATGCTCTAGCTTGCAGAGCTTATCTAACGTCTTAACTCTGTGGCCTGCTTGTTGGCAGGGGTCAGGCAGAGAAGGAGTTTAAAGTAGAGGTTGAAGCCATTGGAAAAGTAAAGCACAAGAACCTCGTTGGCCTCTTAGGTTATTGTGCAGAAGGAGCTCAAAGGTACTAGTCATCTTTGCAAAATGGTTTCGATGTTTTAATTTTGAATTGTTTTTTTCTGGACTTATTGATGGATTGTATTAATCCATTCAGGATGCTCGTCTATGAGTACATTGACAATGGAAATTTGGAAGAGTGGCTACATGGTGATGTGGGACCAGTTAGTCCTTTGACTTGGGAGATTCGGATGAAAATTGCTATTGGGACAGCCAGGGGGTAAGACTTCGTTAATGCTATTACATGTATATATGTTATAACACTTCATCATAGTCTTCATGGGATCTACTGCATTGTCCTCTTCTGTTTTCTTAAGGTGTTGGGGGATAAATACTTGTCTCATTGTCTTAATGTGATATTATTATTTAATCTATGCTCTCGTAGTCATTTGTTGTCCACTACATATCATATCCTTGCACTGATCTTTTGAGTTTTGTTTCAGACTAGCATACCTACACGAAGGATTGGAACCCAAAGTCGTACATCGTGATGTAAAATCCAGCAACATTCTGTTAGACCGGAAATGGAACCCAAAAGTATCTGATTTTGGACTTGCCAAACTGTTAGGATCAGAGAAAAGCTACGTCACCACACGAGTGATGGGAACATTTGGGTTTGCCCTTTGACTCCCCAATAAGCTGTGAATTGGAAAGAGTAACTTTGTTTCTCATTGTGTTGTTTTTATTACAGTTATGTCTCCCCAGACTATGCAAGTACGGGTATGCTTAATGAGGGGAACGATGTATACAGCTTCGGAGTTCTACTCATGGAATTAGTAACTGGACGGAGCCCGGTAGACTACTCCAGACCACCCGGAGAGGTGAAGAACAAACTTTTTCCTTGGAAGTATAAATGTTGTTTAAATGAAAACCCTGTAGCAAGTTTTAATGAATACCTTTCCTAAATTTCAGATGAACTTGGTTGATTGGTTCAAAGGGATGGTAGCTAGTCGGAGAAGCGAAGAGGTTGTCGACCCCCTGATCGATGTTCCTCCTCCCCCAAGAGCTTTGAAGAGAATACTACTCCTTTGCCTTCGATGTATAGACATGGATGCAAATAAACGTCCAAAGATGGGTCAAATTGTTCACATGCTCGAGGCAGATGAATTTCCTTTTTGCATGGTAAGCTTATAGCCCTTTAAGATCATATGAGTACATCCTCATCTGGTGGATGCAAGACAACATGTGGTTTGTTTTCGTTGCAGGAACCTCGTTCGAATCGTTAAACGGCTCCTCTGCAACCTCAAACATCAAGCAGCAATAAGAATCAATCAGCAAAGAAGGAAGTGATGAATGATGATGAGAAAAGGCTTAGGTGGAGATGAACGAATATACTATTAGTTGCAATGTGTATACTTGTATTGATTGTTTTGCACAAGATAAGGCTGAGATGTGAGGACATCTTATTTTTAAACGGTACTCTCATACTATATCATAATCAATTTAATGAGGTTGTAAATATATTTTAGGTTTTATCCATGGCTTTCTTAAGCCCTATTAATACCTTTTCATTCTCTCTTTTTCAAAATCTATATACATATCCTCTCTCGGTCTCATTTTAATTTTTATATATTTCTATTTTGGTTGTCTCATTTCAATCTTTACATTTAAATACTTTTAGGTATATGGGATCAACTTAAAACAATTAATATCACTATGGGACCCACATCAAATATTAATACACCTACCCACTTTACATTAAATTATTATTTCTCTCACCTCACTCCATATTAAAATATTATATTTCTTAATTTTCGTACAAAAAACAAACGTAAAGTTTAAAACGAGACGGAATGAGTATTTTTTTCTATCTACTAGTATTAAACAAGTTTACAAGGAATACTTTACCTTCTTTCTAATACGTGTAGAAGATTTATGTCATTAAAACTAAAGTGAGAACAATAATTAGACAGAAAATCATGGTACAACTAGCAATTTCAGCTAGTGGAAGCATGCAAGAGTGGGATGTTTTTTTTCTATGTAGGGCAGAGAGACATGCCACCATCATATATGGCAATTTCTTTCATTTGACTTATATTTTTTTGTGATTATATGTAAAATTAATTAATAATTATACATTAGTCATGATTTAGTAGGCACTGTGCAGCTGACCAATCCACTCATGAATTTCTTTTCAACAGTATCATATCATATATATATAAATCAAGACAATAAAGAGAGTGATATCTCATAAACTGTAAAAAAGATGAATAAAAAATGTATATCCGATGAAGCTAAAGTCACTAAATATTAATACTCCTAAACAAAATTTGATGAATTCAGATATTAAGATCATAAACTCGTCTTAATTTATTATTAAATATCTATTTGTAAACGGATTTGTGATGAAAGTGAAACGCAGCGCTTAGCATAAGTTGTCACCTTCCAAGCCCCATTTGCATTTTGACAAATGTTGGTAAAAGCTCAAAAATCTGTTTATCCAACACGTGTACACAAATGTAGGCAGAATAAATTAAATTAAATTTAATTTCTGCATTGTCTGAGATGCCACAGCATAACCATATTACCATACTACGAGTCCCGAGAGGAAGAGGAGAAGAAGTTTACGTGCACGCACGCACTATATCCAGATCTGTTAATTTTAACCTAATTTTGTAGGGAGAAAGAACTGTTGATGCGGGTGTGATTCAGGGAAGCGAAAATATGGATGAGAATTTGATCGGCAGGTTAGAATCCGCGGTGACGCGGCTGGAGAAGCTGTCCGCCGGTGGTTTCCGCCAGGCAGGTGCAACGGAGATCAGTAGAGACGCCGGCGGAATGGATCCTTCAATTGCAGCATTTGACGATCTCATTTCGCAGTACGTCAATAGAGTTACGAGCGTTGCGGAAAATATTGGAGGAGAGGTTTTGGATATTTCGAAGAATATTGAAGAAGCGTTTCATGTGCAGAGGGACCTTCTCATTCAAATCAAGCAAATTCAGGTTAAAATCTCCCCCAAATTTGCATTTCCGCTTAATTTCGTATATATCCTTAGATCAAGGATAAGATAATTGTGATTGCTTCTCGTGTTTCATATGCACAAATTTAATGTCATTGATCATAAAATTAGAATTGCATTGTGTATTTGTATGAATTGGTACTTTTTTTTTTTTTTTTTTATAGAAGCATGAAAGAGAATGACAGATGCATCTAGTGGTAATAGGAAGAATTGCGTATAGAACTTCTTTTCCAATTTCTTCTTTTTGATTTATTTCCTAAATTTCCATTTGTGCGTTAGATATATCTTCACTTGTATATTACTTTCTAGTTATATCTTGTTTCCTTTTATTTTAACTCTGTTAGACATATAAGCTAGGGAATCCAAAACTATGATCAAAGGTAAGGGTTAACCCCCACTTATATACTCTTTCACACGTTTGCGCGGAACCGATATAGGATATCATAACAAACTCTAATACTTAGCTTATATCAACCGCACAGAAGCCTGACATGGCGGGGGTAGTTGAATTTCTTAAGCCGTTGAATGAAGCGATTGCAAAAGCTTCAGCATCCACTGAGGCAAGGGGATCTAATTTTATAAACCACCTAAAGGCAGGTGCTGACAGTCTTGGAGCTCTGGCATGGATTGCGTTTACTGGAAAAGACTGCGGTAAGAAAATCTTAGACATGGATGTGCCCTTCAAGTGGGTGGGTCAATTTGTTCGTTATATTCTCTTATTCCCTTGATGATAGTGATGCTATGCTCTGTTATTGTAGGTATGAGCATGCCTATAGCACATGTTGAGGAAAGTTGGCAGATGGCCGAGTTTTACAGTAACAAGGTGACATCTCAATCTCTGTATCCAAAGCTACAATAACTCTTCTCTTGAACAGTGTGAGAAAGGCATAAGGAAGGCAACATATGCATTATTATAAAAAAATATGATAGGCATTTGTAGTTCTTCATTCATACTGCGGTGTACTCGTTGCACTTACAGTTATCAATCTGTTCTGCATGCATACTGAATTTGAAGAAAAAGTCAATAGTTTTTATGATTAATGAGTTCAGGTAATCATTATGTTTATAAATTTGTTGCATGTAGTGCTTGTGCATACAATATCTTCTATATTGTCCCATGAAATTTCGTCACATGTATTAATTAAGTTATAGAGTTGGATGGAGTCGTGTGCTGGAACGTACCTTCTTGGAATTTCAGATAACGCCTTTCGTCATTGTTTTGAAAGTTTTCTAGTGTGGTCAATCCCACATGTGCACAATGCATCAAGTGCGGAAGCTCTGATATATTTATCATTGTATATATAGATTCTTGTAGAATACAGAAGCAAAGATGCCAATCATGTAGAGTGGGCAAAGGCTTTAAAAGAGCTTTACACACCTGGCTTGAGAGATTATGTGAAGACTCACTACCCTTTAGGCCCTGTCTGGAGCACTACTGGGAAAAAAATAGCGCCCGCGCCAGCTAAAGCTCCAGGAGCTCCACAACCTCCACCTGCTTCGTTTTTCAACTCTGAAACGGCACAATCTTCATCTTCCAAACCCAAAGCAGGGATGTCTGCTGTTTTTGCAGAAATTAATTCTGGAAAGCCTGTTACAGCTGGTAATTGTTTCTTTTTCTATTCCTCCTATTTATGTTTACTAGACTTGTTAAGTTCTTGATCCTTTGGAAACTTTTAACAAGGTCTGAAGAAGGTCACTGCTGATATGAAGGCCAAGAACCGTTCTGATAGAACTGGAGTAGTTACTCATTCTGAAAAGGAAAGCTGTGTTGCTTCGCCTTCTTTCGCCAAGGCCAAGACAGCACCTCCAAAGCTAGAGTTTCAAATGGGTCGTAAGTAAGTGCAAATGATGGTTACACACACTCATATATTTTGCTCGGATTTGTTTCTTTTTGAATTAAATACTTTTATTGTTTTCAGGTGGGTGGTTGAGAATCAAATTGGGCAAAATAATTTAGTGATTGATGATTGTGATTCAAAGCAGACAGTGTATATATTTGGGTGCAAAAATTCTGTTCTTCAGATCCAAGGTATATACTTACTGTACAGAAATTTTTGCATAAGCCCCTTGTGTGTAGCACCTGAATAAGCTTGAGTTAAAATAAGTTGGGTTCTCTAGCTCTTTGAATTCACGGAAACCTTTTTTCATAGGGAAAGTGAACAATATTACAGTGGACAAGTGTACCAAGATGGGGGTGGTATTCAAGGTCAGTGACAAACTTGTTATAAATGAGAAATGGCATTATGGAAATGAAATTCACTTGTTTGTTTTCTGTCTCTCTTTCATAAACTTTGGGACTAGGATGTTGTGGCAGCATGTGAGATTGTCAACTGTAATGCTGTGGAGGTACAATGTCAGGTAAGACGAATTTTCTTGTGTAAATTATGTATCCATCATTGATGTGCAAATGTGGGGTTGCAGGGATTGGTTCCTACAATATCAGTAGACAACACAGCAGGGTGCCAAATATATTTGAGCAAAGATTCATTAGAGGCTTCCTTAACAACAGCTAAGTCGAGTGAAGTGAATGTACTAGTGCCTGCATCTGAAGCTGATGGTGATTGGGTACATCGCATTCGTTTACATTTCTAGAAGGAACAATTATATAACTATAGGATTTATTATCTATCTATCTATATACAATCGTAATGTGGAGGTGCCATTTTGAAGCTTAATGTTGTTGCAGGGAGAGCATGCTCTACCACAACAATATATACATGTATACAAGGATGGCCAATTTGTGACAACTCCCATGTCTCACTCTGGAGGCTAAATCCACACATCTCATCGTCACAGATCATAGCTTTTCTTGTTCTCTTTATTTCTTCATTTTCTATATTTAATTTATTATTTACCCTGCAAATATTTATTACTGGATTCTTGTATCAGTTGTGTTCCTGAACCAATCTTAAATGTGGGACTGAAATTCCTTCGGGATGTTTCAATTTTCATTTTGACCCACCAGGAGTATTATTTATTCAATATGGTATTTGAGCATAACTTAATAAATTGATTTATTAAATAAAAATAAAACATTGAAAGAAAAATGGTGTTACTATGGAAAATAAAATGACAAGGCAATACTACTTACAGACAAATTGGGCGTTATTTATCTATTTATCATTATACTACACATGTAAGTTCAAACAATTCATTCCGGCAATTTAGATTTTAAAAATTTTCGCAAACCTGTAGTGTCTTTATTTATCAATTTTGAAATAGTGTCTTTATTTATCAATTTAAAAGATTTAAGTACATTTATTCTGTTACTTATTGGAAGCCAGATATTCCATTCCATATATACTTCGTTCAACTGCTTCCATATATACTTCGTTCAACTGCAAATTACAAGCTACAAATATTATAATATATAGTTATATATTGAATTTAGACAAAAAATAGAACAACAACTCCATTGTCGTCCAGTGGTTAGGATATCTGGCTTTCACCCAGGAGACCCGGGTTCAATTCCCGGCAATGGAATGAATTTTTTTTTTTCCAAAAAAATCTGAAACGCACAGTCCATTAAATTTGAGTTCCAACTTGAATTTTGAATTGACTAAAGCTCAACTATATAACTTACCAGATGGGGCTCATTGGTATATTGAAATTTGAAATTTTGAATCACTATTTTAAATTCTTTATTTTAAAGCTTTACATCATGTTTCATTCATAATTTGTTCAAAGAATTAGAACTCAAATTTAGAGTTTGTCAAAAACTAAAACAAAGAAAACTAATCAGCGTCTAAAGTAAGAAAATGAAGAAATAGAAAAGAAGAACGTTCGCAAAATTTAGTATGTTTCTATATATAGTGCAGAAAATAAAAGAAAGGTTCCATTTGAGTTGCATAACCAGATGCTATTCTCTATTTCTCAAACCAGAAAAAAATACAAAAGAAAGTTGACCAATGAACTAACCACTACCAACTATTTCATGAATAGCAAGGCCAACATTATAATCTTCAGCTCTCACAGCCAACTTCATTGCCACCTCTTTAGAGACATCTATCCCGAATGACAATCTAACAAGCACCTTCACATTGCCAATGTACACACCAGATAACAAACATGTATGCGATCTTGAATTGCTTGGAACAACCTCCGTGCCCTAGAAAAAACAAATGTAACGTGTTTGAACTGAACTCCAACTGTATCGTACAAATTAATTAAAATAAGGTGAAACTAGCTGTAAAGAAAAGCAAGCGTTAACATGTACTCCAACACCTTAAATTATACTGCTACATAAATCAACTTTAACCCTCAATTTCATTATGGAGATGCGTTTGTTAGAAAGCATATTATTATTTGTTTGGATATTCTCGTTGGAACATATGTGGAGATATATAGTACATATCTGGTCAGATTTGTTAATTTGGTCACTGAAAAAGTGTTTACTCAATGTTGTTTGCTGTAGTTAGTGAGGTTCAAAAAGTACTCTCCCCATCCCAAAAGAGGAGTCCTCGTTTAATATAACAGTATTTTCCCAAAAAGATGCCCTGTTTGAAAAATCAAATATGTTTTCAAGTAGAGTTTCTATCAAGCCCTTCATGATGTTAAATGCAATTGGATAAAATAAACCAATTAATAGAGGCATGGGTGAGAACTGATGGTTTGTTTGTACCTTCAATTATTTGAACCAAAATAAAAAGAGATTACTTCTGCAAGCACTGACCTCACAAGGTTGCATGCCAAGAAGGTTGATAACAGCATTAACAGCTTCGGCCAGGCTTTCCCTAGGTCCAAGACCATATTCATCTACATGTTCAAATTCAGGGTTCATGTTTTCCCAGGCATTCTTGAAATTAGAGACCCCCACTTTGAGGATATAATCAGCAGCAACAACTTCAAGGTCCTCGAGCTGGTATTCATCTTCCACACCATCATCTTCAGCCTCACCGGAAGAGGGATCAACCTGAACAAATTTTAGCAAGAATAAACACTCAGAAGAACAAATGAAGACTACTTTCATATGAACCTAAGTCATGCATCTTCACATTGATAACAGAGTAGCATATTCTATAGAGTGGTCAAGATGTAAATATTTAATATTTCTTGCCATACTGGCTGAGTTCTAGATTCATGGCTAAGTATGCACAGTCATATGGAGTAATATCCCCATACTCCACTCCAAAAAACAAATTTCCTTAACAATAAAGCCCAATTAAGGAGCATATACCTCTTTGACTGTAAACCTCAGCACATTCGAGAATTTTCCAACTGCAGGAACACCTTCAGGTTTCTCAAATGCCACAAATGTTTGGGCTGGAGTATCGTATGGAAGGGAATTTAAAGGTTTCGCTCCAACTTCAGAAAACACCTCAGCTTCTGAAGCATCCACAATCACAGTCACCTAGCCAAAGGAACAAAACTAAGGAAAAGAATCCACACTCAAATCAATATACAAAATACTTTCAAGGAACTGTAGTTACATTTTCAAGTAGCTGTTCTGGTATTGTATTTGTGCAATTGTACTGAAACACCACATGGTGGTCAAATATATGCTTGACAACGTTAACTGCATACTCGGTTTCTGCTTCTGTAAGCTCCACAGGCGCTGATGACTGATCAAAAGCATTGGAAAGTATAAATACTTTACTAAACATAATAATAGAAAGTATAACAAGAGGAATTAAAAGTTCATCCACAAACCTTGAAAAGCTTTCCAAAACTTGCAAACTCGGGAATCGAGGAGAGAACTTTTGCGTAAGCATCAGCAGCAGAAGTGGGAGGAGGAGGTGGAGCACCCAAACCAGTTGGCTTTTTGCCTGGGGCTTTCTTCTCAACAAGTGGCTGAGATCTAACCTCTCTGGGAACAGAATCAATATCAAAAGGTTCTTCAGAGGGATTCTGTGCCTGTTTCAAATTAACAAAATGAAACCATGGCAGGAAGCTAACAGAGAAAATGGTGAAGGAGAGACTATGTTTATAAGCAAACATGAATGACAAATATCAAGAAAGCATCAAATGAGTACATATACTTACGTAGCTCTTCAAACTAGTCTCCAAGTTTGTCAGTGGAACATCAAGAGAACCAAACAAAAAAATTTTCACATCATCATCAGTTTCAATTACTTGACCATCTCCAAGACTGTTCAGATACAGTGTAGCTCTATCTCGAACCTGCAAATAGGATGGCAGAAGTATTATAACTACTAAGGCTAAAAAACTGTTGATCAGTTTGTAACAAGCACTTGCAACTAGTCAGAAATTTCAATATGACATAAAACACACCTCATCATCATTATCAAAAAGGCAACGCCTCAACAAAATAAATATGCGAGGCTGCAACAAAGATAATACGATTTACTGTGGTTAGAGAATCAATGTACTTAAAATAATGTCAATAGACAATCAAGAATACATTCTCCATAGTCTTACTTTCAGTGAATCAACAAGGGCACCAAATTTTGCTAGTGTGCTGACTGCGCTGGCTCGGACTGTAGGATTCTCAAGGATCACCCGATTGTAAATATAGCGGATATATTTACTAGGATCAGGGGTCTTGGGACCCTCATTTCCAAGAAAGTGAAGTATCTAGAACAACAATCAACAACATTCTTATAAATAAAGAATAAATGTATTCAATCTAGCATGTACCAGAAATGAGTGCCTTGAAAGAAAAACAATGGTGCTAAAAAATATATGTCAACCTGGGTAGAAAGATACGTGAATTCACAATCCTCAATGAATTCACATAAGTGAAGCAGTCCACTCTCTTTAGCATCTGGAATGTCTCTTATTAAGATCACAATAGAATCAACAATTGCTTTTTTATACTCGAAACCACCTTCTTCTCTCAATATGCTGCTTAAGAAATTCATCCTACATAAAACCAGAAAATTTAAGCATTATTGGACACTTAGATTGAATATATATATATATATATATATATATATATATAGAGAGAGAGAGAGAGAGAGAGAGAGAGAAAGAGGAACATGAAAAATTAACAATCTTTTGTTACATGGAAAACTCCACTCACAGAGATCTGTACTTGAGAGGGAACTTTAGACACAGTGATCTTATAGCTTCTACCACAACAATCTTGAATTCATCGGCAATATCTGACATGAAATTAGTTATCTGTTTCATCAATCGATCAACACTGGACTCATTGCCAGTTTTCAGCAAGGTAGTAATGGCAAGAGTAGCTATGCTTCTATTCTGGTCTGAAATCAGACTTTCCATGTCTATATTACAGTTAGTCACAGCCATGGGATGTGTCATTGCCACCTGCATCCATTTTGAGTTTGAAGTACGTGAACAATAAGTGATAAAGCAGACAGTGTAAGTAACTTTAATATTCTAACATTAAATGGTCAGACAATAAGCCTTATAACTCTTAAAATCATATGATGCATCAGTCTTTCACATGAGAATGAAATATTATCCAGCACGAGTCTCATAATCATGCGAATTGGACAAAAATTGAAAGAATATACAAGTAAATAAATATTAATATTTTTCTCATATAACATTACTGATGCGGGAAAAGTCTTGAAGTAGAACTTTGCAGGGTGATCAAGAACCACCCATACATGTTTACACTAGATCTATTAATTCTTTAAGACAAATGCATAGGAGCTAATATCACCACCTAAAATCCAGCGGACCAGCTGCTAGAGCAAGTTCAGTAAGTCACATTCTAATTGATAAATGATAATGTGAAACATCTAGACAAAAACAGTCATAGCTGTAAAGCAAGACCTGACTAGTGCAGTGAATCAAAAGCAAGCCAGAGATTAAGTCAATATAGATCAAATATATCAAGTATTCTTGGCATTTCTTGTAAGAGCACCAACCTTATTCAAAGTCCTGACAGCAGCAAACCTAAGCACAGGCTTAGAGGAACTTAAGAAAAGCTGTAAAACAGTTATAGCTGGAGTCAATTCACGGGTAGTGACATTGCTCAATTCCGTGATTGCTTTAGCTGCTTCGAAGATGACCATTTCAGCTTTATGACGAAGACAACCCTCAAGAAAGTCATAGAATGGGCGGTCTCCGGTTTGGGAATTAACTCCCGACTCTCTGATAACCTACGTAGATTAGTGAACAAATGCTCTCAGTAACTGAAGGAAAACAAAAACACCAGTTGTGTTACAACTCTACATCAGTAAAAACAAGACCTGACTAGTGTAGCGAATCAAAAGACATTGAGCCAAAGGAGACCGAACTTGTTGCCCCCTAGTCAAGCTGGTAACCAACTTGCTGACAGCCAACCGATCATTTTGTCTTATCTGCAAATTCATAGACATAACATGCCAATCAATCACAAAGGCCGTGTTCTTTTATAAGAATGCCACTGGAGAAAATGCCAATCATTAACCAATTTATATGCAGTTGGTATACTAGAAAAATATGAATAAAATTTTAAGCGGTTTATCAACTATTGCAAATGCTTAAAACATGTACAAATTTTAAGGGGCACAGCTTGTTATATGACTTTTATAACAGTGCAACCAGAGGAATACAGTTTTTTTCATCCGATGAGATTGTGTATGTTTCAACATGACTATACTTCTACAAACACTGTTAATTACACAGAAAATAAACTCTTATGCCAACTGCTCAAACCATGAAAAATATATTTACTTTAGGTTAGGAGCGAAGAAGACGACTATTAGAAAAAGCTGAATGATCTTAAATTCCTTACATTTGAATTCCTAACAAACAAATTGTACCTAACTATTATGTTCAAATCATAAGAAAGGACACCATAAAGATAAAAGATGGATTAACATGAAAGAGGAGGATAGGTCGTGATCACCCTAAGAAGACAACTCAGATTGACAGACATGCTTGTTACCTGGTGTAGAAGAGCAAGTGCATGGAACTGTACAAGTGCAGCCCTTGATTGAACAGCTTCTTGTACTTCATTACTCCATCTTTTGACTATCTCCGGATTTGTCTGTGAATATAATAATAAGTTTATTTATACTAAGAGAAGAAAACTAAAGTTTCAATTCTCACAATTAACAATTCAAACAATACCTGTAGCAGATGAATACCGCTAACAAGGGCAGCACTAGCAACTACTGGATTTTTGTCCACAATAGCCTGCTTAAGGTATCTCTCAATTTGTGTCAACAGCGTTCCATCAGTAATTCGACAAAGGACACGGATAGCATTTGCTCTGTACATATCAGTACGGCTATTCATGTCTTTCATTAGGGAGCTTGTAACAATGATAACCTTTCATGACATAGAGAAAATAGTTTATTATGTTCATAGTAGAAAACACAATATTAGTGTACAAGAACCTAATTGGAAAAGGAAACCTATCTGCAATAGGTACCTCATCGGCAGAGGGTGAAAGCTCCTTTATCATTAGATAAACCATCCTTCTTAAACCAATATCTCTGGACTGAAACAGCTTGGTTACAGCAAAAAAAACTTCTGTGGCTTCAACCTAGAAATTAGACTTGAAAAGCTAAGCAATGCTATTAAATAGAAAAAAGTAAAGAAAATATTGCATAATGTAAAAAATAAATAAAGATAAACCAAGAAGGATGACCACTTTGTCATGCTAACCATGGGAATTATTAAAAATCCTGACCCATAAGGAGGCTGACTGACGAACCTTTCAAAAGAGAGTTGTGTAAATTCAGCCAGCCAAACAGCATTGCCAAAAGAAGCAAAGGGACACGTTACAAGTGTCAGAACATTTTTTCTTTAAATACAACCTTTAATTGCTTATAATAGAAAATAATATTAATGCACCTTGTGTGTTGTAATTACAATATTAAAATACTGAATACAAAATACATGGAAAAAAGAATGCCCTATACATATAAATCCTCATCTAGCATGTTCTGATTTCAATGTACAGTAAAAGTAAGTGCGTGTCAGTGAGTAGATATGATAATGTGTGTGAGAGTGTTTGTATGTGTGTGTTACAGCTTCAGAGATTGACCTTTGTGAATGATTCACCCTGATTTAGGAGGTACAGAAGCTTCGTGATGACCTAACAATGAGACAGAAAAATATCCAAGTTATTTCTTTAAGACAAATTTAAAGTGAAGAAGACTTTGATTTCACAAAATAGCAAACCTGCGAACATCTCCTTGCATCTAATTGAGGATCATTAAAAACCCTCGCTTCTTGTAACACTGCACCCTTCTCAATCCCCAAAAATGGTGAGTAATCAGCTGCAAGTTGCACAACTTCAACGTCAACATATGTATGCAGATACAGACTCAATATATTTGAATCCGAACTATCATACAAATCCAATATGCCACGATAACATTTCAATTCAGGATCCAGGTTATATCACAATTGAAACAAGTGGTCGATACACTAATAAGCAGCATAATCAAACTAATACACTATGGAGCATATGGCCCTGATCACCTAGCGGTCCTAGCCTCAAAAAAGGAAATAGCAATCATCTGAATATGAATATCCAATCGCACATCCACACTGTCAGAGACGAATATCCTAGTTCGTGGAATACAGTTGAATCAATTATTTCAAATATAGAGAGGAAGCGCAGATCTAAAACTAAGTCAATTTATATAAAACGGGATGTATATTAGAACCGACACACAAGTAATAGTTAGAATTAATCAGTGAAGAATAAAATCAAGCACGTAATTAAGAGATTTTTCAGCACCTACAGAGCATCAAGTCTCATTAAGTGACGGATCGAGACTAGCACATTCTCCACCTGTCTAATTCATAACATCATTCGTTCACATAATTCCGAATACACAGAAACCGTAGATCTGAATCCGAATTCAGATTAGGAAAAAGCCAAATCTACGCTAAAAGCATTTAAATCTATAGAACAATTAAACTATAAATTTATAGAATAATAATGAAAAGGAAGTAAAAAAAAAATCCAGTTGAAGAAATGCACCTTCTTCATCACGATCGTCGTCTTTTTTCACAAGCGGCTGCGCCATTGTGCAGAGATCTAACAGACCTTGCTCTTGAAAATCAAGAATCAATAAATGTCACCGTAATTAGGAAGATCAAAAGATGTCCTGACGCAGACTGTTTTGTATATAGATATATAGTTGTGAAGAGTGGAGTGCAGATCTCCCTCTTTCTCAAATTCCCCTATTCTGGTTCCAGATATGAAACTTAACTTGTGCATCCGAATATATACTCCAACGGAATACGGTCTATATTAAAGAGTAACGGTCAGGGGTAAATCGGGTACTTCAAACAAATTATAAGGAGTAGAGAGTAAGCTTACAATTGGTGAGGGGTAAATCTGGTACTTCAATTTTCTTTTGTTTCATTTTTTACTTATTTAAAATTTTTTGTTTAAAGAATGAGTGAAAGTTTAACAAAAGTTATTAATAATATTATTTATTAAGATCTTTTTAAATGTATAGCTTTTTTTTTTCTTATTATTACTATGATATTAAAATATTAAATTAAATGGAGTATAAAACAATACAACTATAACTAAAAATTTAGTTTTTATGTTGATCATAATAACAATTAGATTTACAATTGATGTAATTTAAAGTGAAAATTAATTTTTTTAGTTTCTGAATAAAATAATGTGTTTGAATTAAATTCCTCTCAATATACACACCACTATAAAAAAACTATTTTTTACCAACAGAATATTCCTTTGGTAAAAACCTTAATTCCATTGTTAAATTGACTTATCAATGGATTAACAACGGAATCCATTGGTAAAATTCCATTGGTAAAGTGATGATGGTTGATAAATTTTTAGCAACGAGAAATCAATTCTATTGGTAAATAATTTCATTGTAATTTATATAATAATTCTCTTGGTAATCCCGTTGGTAATTACCAAAGAATTGAATTCCGTTGCTAAAATAGAGAATAAATCTTTGACATTCCGTTGCTAAAGTAAAATGTCATTTTTGTTGCTAATCCATTGGTAATTACAATGAATTGAATTCCGTTAGTAAATTTGATTTCTAAAAAAATATATTTTTTTTAGTGATGTAACTTTTTTTTCCAATACTCAATATAAATAACTTTAATATCTATATAGAAAATGAGAAAGAAAATTATTGAGGGTGATCATGATATTCAATTAATCATGTTACTTTTGGCTGAAAAATTGAGTTTATTACTGTAAATACTTCATTATTTTCGTATTGTCGTTTCCGAGAGAAGAAAAAAAAAACTTGTAACATTTTAATTCAAGTGTGCTTAATTATTTCCACAAACACTTATGTAAATAAATCAAGTTCACCAGTAAATAATGTATCCCTCTTCCAATTCTATATATCTTATGTTAAGGTGTTTAAATTAAGAGTAACATAACATTTATAAGTGTTTATGCATGTAAACCTATTAACATGATACAAACTCAATTATTTAAGGCATCAATGTTTATACTATGTACCATAAAAGTGTATATGATTTAAAGTTTAAACAACCAACCAGAAATCTTCATTAGGAACATTATTTAAGTACAAAATGATATCCGATTAAATTTCCTAATAATTAGGCAAAGAAATGAACACAAAACTTGTCTAAGAAAAATCCCAAAATTGTACCAACAAATTCTCACACTTAAATCATATATGTAAAGACAGTGTTACAATTCCACGTACTTTTAGTAATACGTGTTATGCTTACTCTCGAAAAAATATTGGTAACAAAAAATTTAAACCTTAAAACTATAATTTGATAGCAACCCTTAAACACATCCCATCCAATATAATGGAGTAGTGTAACAAAACATAGTAACCCAAATTTTTTGTGATTTGCATATATAAGATGGGATAATTTTAGGATGAAAGTGGGTGTAATAGGCATGCATTTAGGATGATGTGAAGAATTAAACTTCAGGATAGCGATTAGCAGGGGAGGGTGCCCGATTGATTTCTTGCGAATTAGCACCGCTGGAGTTGGAGAATTCATTGGTGTGGCCGTAATCGCTGCTGCTGAAATCTTGATTAATTCTTGGCTTCCGACACATATCGTATTCGGAACTGCTGCCTGATCCGATCATTGAGTTCTGCCTCACTCCTTCGTGTAAATCGTCTAAAGACACATCTCCTTCCAGTGCTCGTACTATCTGTAATCAAATCAAACATAATTTATTTTTTCATTCTAGTCTGGTCAAAGTAATTATAAATAGAAAATAACCTGGCTCATTTTAGGACGTCTCCTGGCGGAGTGTCTAACACAGGAGGCAGCACAAGACACCATACGAAGCATCTCTTGGTGGTCGTAATTGTCTCCTACTCGTGGATCTACTAGTTCTTCAAAACTTCCTCCTTCGCTAACTTTGGAGAAAATTGGCCTAGCCTGTCACATGTTCAAAACAATGTATAATAGTATCAAGTTTGCAAGTTTTAAGGAGGTAGGATTAATTAGAAATGGAAGTGTTACCCAATCCACTAAAGTGTCGTCGTCATCGTTGGTGGAGAGGTTGATAGGGCGTCGTCCCGTTATAAGCTCTAATAACACGATTCCGTACGAATACACATCCGACTTTTCTGTCAGCTTCCCGCTTGACGCGTACTCCGGCGCCAAATAACTGCGTACAATTTTATTAATTCAAAACTCTCTTTCTTTTCAATTACTATTAATTGATTAAATTCTCACCCGAATGTTCCCATGATACGTGTTGAAACATGAGTGTTGTTGTCTGAAGAAAGCTTTGCTAATCCAAAATCAGCCACCTGCGTTATAATATTGGAGTGAAGGGAAAAGAGTAGTATAATTAATAAAGCAGCATATATACCTTTGCTTCAAAATTTTCATCAATTAAAATATTTGCTGCTTTAATATCTCTATGAATGATGCGAGGATGACCTGCATGTCAAGTTCAATTGATACTATTAATTAATTGCTCATGATAATACATTTATAAATAAAAGGTAGAGATTAAAATTCATGACTTACAGTCTTCATGAAGGTAAGCAAACCCTTTGGCTGATCCCAAAGCAATTTTAAGCCTTGTTGAAAAATCCATTACTGGGCGATTAGGTCCTGAAATTTGGGGGGATCGTATGAGAATTGAATTTAAAAATAAAATAAAAATGATTAGTGGTTGGTGTTTATAATTACCATGAAGGTGAAATTCAAGAGTATTATTAGGAACAAATTCATAAACCAACATCCTTTGATTTCCGGCAGTGCAATAGCCAACCAAGGAAACCAAATGGCGGTGATGAACTCGGCTAATGATATCCACCTCGGCTTGGAACTCCCGCTCCCCCTGCCCGCTGTTCATTTTCAGGCTCTTCACCGCTATTTCCTTCCCGTTGGGCAGCACCCCTTTGTGGACATACCCGAATCCCCCCTGTCCGAGCAGGTTCTGCTGGGTGAACCCTCCCGTCGCCGCTGCCAAGTCGTTGTACGTGAAGCTGCTCTGGTTGAACCCTAGCGCCACTGAAGGGTGCGGCGGAGGTGCCGCTTGGTATGGCGCGCCGCCCGAGAATCCCGCCGAGCTCATCTCCGCACTGCTCATCATCGGCGGAGGAGGCGGTGGTGCCGGCATCCATCCGATTTCTGAGCTCACGTTTGCGCTCGGAGGCGGCGGCGGCTGCATATTGGAGGAGTACCCATTGTTCTGCCAGTTTCTTTGGGGAGGCATATAGTAGTCATGACCTGTAATTTAATTACTGCTATTAGATTAGAATTAAATTGGATTAAATTAAAATCAATTTGAATTAATCCATTACCTTGAGAGTCAGGATAATAGTTCATATGACCACTCTGGCGGCGTTTCTTCCTTTTGCAACACGACAGAAACATTATGATCATAATGAGGAAGAACAATGCTGCCCCTGCAGCTGCTCCTGCTACGATGGCTTTCTCATTATCAGAATTTGGTGAATTTGACGACCTAGATGGTGGCGGCAGTCTTCGTGGCGGAGGAGGTGGACGTAGAGGAGGAGGAGGTGGCGGCGGTGGAGGAGGAGGAGGGGGAGGCGGTGGTGGTGGTGGTGGAGACTTGCTGTCCCCTTTTGGAGGTGGCGGACTTTTGTTCGAGGGTGGAGGAGGTGAGCTCTGCTTAGTTGGAGGTGGCGATTCATCTGACGGTGGTGGAGTTGAGGATGACGGTGGAGGTGGTGATTCTGAATCCGGTGGTGGGGGAGAAGATGAAGAATCCGGCGAAGGTGGGGAGTCAGAGGGTGGGGAATCCGATGAAGATGACATTTTTTAAGTTGTTACTTAGAAATCCAATTTATTCGACCCTGCCAATCTCCCTAGCAATGGCCCTAATAAGATTGATGAACATTATTTGGTTAGGCACATTGGGGAGATGCATGAAATATCCAAATAATTAGAAACTAGAAAATCATAATAATGGGAAATTTACGTAATGTAATGTAGAGAAAGGAGAAGTTGAAGAAGTTACCTTTAGGAGATTGGGCAGGGATGATTCTCAACAGAAGAACACAAAGATGTTGCATGATAATAATTTCAACTTTCTATCAAGAAACTACGACCCTCGTCCCATTAATCTCCTACAAAAAAGGAACATTAACCTTCATTCTCTATTTTTAGATTTCTTGTTACGAATTTGTTTTTTAAATTATATATATATATATATATATTATTTATTTATAAAACTTTTTTTTTTTGTGGGGTGACCAGGGGCGGTATATTGTATTTAATTTTTTTTTTAAAAGCATCACTATATTAAACAATGACAATGAAGAGTGTCTATGAGATGGAGAACATTTTTTTTTAAATTAATGTTCTTAGAGAAGGCATTGTGAGTTGTGAGAAAATATGTGATGGAAAGATAATTATATTGTTTGGATTAATAATATTAAATCATTAGGTTAAAATTAGAATTATCGGTACATGCATCTTATATGGGAAAAATAAAATAGAGCGACGAGATCATTTGAACTTTGAAGGGAAGATCGTTTTGCGTTTTTTTTTAAAGGAAACATTCGTGTGAAACTAGTTTTAGGTTTTTTTTTTTAAATTCGTCTCACGAATATTTTTCTTTTAAAGAAAATTTATCAATCCAAAACATGAAAAATGAGTAAACTATTAATTTGAGGCCTAAATTATTTTTTCTATCAATTCGGGACTTGAAATATATAAAACTATCAATTTAGGGTGTGAATTTATCAAATATTATTTCATGCTTTATCAATTTATGACCTAAATTCAGGCCCGAATTGATAATTATACATATTTCAGGTCCCAAATTGATAAAAAAATAATTGAGGCCCCGAATCGATAGTTTACCTATTTTTCAGGCTTTGATTTTATAATTCTTTTTTTATGGAACGATCTTATAGAAATCTTGACTTTTTTTTGAATAATTATCATTTTCTATTAAATATATATTTTATCTTTTATAAAATATTGATAAAATAATTCGCTGCATCATTATTATTTTTTATTAATATATTTAGGTATTATTTTTATTGAAATATTGAGTAAACCATTCCTGTAAAAAGGTGTCACGTAATGTGTTTGCCAATAATATATGCTTGACGATATAAATTTAATAGATAGATCAGGAAAGTCGAAGTAGCGACATATAGATGGTCCTTTAGAAAGCAATGCAATCACTAGAAATTTCTTGGGACATTTTGATATATATTCTCATATGTTACTATGGAGTTTAACCTTTTATAGAATTAATTTTTTTATTTTAATTTAAAATTTAATTTATAAGTGATAACATTACACACTAAAAAATTATAATAATTAATATTCGGTGCATTGTGTATTAGTTTTTTTAATAGCATGTCTTTCTTATAATATATATATATATATATATATATATATATATATATATATATATATATATATATATATATATAATCAATTTATCTTTTAAAGAATTAATAGAAAGTTTGTTAATAAAATGTATAATTTCTCATTTATTAATATATAAATGTTACTGTATATAAAATTGGAATGCGTCGCACACATTTGAATTATTGCACTTGGAGAATTTGCCTAAAAGTTAACTACTAATCTCTTGAAAGATGAATAACCGAACACCCTCGCACTTTGTGACTTTATGATTGATGACTAGAGAAAGAAAATTATTTATTATATTAGTCGTACTTAAAGATTTTAAATCTTAGATGAAAATTTAATAACTTAAGACTTAAAAGTTACGGTCAATACCAATGTGAATTCATGTCTTGAAAACGTTTAAATTTGGAGAAGTTTTGGCCGAGATATCCCTAAATAATTATCCATTTTTATTAGAAATATCATTATTATTATTACTCAATTCGTTTCACTGGAACAATACCTTATAAAAACTTTATATAATTGTTCGCATTAAACTGTTTTTACTATTTTCACTTCTTATTTATATTATAAAATATTATTCAACACTATTATTATTTTTGATTAATTAGTATCACTCTTTACTAGAATTATTATCATAATTTATTCGTCTCACAAAATTAGGTGAGATAATCTCTAACAGAAATGCATAAGCCAGGAAAAATAATTGGGCGGATGTGAGCGGGATATTCTTTAAATCGCCAGCTAGAGACATCGGTTGCCAACTGTATCGTTGTGTAGAGAGTGTGTCAAGAAAGTTAGAGAGAGAAAGAAAACTCAAGACTTCAGATTCGAATTAAAATTAGGGTCGCCTCTGTGTTCCACGCACACAGAGAAGAGAAAGCTAGGCGCCTTTTGTCTCTTTCGCAATTCCACAGATTCTAGATCGGGTCAACCTTGCCCTGTTTGAACCCGATAAGGATGCCGTCTCGCAGAAGAGCTCTCCTCAAGGTTATCATCCTCGGTGACAGCGGGTTGGTTTTTTCTCTATTTATTATTTAATTACTTGTACGATTGTTTTTTTCTTGTATCTTATTTGTGTGAGAATTATAGCTGTTGTGCATTTGGTTGCTTTAGTTTGTGGTTTAGAGGCGTAATTTGATGACGCTTTTAATGTGATTGATCTGAATTCCAGCATGCGTTCGGATCTTGATTTCTGTAGATGTGAAAATCAAAAGAGAAATTAGTGAAAATTGTGATGAATTGCATGCTATTCATTGAAAATAAGCTTCAATTTGGGAGTTTATTCAAGAAGAAAGATTAGAAAAGAAATAGTTTCGGAGATTAACACACTCATTATGGATTTAGGTCTTTACAAGCGGCGATGCTTTGTGATATTCACGGACTAATGAGACAGTTTTGCCTTATGACACTTGAGATTTTTTTGTTCAAACAAAGCTTGTTGTGGTGTATCTATGTGTGTTTTACGACTTATGTTTGTATGTGTTGATTGATGATGCCTCTTGAATGTATTTGTCTGCGTCTTTGCAGGGTGGGAAAGACCTCATTGATGAATCAGTATCCTTACTACTCAGCTTACTATCTTATTAAAATAATTGCTAGTAAATAGTAATGTACCAGTCCTGATATGAAAATTGGATTGAGCTAATTATGTGATATTTCCTTAACCCTTAAAGATATGTAAATAAGAAGTTTAGCAACCAATACAAGGCGACAATTGGGGCAGATTTCCTGACAAAGGAAGTGCAGTTTGAGGATCGGCTTTTCACTTTACAGGCTAGTCAACAAACTATCTGTTTCATTATGATTGTGTATAGTTATTTTTGTGGTAAACAGTGTCCCAAGTTTCTTACACATTCCTGATATCGGGTAATATTTCTAACCTGATATTGTTTCTTGTGATAAAACCATTCTGCTCAAATTAGGATATCAGAGGTGTCCTTCACATTCTAAAAGTATAATTATTATAAGATGATTTTTCCATTTAAGTTAAATTATGGAGCATTTAGAACCTTGGAATGACAGAAATACATCATTAGGCACAATTTAAAGATTGGGTAATCTAAGTGAAAAAACCTTGAAGTGTCTCTAGCTGTGCACTCTTTGATCTTTCTAGTTGTATTTCTCATGAACTTGGTTGATGTGTAGACTCTATTCCTTAAATTTGAGAATTTGTTAAATTAGATATGGGATACTGCTGGGCAAGAAAGATTCCAAAGTCTTGGAGTCGCTTTCTATCGTGGTGCTGATTGCTGTGTGCTTGTGTATGATGTCAATGTGATGAAATCATTTGACAATCTTAACAATTGGAGGGAGGAGTTCTTGATTCAGGTATGCACGTTTCCCTTTTTTATTTTTTGTTTTTTCTCCCCCCTAAAATGCCCTCTTTTAATTTATTTTTGCATTTGTGTATAATGTGGGTTTGGAACTTGTTCAAATATAACATATATATATATATATATATATATATATTTATTTATTCCCCCCTAAAATTCTCTTTACAATATAATGTGCCTTTAACCTTACTTTTGGCTTCATTAATGAGCATATAAATAATAAATATTGCTCTGTGATGAATATATAGTTCTGTATTAGAGCCCTATCCATCTTAATGATGAATTATGATCCAGAATCAAGAAGTATAAACAGGGCAAATGTTGTAGCTTTAAGCCTAGACTTTCTCCCTTTTGATTTTTTTCTATGTTTGGGGGACTGGACTGAAAAGTTTGTCATTGGATGGATTTTTGCCAAGTTTCTGCAATTTGAGATTTTTGTCAACATGTTACCAAATGTTTCTCAGGATAGCTTAAAAATGTTGAGTTGGTTATCTAAGGGTTTAACTGTTGGTAACGATATAGTGTTCATCATTATGTCATCTCTTATCCCCATTGTAACTGAAAAAATAATTAGAATGATGGAACATAATTTTCTTCTGCAGGCTAGCCCTTCAGATCCTGAAAATTTCCCTTTTGTTGTGATTGGCAACAAGACTGATGTGGATGGTGGAAATAGCAGAGTGGTAATCTACTCTCCCTCTCTCTCTCTCTCTATATGTGTGTGTGTGTGTGTGTGTTTATTTCCCGGCTTTTTCCTCCTTTTCCCCGCAGTATGAAAAAGAATTTAAATAGGGGTTAGTACAGCGCTGGCCTCTTGTAGGACATAGCACTCAAAGTGTCTCCATATTAAAATAAACAGGAATACTGTGTAATCTTTCCTAAAAGCATGAGCATCAGATGAGTGGACCTAGCACGACTTTATCATTGATATATTTTTTCTTCGTGGCTTGTATGATAACATATTTCATTAGGGATAATGACACTAAATTACCTGTTTAGTTTGGCCTAAATGTATACATATTTTAAGAAAAAATGGAAGCTGTTACCTAACTTACCTCATAAATCACACACATGAGGGCATTGTATGCAATATACACATATATCAAGTGTTTTTTTAGCAGTTTTAATATTATGCCTGTTTCTCAATCATTTCTTTTTTATTTCTAGATTTTTGTATTTGCTCTTTGCCTTTTGAGTATTGATATAATTTTTAATTCTTATTGTTGTGTTTTCTGCAACATGTACTTTCATTCACTAACTCAATAATGTTGGTGTAGTTATGGGAAGACCGTTAGGATTTCAATTTTCATATATTTAATTGAGGCTTGTTGATTTGTACCATGATTTCAAAAGTATCTTCAGCTCTTTTTGTTTGATATAATCTTTTGTGTGTTGATTAGTACCACAAGAAATAACAAATATAGCTGTATATTGATTCTTTCTGAAACTATTCCTTTGTTTGTGTCTGTGCATCATCAATCAAGTAGCCTCTTCCATTTGTAGAGTGAGCTGTTTTTTTTTTTTTTTTTTTTTTTTTTTTTTTTTTTTTTTTTTTCGTAAAAAAAAAAAAAAAAATCCCTTACAGTCTACAGACATTGAGTTAACTTGCTTACCTTTGCACAGGTATCTGAGAAAAAGGCTCGGGCTTGGTGTGCTTCGAAAGGGAATATCCCTTACTTTGAAACTTCTGCCAAGGAAGGCACTAATGTCGAAGAGGCTTTTCAGGTTATCGCAAAGAATGCCCTGAAGAGTGGCGAAGAGGAAGAAATGTGAGTACAAAATCCTTTTTTTTTTTTTATCTAGTCGTCCCACATGTGACAGGCTGACAGCCATACTCAACTAATCATGCTGTTTCTAGTTTCACATAATATGATGGCTTTTCAATGTGTTCTTCTTGTTTATCAAATACTTCTTGCATTCAAACTGATTTTCAGACGGAGGTTTCTGATTGTTAAAATTTGGTTATTTCTGATCTCATAATTTTTTATTCACACATTTCTTCTTATTGTGAAGATACTTGCCAGACACAATTGATGTTGGTAGCAGTAGCCAGCAAAGGTCAACTGGGTGCGAATGTTGAACAGAGATGTATGTTTCGTAAAAAGTCCCGGGGCGTGTGAAGACGAACTCATATTCATATGTTTTTTGGTGTTGCTCTAATTTCTCACCTGTATACTAGTATGTGTATGGTGACATGAAAGTGAATTAGTTTCGTTGTTGCTTGGTAACCTTGATGTGAACTACAAGAGTTATGATTTGAGAATCATTAGTGGTTGCTATTTTTTCTTGTAAGCTCTTGTGCATTTGTCAACTATTTCATTATCATTTTCTCACTAAAAGCTTGGCCAAATATTAAGTTAATATCAAATTAAATTGGAAATTATGATAAAAAGAAATTAGTAAACACATTCACCGTCTTTAGAACTGCTAGGCTAGAAGGTTTTCAAGCATTTTTGCTGCATATATCCTCGGTATATTGTACAAGGAGTTCAAACTGCATTCCGTTCACGTATAGCCTGGATACATGATTGCAGTTTGGATGATTATCTTACAAACATCACGCAATGGTATAATGTATATATAATTTACACATTAATATGATCATATGATTGGGGGCAATACAACAATCTTAATAATATGCCAAACTTAATTGCAATACATGATTGCAGTTTGGATGATTATCTTACAGACATCACACAATGGTACACTGTAGTTATAATTACACATTAATATGATCATATAATTGGGGCAATACAACAATCTTTATTCAGCAAATGCAGATATGGCATTCAAATTTTTCTACGCAAAAGCATAACCTTTTGGCTGATTCTCCGAATCTTTCTCAGCTGTCTTCACTCCCAACAGCATTGTCTTTGTATGTGAATACATTAGGTTTCAGCTCAAAATCTTTCATGTAAGACTTCTTTTCTGTAGGCTTGTCACTGTATACAAAGACATTAGGTCTTGGCTCAAAATCTTTCATGTAAGACTTCTTGGCATCATCCGTATATGCCGAGACATTAGGCCTTGGCTCAAAATCTTTAATGGAAGACTTCTTTTCCGTAGGCTTGACATCATCAGTGTATGCTGAGACGTTAGGCCTAGGTTCAAAATCTTTAGTGTATGACTTTTTATCCGTAGGCATGACATCATTGGCATATGTAGGCTTGACGTCGTCAGTGTATGCTGAGACATTGGGTCTTGGCTCGAAGTCTTGCACATGCTCATTATCCTTAGGTTTGTGATCACCAACATAGGAAGTAGCACTGGGCCTTGGCTCAAAATCTTTCACGAAAGATTTTTGGTCTCTGGAGATATTTTCTGTTTCTAGGGTTGATTTCACCACTGGTAGTTGTTGCTCTTCCATCAAACTCATCTGCCACAGAATTCTCCACCTTGTATTTTGGTTTGAACTCATTGCAATCACCACTTTCTTGCACCTCCCCATCATTTCTTGCATTGATGTTGCTTGCAAACTGAAAACAAAACAAATTCATCATTAAATAACCAAGGAATAGCATAAGTGAGGATGCATGGAAAGTACTTTCATGGACATTTTACTATTTACAAACATTATTATCATGAACATAAATATATAAACACATATATGGTTTGATATAATTCCAGGGTGGGATTAATAATTAGAAGTGAGGATTAGAATGGCGGATACCAGAGCAACACAAATGAGGGCTGCTATAATGCGGAGGGATCTCATTGCTTTATCCACAAATACTTGGCTCTCTCTATGGTGGATGGGTATTGTGGCTTAGGAAATCACTCAATTGCTTGCTATTTTTACAAGAATCAATCACCATATATATGTGGGAGTTGTGGGTTCATCTTGCTGATATAATTATAACACTTTTATTAAGTAATCATTTACGTGAATCGAGTTTATACGTGATATTATTGATTTAATAATTACTCTTAGTACATGAAATCTTTTAAATGAAAAATATTGCTCTTAAAATTCAATCACTTTAATTTACTAATTATCCTTTTTTTACAAGAAAATTACTCTTCAAAAGATAAATTATTACTCTTCTAAATGAATAAATATTACTCTACCAATTCTGATATGTTTTGATTTTTATTCTTATTGAGCAGAATTTGAGGGGTAATAATTTTATTTCAAAAAGTAATAATTTCTCTCTCTAAAGAGGAATATATATATTTTTTTAACAAAAGAATAATTTTACATAAACGGAATTCACGTGTAAATTGGGTTCACAATAGACTGAACTCATTTTTACTACTATATATATCCAAATATAAAATTTAATCTAGTTTAAAAGGATTGGTTGAGACGTCGTTATATGCTTTCCCAAGGAAAACACAAATATATTAAGGTTGCAAAATATGGCCTACAAAAATATTTTTAATTGTTTATGTTTAAGGAAACGTTAATCCTTCTAGGCGGAATGGAGGCCTTTAATAATGGGTATCTTGTTATTTAAAATGAACAATACGCATATTTTGAGTGGGGAAATCAAACATCCACAATCGTAATTTATACGATTCAATAGATTATAATGATATGCATTTAATTAAGCTCTATAATATTTGATACTAGCTCCCATCCACACACATCATGATTCACGACCAATACATTTGATTTTTATTGATGCAATCTTTGAGACACATTGTTAGCCAAAAATTATAAAATTAATATAATATATAGTTTCTTGATAACTTCATGTCTGAAATCATCAGAAGGACCCCCTGAATTATTTTAAGGAATTATTGCAAGACGTCCTTTATTTTTGAATGTGATAAATTAATTACTAACTAATATGCCAAAATTTCCAAAGGCATTTTATATTTTCCAAAATATCAATTTCACTCTTACTAATTTAATAAAGAACTCTGTCCTACCTACCAGGCTACCCTCACTCATTCAGGCGATACCATAAATTATCAGCACCTCAAAATTTCATAAAAATCTGTTTCACATTTATATAATATTAATGGAGTGTTTGGTTCAAATTTCGCTAATATATAGAATTGATATACTTTGTGCATATGACTAATAAAATGTGAACATGAAAATTCCATTTTAACTTTTTTTTTATTAGTTTTAAAAGATATATAGTAATTCCACCTCTCTTAATTTCGTCTCATAATTGGAGCACTTGCTTTATATTTTTCTAAAATTGATGTAGGCAATAATTTACTTTACAAATAAATTAAAAAAATGCGCCTTTTCTCGCTTGAAAGTGTTATGAAGTACACTAATAAATGATGGGGAAAGCTGGACAAATTCCACCATGCTACTATAAGCGATTAATTTTTTTTTAAAGAAACTAAATTTTATTCTTCTTTTTCTTTTGGATCTGAAACGGGAAGCGCCCCTCCTTAGACGAGCCCATTCAATAGAAGCCCAAATTTTAAGCGATACATGTGGCCCCCTAAGTGGACTAAGCCCAAAACCAAAAAAAAAAAAAAGAAAAGAAAAAAAGAAGAAGCATTACAATGTTTCTAGACGAAAACTAATAATTTCAAGGATTCTTAAATAAATAAATTCTAGTACGATCTCACATAATCGCATTTCCATGGCATTTAAGTATATTTAATTAGGCAAATTCTCATGTCCTGGAGGGTATGAATTTGAATTCTTGGCACATGAATAAAACTATACTATATAATAAGAATTTTAGACGATTTTTTAGTGACATTTTTTTTAAATTTTTAATGAAAAGCTGAATATAAATTAATACATGTGCGTGGATATGGAGACTAGTGGGATATCAAGGCATTTAATTAATGTGATATCAATAATGCTATTTGCCCATAATGTTTGTAATCTGTTTTCAAATTATTTTGAAGCTTATGGTAATTTTTATACAATGCAATATCTAATTATTTTTGAAGTGCATAAGACATTGACATAATTAACTGGAAAAACAATTTAAAACTGCAAAAAAAAAAGTACAAATTTCAGGACATACATAAGTACTTAACATATTTATTTATAAAACACAATACATATTGTGCATATATAATATTTCTCATACAATGTGACAGCTATATAATGAATGAAAGCACATATATGTTGAAATATTAAGCATCAGCTGAAAGAGTAGTGTCATCTTCAGACCTCATTTGTTTGTGATCAACAAAAGCTTTAGCAATTGGCTTTGGTCCAAAATCTCTGACGAAATATATCTCATTGGTCTTGAAATTGTCCGGAAGGGAAACATCGGACGTTATCTGCTTATGATCAACAAAAGCCTTAGCAATGGGCTTCGGACCAAAGTCCGTCATAAAATAAATCTGCTCTGCAGTTCCATCATCCCCTGACATGATCTGTTTACGATCAATAAAAGCCGTTGCAATTGGCTTAGGTCCAAATTCGATTTTTATCTCAACTTACATAAAATTTTTAATTTAATCATGTAACTATTTCAAAATTTTAGATTTCGTTTCAAAACTAATTTTTCATTGTTAATCATCCCATAACTCTTGAAAATTTTTCAAAACCGTCCAAATTTTGGAAGCTTCCAAAATTTGAGATGATTTTGAAAAAAAAATTCAGGAATTAATTTGGGATGATTTTGAAAAAAATTCAGGAGTTATGGAACGATTTGCAATGAAAAATTAATTTTGGAACAAAATATAAAATTTTGAAATAGTAACGGGACTAAATTGAAAATTTAAAATAATTTAGGACGAAAATAAAATTTGGCAAAAACTATGGGAGTGAATGTGTATTTAACTCATTCTAACATGATATTTCATCTTGTATATTAGCTTCTAAATAATTGACATACATCATGATTATTTTCCATACTGACAACCTATGCTCTAAGGGTTTAATATATAGTTATTTGTAAGGTAACTTTTTATTTATCTATATTATGAAATGCCATACAACATTTAATTCAATCCCTTATTCCACTGCAAATTTGCTCTTTCTATATCATTTTCTGCCACCTGCTATGCACAATAATGCTATAATTTTTTTTTAGAAAATTTAAACAATAGTATTTTAATTTTTAATCTAAAAAGTAAGTATCAAATGTGGGTGAAACGATTTTACCCAAATGGAATGAGAAAATGGTGTGCTGTCGCCGACACCCAAAAATAATATTTATAAATTTTCCGAACTAACCCACTAAAATAAAGTAGGATGAGTACGGGTCGAACCCAAGAGAGTAATTGAATTTAAATTGAATTTAATGCGTTTTCAAATGAGTAACCGGAGGGGGGGTTTGGATTGAATTAACAACTAATAAACATAAAAACATAAATAATTAAAAGAGCAAAAATAATAAAAATAAGATAAACAAATAAAATTAAAACCTAGTCCAAGGATTTGATCCCCTCCCGTATCCTAATTTTTCATGTATGAAATTCCTAAAATACCAACAAGATCATAAACTCAAGCCCATAGGCTAACGTACGACCAATTAACTCGAAATATCCTTAAGTTTAATAACTAGGGTACGACCTCTAGATTAATCTATTCCCGAGTGACCCTATGGATTCAAACTCGACAATGCATTAAGATTTAAATATTAGGACTACTAGGCTATGAAAAAGGGGGTAGCGAATCATACAACCTAGAATTCGTGATTTCAAGAGGTACTTCCTCAGTTTGCTACTCGATTCACTTATTATAACAATTACGGATTATAATATGTAAAATAGCTATTGAATAATCAATCACCTATTAGAGGGGTAGTCTAAACAAGCAATTAAAATGATATAATTCACATCAAAGCCAATCACAAAATAAATTCATAAAACAAGTTGATAATTTTATTCATAAGCAAACATGAAAATTAATCTACGGAGGTTCACAATCCTCGAACTAGTAAACGAATTACATAATAGAAACTAAATAAAATAAATTAAAAAGGTTAAACCGATGTTCTTCATGAGTGGTGTTCTTCCCCTGGCCAATCTGCCTTCTGCGTGAGATGCCTCCCGGATAGCGTAGCGTGTGTGATGATATAATCCCCAAAATCATATATTAAATCCTTTAATTAAATTCCTTGATCACCTTCCCTTTTTTTAGTTGTCTAAGTTCATTGTATCTTTTCTCTGTTTGGTAAGTTTTCTTTTTCTCTTCAAATCAAATCTCTTCTTATTATTGCGGTCAACTCTTTATTTTCATGCAATTAAA
Organism: Pogostemon cablin; assembly: GCA_023678885.1. Taxonomy (NCBI): domain Eukaryota; kingdom Viridiplantae; phylum Streptophyta; class Magnoliopsida; order Lamiales; family Lamiaceae; genus Pogostemon; species Pogostemon cablin. The sequence goes on along the minus strand of CM042952.1, from coordinate 34,483,564 downwards.
ATTATTGTAACTGTCCCACAAAATAAATTATGGTGGGTGACTGTACAATTTATCTCAATTTTGGCCTGTTTCAATAAGAAATAAAATAATTAAGGTTCAACTATAAAAAATATAAATAAGTCGTAAGTACGCTAAATAATTCACAACTCACGCGTAAAGAAGTGAATTTCATCTAAAATAATCATGTAAAATTACGACTTATCAGAAAACGACGTTAAATTATTATAAGAAATATAAAATTTGATATAGATTGGGGTGGGTTTTTCTAGGGTTATACTTAGTTTTCACAGACAATAATTTTTTAATATATAATTGGATGTAACCGAGAAGAAACCTCAAAAAATTTCAATAGTTTGCATGAAACACGATCTTATTCATGCATCAATTAGTGTTATTTGTTACCTTGCTCAACCTCATAATTAACTGACCATTTTTACATTTGATACCAAAAATATCTAAATACGGGTAGAAATAATTAACCAACATTTATTGCCATTGGTGCACAAGAATTCCTCTACATTACGCAACATTTTGTATTTTCTTGGTTATATCGATGTTTCTAATGAATCCAATCCATTTAGAGTTTATATTTAAAATTTTAATTTAATTTAATTTTTTTATTAAAAAAAATCAAACCCTTAACATATACTCCCTCCGTCTCAGGTTAAAAGGATCAGAAACCTTATGTTAAACATAAGGTCTTTGTCCCTCATTACCTGGATAGAGGGAATATATATAATTAAGTCCAAGTGCCAAACCCAAGTATTTAAAACACCTAAGTTAATCATTTAATTTAAGGCACACGCTACAGCACAATAATAGATTTAATTATGTACCATTTAAAAAAAAAGTTACTACATATTTATAAAAAATATTAATTTTGAATTAAAAATATATAAAATTTTAAAAAAATTATCTAATTATTAATTTGGTATAACTAACTATTGATATATACATTATTCCAGAAATTTGGTACAAAAATTTAAAGAGAAATTATACTTCAATAATACAGCGAGACTAGCTATTTTTCTTTAAATATTTTTTACGGACAATGCACAGGTGATCTGAACTTAATTTATTTAATCATTTCTTTTAGCATGCAAAGCTTAAAATTTATATAGAGCAATACTAGAGAGAGCATAAGATTAATTTTATGTTTTCTTACGTTGTTATAATTACTTATATATAATTAAAGATATTCATTAAAAATATTATCACCATCTTTTTATTTATATTACAAATTATTTATAAAATAATTTATTGCATAATTATCACTTTATTATATTAATAAATATTATTTTTATTAAAATATTATTACTTCTATCATTCGTATCATGTAAGTCTTTTCATGCAATTGGGTATTTCATATTGCATAGTAAATCATTATATTTATTACGAGTGTAAAATCAAAATCATGCCACACAATATTTCCTTTTAATAGTCACAATTAGAAATTTAATTTCTCTTCTTTTAACTTTTAAATTACAAATGATCATTATTATTTAAAAATGTCCAATTTCATTAATTTCATGATGAGACTGAATCGATAATATTATAAAAGCTGTGGTATGTAATTGGTTAAAAATATAATTTTGAGACGAAGTTAGAGCAAAATTAAATATTTGGTATGAAAATGAATATCTAGATTTTTACTAATGAAATAAAAATTAAAAGAAAAAAAAGTAGGAGAGAATTTATTATTTGACGGCATATGGATTACATTACACTTTTTAAATTGAACAAATTATAAAAACATAAATTTAAATATGTTTCGGGCTAGTAATATAAATTATAGAATACATGAAGATTGCTATAAAAGTTTAAATACTGAAATATTATCTTCCTCACGAGAAGACATATACGCAAACAATTTAAAAATAGGAGTAATAAACTCTATATTAATATTTTATTTTAATTTTAGAGTACGTAGTATTGGTACAATGATTAGGAATATCCTAGGAAAGGGGCAGCCAAATAAGGTTATCCGGCGGGAAGTAACGGCAAATAGGGAGAGCACCAGGGACAGTATCCAGCACATCAAACGCAGGATTATTTGGATCCCATTTCGACGTGTCCAGGTGGCAAACGGCGGCAGCTTCGACTCTTCCTCCGTCATCTCCCTCCAGCATCACTTTGTAAACTTTGTTCAAATCACTGTACTGTCCGTGACAGAAGTAAACGGCGTAAGGATACGGCAACATGTGGCAGGAAACCGACATCGGAGCCGAGGACTCGATCGGAGGCTCGGATATGGTGTAGTTCTGCAGAATGGATATTGAGACCGAAAGGTAGGTGGTCTTCACGGACATGAACGCATGCTCGATTCCGAACACGCGACTGACGGAGTCGAGCATGAGTTCGCGTGAGGTGGCGCAGAACATGGTTCCGCGCGGCAGGAGGCCGCAGGTTTCGAGAGTGCTTGTGATGGCTTCGGCTTGTCTGGATCCGTCGGATAAGGAGAAGAGAGAGATGATGTTTGAGAGTTGAGAGAAGGAGAAAGGAATCGGGTTGGATTGTTGTTTGGATAGGAGGGGTGGGGTGGTTGATGGGTCGTTTGGGGGGAAGTAGAGTCGCATCTTGGAACCGAGTTTTAGATCTTTGTAGTGGAAGAAGACAGTGTATTCGGGTTCTTCTAGGTTTTGATCCACGGTGGTTGGAAGATGGGTCCAGTGGTTCATGTGTTGAATTTGGGAGCCATGGGTACTTGTGGTGTGGAGTAGGAGGAGGAAGAGAAGAAAGATTAGAGGAGTCATTGTATGGTAGGAGTAATTAATTAAATGTGGATTATGGGAAACTAAAGGAGGGGAGGGATATATGTTGGGACAAACGACGTCGCTTAATAATTAAATGCTAAGTCACATTTATATTACCTAAGATTTGACTTTGGGTGATAGTGAGTGTTTGCAATTAAAACTCAAATTTATGGAGTAATTTTATTGAGTGTAATTTAGTACAGTAAATATATCATTGTAAAATTTATATTGTCCGATGTTTATCTTAATTATTACTTTCTCCATGGGATATGGTTTTCCTATATCACTTAAATTAAAAAATATTATTAATTAATGATGTGTTTTGTATTAACGGTTTTTATTAATTATTTCTTAATTAATAATTTTGGGTTTTATACAGTACTATATATTAGTTGTTTAGGGACAAGTCATTTTCTGATAACTTGCCAACAAAGGAGGATTGGATTATGAGACAAAATCTGTTTGAGAATCAAGTAAATTAAGCTGGTTCAGTGAGAATAACGAGTAAAGGATTACCATCGAAATGTCGTAAGCAAGTAGTAAAGTTGATGAAAATGATGCTGATCCTCCAGATTTGCCATGAATCTGTTGTTTTCATTCATTTTACTTGGGATCTTGCCTTAGATTTGCTACCTAAACCTAATAATTCATTGTAAAATATGATTTTTGAGGCTGGGATTTCTTGGATGCCTAAGATTGTGTCATTGTTAACTAAATAACAATAGTAAAATATCTATAGAAATTCAAGAATAAAAAACAATGTACAACGTATGAGTCACACCATCGCAATTTTTCACCCAAATAATTGGTAGTACTTACCTGTTCAGACATTGATTTCTAAAATCTTAGCGATGAATGTAAAGCTTCTTCTACTCTGCACTTTCCCTCTCATTCTGCTGGTAATTAATCATCTCTAACCTAATTTTATTCCTCCATCACCTGTCTAATGCTGCGTTTATATATTTTCAGGAATCTTGTAATGCAATCCATGATCACGTGGATCCTTCCCACCGTCGTCTTCTTCTTCTTGGAGGACCTTCACCTGGGAAACACAATGCCCGTTTATTTTCCGCAAAGGCAACTAGCCCATTTACTCTCCAGAGACGAGGCCGATTCCATTCCCTTCTCGTCACGCCATCTTCAACAAATCCTCCACCTCTTCTCCTTTTCCCCGGACTCCCCTCAAGCCCAAGCCATCAAGGACACACTGCAGGAGTGCGAGAGGGACCCCATCACAGGAGAAACTAAGTACTGCGCCACATCATGGGAATCCCTGTCGGAGTTCCTACACGTCATCTTTGCCCTCAACACCCCATTCCACTCTCTGGCCACCACTCATACCAAAATCTTACGCTCCGGCTTGCAAAACTACACCATTGTAGGCATCCGAGAAATCCCAGCCCCCAAAATGGTGTCCTGCCACACAATGCCTTATGCTTATACAGTCTTCTTCTGCCATTACCAAGTGTGAGTGTTGTATGGTGTAAACCTTATTCAATCATAGTTAAGTATTGATATGGAGTTTGTGGATGTCTTAGTTTGAGTATGGATATGATACATGGAAGAAATGGATGTATCAGTGGGTTAAATACTCAAAATGACAGCAATATGGTACAACCGATGTATGCATGGAGCGGGGTCTATTCGTGAGGGTTTTTGGATGGCTAAACGGATGAGTTAGGAGCAGTTGAGCATATGGCTGGAAATCTTGACACATCAGCTGTTAGTTGGAAGTAGTTTCACTCAATTTGGTAAATGTTTAACAGTCCAACTGATGGCTCAAAGATGCCTACTCAGATTAGTCAAATAAGTTTCAGTGTGCTGTATATTAGTATATAAGCTGTACTTTACAGCTTTATTCACTTGTAATCACCCCACCTATCAATGTAGCAATAAGATCTCTCTCCCGTAGACGTAGGAGTTTCATCTCCGAACCACGTAAATAGTTTCTCATCTCGTTTTTCTTTTTTCTATTCCGTAATGTGAGTTCGTGTGTAGTCTTTCTTGTGTGAGTTTTCTGCCAATTTCACGACAATTGGCGCTGTCTGTGGGAAAAAGGCAGAAACAGAAAGATCAAGATGATATCCATACAGGTTTGATGTCAAGAACAGAAGATATTCGGGTATGATGAAAGGAAGAAGCCTTCGGCGGCGATTCGAGTTGGGAGAATCAGCGGGCTCTGATGGTGCAGCGAGGCATTGATCTCCGATTATAGTAGAGGAGGATCATAAGTTTATGAGGGGGTGATTGCCAACACTGGTGATCTCCTAAAGGTGAAAAAATCGGAAAGCGGTGGAGATCAAGAAACCGGTGGAGTTTCCAAGAAAGCGTTCTCGACAGAAGGCGATGGAATTCAGGTGTGCTCGGTGTTGGGAATTTAGTATATGGCGAATGCGCGGGGATCCAGCGGTGGCGGATGAAAACCAGGGAAGCGGTGGTTCCGGCGGTGTCCAGAACGTGGCGGTGTCGTGATTTCAAGAGAGGAGTTCTCTGTGCGTGATTCGATTAAAGCGGAATCTATCTCCGGCGATGGAAGACGAACTCGCGCGGTGGCAGAGGTTCTGATTCTCACGGGCGGTGAGGAACCAATGCGGCGGAGGAAGATAGGTCTCCAACGACGGTGTTGCTCCGGCTAGAGGGGTGGATTTTTCCGGCAAGAGTCTTGGTTCGCAACAACTTCACTCTCTGGCGATTGGTTTGTGAATTTTTTGTGACAGTTAGTGTACACGAGGAGGTTAGACAGAACTCGACGGCGCTGAGGAATGAATCAGCGATCGGCGAGGAAAGTGGATCAACCCAATCGTGATTCAGCTTTTTTTTCAGCGATGATTCAGAACTGCAGCCAGGTATGGTAGCAATTTTTCTCCGTCGGGAGGATTAAATTTCCGGCGGTTATTTGAAATTCCAGCAGGATCATTTCCGACAACGGTTTGCAGTTTTGGGCTTGTGGCTGTTCAGATACACACTATCAGTGATGGTCAGATTAAAGGATTCATGAAAACAAGCAATAGTGGCCTGGTACTACATGCATAAGAAGTGGAATCAGTGTAACAATAGCTTGGAATTTCCATGAAGAAGTGGCTGAAAGTTGCAGTGTTGGTTCTTACTGTACAAGGTAGTGCCAATTGCATGGAAAATGGATGCATCAATAGCATGGGACTCCCCTAAAGGTGGAGTTAGATTATCAGGACATGGGTTTACCATGGGGTGAAATCAGCAGTTTGGTATATCTCATGGACAAGTCAGCTCAGCAAGGTTTGTGAAAGGGATTTTCGGTAGCGAATGGTGTTCGGGGGAAGTAGTGATTCAACGGGAAACTAAGAGATGTGGCTACTTGGTCTCGGTGGCGTCTTCTCGGTAAATAGTGACATGGTAACAATGGGCAAGTGAGAGAAAGCATCGGTAATTCTAGAGGGAATAGGCTTCAAGAGACGACACATTCGATAGGAAATTAGTTCGAACTTGTTGTGGCTCGGTTGCTACTCAAGGTGGAGTAGTGTAATAGAGTTTTGCTATACTCGTTAAAGAATAGTGTTGAGTTCTGCTGCTCTCTTTAAAGTAGTGTGAAGTTTGCTGCACTTGTTACAAAGCAGTGGAATGGAGTAGAGGGTTGCTATGTTTGTATAAGGTTTAAGGTGGAGAATTGAGAGTGTTGTATGGTGTGAACCTTATTCAATCATAGTTTAAGTGTTGACATGGAGTTTGTGGATGTCTTAGTTTGAGTATGGATATGATACATGGAAGAAATGGATGTATCAGTGGGTTAAATACTCAAAATGACAGCAATATGGTACAACCGGTGTATGCATGGAGCAGGGTCTGTTCGTGAGGATTTTTGGATGGCTAAACGGATGAGTTATGAGCAGTTGAGCATATGGCTGGAAATCTTGACACATCAGCTTTTAGTTGGAAGTAGTTTCACTCAATTTGGTAACCGTTTAATAGTTCAACTAATGGCTCAAAGATGCCTACTTAGATTAGTCCCATTAGTTCCAGTGTGCTGTATATTAGTATATAAGCTGTACTTTACAACTTTATTCTCTTGTAATCACCTCACCTATCAATGTAGCAATACGATCTCTCTCCCGTAGAAGTAGGAGTTTCATCTCCGAACCACGTAAATAGTGTCTCGTCTCGTTTTTCTTTTCTTCTATTCCGTAATGTGAGTTCGTGTGTAGTCTTTCTTGTGTGAGTTTTCTGTCAATTTCACAACACCAAGAGAGTGAAAACCGGGTGTACAGAGTGTCGCTGGAGGGGGAGAATGGAGATGACGTGGAAGCGATTGCAGTGTGCCACATGGATACATCTCAATGGACCCCTAATCATGTGGCATTCAGGATGCTGGGGACCCACCCGGGCTCCTCCAATGTGTGTCATTTCTTTCCAGCAGATAACTTCGTGTGTGTTCCTTCTAATACTATATCATCAAATCATGTATCATTCGCATGAATTATGAGGAGGATGGAGAATGATTTATCCTATAATATGCTTGTAATTGTAATTCATAACATCAACTCTCTTCTAATAAAACTTGACTTTTTCCAAAATAAATAAATAATAATGTATCTATCCCCACACAAGTGACACATCTCGCCATTGGCATGCAACAGATCAATCTCTAGCACTTTAGTTTCTCGAAATAGCTCTGGCAATATGAATTCCTTCAAGACAAATACTTGTTAAATCAGATTCCAGCCTTTATGTTTAAACTCACTCTACAGGAGATTAACTCTTTCTCTAATATTCTGTTAAAGCAAACATCTACTTTTAAATATTACTCCACTCACAAATAGTAATTGGATAGCACATAATTGCATCACATTGAAAACATATACATTTATTCATAAAGATATACACACTAATAATATAAAAATTTATACAGTTTGTTATCGAAATTTTGTGAGGGTGCATGACCTACTTTATCCCTCTATGTATGAACTATTTTATCCTTAAAACTTAGGTTTTATCACTAATTCTTAAGGTATAATTTGTAAATTGCCCATTATGATTCATTAAATATTTTTATAAATTATTATACAAAAAGATAAAAAGAGAGCAACTTGGGTGGAACCTTTGGTCTCACCCTTCTTAATTAATATCTCCTACTTCATTAATATTGTTTTTTTAATTTATTTTTAAATTTATTATATTTAAATGATTATTATACCCTAAATCCTAAACTTATACCCTAAACAATAAAGGTAAAATTACAATTATATATTAAACCTTAAACCCTTGGGGGTAAAGTATACTAAACTATAAGGGTAAAATTACACTTATATCCTAAACCCTAGGAATGAAATATACATAAACCACAAGTGTAAAATTATAAATAACCCTAAATCCTAAACTCTAGTGGTGAAATATACTCTAAATTAAAAAAACAAAAACAAAATATAAAAATTGGTGGAACTTGCCTACCCCATTCATTGCCAAAGATAATTATTATAAAATAAAAGGGTACAACTATTCACACACCCAATTTTACTAATCGTACCCCCATAAACTTACAAGACTAAAATATTCTTATTTGATAAGACATATCTACCCTTATAAAAGTTATTACACTAATATCATGATGAGTGTAGAAATTGCTAGAAAATAGGGTCCATTTTTAGATAGGTTTTAAATAATTAAGGTTGTTTTTAGCGATTAATTTCTTTAATTCCTTAACTTTTGTGGAGATGGATCTTTTGGTGGAATTTGTAGGATTTTGAGCTTAAATGAGCTTCTTTATGCAATTATGAAGATGTGGGAAAAAACAGAGCTCGATTCGGAGTTAAAACAAGCAAATTAATTTTTGACTGGAATTCTTGATGGTTTGCCCACTAGCCCAACTGATTGATTAACAAGCACAAAGGTAGAAATTGGGCTCATTGTTGACTACATGAGGACAAAGAAGTAGACGCTCAACTTATTGATTGATTGGTTGATCAATCCTGCATGCCTTCAATTAATTTATTTTATTAAATGAATCCATTATGGGATGAATATAAGAAGAAGCAGCAGCCGAGAATTGGGGGGCATCGCCTAATCGCCAAGTAGCAACTATCCACTTCCAGTTCCCTGTTTTCCCCCATTCTTTCTCCATTCACCTCTCATCAAATTTCATCATCTTCACTTATTTAATTTACTAAATTTCTGCATCATTCACTCCAAGTGATCAAGGAAATAAGGGAGATTATTTATGAAATTTCGTAAGACAATTTATTTTATTTTGTTTGAGATTATGATAGGCTAATCTCATTGGTGTTGGATAATTTAGGTTTTATGCAATTTAATTTTAATCTTAATTGGGCATTTGTGTTATTTTTATTGTTAATTGCTTGATTTATATGATGATATGTGTGATTAATTGTCATTGACATGTGATTAAATTGAGAAATTAATTATGTGTTTAAGATAGTTCATTGAATCATTTCATCATACACTTCATGTCTATTAATTTAGAATGAGATGGAGATATCCTTCTAAATTTAGAACCCTTTGATAGAACATTTAATTGGCTTAATCGAGAGATTAGTTGATTAGATGAGAAGACCCAAATCATTAGTGAATTCATAGTACCTAGAAAAGGAATATTGCCTATGATTTAGTATTTAATTAGGGAACTCGTAGAGTAATTAGTACCTAGTGGAAGGTGTTCGCTATTATCTCAATCCTAAGTGCTTTTGAGAGCCTTGTTAAGGGTCTACATCATATCCATCTCGAGAGAGAGTTTAGGTGGAATTAGTGATCACTTCTATGTCTTGTTCATGAGAGATTAGAATTAATTGCATAATTACTTAATTATCTATGTCATGATTGTTGTTAATCTCATCCTTGCATTATTTGGAACCCATTTATCTTTAATTTGTTTTATTATTTATTTATTACATTAGTGTATTTGCATTTATTTGCATCATATCCTTCTATTTCATCGTCCTTATAAAATCACGATAAACTTGAGATCGCTTAAACTCTAGTACCTTCTTCCCTGTAGTTCGATAAATTCTTTAATTGGTCATCCCGACTATATACGACCAATCATATCACAAATTCATTTTGTTCGATTTCTACATTGAACAATAATGATTCTGTTCGTAAGTGGGGCCACTCTTTATCCGGCACAAAAGCAAGCTTCATTGGCGGTATCCAGATTGGGTCGGATCTGGCCTGTCGAACTTGACTATTTTGACCCGGTTGTGAAACTGTTCGTGGAGGATGTTGATTGCGAGACGATAGCTTTTGTCGGTATGGTTTCTCCAGTTCATGGCATAGATATCCCACAGAGCTTCGTATGTGTAGACTGCAGGTCGGCACGGTTGCTCATCCAACACATCTGAATTCAGGTCACTACCGATTCCGCTCGTTCTGAAAAATTAGGGCACATGGGGTAAACTGCAGAAGCCACAGTGAAGTGTTCAATTTATTTGGGCTCGAAATCAGATAGAGATTCCCAAATTATACGTGCATTCAATTGCATCACTTTGACTTTTGATGTTTGAAATTCCATCAGACCAATGCTTTTAATTGAATCAAACAACATATTGAATTTTCTTGCAAACCTTCTTGACGTGGTGATTGTGAGAATGTTTTCTTCGTATGAATTTCAGATGGTGTTTAAAGGGTAGTAAAGTCATAAATGAGGTGTATTTAGTAATGAATATATAATTTATTATATTATTTCGGGTACATTTATTAATTGGGGTGCAATTAGTAAAATTGAGGTATAAATAAAATAAAAAGATAAATATATTTTCCAAGTTCCATCATCCATCATATATATGTAGTAAATTAATCCATCATCCGCGAACAATGTTCCACTCCCAGGACTGAACATGCAGTATACATCAAATCTTCCTTTTTTATTTATTTATTTTTTATTTTGTATCATCTTTAGGTACGTTATATGTTGCTATATATATCAAACGGAAAGATTTGTGGTAGACTTTGTTATCTATGGGAAGTTGATTGATGCATTCGTTTCATCCACCACATATATACATGACTACTTTAAGAAATTAATAAAGGATTATCATTCATAGTTACACGTTTGTATAACTTAATTATTAATAAATATATTGATTAAATATAATTACTGATAGATACAGAAGACCTAATTTATTTTCCAACATTACCAACTGTATTCATCAATTGCGTATTAAAGAGAAATTTCAGGAAATATCATATATTTTATTTCTTACTCTGAATTGCATGCTAATGTACAATATAGTGAAAGTTTAATGGGCTGAATTGCATGCTACTGTACAGTAAAATGAAAGTTTAATGAGTTTCTTATTTTGGGGGAATTTATTGGCGTGTTATTTCCTCTGCCAGATTGCACACGGATGTACATCCGCGTTCACTCTTCAATCGCGATTTAATATCTTCTACATTTCTCTCTTCGAATTGTACACTAATGTACAGTAAAGTGAAAGTTTAATGAGTTTCTTATTTTTGGGTGAATTGTACAGTAAAGTGAAAGTTTAATGAGTTTCTTATTTTTGGGTGAATTTAATGGTGTGTTCGTTCATCTGGTCAGATTGCACACTGGTGTACATTAGAATTTAATGACGAGTTCTTCTTTTGGTCAGATTGTACATTGGTGTACATCAGCGTGTACTCTTCAATGACGATTTTAATAGTTTATTCTTTGTTTCTCTCTCATGAATTTATTTCTCTCACAAGGATCACAGATGTACATTACAATTATTTAATCGGACTTTTTTTATTCTCTCCTAATGATGCACACTGATGTTTAGATAGATATGAGTATTATGGGTAAAATAAAATAAAATTTTGTATTTATGAATAATTTTTTTAAAAAAATGTATCGTTTAGTAATAATTAAGAGCGTGTTGTACCTGAACCAATTAATAATCCTTATATTTCGACACTAGTCATTTACTACACAATTATTAACCACTTAACGTGATTTCTTCTCCAAACATTGATATGCGTATGAGTATGCGTGGGTCACGTTATTTTACATTTCATCCAATATGCTATAAATAGAGCAATAATACAGAGAGAAATTACCCCCAATCAGAAAGAGACAACTATATAGTAATAGTAGCACGTTTTCTCAATTTAAAGCAATGAGATTACTCTATATTTTTGCAGCCTTTCTATCCATTGCCCTGGTATGCATTATTCATTTTTCCACGTACACTTATTCCATTTTGATGTTACTCAACTGTAATTATTGTTTCATAAATTTACGTCACATAGGTTTAATAATAATTTATAGTATATAATCTTTTATATTGTGAAATATATATCAATACAATATGGAATGTGGAATAAGAAATTTAAGTCTCACTTTTTTTAATTTATACTATGTATAAGATAAAAAAATTCTATTAATAAAAGGGTCCGGTTAGAATGGTATAGAACTCGTAGAGATAATAATACATGCATACAAATATTTAATACACAATCATCATATTTACATACTCGTACTACTATATAGGAGACTCGGACCCAACTTGAATCTCCTGTTACATTTTTCATGTCTCATTGGTATTTCATAAAGTAATAAAACTATACCCTACAATTTACCATTAAACCCTTGAGACAAATATTGAATTTTGGTCATTGATTGTGACACGTGTCAATATTTTAATATATGGAATATTAGATGAAATATGAGAGTGTAACAGGTGATCTCATTTGGACTCGGACTAACTAATCCACGAATCTTGTTGACAATACTAAATATAGAAGAATCATTTAAAATATCATTTAATATAGAAGAATCATTTAAAATATACATAATTGCAGAACTAGAAATGTTTATTAGTCAGAATCATTTAAAATATCATTGTGTGAAATGCAGGTTGCAAGCTGTATTGGTGCAAGAAAAGGTCCACAAATTAAGCAAGATTATGTCTCCAACAAAAAAAGTGATTGCTATAACTTTGCTGATGCATCAAAGCAATCTTTTGTAGAGGAGTTCGAGCCAAGACCTAGGGTGACAAGTTAGGTGGATGAAGATCATAAATCTTTCGTAAAGGAGTTTGAGCCAAGACCTAGTGTGACAAGTTATGTGGATGGTCTCAACCCTAAGCAAAAGTTAGATAAATAAAGTTGAAGACCGGATCTAATGCTGCAGTGTTCATGTGAAGATATTTATTGTATTTGCATTATAATCATGTTGTTTAAGCTGCATTTGAAATGTTATTATTATGTGTGATATATGAAATAAATATTATGCATCATATCATTGTGTCGCCTTTTTCATATCAATGTTGGAAGTTTTATTAAACTCCCACCTTTCAACTCACTCCACATGTTTATTTTCAAAATTGTTCTCATAATATACTTTACATTACATATAATTAATTATTACCATACTCGCTTGTTTGCCCCATGTCATAGCTTAAGTGGTAGAGGGAAGGGTGGAAAGGCCTCCAACTGAGCTTGGTTGCTGCAGACATCCTGCCTTTGACATAGATTTGGTCTCTTGCAAGTATAAGTTAAACAGTGAGCCCTCTCTATAAGCCACTTGAGGCACATCCAACAATTTACCTCATCCACCAATCCCCAGGACAGGGACGGTGGGACCCTAATAGTGGGGTACACCATTAATTATTACCAAAATACCAAATTATCCTTTAAAATAAGTCAAAAAGAAATTTTAAAAAATTCAAAATCTTCGTAAATTTCTTTTTAAGATGGAGGAAAGGTAGCTTATGTTTTATTATCCTTTAAAATAAGTCAAAAAGAAATTTTAAAAAATTCAAAATCTTCGTAAATTTTTTTTTAAGATGGAGGGAAGGTAGCTTATGTTTTACATTTGCACAATGTATTAATTTGATAATAAATTTTCTTGTCAAAAAAAAAATGGTAATAATAAATTTAAAACATCAATCAACATATAAATTAAATAAATGAAAAAAAAAAAAAGAAATCGTATGCTCATGACACTGGTACAAGTGTGTAAATTACAGATGAGCGGAGGAAAAGATCTTGAATGTCTTGTTACATTTAATTTGATCGATGCTTTTTTTTTTTTTTTTGCACAAATTAGATAAGTGACACCTAAATGAATAGTAAAATCTCAATATTTCATTTAAGGGTTAATAATTTCCATTTAAAGTATAGATTTTATTAATATCCACATATCAATCATACAATAGTTTGCTAACATGAGATGTGACAAAGCAGAAATCCAAACCGTGAAGAAAGGCATAGAATCGGAATGTAGGGTGAGATTGAATTGAACCGGGTTCAGTGATCTATCTAAACAAGAACCGATGCTGACAGTAAAAATGGGCCGGAGTTGAAGCCTTTTTGGGCTTATTAGCCCAAATGGGATCTTTGAAATAGAGTAACAGCCAAATAAAAGATTTTGTTAGGAAGGGAAAACATGGCATGGCATCGCATCGGGACAAACTCTATTTCATAACCGCCACTGCGCGCGTCGATCACCGCCGCCAACATCCGCCATTGGTACCGTAACAACCCCATAAATCACGACCATGCTCCTGCGCCAACCATGGGTACGCTGCTTGCTTTTAACATAAATTTCCGATAATATACTTGTCATTTCTATTTATCTTACTTTTAAAATTATTAGTAGTGAAAGAACAAAATCCACCCAAATTTAATGAATTTCATCTCCAAGATGTGTAGCAATAGAAAATCAATCGCAGTTAGGATAGAAAAATTTTAACTTTTTTTTATTTATTTAAAAAAAAATAGAAAAAGGTGAACCCTAATTTACGTGTAGAATAGAACCGTTTTGGGTTTTGAATTTGATCTCTAAATTCAATTCGTGATGCTCTGCCCGTCCTGAAATGGATTGGGCTTTTATTAGATTAAACGTATTGACCACAAAGATCTGGGCCTTAGTGGACCCAGATATTTGGGCTTTAATATAGTTCAGTGGTAATTAGGCCTCATGTTAAATTGTTGTTGTTGCAACACTGGAGTAGATATATTAAACAAAAATCATGACGTTTCAATAGTAATTAAAGAAAATTATAAACAACAAAATCACTCCTGGGGTTAGTATTCGAGAAGCAAAAAAACAGCAGAATCAAGTTACAAATATTGAAGTGGAATACATGCAACAATTATAGAAAAAAGGTAGAGGATATGAGGAAAAGGGTGATAGATAATGAGGCTAGGGATAGGCCTCAATAACTTGTAAGATGGAATCCAAATTGTTGACATGAAGCCTAGAAAATCCGGCTTGTTTGATAACATAGTCCCACTCCTCAAAAGTCCTCTCTTTTCCTGTCTCAGTAAGAGTGAGCATGATCATGTCCATTGTCAAACGAACATTGCTATACTTGTCCTCTTCTCCCCCATTGCTCGGCAGCACTGCCTCCACTATGATCACCTTCCCTGTGTCCAACGGAATGGCCTCTCTGCACTTGTTCAGTATGCTAACGCACTCTTCGTCGCTCCAATCATGCAGTACCATCTGTCATGAATTTATTAGTATTAATATTTGGTTTACTACTTACTACCAGATAGGAGTAGTAGTAGTAGTAGTAGTAGTATATACATACATACCATGAGGAAAGCAGCATCAGCTTTTGGAACACTTTCAAACATGTTGCCTGCAACGTACTCTATCCCATCATCCTTTTTAGAAGCAGCCACCACGTGAGGGAGGTCGCAGTCAATCCCATGAATCCATGGGAAGGCCTTCACCAGGATGCGAAGAGTGGTGCCGTTGCCCCCGCCAACATCCACCAGGGTGTTGATCCCGGTAAAGACCTGCGGGCACTGAGCAACCACCGCTGCCATGGACTGCCTGGAGGTGCACGCCATTCCCTCGTTGAAAAGGGTGGCAAGTTCAGGATTCTCTGAAGCAAACTCCCACAAATCCTTTCCATTTGCGGCCGCCCACGGTGAGACGCCGTTGTCCAGGACTTTGGAACTGAGATGTTGCCAGGCGCCAAGAACGGGTGGGTTGCTATGCAGGAGACCATGGGGGCAATGGAAGTTTCTCCGTTTCTGAGGAGAAGCTTCGAAAGGGGTGTTTGGGAGTAGGACACTGAGGAATCATCCCCTACGGTCTTCTTGAAGAAACGGCGGCTGATCAAGTACCTCATAATGCGGTGGAGGTTCTGCGGGGAGCAGCCCACGGCGGTGCAGAGCTGTTGATGAGAGATGGAGCCGCCGTGGGATTCCACGTAATTGGCGATTTGGAGCTGAATTGCGCATTTTACAACTGCCATGGCTGTGAACCCTAAGGCGTAATTCCATATCTCCAAATTTGCCTGCTTTTCTTCTTCACTTATTTCTCTGTGGGATTCCATTTTCTCTTTTTCTTTTTTTGGTGTAGGAAGTAATTAAGCGACAATGATTGCATATGGCCTATGGATGTATTGTCCTGCTTTTATAGTGGAGTGTTCTATTCAAATAAAGGGTGCCAACAAGATCTTTTTGAAAGAATTTTCTATAGGAGTAGAATAATATCGACCATCTTCTAATTATCAAACTTTCTATTTTATGGAAGAATTTTGTCTGAAGGGTTTTTCAAAACTTTTGAGTTTTGGGTACGTAAATATATATTAAATAAAATAAATAGTAGAGCGCCTGGTGCTTGGGAGTCAAAATTGGGTTCTTATTCCATACGCCTCCCGAAAAAAATTTCACGGTAAATAGAGTTTTCGAAGTAGGAGTTTTATCAATTCAATGCCCCAATTATGGGTAAACTATTAATTCGGGGCCTGAATTATTTTTGCTATCAATTCAAGGCTTGAAATATGTAAAACTATCGATACAAGACCTAAATTTGTCAAATATTATCTCTTATTTTATCAATTTAGGGTCTAAGTTCAGGTCCCAAATTGATAGTTTTACATAATTCAGGCCCCTAATAGATAAAAAACATAATTCAAGTCCCGAATTGATAGTTTACCCATTTTTCAGGCTCTTAATTGATAAAATTCCTTGGAAGTATTATTATTTTTATTTATTGAGTTAAGTGTAAGTAGTTTTTTTTATAATAATTAATAAAATATGCGTATTTAAGTTATATACTCCTCTCCGTCCCAGGAAAGTCTGCACCTCTCTTATTGGCACGGAGATTTAAGAAAGTGATAACTTTTAGGGGTATTATGATATTTTTTTATAATAAAAAAATGATAAAGTATGTTAGGTGTGTTAAGTAGTGGTGATTTTTTAAAAAAAAATATAAATTATAGGGGAAGGGTGATTGTATTTTACTTTTGTTTTTTTAAGAAGGTGCAAACTTTTGTGGGATAACCCAAAATGGAAGTGTGACATTTGATTATGTTAGGTAACAAGATAGCAATATATTATTTACAATAAAGTGAATTGAAATGTTGCTTATTTTACTGTATTTATTAGTATTCTCTTTGTCCGGTTCTATTCAAATAAAGGGTGCCAACAAGATCTTTTTGAAAGAATTTTCTATAGGAGTAGAATAATATCGACCATCTTCTAATTATCAAACTTTCTATTTTATGGAAGAATTTTGTCTGAAGGGTTTTTCAAAACTTTTGAGTTTTGGGTACGTAAATATATATTAAATAAAATAAATAGTAGAGCGCCTGGTGCTTGGGAGTCAAAATTGGGTTCTTATTCCATACGCCTCCCGAAAAAAATTTCACGGTAAATAGAGTTTTCGAAGTAGGAGTTTTATCAATTCAAGGCCCGAATTATGGGTAAACTATTAATTCGGGGCCTGAATTATTTTTGCTATCAATTCAAGGCTTGAAATATGTAAAACTATCGATACAAGACCTAAATTTGTCAAATATTATCTCTTATTTTATCAATTTAGGGTCTAAGTTCAGGTCCCAAATTGATAGTTTTACATAATTCAGGCCCCTAATAGATAAAAAACATAATTCAAGCCCCGAATTGATAGTTTACCCATTTTTCAGGCTCTTAATTGATAAAATTCCTTGGAAGTATTATTATTTTTATTTATTGAGTTAAGTGTAAGTAGTTTTTTTTATAATAATTAATAAAATATGCGTATTTAAGTTATATACTCCTCTCCGTCCCAGGAAAGTCTGCACCTCTCTTATTGGCACGGAGATTTAAGAAAGTGATAACTTTTAGGGGTATTATGATATTTTTTTATAATAAAAAAATGATAAAGTATGTTAGGTGTGTTAAGTAGTGGTGATTTTTTAAAAAAAATATAAATTATAGGGGAAGGGTGATTGTATTTTACTTTTGTTTTTTTAAGAAGGTGCAAACTTTTGTGGGATAACCCAAAATGGAAGTGTGACATTTGATTATGTTAGGTAACAAGATAGCAATATATTATTTACAATAAAGTGAATTGAAATGTTGCTTATTTTACTGTATTTATTAGTATTCTCTCTGTCCGGTTCTAAGATTTTTTTTTTGCACGTGGACAGTTCTAAAGTCTTTATTTGCTTTTTGCACGTAGATTAATGAGTATTATTATTATAGGTAAAGTGGGTAGTTGTATTAGAGGGAAGTGGTGTGTCATATTATGTACTTTTTTTACTAAATAGAGGAAATAGATACCTTTAAAGCGGTCGTCAGGAATAGAGAAATGAATACCTTAGAAACGGACAGAGGGAGTATTTTTTTTAATATAAAACTCAACCAAATGAGAAAATGTGGAATTGTTTTTGGTATATTGTTTTGATGCAAAGTCTTGCGTGGGCGCACGGATGTTGGTCCGTGAATCCATCGTTCAGACCTAACCTGCTCTCAGTGCTATGCAATTATGTATTGAATGCTGCACCATTTAATATATATAGACACTTGAATTTTATTGCCTATTAAAGGAAAATATGTGGCAAATCAATGCAATAATTATCAATTAATTATTTATTTATCAAGGGATTTAAATAAATCTATTCCTAAAATAAATGAGTAAATAATTGACAATTAGGTCAGATCCAGTCAAATAAGTCTAACTTAAAGTCTAAGCAAGTGAAAGGCCCAAGCCCGTAGAATTAGGTCAAATCAGCCCTGGACTTAGACATGCACCCCGGTTCGGAACCGCCGATTTCGATTCCGAATCGGCAATTCCGGTCCAAGATAGGGGGAACCGAAATCGAACCGGGATACGAAGCTTTCAGTTCTGGAACTGACGTTTCAGGTTCGGAACCACCGGTTCCGGTTTTAATTTTTTTTTTGGATTTTAAGCGTAAAAAATAAAAAAATAAAAAAACCGGCAGTTCGAACCGGAACCCCGATTTTTTTCCCAAATATGAGGAACAGGAACTGAACCTTCCTTAGCCGGTTCAGGTTTTTTTACGGGTTCCAGAACCGGCGGTTCCGATTTCGGTTAAAACCGGTGGTTCCCCGGTTTGAATCGTCGGTTCCGGTTCATTTGTGCATGTCTACGGCTGGACCAATCAGACTGCGATTTATTTATAGGGCGTCCTCACCCTTCACCTATATAAGGAGCCCTCCTCCATTCATTTAAAACATACTAAAATATCTGAAGACGTAGACGCTTCTGAAGAGATCAAGAATACGAGCAGTGCTCCCTTGAGATCTTCAAGCATCTTCAAGTCAAGAACCGCCTCCGATCAGAGATCAATGTGTCAAGCCCGGCGTTCTTCAAGTCAACAGCCTCCGATCAGAGATCAAGGTTCTACACCCCTCCGATTCAGCATGGTCAGAAACAACACTCGACTTGAGATCAATGTGCTAAGCCCCTCAGATTCGACGTTTCTTGTCAACGACTTTCTCTACAGAAAGCTCTCCAGTCAACGTTTAATCCGAACAAAGGCTCAACGCCTCCGGATCAACGTTACAAGACTACACATCCGAGCTTGGACAAGCTTCATCTGAAGATCTGACTCAACACACGTTGTCAATACAGTCAGCATACACTCCAGTCAAAGAAGCCAAAGTCAACACACACAAGTCAAGTCAAAGTCAACCACATTGGTTCGAGAGAAGAATCAGAGGATAGATAGAGATTGTTTCTTAAATTATCAAATTTAATCCTTTTGGATTATTATTGTAATTTTTTTGTATTTATTTTCTTATAAATATAATTTTGTTGTTACAAATTTGGCATGCCCAGTGGGACAGTCTCTACCTCTCATCACTTTTCTCAACAAGCTCGAAGATATAAAATATGACTCCTTTTAGGATCACGATAAAAAGGTCATCTACCTCAAAGCCTTTAGAGCTACAAGCTGTGAAGAAGCAAGTTATGACTCCGCTAAAGATTGCGATATAAAGGACTACTGCATCAAAGCCTCCAGAGTTGCAAACTGAAAAGATTGAAGTCATTACAAGAAGTATGTCTGAAGGTTCCTCAAAGATAAATCGTATGGTGGGGATTACTCTCAATAAGCCATTGCACATCGACAAAGATGGTGAAGATGACTCTATCTGCTCAACTCCTCGCTCCACGCCAAGCTCACCACCTGCCTCAACTGAAGCTGCAGTGATAACGACAAGTGCTATGACCATTAAGGATCAACTCGCAAGTATGATGAAAGCCATTGAAGGACTCAACAAGCACATAGAAGCTCAATGCGTAAAGATCTCTGTACTTATGAAGAAAATGGATAATGCGGAGACAAGCCATGCAAATAAGAAACAAGTTGAGGATGAACATGAGCATGAAGACTGGACGAAACATCATTCACCTTAAAAGAAACAAGTTGAAGAAAAAGTGAAAGTTTCAGCTGACTGCATGCTTCATATTAACCAACTAAAGAACATCGTCATAGAGACGATAAAAGACAAGTTTGAAGGAAGCTCAAAATCTTCTTCAACATACGCCAAGCTATATACAAAGAGGATTGACAACTTGAGAATGCCAACTGACTATCAACTTCCCAAGTTTCAACAATTCGATGGCAAAGGCAACCCAAGACAACATATTGCGCACTTCGTCGAGACATGCAATGATGCGGGGACCTATGGAGATCACATGGTGAGACAATTCGTCCGATATTTAAAAGAAAATACATTCGATTGGTATATCGACTTGGAAGCTAACTCCATTGACAGCTGGGGGCAAATGGAAAAAGTATTTCTCAACTGTTTCTATAGCATACAAAGAATTGTTAGCATGATGGAGCTAACAAATACTCATCAAATTGGTGAAGAATATGCCATCAATTATATCAATAGATGGAGGAGTCTAAGCCTCAATTGCAAAGAAAAACTATCAGAAACTTCAGCTATAGAAAATGTGCATTCAAGGGATGCAATGGAATCTTAGCTACATACTCCAAGGAATTCGGCCTAAAACTTTTGAAGAGTTGGCTTCAAGAGCTCACGATATGGAGTTAAGCCTGACATCAAATGACATCGAATGGCCCTCTATTCAAGACTCTTACGAGTTTGAATACATGTCCTTCGATGAGCCCTTGGAAGAGGAACCACAAACAAAGATTGTAGTTTCTATAAAGATTAACAGAAATAAAGTTGAAGCAAGAGAAAATAATGCATCCCAAGATTGGGGGCAATGAACACTTGACAAACTTAAACACAATGCTCCTTGACACGAGTTAAAACTGTCTGCATTATACTCCTTGATACGAGCTTCTACTATCTAAAATCTCTCAAGTCAAAGCTCCCTGACACGAGCGAAAACTGTCTACATCACGCTCCCTAATATGAGCGAAAACTGTCTACATCATGCTCTTTGACATGAGCTAAAACTATCTACACATCAAATAAAATCTATTTGGGAAGAGAATAAACTCTCTGCACATAAATATCCTCGGCACGAGCGAAAATTATTCACACAATACTCCTCGACACGAGTGAAAAATGTCCACACAAGGCTCCTTGACACGAGTATAAACTGTCTATAAGTTCAAAGTTCAACGATCCATAATGCACGAGCCTAAAGTGCATGTTACTCCTAGCCCACATGAGTATAAAATGTGTATGACACCCTCATCTAAACTAAATCATGTTTCTTTGAACTACGTTATGACTTGATTCTCTTCAAAGAGGTACGTAGATAGCTTAGTACTCTCTAAGTTCAGTCATAATTCGGGCTATTCGTATCAATTTGGTGAGGCAAGCAATAAATTCAATCATGTTGATTAAGAACGGATTATCGCAATTTGTTCACTTCAACACAAAGGCGTCCGTGAACAAAATGCGAGGGGGCATTTGTAGGCACTTGAATTTTATTGCCTATTAAAGGAAAATATGTGGCAAATTAATGCAATAATTATCAATTAATTAATTATTTATTAAGGGATTTAAATAAATCTATTCCTAAAATAAATGAGTAAATAATTGATAATTAGGTCAGATCCAGTCAAATAAGTCTGACTTAAAACCTAAGCAAGTGAAAGGCTCAAGCCCGCAGAATTAGGTCAAACCAGCCATAGACCAATCAGACTGCGAGTTATTTATGGGGCGTCCTCACCCTTCGCCTATATAAGGAGCTCTCCTCCATTCATTCCAGACACACTAAAATATCTGAAGACGTAGACGCTTCTGAAGAGATCAAGTATACGAGCAGTACTCCCTTGAGATCTTCAAGCATCTTCAAGTCAAGAATCGCCTCCGATCAGAGATCAAGATGTCAAGCCCCTCCAATTCGGCGTTCTTCCAGCCAACCGCCTGTGATCAGAGATCAAGGTGTCAAGCCCCTTCGATCCGGCGTTCTTCAAGTCAACAACCTCCGATCGGAGATCAAGATTCTACACCCCTCCGATCCAGCATGGTCAGAAACAACACTCGACCTGAGATCAAGGTGCTAAGCCCCTCAGATTCGACGTTTCTTACAGTCAACGACTTTCTCCACAGAAAGCTCTCCAGTCAACATTTAATTCGAACAAAGGCTCAACGCCTCCAAATCAACGTTACAAGACTACACATTCGAGCTCGGACAAGCTTCATCTGAAGATCCGGCTCAACACACACGTTGTCAATACAGTCAGCATACACTCCAATCAAAGAAGTCAAAGTCAACACACACAAGTCAAGTCAAAGTCAAGTAAACACACATTAATTCGAGAGAAGAATCAGAGTATTAAATTTCCACAACCACTATTGTGCTAGATTTTCTAATCATCCCCCCCTTTTACTTTTCTAGAAGCCGGAGGATTTATTTAATAATTCTTCAATATTTTATATTATCTCAAAGTCGGTGATAATCATCCCCCCCTTTTACTTTTCTAGAAGCCGGAGGATTTATTTAATAATTCTTCAATATTTTATATTATCTCAAAGTCGGTGATAAATTTGAACATGATTATTAGAAAATATAATACTTTTACAGACAAGAGGAATTAATTACTGATAAAATGATGCATATTTTTTTAATTCAGGTACATGAATTAGAGGCGTACCAAATCAGTACTGTACGTAATGATTCAATTGGAGAAGAAAGCAAAACACTCCATGCTTTCCGCCACTCAAATTCAACGCTCCAAAATAATGCATATAGTATTTCTTAACGAATGTAATACTACTTTTTTATGTTCAGCTAATCAATTAATTTCTTTTAAAAAAAATTTGCCAACGAATTGTACAAATTTTAATTTATTAATGTATATATATTTAATTAATAAGTGTATATATATATCAAGACAAAAGTTCCTGCGCTCAGGATACGTCATGGGCCTATGGGAACATAACCCTCCCCTCCATATTATATTTAAATTTATACTTCATATTGCTAGGTGTTTAAATTATAAAGGAGCACGATGTCCCAGAGCACCATAACCTCACTCATAAATTAAATATGGATGCAAGAATTAGTTTCTGTGTAGATTTTTTTTTCCTTAAAAAATGCGAACCCTAATAAGGCTAATATAATTGGCTACGCTTCTTCGTCAATAATTTAAACTGACCCGTAGTAGTTATGGACGAAAAAGCCCTAGATAGAATGGAATCGGGCTTTCATTCCTTTGGCAGAAAAGGCGCAGTAAGAAACGGTGGACTTATTATGCTTGGGCTTTAGAGTTCAGGTGAATTGGGCCTTTGGGATTTAAGTTAATAGTTGTGGATGTATACCCTTTATTTACATAGCCGGGCACCGTCTGGAATCCTATAACCATAGGGACAAAAATAAAAGAGTAGGCACGTCGTTGTATTTTAGTTTTGCACAAGCTTGTGTAAGATTGTTGCGTGAGGTGGCTTTCATGAAACGATTAAAAAATGATAATATTTTAATGAAAAAGTTATACTCAATTAGTGAAAAGTGATAATAATTCAATAATTTTTTTTAACATTTTTCAATATATATATATATATATATATATATATATATATATTAATTAAGTATAATAAGTGTATAATAATGATGTATAGTTCTTAAGGCGAATGCATTTAAGTTTTGAGCATATATAAGTAGTGAAATATAAAGGATTAGAGTGAATTTACATGAATAATAAGAATTTAAAAAAAAATGGAAAAAGTGATGGATAGCATAAAGAAATAGTCATGCAACATGAGTTGGTTATGTTAAGGAGCAGAATCGTGGGTAACAAACTATCATGCGGATGAAGAGTATGGTGTTTGAGAAGCAAAACACTAATAGGGGTAGCTATATATATATATATATATATATATAGTGTAGATTAGGAATATATAGATATATAATTCAGGTAGCAAAGATGGGAATGCATGATGCAGTGGTATTGGTTGGTGTTTATTTGATGGTAATAGCAGTATATGGAGGCGGGGTTGTGGCGGAGGGATTAAGTGTGAAGCAGGATCCACCGAAGCCACCAGTGCCATTGCCCGGGGGCAACGAGATGTGCCTGATTCAATGTGGGTTAGACGGCCTGATTTGTGCCATCAAATGTGGGGCTCCTGGTCCTGGACAGCGGGGAGACGCGCCATGTCTCCTCGAATGTGCAACTAAGGACATCATGTGCCTCATCAAGTGCCTCATTCCTGTTCCTCTTCCCCCGACTCCGCCTAAAACTGCTCCTGCTCCTCCTCCCGCACCTACACTCCCATACTTTTGATCATACTTTACTCTATTATATATAATAATTTCACTACTCGATCATCATCAATTTATTACTCCCTGATGCAAACTAGCGTTTGAAATAATTAATGCTACCTCTCATGTTTAAATCCTTCTATTTCTTCAACCTGCCTGCTTTAACTTTAACCATATATATTCTTATTGTGGTTTATTAGGTTAAATTCCAAGAGTTTTTCTCTAATTTTTATTTAAATATACACTACTATACCATAATTATATATCAATCGTTTTGTCATTTCCAACTACTCTATTATTTCAACTTACGAATTACAGAATTTAGCATCTTCTACATGATAAAATACAACTAAAATTAAACATGCATATTTTTTTCCATTCTGCAAATTAAATTCTTATATTACACAAAAAAGAGAAATTAAGATAAAATTAAAACACTGGTACACTAAAACCCTGAAAATGCACTACGTTCAAACTTAAACTTATACATATATATAGTCTATTTTACACATGAAATTCATTCTCACACACTCCATATAGTACCTAACCTTCCACATCATCAGAAGGACCATGGTGATGACTGTCATGATATATTATAACATTAGGTTTTGTTTCGAAATCCCAGACGAAACGATTCACTTTCGAGGAAGGAAAAACAATATCTGCTATTGCTTTAGGCATGTTCTCTTTATCCATTATGCTCTTCCAATACTCTCCTGGATCTCTTCTTGCATCACAACCATGGCTAAACTGCACATACACACCATAACACAATATATATACTCTATCAATACATAAACAAACATATACATGCAGGATTAATAGATATTGGAGATCAAATTAAACATTACCAGTAGAAGAGAGACAAGGAACAAGGCAGAGAATGCTCTCATGATTTCCATACTAATTTAATTATCTTCTCTTGCCCACCTTACAACCTCTGACTTTATATTTATAGACAACCTAATCTACAATAAAAAAAAAATGGTTTTCAGACAGGGAGATAATGATTCAGTAGTCAACACCCCATGTTAGACGATTGTTGTCCAGCAATCAAATTATTAGTGCTGTTTGCCTATGCATTACTATTCATTACGTTGGGTGGATGTCACACCCGCCCAACATATACGTGTTCATTGAGTGTCCAATTATTTTAATTAATGTTGAATATATATTGTAAATATTAACCAATTAATTATACTGTTCTCTGTCAATTATGTATGCTAAGGCCCCCATATTGTGTAAAAAGATTTGATGTAATAATTAAAAAAATTATCTAAGCCAGGCATAATTGGTGATGGCTCTTCATAAAATTGAAACCCCCCTGATCATCTCACTTAATTCATTCATGGGATTTAATTATTTTTTCCAAATAATTCGATACAGAAAGTTGACTATAACTATATTCAATCTGCGGAAATCAAATTGTTATCATGATATGGACTTATTGGATAACATTGTGTATATATTCTGATCTTTTTTTTTTCGGATTTAAAATCTGATTCATTGAACGACTAATTGTGAATATATAATAGGGTAAACCAAATCCATGGTCTAACCAGGTTACAATCATTAGTCTTCTTCATTATATATGATTGATATATATATATATATATATATATATATATATATATATATATATATATATGCAACGAATCTAGATGTTATAATATTCAACATGTATTTAATTGCCCAATTAATACATTAAAATGGGAAATTATTATAAGCATCTAGTGTATAATTATACATCCCAAATACTTTTTCACATTTTATCATTAAATTTGTCTTTAGGGTTTAGATGGTTGGATTAAATTTTGTAGTGACTTTTTTTTTTTTATAAAAAGATCCAGGTGCACCGAGCAGTACCCTGTTCACATGCAACCCAATTCACTAATTTAATAAATAAAATAAGATAAAAGGAAAATTTCAAGATTTGAAACAAAAATGTTTTTTATTTAAGAATTGGTAGGTATAAAATAGATGAAAAAATAAAAGCGTGTGTAAATATAATTTAAGTGGAGAGTTGACTACGCAAAAGGGTAAAGCTACGTATCTTTTTTCGTTTGCACAAAAAGATGTAGCAGATAAGAAGAATTTAGTGTACTCATTTGATGGTGTGCCAATATTCTTACACCACTCATCTCATTTTTGACAACTTTCCTGATTATCCCCACCTTGTTATTCTCCTCTATTTTCTTGTTTTTCATTTTGTAGTTTTCTCCCTTGATGTTATATTTAATTTTGTATGTTCTGACTTCAATTAAACTCAAATGATCATTAACTCTCATTATAGCCTATCAATCTAAGGGAATGCATGTCTTGGATGTTTTTTTTTAATATTTAAAAAGAAATAATCTAGATATATATTACTTGAAAATTCATGTAATGCTGCTCTTTGAGGAAAATGCAAAATCTACGACAACCTCTTTTTATTTTTATTTTTTTTAATTTTTTAAGAAAAAAGAAGCGCTGCATCAAGTCGACAGCACATTATAGGATGTTCTTGTGAGGTGTAGGAATATGATTCGACATGATCCCTCTAAGAAGGGAAGACTAAAAATAATTAATATTTTTAACACTAGTCAAAATCATTTCAAGTCATATAATATAAAATAAAATAAAATAATGTGGAGATTTTAGTCATATTTATACCAAAAAATGAAATTTCCACCGGAAAAAGACACACGGCAGCTCAATTTAGGAGAATCCTATAGTCTATCCTACGTGGCATTAAAAAGCAAAACTTGACCAAAATTAATTTGCCAACTCAAATTTTATATATAATTATTTTATTTTTATTTTCAAATTACGTTATGGAAATTAAGAAAAGGTGAATGGATTACAGATTCACTTTTTTAAAAAATATTTTCTCTCGGATTTCCCTTACCTATAATCACAATTTCTCAAATTGACAATCTTTATAATTTCCCCAAATTGAAAATCTAGGGTTCTTGTCCAAAAACTTGAACATTTAGGGACTCCAGAAAATTTTCGCATGGCAATGTCTAAAGCATTCAAGCTATTTCGCGCTGGGGATTTCTGAAATTACAAGAATAGAAGAGTTTAAAAACCAAAGAGAATTTAGGTGGAGCCGATTCAAACGAAGGTGTGAAAGAAGGCGTACGAGGTGAGAGAATACCGCCGGCCTTAATGAGAATGTAGAAGATGAAATGAATAAATGAAATTTTTTTCTCCTTCCATTATCAGTCATGCTGCCATACCTCCTTCCAATCTCTCGCACTCTTTCTCCTATCTCTTCCCAATTTTCTGTAACGAATTCAATAATCATATTGTACATGAATCCTTCTCAATTTACTGTACATTTTTCAATTATTGGATGATATAAAATTATAATCAATAATTAGGTGTGATTTGGAGTTGAGTTTAAGGATTGGGGTTCTTCATAGTTATAATTGGGGATTATGGTTCTTCATGGTTTTGATAATTCCCAATTTGGATGGAATCGGGTTTAGGGATTAGATGCTCTTGATTTAAAAATATATAAATATTATGTTTACAGGTGCTTTGATAATTAAGAAAAATTAATAATCTTATTTATTTTTTCTTTCATTTTATTTTATTTATGGATTATTATGGAATTTAATTTAATTAATTATGATTTTATATTTAAATTTAAAAATTGGATGACATGGAAATAAAAATTATAGTAATTATATATATTAAATATGAGTTGTCAAATTGACTGGTCAAATTTTAATATTCTGTATGCCATGTAGACAACATTATCGGATTCCCCAAAATTTTACCTTCGCCTGAGATGCACGCAACTTTTCCGGTAGAAATAGGATTAGAATTGAGCAATTTTAATAGTTATGAGATGAAATTGAAAAAAATAACTATTTGGGACTAAAACTAAATTTTGTGTTTGTTATGGAACTGTAAATAATTTTAACTCCAGGCTACCCCACCCCACAATCTATTAGTATTTCCTTAACACTAAAAATTAAGTGCAAATTATCAAAGCTAATGAAGGATATTTTTTCACATCACCGTTGCATGAAAAGAATTCATGTAACACTAAAGTCAAAAAGTATCAAGAAAATGGGTAGGACAAATCCGAACCACCCAACTTGGGTTGAGTATATATGGTTGATCATTATAAATTATGATGCCACTGTAGTTACTTTTCTTGAAAATCAACTCAATTTTTCATCATCATCTATCTTCTGACTATGTATGTGGCCATGTGAACACTAATTTTGATATTTTGACTAATACCCAATATAATATTTATTTGACTTTCAGCAATTTGGATTAGTTTAAATGACATAAGCCCAACAATATACTGTATATGTTTGTATCTAGAAAGAAACTGTATTTGGCATTTAGCGTGAAATAGGCTGAATCTTGAAATTAAATAAGGATAAAAATAACAGAAAAGGAGCTCAATACTCTTTTCTACAACTCAGCAAAAGTGACAGTAAGTTTATTTAATATCATGTGGTAGCAAAATATTTATTTTAGGTGCAGTAAGGTGTATCCAGTTCCACCACATCTCCACAAGTGAAGTCTTTATTCAAGTGAGTGCAGATCAACAGATCATCAGGTGTAATAATCTAATCTCATCCACATTTACTTTAAAGCTTCCATTTAGGCAGCAATCATTGCAGCCTTTGACCTTTACAATGTCCATCTGCAAAACATTTTAAGAAATTTTAAAGAAAACATAAAACAAAATCCTAACTCATAGGTACTATTGAGGAAGTTCATACAACTTTGAAGTGAAGAAGAACATGGGTTCTGGAATGAGTCATCTCATCATCCTTCTATGTATCATGTTCTTACTACAGGTATGTAATACTTTTGTTAAAAACAATAACAGAGAAATGAAAATCTTACTTTGAATCCCATTTGCAGATACAAGGTGAAGAAATGGAACATGGTGATCATTGGAACAGCAATCTTGGATCAAAAGTTGAGCAGGATGGAAAATCTGGGATGGGGTTGCATGATCATTCATCATCTTCAGACATGGATCCTGATCTCAAACTCTTCTTCCATTACAATGACCTCAAAGTTGGAAACAAGATTCCAATCTACTTCCCCACAAAAAACCCTTCAACCTCTCCCCATCTACTATCCACACAAGAATCTGATTCTATCCCCTTCTCCTCGTCCCAACTTCATTACATCCTCCAACTCTTGTCATTAACTGAGGGCTCCAAACAGGCCAAAGCCATTAAAAACACACTCCACCACTGTGAATTCCCCCCACTCAAAGGCGAAACAAAGTTCTGCACCACGTCTCTGGAATCCATGTTCGATTCCATTACTGAAATATTCGGCTCTAAGTCGAGAGTCAGAGTCCTCACAACAAATTACCTCTCCGAGTCTATCTCCCCTGTTCAAAACTACACAATATCCGAACCTCCGACTGTAATGCATGGCCAAAGAGTAGTGGCTTGCCACACTCTGCCTTATCCTTATGCAGTTCTGTACTGTCATGGCCAAGAGAAGGACAACAAGCTGTTCAAGGTTTTGTTGGTCGGAGAAGACGGTGGAAGAGTAGATGCAGCAGCCATGTGTCACATGGATACCTCACAATGGGATCCTTATCATATTACTTTTCATGTTCTGAAAACAACCCCTGGTGCTTCCCCTGTTTGTCATTTCTTCCCCTCAGACAACCTCATATGGATTTCAACGTAGAACCCTGTTAAACTAAGTCAGGAAGATAAATATGGTCCTGTGAAGCTGAAAACGCTTGTAATATATTTTTCTTAATAGTATTGATGTTCAAGTAGATGCATTCCTATTATTCACCATACATTAATTTCCTTCAAATATTGCGAACTTTAGGTAACATTTATGACCTCAAAGATAACCAAACGCCAAACCAAGTGCATTATTTTGGTTGATTTAAGTATAGCTATTAATAATTTAGATCCATACTTTGGGACTAACACATGATTTACTTAAATATCTTTTGTATAAAAATGGGTTTTGTTGCTGCTGTTCTCACCGTTCTTGTATCTGTTGAGGGAATAAAATTAAGAAGAAAGAATGCACTAAATACATTCACAACTCACATGACCTAAGGAAATTAGATTCTAACCATTTTAATAAAGCACCAATGAGTGTATATATGTACGGCTGGGAAAAAATACCGAAATTTCGGTATACCGCTCTTACCATATCGAAAAATACCGATTTTATCAAAATTTTAGGTATGCCAAAATTTTTAGTAAGGTATGATACCGTATTGAAAATTTTGGTAAGATAAAGGCATATAAATGATCAATACTGCGGTATTTCGGTACCGTAATATATTCAATTTTTGAGTAATATGATACGATATTACCATACTACATGATATATCCAATTATAATTATTATTTATATATTATAATTTTTAATTAAATTATATATATACACTATTTAATTAAAAGATTAAATCTAAAATCTAAAATATTTCTTCATAATTATAAATGGGTGATAAAGTTGATTGGCTTTCGTGATATCTTCTACTTTTTTTTAATTATGTAATTATATCCTATACGAAAATTTAAAAGTGTTGATTTTAATATAAGTTCAATATGAATTTTGTGTAGATTTCTTAGGGAGTATTTATTTAATGACAAACACTTGTGTAAATCGGGTTTAGATATATTAATTATGTAAACTCGGTTACTGTTTAGTACATAAAAAATTACTCGTTAGCACATAAATTGTTACTCTTCTAAACTAAAAAATTACTCTTCAAATTCTTGTAAATCCTGATTTATCGATTACTTATTAGTACATGAAAAATTACTTTTTAGAGATATGAATTATTACTCTTCTCTATAAAAATTATTACTCTTCAAAGAGTAATTTTTTATATACTAAAGAGTAATATATTAAAAAATAAGGCTTACATGTAAACTCGGTTTTCATGAGACTTACTCTTATTTAATTTGGTCGATTGTGGATTATCGTATATTTTTCTTATTATGAATTTGTTATCGATTAGAATTTTTTTATAGCTATCTTTCACTTTTCTAGTACAGTTTTTTATTAGGTATATTGAATTTTAGGTGTATAACGGCATAACAAACTATCTAAAAGGATGTTATATATTGATATTTTAGGTATGATATGATATATCGAAATATTGGTAAGCAGAAGGTATACTATTTTCTTATACCGAAACATCGGTATATCGAACTACGATATACCTATTTCGGTATATCGAACTACGATATACCGAAAGTTTAAGTAAGGTAACGATATGATTTTTTATATACCGAAAATTTCGGTACAGTATTTGGTATAACCAAAAATCTTCGGTATGCCATACCGCCCACCCCTATATATATATATGTGGATAGTGATAATCATGATAATCCATATAATATTTTCTTCCTTTATGATTTACTATTTGGGTAAAATTATCAAATTGTAAAGTTATTACATATTATATAGAAACAAGTGAAGTATTAACTTTTTTTTTTTGGAAAACTATAAGGGGATGTTTGTTTCTGGGTTTGAAACCCGGAATTTGAATTCAAATTTCACACTCAAATTTTAAAAATCACTCATATATATATCTATATACATTCTCTCTCCTCAATTAATATTTTTCTCTCTTTATCTCTCCTCTCTCATCTACTTTCTTACATAAATTAATATATTTTTACACATTGATTTGACATAAAGTTAAAACATACCCTATCAAAAATCCAAAACAAACACAACATTACTATTCATGGTTTTCAAACTCCCCAAAACTCCAAAACAAACATCACCTAAAATATTAACTCTTAAATTTGAAAGAAGATTAAGTTTCAAATAAATATTAAAAATTTAATTCCCAACATAAATATAGATATACTATTAATAATAATAATGTAAATATATGTGGATACATGATTAATTGTTCGTTTAAATTTTTATTTTGGCAGAATCTAGAGCCCAGATTCCAGCCCACCAAGACTCATACCCAAACATTCTAAGCCCAAAATCCTCTTAATCCAAATGAATTTAAGGGCCGTGGCTATTCTAGCCCATCAAAACTTAACTTCGTAGGCCTGAGATATGAAGAGTCTTAACAAGGTGCATTAAATTATTAAATTTTTTAATAATTAATTTTCACTCTTAGATTTTTATGAATAACTAATTTTTTAAATTATATAATTATTATTATACCCTAAATTTCCTAGTCCTAATTATAATTAATCAAATCATTAAATTTTACGTAGTTTCATATTTCATAGTTCCTTACAATTCTTGTGACGTTAATATCAACTCTCAATATAAAAATAAGTATATGAGTTTATATCTTTTTGGGCCACACAAATCTATGCATTAAATCTGACGTGCAATAACTTGCTTTAGTGAAATTATAATTCTAGGCCTGCCCCACATGATCCCAGAATCATAGATCCTCAAAATTACTCCATTAAGGTTTAGTTGTCATTTGACATGATTAGATAAACTATTGTTCCCCCCCCCCCCCACCCACCCCTATATATATATATATATATATATATATATATATACTAATTGCGAATACGCTGTTATAAATAACTTTTAAAAATATGATATGTCGCAACGTGGTTAATTGTTGTATTTTTTTTAATATTACATATATAATTTTTCTAATTCTAATATTTATTATTATATATTATCTTTTATTATTATATCACTATTATATATCTTCATAATATTTATTTTTATCTACAAAATATTTGAGAAAATTTTATTCAAATAATTATTTTAAGAAGATAATTATTTACGTATTATAATATATTTAATAAAAAATGAGATCCAACACTTTTTTATATGTACTTTTAAAAATTAAATTATACGTCTTTCATTTAATTATAAGACTACATTTAAAAATTCATTATTCTAAAAATTTTATATTTAGTTATCATAAAACTTCAACAAAAATAATAATAATGTTTGAAAAAAATATATTTATTTAACATAAATATTATACTATTTATAATTATATATATAATTATTTAATTTATAAATTTAAAATAAAAAATAATGAATATAATGTAATACACAGGGCAAAAAGAAAAACACAAACAATTTTAGAAATTAATAATTTAACTAAAGTATTTAATTAAATAAATGTTGTGTTTATAACAATAATAAAATATATATATAAACTAATTTATTTTATAAATTTAAGATAAAATATATTAATGAATCTGTGTGGTACACGGGAGGAAAAATCTAGTATATATATATATATATATATATATATATATATATATATATATATATATATATATATATATATATATATATATAACTCTCGTATATTTATTTAATTTCAGATATGGTCGAGATTCATAAAGACAGAAAAATAATTCCTTTAAATAAAAATGGATAGAGGAAGAAAGAAAAATAATCTGGGTCAATTGGGAGGTGGTCATAAACAAATAATTGTGTTTTTTAAATTATATATATATATATATATATATATGCTTTCTCTGTCATATTTAAAGTAGAATATATGGTCTCACTCTCTTTAATTAAGTAAATATCCTGATTGGTCGTATGTAGTATGGATGGTCAATTAAAAAATTTATCGAACCCAAGGGAGGAACGTGCTAGAGTTTAAGCGATCTCAAGTTTATCGTAATTTTATAAGGACGATCGAAAAATGACAAAGTAAATGCAAGATGAATGAGTTCCAAATAATGCAAGGGTGAGATGGATAGGATGTAGGCCCTCAATAAGGCTCTCAAAAGCACAAAGGATCGAGACCAAAGTGAACACCTCCCACTAGGTACTAATTACTCTACGAGTTCCCTAATGAGTACTAAATCATATGCAAAATTCTCTTTTATCATAATTGAGATAAGATATATGCTTGGGTACGTAGGACATACAAATTTAAATTGCATCTCACCAAAATATTATTGACTTCATTATCTCAATTGTTGATTGCAATCAACCAAATTTAAATATGGGTCTCATTGAATTTTTCACTAAAGCACCTAAAACTTTAACCGTTAGGCCAAATCAAGGGTTATAAAATAGCATGCGTCTTCTATTTAAGTTTGAATGTTTTCTTCTTCTTTTCATTAATACATAATAATTTAAATTTTATTGTTTCTACTTCTTCTACTATCTTGCATACAAAATTCTAGCCAATGCATAGAACCGTGGCTCTACAAGTTTTTATGAAATTTTATAATTCACGTATTATATCTTATTATTTAATGTTTGATCATCTTTATTAATTCGAAACAACTCTACACCACACTAACTTCATGAAACTAGCTAGTGATTGATTGACATTCACTATCCCTTGAAGTTTATACTTTAATTTTAGTATTTAGTTTTATAATTCTCTCCCCCATGCGTGCCCGGAGAACCGCACGTCTATATTCGAGGTTTCAGGAAATTATACTCTTTAATATTGAATGTCATATCATTTTAGTATAAAAATTTATAATCTTAATTTTTTGAAAAAATATTTTTTTTCTTACTAATACATTAAAGTCATTCATATAATCAACTATTTAATTGAAAAAATAACACCCGTATAAATTAAAATAAATACTTTTTAGAATAAAATGTTATACAACCACATGTAAAAAAGACGTACAACCCATTATTAAAATAAAACAACAAATTGGGACAGTATCATTTCGTGTTCAAAAAATTGAAGTTATTGCGCTCTAAGAAGTAATTGAGAATTGCAATGTTAGTCGTGATTCATGAAACTTGAAATAGTTGTATATTGGTGTCATGCTTCAGCCACTATAAAAGCACGCTTTTATCCATTTAATCACACATCGCAAACAATAAGAAAAGAGGGGAGAAGTGATGAATGATAGTGAAGAAGAAAAGCAGGCAAAGGTGGAGATTTGGGAATACGCTTTAGGTTTCACTCCTATGGCTGTCGTCAAATGCGCCATTCAACTCCAAATCGCCGATGTCTTACACACCCACGGCGGCGCTATGACGCTTTCAGACCTCGCCACCGCCGTTGGCTGCTCCCCGCCGCATTATGAGGCACACTTTAATTCACATATTCAACATTAATAAATTAATGAATTACTCCAATTCCAATTAATTAATTTTTTCAGGTATTTGGTCAACCGGCGTTTCTTCAAGCAATTAGGAGAAGAATCATCGTCAATTTCTTATACACAGACATCGCTTTCGGAGATGCTCATCAGAAATGGAGGAAACTCCATGGCTGATTTAATCCTTCTAGAAAGCACCTCCGTAATGCTTGAACCATGGCACAAGCTGTCCTCATCCGGATCTCCGCCGTTCGAGGCGGCGCACGGTGTCGATCTATGGGAATACGCTTCTCAGAATCCCGCGCACAGCAAGCTAATCAACAATGGGATGGCCAGCATTGCAAGGATGTCAATGGCGGCGATTTTGGATCAGTACCCGGCGGCGTTCGCCGGAATCAGTTCTCTGGTGGATATTGGCCGCGGTGACGGCACAACCCTGAGGAGTGTGGTGAAGGCGTGTCCGTGGATTCATGGGATTAACTTCGACCTCCCTCACGTAGTGTCGGTGGCTCCACAAAGCCATGGAATAGAGCGTGTTGCAGGCAACATGTTTGATTTTATTCCAAAGGCCGATGCTGCTTTCCTCATGGTATATATATGCTTTTAATTCTTTTTTTTTTTTTTTAATTTCGAATATATGATGAGATTATTATATATATATATATATATATATATATATATATATATATATATAGTGGCTCTTCATGATTGGAGTGACGAGGAGTGTATAGAGATACTAAAAAGATGTAGAGAAGCAATACCGTTGGATAAAGGGAAAGTGGTGATAGTGGAGGCTGTGATCGAAGAAGGAGAAAAGAGTAAATACAGCGACACTCGTCTGGCGTTGGACATGGTGATGTTGGCTCACACGGACAAGGGAAAAGAGAGAAGTTATTATGAGTGGGAATATGTGATCAAACAAGCTGGCTTCACTAAATTTACTGTCACAAGTCTTGAGACCATTGCATCTGTTATTGAGGCCTATCCATGAATTCACTCTTAATTTATCCTTTTCTTGCACTTATGTTTTGCACTACATTTTTATTTCTAACAAATCTTCAAAAACCATTCCATCATTGTTTGAGCTGTACATGTTCTCAATTCCCAGTTCCATTTAGGTGTCTCTTATTTGATGGATATATCATCATCATGTATAAACAAGTAGACAAGAGTCAGAAATCAAAAACAACAAAGAATAATATTCGCATATGAATAGCCGTAACCGTAATTTTAATTTTTTAATGTTTACTATTATACTTTGTTAATTTCTTTATTTAACATTATGAATAACATTAGATTTATAAACGAAATATCTATGAACAAAAATATTTAAATGTTCATGAAAAAACGTTTATGAACAAGTTATTTTATGTGTTAGTGAGAATGTTCGGAGTCTTAACAAATAGTTTGAGTTCAAGCTCAATTTTAATATATTTTTTTCTTGACGAGTTCGAGTTCGGGCTCGAATTCGATAATTTCTTAACAAACGATACTCAAACCTAGTAATGTTCGGCTTGATTCGGTTCGATTACATACCTAAATTTAATAATATATAATTCTTATTTTATACGTGCGGAGATGTATATTTAATTGGATAAGATATTCACCAGTTGCACTCTTCAGTACATTAAATTTACAGTAATTAATTATAATCTTTTAAATATAAATTTTAAAAATATTAAAATAAAATGTACAATTATAATTATATCCTAAATTTAACTTATAAATCATAGAGTTCACGGCGCATCCCATAATTATCCCAAATTCACAAGTTCAATAAATAAATGATGGAGTATTACTCGTAATTTCATTGAGTTCATTATAATTAAATATTGAATTGTTATTAAATAATTATATGAATTGTATTTTGTAGTGTTAAATAAAATATGACGAAGGAAAAGAGAAAAGAAGTCCTGCGGCTGCCACTAAGGTCGCAGTGTCGCACCACAGGAGTACTACTAATCGTCTGCCACATGCACTGTCAGGGAGTATTTTTACGTATGTATATTTATTCTATATTTGTACTTTTTTTTCTGTAGTAATATTTCCCTACTTCTCAATAATATTATTGAAAAAAAAAAAACTAACACCATAAATTAATAAAGTCGATATACTTAATTATAATTATAATCCCTTTATTAATTTGTGTAAGTAAATAGCCCTCGTGCACAAAATGTTTACGAGCTAATTAATAAAATTCTGAGATTTACCAGTGAAAAAAATCACTTTTGTATTTGATTAAAATTGCTTATTTTCACGTTGCACGTTACTTAAAACAATGGCATGTATGCATCACTCGAGTTACAATATATTAATAATTTTCTTAAATTCTTTGTTGCAAAATGTGTAATTATTTTTAATAAAATTAATGTGTTTCCATATCATTATGATTGTACCACTCAAGTACTCTTAACGTATTAATATGTCCGGGCTCGATCGACTGTATTAATTGTACAACATACTATATATTAAGAAAAATAAATTATAATGCCTCAGGTAACACGTACTCCAAGTATGTTGTTGCAAGAATTATAAACCGTACTCCGAGTATGAGTACCACACAGCTATCTCTTGCGATATTTTCGTGAACTTTTTCATTTGTAAATTGTCATATATATAATTGACATATAAATTTGTAAGAGGAAAAAAAAACCCTACTATGTACTAAAATTTATACTTTTATTTTTGAAGAATAGTTTAATATTACTCTCTTTGATCCATCATATTAATATATTCATAACTTTTATTTTAATTTGTTCCATAATAGTTTAATGGAGTATTATTTAAAAATAAATATGGCATTCACACAAGTAACCACGCTTAGTTTATTTTAAAAAATTATTCTCAATTAACATTACTAACATATTCTATATTTTATTTATTTATTAAAAAATTCAAAAAGTACATTTAAAATGTGTAATTAGAAAAACTTACATAGAATAAAAAAATGAATAAAACTTAAATATTTTTATTAGCGAGTTTTCTGTTAGTTTTTTAAATAAAAAATTGGATATAAAAAAATTATACAATTATTAAGATTAAATTAATACATATATTTGGATGCGCGTGCATAGGATACCAACTCGATTTCTAATTTCTAAATCAATGTGAAGAAGAAGAAACAACTCGGTAGTCGGTACTCTTTGATTACGTTTGAATATTTTTATGGCGAGAAAATATAGGTTAAAATATAATTTGATTAAGGATAGAATTTATTATTATGGTTTGAATTAAGAAAATAAAAACTAAATATTAACCGTATTTGAAATTATTTACGAGACACATTGACTGTTTTTTGTTTCTTGTTATGCTGATTGGATTTCCAATTTATGGCAAATGTTGTTGATCCAAATTCTTGATCAGGACTCTTCTGTTTAAATAAATAAATAAGTTATTTAGTTAAAAATATCCTCTCATCATTTTTAACTATTATACTAGTATAATTTAAGGGAAGACAAAACGTACTGATTTCAGTTTTTAGCTTTTTTATTCAGTACAAATGTAGAAATTA
This sequence comes from Pogostemon cablin, assembly GCA_023678885.1. Classification (NCBI taxonomy): domain Eukaryota; kingdom Viridiplantae; phylum Streptophyta; class Magnoliopsida; order Lamiales; family Lamiaceae; genus Pogostemon; species Pogostemon cablin. Next base: position 34,444,454 of record CM042952.1, on the reverse strand, counting down.
ATCTATTCAGCTTTAAAAAAATTAGTTTTAATAAATGATGAGGGCAAAATGTGTTTTTGAAAATTGAGATAAAATAAAATTCCGTAGTTGTAGGATATTTTGAAATAAATAAACAACAAATATTCTGTTTCAGTATGCATGTATGTATCTAGCCATATATATGTACAGTACAGATCATGCATTCTGTAACTAACTCGTCAATTGAGTTCTACAAATTCTCCTTTTTGCTACGCATTTTCTTCTCCACTCTCTCTCTCTCTCTCTCTCTCTCCTCTGCAGAAAATGGATGGCGACAGCTCCACTAAGAGGAAGATGAGCAGTCTCGCCGTCTCCGATTATTTAAGTCTCAGCCTTCCAGGCTACACCTCCACCACCCCACCGCCTCCGCCTCCGCCGCAATTCACCCCAGCGGTTGCCCCAATCCCCCCTCAGGAAACCGCGCGCCGCCGGAAGCTCACCAGAGGCATGCCGGAGGGAGCAAACAAAACCATCCCCCCTCCATTTCCGTGGGCGGCCAACGAGCGTGCCCACGTGCGCAGCCTGGGATATCTCCGATCGCAGAAGATCACCACCATCAGCGGCGAAGTCCGGTGTAAAAAATGCGAACAGAAATACCCAATTGAGTTCGATCTGGAGCAAAACTTTGCCGAGATCTCTTCCTTCATCGCTAAGAACAAGGCCCGGATGCGTCAACGGGCCCCCAAACAATGGATGAGCCCGTCCCTCCCCAATTGCCGCCTCTGCAACCAGGAGAGTACCGTCCGGCCACTGATTGCCGACAAGAAACGATCAATTAATTGGTTGTTTCTTCTGCTTGGAAGAATGCTGGGATGCTGCACGTTGGATCAGCTCAAGTATTTCTGCAAACACACCAGGAATCATCGCACTGGGGCCAAAGATCGGGTTCTGTTTCTGGCTTATCTGGCCTTATGCAAACAGCTCGACCCAAACGGGCCTTTTGATATATGATTGGCTGGGCCGGGCCGGGCAGGGCAGAAATAATTTCTTGTTAATGCTGTGTTTTCTAGGGTTTTGTTGATGTTGGTTCATGGAGATATTTCAGGTAATTATGTGGTATCCCCTATCGATTCTTCTTTTCTGATCTACTTACATTTTGCTTATCAATCATCATTATTGCTTTCTCTCTCTACCATTGTGCTTACAGTATGCAATTTCAGTTGTGCTTACAGTGTGCAATTTCAGAGGAAAGTGTACTGTTTACTTGAGGAAAAAGTATGTAAATATTATCCAACAAAATTAAATATAGCCCATTTTTTCCCTTGAATTCTTGTGATTTAATTTAACTTATGGTTAAGTATTTATTTTGAAGGAGATTAAATATTTATGTAGTTTGGTTTGACTCTATAAATTATGAAGTTAATTTTACATATTTTATGTCGTATTGTTTATGAGTGTAAAAAAATTATTTTCCCTTGGATTTTCCAAAAGATATAAAATCTATTTTGACCAAGGATTGGATTCAATTCGGTGTAAGTAAATAAATTCTGCTACTAATCATAGTTAGATTCACCCCAATCTTTCTCTCTAATGTTAATTGAAACAGATAGAATAGTTTTTGAAAAAGGGAAGACAAAACGTACTGAATACTGAATAGTATTATTATAGTCCAAATGCATGAAACTAATTTATACTTTTATGAATAAAAATAAAAGAGAAGAGATTAAAATCCAGGACAATTTTTTTAAAAAAATATAATTAAAATTATTAAAAACCGATCAAATGAATTTGAATAGCCAAATAATCGGCATTTCACGGATATCTTCAAATTATATTATTTCAAAACAATACTATCTCCATAAATTTCTAACAGACATCCAAGATTCAAATCAGTGGTACATTCCAAAATCTTTTTTTTTTGGTACGACAAATAGTACAATAAGCAAAATAAAAATTAAAAAATTATAATTACTGTTATATTGTTGAATTTTTATTTATAAAAAAAATTACTACATTATTATTATGAATCTATAATATAAATTAATAAATATATATAGTAATGAACTTAGAATAAATCTGTGAATAAATATTTATTATATATATAGTTTTTTTAGGGTAAGTTATTATACCTCTTATACCCCTCCATCCCCACTAATTCCAACTCTATTTAATTTCTCACATTTCCCCTCTCCTGCAACGGAAAAATAATAATAATAATAATTGGGTTTTTGTTTGGGTAGTTAATCACTTAAATGACATGAATGACGAATTGATATGACAATTGCATTCGTTAGTAGATACGAAAAAAGTCTTTTCCTTTTGTTCTATGGATCATGTTCTAAAATCTAGATTATCAATCATCACAGATATGATTAAATTTACAGAATGCTTAATTGATAAATTTCATAAGAACACAAAAAAAATATCATTAATTAATTATTTTTAAAAAAAAATAATTCAAGGTTATGTTTGGATTAAGGAGTTTATAACATTAAGAAAACTTGATTCTGATGCACGGAGCGAAATTCATAACCTCCAGTATAAGGAAAACTTTGTCATATTTATAAGTCATCAAAAAATTAGTTTTGGGTCTTTCAGAAAAAATCCTCCGTTAATGGACCTTCTCCATATTTTTTTAGAAGCCCAATAGAAAGGCCTGACTGAATAATGAAGGCCATTTTAGATAGTTTTACTTTTTCCATGTAAACATAGGTTTAACATTTGATATTTGTTTCATTAAGCATTTTTTTATCCCTCATCATCATTAATAATAATAATTATTATTATTATTATTATTATTATTATGATATAAGAAGATTGTAGAGTAGCACTAAACCAGCGTGCAAATCTTAAATCAAAATATTCGAATTGGGCCTTGCTCTACTTAAATTGGGCCTAGTCGTCCTCAGAGACTCGATCCAATCACGACCACATAACTTTTTCCCACTTAAATATAAAGACTTTAGAGTTAAGAGTAGCAGCAAGTGGGTGTCACACTTGTTTTCATTTCAACATTTTTTTTTTTTTCTTGAACGCCTTAAATTTATTTTTAGCACAGTATTTACTTAACTTTTAAAATTAGAGAGAAAAAAAATTATATAGGTAATATGTACGTAATGTGTTTCTTGTAATTATGATTGTTGCAAATTTAAAAAATATATATAATTAATATCATATAGAAATGTATAATACTAATTTTTAAATCAATATCGTGATCAGTATATATATTACACAAATTTAATTTTTCACAAATTATAAATTAAATAAAATGACCCATAATTAAAAGTCAAAAACGTGTGTGCGTCCGGGCACACGGAAGAACATTCCGTGTGCCTTTAAAATTTTGTGTTAAATTGTATATTTTTTACTATAGAGATGTGTACCATTTATTTTACAAGGCAAAAACTTGTGTGCGCCCGGGCGCACGGAAAGTGCTTTTAGAATTTTGTGTTAAATTTTATATCCTTTAGTAGGGATGTAATCGAATCGAGCCGAGTAGAACACTACTAGGTTTGAGGATCGTTTGTTAAGAAATTATCGAACTCGAGCCCGAGCTCGAACTCATCAAGAAAAAAATATTGACCTCGAGCTCGAACTTAAACTATTTGTTAAGACTCGCGAATATGTTCACGAACACATAAAGTAACTTGTTTATGAATATATTTTCATGAACATTTAAATAATTTTGTGTTTGGATATTAAACGAATGTTTCGTTTATAAACATTTAATGTTACTTATAATATTAAATAAACAAACTAACAAAATATAATAATAAATGATAAAAAGTATTTAAATAATCACTTAAGTTATTATCATATTTGTGTGGTTTAATATAAAATATTTAATTATTGAATATTAATTAATAAATAATAATATATAATTCTAAAGAATAACTATAAAATTTACGAACGTGTTTGCGAGCCATTAGTGAGCCTATAAACGAATATGTTCGCGAAGTTTCGAGCTTAACACCCTTAGGCTTGAGTTTGGTTTGATAAACTATTCGAACCCAAAATTCAAGTTTGGTTTGGCTCGTTAAGGTTAACGAACGAGCTCGAACGAACATTTAATCAAACTGAGACTCGAATAGTTCGCGAACGGTTTGGTTTGGTTACATCCTTACCCTTTAGTATAAAGATGTGTACCCTTTATTTTCTGAAGAAAAAATAAAAAATATTAATGAAAAGTGTATACCCTTTAGAACAAAATAATGTACTTTATTAGTTAAATTATATACTCTTTAAAACAAAATAATATACCCTTATCTATAATACTAAATTCTAAAGGTAAACGGCGTACCGCGCGCACGTAAGTCTCAATTTAATTAAAATTTAAGACCCTCACATAAGCTTGCCTAACCTTTTAAATAGGAGTACATTGTAACTTAAAAAAGATATTTACCCATAATTAAATTTGAAGACTTTTACAGAAGCTTATGCCTAAATTTTTGTTAAATAATTAGTTTATTAAGGTTTTAACTTTTAACCTTGCTGGTTGACCTATCCCCTTCAATATAATTAATCAACTCAATTCCGTGTTTATGATATATCACCCTTCCCCGGGGGATTTTTTTTTTTTTAATTAGTAATAGTTATTTTTAATTTATCTTGTATACCTTTTAAGTGAGATTAAAATTTTACTTTGAATGTATCGGAAGACAGATTTGAACCTCAACCCTGAGATAACCAACTAATTTGGAAGACTTTTTCGATCTCCCCTCTACCACTTGAGCTATGACTACTTTGAATGTATCAGGATTCGAACCTCAATCCTGAGATAACCAACTAATTTGGAACCACTTGAACTATGACTACTTTGAATGTATCAGGATTCGAACCTCAATCCTGAGACAACCAACTAATTTGAAAGGCTTTTCTAATCTTCCCTCTATTATTTGAGCTATGACTTGGGGGCAATTTTTTTTTTTTAAGCAGTATGTTGTGTGTTGAGTTATAAGGATTGAAGCATTTCTTTCTTGTACTTACGTAACACATTTTTCTAATTTATTTTTTAATTTAATAAACTTTTGCTTGATAAAAAAATTTTGTAAAAGTAATTAAAAAAATCTACTTCCTCCGTTCCGCACCTAGGGTCTCTTTTTTCCATTTTGGTGGTCCCACCCAAAGGGTTCCCTTTCTTTTTTTATATAAATGAGTCTCACACTCACCCACTAATACAATTAAAATATGGGGTCCACACTCCCACTAATACAACTACCCATTACACATTAAATAATAATACTCCTTAATCTACGTGAAAAAAAGTAAAATACACACTTGATGTGGGACGGAGGGAGTATTTAAAATTCGAGTTGGAATAAGTTTGATTAGGATTTAAAAAAACATAAATTTTAGTTTTTAAATCTGATCAAAGTAACATCTCTTTGAGGTTAATTATTTTCTCCTTAAAATTCATTAAAAAAATTAAATATTATGGTGTCGTCCGATTAGTCAATACAAACCTATATTACAAAATAGAACGGATGTTGTGGGAGTGAAGGTGTCCCAACATTTTGGGTGCTTCTGTAGTGATCGGGCAGGTCATCAAAGGTGATTAATATTACCATCCCTGGAATACTAGGAATCATCCATCCCCAGCCTAAATCCAACGTTTACTGGATGCAGAGAGAGGATGCTATTAAATAAGCTGCAAGTAGGCATAAATAACCAAGCTATTAATACTAATAACCCAGCTGCATGTAGGCATAAATAAGAAGGTTTCTGAGTTCTGATCAACAATTTCAGCTTCTAATTTTCTCATAAAAAGTTGATCCATTTTACAAAACAAAATATTTTAACCCTCCATTTATCGACATTTCTCATGAGATGAGAAATGACGTTTGTGCCCTTAGTTAAATTTATTGTTGGAGGAAAAGAAGATGTTCTTTATGTTTTAAAAAACTGTTGCCACTTGCCAACAAGATTGCAGTAATTAGTAAATATATTTAAGGAAGATAATATTTTGAAGATATACTTCTGAACTTAGAATATAATTGACCGCCATTGTAAATCTTAAATTGGGTCTTGCTCATGCATTGTGATATAATAGCCCAAATGGATTGGGCCTTGCTCTTAATTGGGTCAAGACTTCTCTAGTGAAATGTTCAACGTTCATCAAGGACATCTGCCTCTACATATTGTGATTTGTATTGCAAATTTTGTAATGTATAAAATTAAAATAATGACAATAAATTATTATTATAATTAATATTATTATTACTCTCTCCATTCCATATAGTTATGCTCATTTCGGAAATTAAAAAACATTTTTATTATTATTATTAAATACCCAGTTCATCAATTATTATTATTATTATTATTATTATTATTATTAAATACCCAGTTCATTCATCAATTAACAGTACTATAATTCCCGCATATTTCCATAAAAAATAATAATGCTAATTTTTTTCTTTTCTCCAAAAATATATTACTATGTAGCAACTAAAATTAGAAAATTTTAAAATACAAAATAAGATAATAAATTTATTTTGGAGTAAAATATTACTATGGTATCATTACAATTTTAAAAAAATCACATTTTTTAAGCACACAAAATGCCAACAATTTCATTATTTTATACCAACAAAATAAAATTCGTTGTTATCTATTAATGGATTATCCATAGATATAAATTGCAACCTGACTATCACAGTAATTAAAAAAAGAAAAAAGAGAAAAAAAACTGATTTATCCCGGAGGGTGGGCAAGTGGGATAGGTCAACCCCATCAAACCTTTATAAACTAGTAATTATTTACAAAAAATTACACAATTTATTGATCAGTAGTTATTCAAATTGATTTTAAAAAAAAATATTTTTTATTTAAAATGTATTATTCTTTTATAACACATATAACGTACTTTATAATTTATAAAAAAATACCATATATATTATCGAAATTTACAAACTTTTTTAATTCACGTGCTAAAAAAAGTGAAAAAGTTATGCGACGGATGAAGTATGTGGAGCTAAAAACAATTTCAGTCTCATATCTTTTGTCAAATTCGATTTTCGTTCCAAATTAAATTTTAAATTTTATCCCGAAACTAATTTTTCGTTGCAAATTATCCCATAAATCTTGAAAAATTTTCAAAATCGTCCAAAATTAACTCTTGAATTTTTCAAAACCGTTCCAAATTTTGGAAGTTTCAAAATTTTGGGATGGTTTTGAAAAAATTTTAGAAGTTATGAGATGGTTTGTGACAAAAAATTAGTTTTGGGATGAAATATAAAATTTTGAAATAACTAGTAACTACGGAACTAAATAAAAATTTAAGAAATTTGGGATAAAAATCAAATTTGTAAAATTATGGGAATTTAAGTATGGCTACAACTGGTTTTTAATATTCCATTTAGTGATGTAGTGATACGTGTTTGTTTGGTATTTTTTACTAAGATATCTTTTAGCTTTGAGATAATCCCTTATAAACTCTTCTTCGTATCATTGTGATTGGATCGATTGGCCCAATTAATAAGAGCTTAGCCCATTCGACTATTTTGATTTAAAATTTTTACACTGGGATTAGTGCTACCCTAACGGCTAACGTACCCATAGTCCATATATTATACTCCTTTAATCTCAATCAAAGGTTACCGATTACTTTTTGCACATTAATTAAAGAATATTATTATTTTATGTGTACTAGATAATTGTATTAGGAGTGAGTGGTGGGTCATATCTGGAGTCCTTTTACTAAAAAAAGAAAATTAGGACATTTGAATGTGACACTCAATATAGTAAAATGAAGACTTTTCTCGATGGGATGAAGGGAGTAGGCAAGGACATACAACAGTTTCACCTAAACTGTTATGTGAGATAAATATAAAATGATAATAATTTTATTATCACTTTCATTCATTATAAAATATTACAATAAAATGTCATTACTTTTTATTTATACTATAAATTGGTCATGAAATAGCTCATTGCACCATTATCATTTTTCATCAATTGAGTATCACTTTTTGTTAATAGTGTTTTTACTTTTTATTCGTCTCACATAAAGACTTACGTGAGACAAGTTACCACACGAAACTTCCCCTACATTATACTAATGATTTTCAATATTTTATTCATTTTGAAAATATTAAAACTGTATCTTCAAGTCATAATAACATTTTCAACTGTATAGGTTTGGCGGCACTGTCAATCAAATAGGTCTGGTTAGGAATAATGAATTCAGAAAACAATTGGAACTTAAATTATTGTCGAAATGAACGATTCACAAAATAGTTAATTCTATTATGAAGAAGAGCCCACCCATACCATATAATTTTACAATATACTCCCTCCGTCCCAAAGATATTGACACACTTTCCTTTATAGGTTGTCCCACAGAAATTGACATATTTCATTTTTAAGAATATGAGACCCACACACAAACTATTTATTTATTTACATGGGCCACACACATATCACACTCACCACTAATACAACTACCCACTACACATTAAATATGATTTCTCTAATTTCATTTTACATTAAATTATTATATTTCTTAATCTTCGTACCCAAAAAAATGTGTCAATATTTCCGGGACGTAGGGAGTATATAATAATACCCCTTAATTTGCACCAAAATAATAATTTGATACTTTACGAAATAACATAAGTAGTATTTAATTATATGAATTTTTTAAATTAATATAATTTTTTGAGATAATTTAAAATTATAAATATTAAGAGAAAATGAAAGTTAATCAACAAGTTCATCATACACATTAATTTTATTTAGAGTTAATGTCACCCCACTTGACACACGTTACAAAAGTGAAATAATAGAGTAGTTAACAAAAGTGAAAAAAATAAATTTTATAATTATAAAAATGTAAATGTAAACTTTGAGATCAGAATTACAGATGAAGTATTTTAAATATATAAAATACTCCTAAACAAGATAAATAAATTTAAAATTATATTATAACAATGAACATTCGGGCATGGAATACTATAGTTATAATTTATTTTTTAAGTGTTGCATAGTATCGTTAAAATAACATAAATATATATAAATTGATTTAGTAATTTATTAAATTTTAAGTATAATTTTATACCCGCAATATCATGCAGAGTTTGTAAGAGTAGGGCAATAATGCATGAAAAACTGAAAGTGGATTAGAAGTATTGGTTGAGAATTAGAAATGGGCATAGAGCAGCTTAACCCTAAAGTCTACCTAAATATGTAGTAATTACTTAAATTAGAAAAAAGCAACAAATGAAGAGAAAGTAGTGGTGTATAAATAGGGGTTGTGCGTGTTTAGATTTGCATACAACCAAATTATCATCCAAATATACATAGCATTAAAGTGCAGTGTGAATTAAAATGGGTTCCATGAATACTGCTGCATTTTTGTTGATTGCCGCCATCATGTTGAGTGCAGTGGCAGACGCCCAAATAGGCATACTCCCACCATTGGGGATCCCCAGCCTCCCAATACCACCAATCCTCCCACCGATCAATAACTTGAATATCCTTGGCTCTCTCTGTTGCACCGCTAACGGAGCCTGCCCCGGCCCACCTCTTTCTGGGGTAAGAGTCAACGTCACTTGTACCAACATCCTCGGTGCCTCTGTTGTCGTTGGCCAGGGCATTACCGGTGTCAACGGAAGAATTAACATTACCGTGGCTAACGTAATAGGACTTGTCCCGTCTCTCCTTCCACTGCCATGCAGACTTAGCGTTGCGCTCCCTCTCAATCAGACAGTGTGTGCAGTTCTAAACGTCGTCAATGGTACCCTCACCGGAGTTCTTACCCCTGTTGGACTAATCTTGGGTACAGTGGGTGGACTGCTTGGAAATATCTTGCAGTTACTTCTAACCGCTGTCTCCATTACTTTCTGACTCACTTTAATTAGCTGAGCAAGTAAGCATGCTATGTATCATGCGAATCATATAAGCTTGCATCACTAATATATAGTTGTAACCTTTAATTATGTATTTCACATTCTAATAAAAATGTTCTCTACTTATAATTTGTGTCAACTGCATGATATTTATCTTCTTATTTATTATACATGCATGCAGCTTGGTTATTAATATAAGTGGATGTTTATCATAAATTTATAATAACAATCAACAGAATTGGTCATTTATGCATACTTAATATGATAGCGTCGTCTCTATCTTAATATCCCTCCATTTATTCACATTTCTCAAGAGAATAGACGAGTATATATGCCCTGAGTGATTATTGGAGGAGGAAATTATGTTGAAGATGTTCTTTGATGTATCGTAAACAATTGTTGCCACTCTAATTATTGATTCATTTGAAGTCAAGATTGGAGCTAGCAAGATCACATATTTTATTCTTATGTTTCATCTCCTACTCCACATATTAGATTATTGTCATATGCTATAATCAATGTTCAAATTTTCGCTACGTGTGCAAGGGTTAAATGGTCATTAATTAGAGTGTAGTATTTTAATAGAAAATTAATATTATGGAGTGGAATACCGTTGTGGAATAAGGGATCTTAGTAATTATAGGTCAGTTAGACTCCGGCGGGAACAATTGTTTCTCTCTCTTGCAGTGGTGGATTGCGTTTCTGGCAGAAGTAGATGGCACAGATGGCAGTGTGATGGACGGTCGTGGCAGATCCGTCGATGGAGTGGTGATGCAACGCAACTGGGTTCGCTTCTCCGATGAGATGGTAGTGGGTATAGCGTGGCTAGCTTGCTTCTCCGGCGGGAAGGCTGTTGGGTGGTGATTTGTTTAGAGGAAAAGAGAATTTTGATGTTGGTCTTCCCTCTCACCCTTAAACACGTCCCACACAAATGAATTAAAAATAAAAAAAATTTACATGGCAACCCGCTACACAGCCGTAAGAGGACTATTTTGTCAAACTTTATAAACTTAATGGATCAATTTCAAAATGTGTAAAACAATGGACCAATTTCGAAATCGAAAAAAGTTAATAGACAAAAAAATATATTTTATTATTATATCCTTAAATTAATAATGATGAATCTAAAAGTGTGAAATGTCGCATTGTGATTTGTTGATATTTTATGAAGTTTGCAGGTTTGAATCTCCATGAATCGCAGTATAAAATATATCAAACGAAGGTATATCAATTCATAAATCACTAAAAGATTTACGAAATAATATAGATTTATATTACTCCTATTCACTAAATCTTTTAGTGATTTATAGTTTAATTATATTGAGTTATTAAATATATATATTATGCGCGTTGTACGCGGAATCGGATCCGAACTAGTTAGTACATTCCATAACGTATAAATGGATATATGTTTATTACTAATAAACATTAGGCAAAGTCTACTGTGCCCAATTGTTAACGTACAATTGGGTCAATTTTAACCTGGTGACCCGAGTATAAATACTAAGTTCGACCCATATGGGTTCTCACTTCTTTCTCTCTAATATCTAATCTGCTCATGTGCGGCCTTTCTCTCTCTAACACCTAATTTGCGTTCCGCCGCTGCGCCGTTGTCCTCCACTTCTCCGACGTCCTTGCTTTTTCATCTTCATCATGTGAGGTTTCTCCGCCGTGTGGATGTTTCGTGCTTTTAGCTTCGCGGTTTACTGCGACTCTGTTGTACAAACGGACAATCGATTTGGATCTGTAATATCAATACGATTCTTCAAACCAACAATAGATTCAAAATCTTCCAAATCTATTCAAGGATTGTGTCGTGAAAATCGGGCAGGTAACTAGATTGAAAATAATCCACTCTTAAGCTCTCTATAATCACTCACATACATGATAGATCAGTGTGTGTGTTAACTGAAGATAAAGATGCACACGAGATTTTAGTGTGGTTCAGCCCCTTGAAGGGGCCTACATCCACTATAGGAGGAGGGTTCTCTTATTGATTAATTTTAAGGGATTACAAATGCAACAATCTGTAGAGAAGAGCTTATATACAACTCATATGCTAACTACCAAAGTTACTGGACCAATCCTCTGCAGCAACTTTGAGCTCCCGTTTGATCCATCAAACGGTTACCAAATTGACTGAAACTTATCTCAACTAACCGCTGAGATGTCAAGCTACAAAGCAGTACAAATAACCTCTGATAACAGATCCGTTTAGCCATCCAAAAACTCTCACGAACTTCCCTGCTCACCTTTTGCATCGGGTGTATCATTTGCTGCACTTGTTCCACTAAACACTGCTTGGTCATACATCAGCTGAGCATTCTGACCACCTTCTCCCAACACTTCAATGTGATGCATTAAGGTTTACATCTCACAATCTCCACCTTAAACTTAATGCAACACATATCAACCCTCTTCTCCATTACATTACTCCACCTTGAGTAACAAATTTAAACCATTGCTCCACCTTGAGCAACACTTTTACCATTGCTCCACCTTGAGCAATACTTGCAACGTAACAACGTTGACATACCGCCAAGCCACAACAAGTTCGAACCATTTTCCTAATGAAAGTGCCATTACTTTGAAGTCGATTATAACTCACTAGAATTACCCGATATTTTATCCTACTTGCTCGTTGTTACCTCCTCACTCTTAACCTATATAACGCCACCGAGTCCAAGTCACCATATCTCCTAGCTACCGCGTTATATCGCTACTTCCCCCGAACACCATTCGCTTCTGAAAAATTCTTTTCTTACAAACTTGTTCATGAGCTGACCTTATTTTTGTGTGAAAATCAAGAGACCGATATGGTTATATACATACTCATATGAGAGAGAAAGGAGAAGTTGGGCGATTAAGAGACCGATAGTTTTTTGAAATGACCCATATAGTTATATACATACTCATTTACAATATGAGTTAGGTACATTTAATGTACACTTGTGTACAATAGATCAACTCTAAACATTAATAGCTTGGCCTTGCTTGCTCTTAATTGGGCCAAGAAGTTGAATTCTCTATTCCACATTCGGTGTCTTATTGGTGTTTCACAATATATAAAAGTTATACCCTATAAATGATCATTAAATCCTTGGGGCATTTATTGAATTTTGAGCATTGATTATGACATGTGGCAAGCATTTAATTTGTGAGATAGGAGCTATGTGGAATAGGAGATGAAACACCATTGTGGAATATATATCACATTTGGTCTATTATGAAATGTTCTTCTTTCATCAAGGATATTTGCTTCTACATAATGTGATTTGTATTACAAATTTTATAATGTATTGAAATGTAACAGAGTGAGTATTACTAAGTAGCAACTTTAAAAAATTAAAAAATTTTAAAATAATTAATTTTTCAATACATCATATTTTCAAAAATATCACTAACACCTAACATGCATAATTTATTTTATTTTATTTTATTTATCACTTAAAAGACCATATTACACTCCTTAAATTATGGGCGTTACTCAATATGTATAAGCATAAGTTACCAAATAAAGAAGTCAGAATAATTTCAGCTTTATAGGTTTGGCAATGTCAATTATCAAATAGGTTTGGTTTGGACTATGAAATCAGAAAAGAATTGGCCGGAATTTAATTAAATTACATATTGTCGAAATTGAAATGGCTTAAATAATTTGTATTTTTAAGGCTTAAACGATTTACAAACTGTACTTATTTCTATTATTCTATTATTATTATAAAGAGATAAATAATAATAATAATAAGGGAGTTATTATTTGACGCCGGCTCTAATTAAAAATAATAAATAGTAATTTAATTTGGATTACAACCTATCACCCATTACCCAAATCTCGGAATATGTTTAGGTGAGGTTCGTTTATTTTAGGAATATATTAGTACTTTATATTTGTATAGAAGTTTTAGAAATACAGAATTAATTTTATATCAATTAATGTGTGATAATTGTGTAGTGACATATATAATTATATGTGTAAAAAGATTTTAATTTATACGAAATAGAAATAATAAAAAAATAAATTAATACTAGGAGATAATTTTAAGCGGCAATAATGCATGAAAAAAGAAAGTGGATTTGAAGTATTGGTTGAGAACTAGATGAGCTTAACCCTAAGCTCCACCTAAATATGGAGTATCTATTGATGGATCAATAATTAAATTTGAAAACAGTGCAATTTAAAAGGGATAAAAACTTTTTTAGTCTCATAACTTTCCTCATTGTCTTTTTTAGTCCAAAAAAATAAGTTTGTTAAATTAGTCTCACCGACGAAAAAATAGGGCCAAAAACTTCCCATTTTCGCCGGAAAAAGCTGACATCACCTGGAAACAGCCACGTCACAGTCGGAATTGTCGATTTTCGGCCGGTATGATGATGTGACTCCCTTATGGCAGGTGAGTCAGCGGGATAAAAACCTATTTAGTCCCATAACGTTCTTCATGTTCTATTTTAGTCCCAATAAAGATAAGTTTGTCAATTTAGTCCCACCCGTGTAGAAATAGGCCCAAACACGTCCTATTTTCGCCGAAAAATACGGACATTATCAGAATCACCGATTTTCAACCGGGATGATGATATAGCGCCCTGATGGCAGGTGAGTCAACAAATTAAGTGTTATTTTAATGCCAATAAGATATTTTTATTTAAACAATTTCGACCGGTGTCATGATCGATGGCGAAATCATGGTCAGTGGCGAAGTTCTGGTGTTTGTGATGTGGGTCGTGGTGGCGGCGATTCCATGCCAGAAGAGAAATGGGCTAATGACCCTTATTAATTTTTTTCTAATTATTTAAATTTTAAAAAAATTAAAATGCATTGTTGGTATTAAAATAAAATTAATTCCGACTGAAAATTGGCGATTTCGATTGTAACTTGACAATCACGTGTCATTTTTCGGTGATGTCCGTATTTTTCGGCAAAAATAGAACGTGTTTGGGCTTATTTCTACATGAGTGGGACTAAATTGACAAACTTATCTTTATTGGGACTAAATAGAACATAAGGAAAGTTATGTGACTGAATATGTTTTTATCCTGCTGACTCACCTGCCATCAGGGCGCCACATCATCATACCAGTTGGAAATCGACGATTCCGGCTGTGACGTGGCTGTTTTCAGGTGATGTCAGCTTTTTCTGGCGAAAATTGAACGTTTTTTACCCTATTTCTTCGCCGATGAGACTAATTTGACAAACTTATCTTTTTTGGGACAAAAAAAGACCATGAAGAAAGTTATGGGACTAAAAAGGTTTTTATTCCCAATTTACTACAAAGGGAAGTTGTGTATAAATAGGGGTTGTATCCTTAGTTGCATGTTGCAACTCGAGTTGGGTCTTTTAAGCCCCGTTTCTTGCTCGTTTTCGTTCCTGCTTCATTTCTACCCTATTTTAACCTTCAAAACTCAACAAAACCCATTAGTAGCACCATAATCATGTAAAATATGTGGACTACGCAATCCAACACAAATATATGGTCTTCTCTTATCAAAAACAAGGTATTATAAGACCAAAAAGACGTAAATTTTCACTCTTATCAGTAACTATGCAAGCTGCGGAGCTCCTTCAAGATTTTGAGTAGATGTACATAGATGACGACCTGTTGAGGTAGGACGTGGGTTTATTTTATATTCGCTGATGTTTTGTTATGTAATATAATAGTATTGTCACAAGTTTGTGTGGATTGATGTGGTGTCAGAAATTTGTGACGTATGTTAGACTATGATTTCAGTTATGAATATATTATGTGAGAAAAAAAGGGTATATGTAGTTTTATAATAATGATGTTTATGCTAATTAGTATTTGAATTATAAGTTATGTGAGGTGGGTCGTGTCAGAGTCGTATCAGAGCACGGTTTGGGTCTGGCAGACTGTCTATGTACATAAACTCATTCCTTGGTAGCGCAGCCTTGTGTGTAAGTGTTATTTTTATTCTGTGTTGTTATGTATTTTATAAATTATATTGGCAATGTGGTGTATGACTCGTAGTTAGTAGACAAAATGGTAAGGACTACAGGTGAAAGATCTGAAGATGATAGAACTGCTGAGCAAGCAGCACCTAATGAAGTAAATAATCGTGATGCGGTGATTACTCGACTGATGGAAATGGTAGAGCACTAGTCCCAACAGATACAACAACTTATTCAGCAAAGAGATATGGATGGACAGCCAGAGGTTAATGTTAATCAAGATCGACGTCATGCGGAACGTGTGGAAATGGTTTGTGAGAGGTTTCGAAAGCTGAGCCCTCCGATATTTGAGGATGCAGCAGAGCCCACAGATGCAGAGGATTGGTTACGCGCAGTGGAAAACATGTTTCAATACAATAGAATTCTAAATGGAGACAGAGTGTTGTGTGCTTTTTTAATGTTACGAGGAAGTGGCCAGCACTGGTGGGATACAATTAAAAGTATCGAGGATGTCACGACTATGACCTGGGAAAGGTTTAAGGAGCTTTTTAGGAACAAGTACTTTACGGCGCCAGTGAGAGCAATGAAGATGAACGAGTTCATACAGTTGAGGCTGGGTGGCATGTCAGTTACAGATTACCTTCGTAAGTTTGAGCAGTTGTCGAGGTTTGCGGAACATATGGTGAGTATAAAGACACTGAAAGTGGAGAGGTTCGTGGAAGGCTTAAGGCCTGAACTTTTCAGAGATGTGAGTATGACGGGACTGCATGGAACCACATACTCACAAGTTGCAGAAAGAGCCCAGATTTCTGAACAAGCGGAGATGAGGATTAGACAAGCGCAGACTATCAGACGTCAATTTCAGCAGAAACCAGTGCAGCAGTTTGGGAGAGATAATAAGGGGCCGATGCCATTTCAGAGACCGATTTCAGTGGATAAGGGACAGGGACAATGAGAACCAAACAAGCGTCCCAAATTCGATCAGGGTAAGGTGCCACCGGTACCACTACTACCTATATGTTCTAATTGTCTTAGACCACACGGTGGGGAGTGTCGCATTCCTCTAAAAACTTGTTACACATGAGGAGAGAATGGACATGTAACTACTACTTTTCCTAAGAAAGTAAAGCAAGGACAGCAGGGAAGAGCTCCAGATAAGGTGTACACTTTGACGCGGGAGGAGGCAGATGCGAATCCCTCAGTTGTCACGGGTAAGTTTTCTATTTTTGGCACTTCTACATATGTGCTATTTGATTCTGGAGCAACACATTCATTTGTATCCACTGAGTATATGAGGAAGTTGGGTGGAACATCTAACTTGATAGAAGCTAATTATGAAGTAATGATACCTTCTGGTAAGTCAAAGTAAACCAATCAACTTCTTCGAGGTTGTGTTATTCCTATTGAAAGAAGACAACTCCTCGCTGATTTGATTGTGTTAAGTATAAATGATTATGATATCATATTGGGTATGGATTGGATGTCAAAGTACGGTGCTACAATAGATAGTCAAAAGAAAAATATCACTTTTCAGCATTGGGGAAAAAACCATTCACTTTTGTTGGGATCAAGAAGAACTTCAGATTTCCTGTGATATCAGTGGCAAAAGCACAACGGTTATTGGAAAGTGGTTGTGAAGGGTATCTGGTGAGTGTGATGAATGTTGAAGGACATTAGTGTTCAGTCCTCGGTGATGTACCAGTAATTCGATAATACCCGGAGGTATTTCCAGATGATCTTCCAGGTTTGCCACCAGACCGAGAAAATAGAGTTTGTTATTGAGCTGCAACCGGGAACTGCTCCTATATCTAAAGTTCCATACAGAATGGCACCAGTTGAATTGAAGGAATTGAAGATACAGTTGCAAGAGTTGTTAGACAAATGGTTTATCAAACCTAGTTTCTCACCTTGAGGAGAACCAGTTCTTTTTGTCTGTAAGAAGGATGGCACATTGAGGATGTGTATCAATTACCGGGAGCTCAATAAAGTTAAAGTCAAGAATAAATATCCATTGTCTCGCATTGATGATCATCAACTACAGGGTGCAGCTATCTTTTCGAATATTGATTTGTGATCATGGTATCATCAGTTGAAAATTAAGGAGAAGGATATTCCGAAGACTGCATTCAGTACAAGGTACGGGCACTATGAGTTCTTAGTGATGCCATTTGGTTTGACGAATGCTCCAACAGCATTTATGGACTTGATGAATAGAGTATTTCAGGATTTTCTCGATAAATTTATTATTGTGTTTATTGATGATATTTTAATTTACTCTAAGAATGAGGAGGATCATACTCTGCACTTGAGAATGATGTTAGAGATTCTGAAGGAGAAGCAGTTGTATGCGAAGTTCAAGAAGTGTGAGTTCTGGTTAGACCAAGTTATCTTCTTGGGACACGTGGTATCGGGAGAAAGAATTTCAGTGGATCCAAGCAAAGTTAAAGCAATCCATGATTGGCCACAACCAACAAATCCCACTGAGGTTCTTAGCTTTCTTGGATTGATGGGATATTATCGAAAGTTTGTTGAAGGATTCTCCATGATCACTTCACCATTAACGCAATTGACCAGGAAGAATATGAAGTTCACATGGATGGAGGTATGTGAACAGAGTTTTCAAGAATTGAAGAGACAGTTGACATCAGCACCAATCTTAACTATTTCTACGAAAACAGAAAACTTTTTATAGTGATGCTTCGAAGAATGGTCTTGGATGTGTACTGATGCAGAATGGGAAAGTGATAGCATATGTATCCAGATAGTTAAGGGAGTACGAGAAGAACTACCCTACCCATGATTTGGAGTTAGCCGCAGTGGTGTTTGCACTTAAGATTTGGAGGCATTATATTTATGGAGAACATTGTGAGATATATACTGATCATAAGTGTTTGAAGTACTTCTTCACTCAGAAAGAGTTGAACATGAGGCAGAGAAGATGGTTGGAACTGTGAAGGACTACGACTATGTTATCAATTATTATTTAGGTAAAGCCAATGTCGTTGCTGATGCATTGAGCCGAAAGACAATACAGAGTGTAGCTGCTATAACCATAAATAAAAAACCAGTGTTGTTTGACTTGCAAATGATGGATGTGGAGATCATTCAGGAAGGATCGTTGGAAGCAAAGATGACAGCTTTGTCACTTCGACCAACTTTGTTGGATAAGATTCGACAGGGACAAGAGGTGGATAAATTGTTCGACAAGATAAGAAATTATATCAGCTCTGGAAAGTTTTCTGACTTCCAATTAGAAAATGATGGCGTGATTCGTTATAGAGGTCGATTATGTTTACCTGAAGTGGATAACATTCGGAAAGAAGTAATGATGAAAGCTCATTCGACACCGTACTCTATAAATCCAGAAGCTACAAAGATGTATAGAGATTTAAAGTCACATTATTGGTGGTCAGGGATGAAAAGAGATGTCGCTCAATATGTGGAGCAATGTTTAACTTGTCAGCAAGTCAAAGCCGAGCATCAAAGACCAGCAGGAACTTTGCAGCCTCTATTTATTCCAGAGTGGAAGTGAGAGAATATCACTATGGATTTGGTCACCGGCTTACCAAAGACAGTAAAAGGTCATGATGCCATTTGGGTTATTGTGGATCGATTGACTAAGTTCACTCATTTTCTTCCTATTTACTCTAGGTATTCCATGGATCGTTATGCCCAATTATATATACAAGAGATCGTCAGACTCCATGGAGAACCACTTACCATTGTATTAGATAGAGATACGAGATTCTTGTCCGCTTTTTGTAAGAGTTTGCATAAGGCATTGGGGACACAATTATCTTTCAACACAACATTCCATCCACAAACAGACAGCATGTGTGTTGGATTTTCAGGGTCAGTGGAGTAAATTTTTGCCTTTGATAGAGTTCTCGTACAACAACAGTTATCGGTCTAGTATCGGGATGGCTCCATATGAAGCAT
The DNA here is from genome assembly GCA_023678885.1 of Pogostemon cablin. Taxonomy (NCBI): domain Eukaryota; kingdom Viridiplantae; phylum Streptophyta; class Magnoliopsida; order Lamiales; family Lamiaceae; genus Pogostemon; species Pogostemon cablin. The sequence continues at coordinate 34,424,807 of CM042952.1, read as the reverse complement.
TGTACGGGAGGAAGTGTAGATCTCCAGTACATTGGGATGAAATTAGAGAGAGAAAACTTTTGGGTCCAGACTTGATTCGTGAAATGTCAGAAGCTGTTACCTGTATTCGAGAGAAGATAAATATTGCTCAGGATCGAAAGAAAAGTTATGCAGATAAATGGAGAAGGGAATTAGAATTTGAAGTGGGTGATCAGATATTCTTGAAAGTATCTCCAATGAAGGGGATAATGCGGTTTGGAAATAAAGAGAAACTCAGTCCAAGATATGTTGGTCCATTCACTATCATTAAGAGAGTTGGAAGTATTACCTATAAGTTGTAGTTATCAGCTTCGATGTCTAGAGTACATGACGTATTTCATGTGTCTATGTTGTGAAAGTATGTTCCGAATCCATCTCATGTTCTCAAACAGGAACCAATTGAGTTGAAAGAAGATTTGAGTTATAAGGAAATACTAGTTGAGATCTTGCAACGAGAAGTGAAGAAGCTTAGAAATAAAGAGATACCATTAGTGAAGGTGTTATGGAGGAACCAGTTAGTTGATGAGACCACTTGGGGAAGAGAGGATGGGATTATGACTAAGTATCCAGAACTATTCAGGTAAGTAAATTTCGAGGATGAAATTTTATAAGGTGGGGAGGATGTGATACCCGAGCCTCTCACTACTCATGTGCCAATATAATTTAATTTGTGTTATGTGTATTTTATAATTATATGATAATTATGTGACAATTATGTGATAATTATGTGGTAATTGTCTCTATTTTTATTTGTCGTTATATTTTTATTTAATACATCAGTGATAAAAATTGTGACAATATGTGAATATACGTGTGCATAAATATTTACGTGCAATTATTTGGATATATAATTAAGTTATTTTATTTGTATAAATATATTTTTCTTAATTATTAAGTATCACATGTGTTCTCGTAATAATAATAGTGACAAGAAAGTGTACACGTATGTGTATTGATTTGTAAATGTATCATATCTTAGTTATTAAATATTGCATGTATATTTATAATGGATAATAATAATAAATAGATGGGATGATAAGTTATTGCCGTAACAAATTCATTTACTTGGCAACCAAGAATTACCATATTTGGGGTGGTTAGTAGTTATACGTGTATTGTATATTAATTAAAAAATTATTGGATGAGGGAGCGGTGGATTTCCACCGACTCACCCCACCCTTTTTACATATATAAGTTGGGGTTGGGGTTGATAACCCCATACTGAAGCAGAAGCAGGCGTGAACAAAAAAAAGAGAGAGATGGAGAAAGGAAAGTGGAGAGAGGGAGAGAGAGGAAGAAAGAGAGAAGAGGTGTGTGCGTGCCGGAACGGGAGATAGATAGTTACGGTTCATCACGAGGTCTGTGGTGTTATTGCTATCTGAGTTCAGGTAAGTAGAAGTCCAACTACAATGCATAAACATGTTGTGTGTGAATTATTTGTGATTAATATGTGATAATTATGTCTTAAATTATTTGTAATTAGTTTAATTACGTTATGACTTATTTGGGGTTAATTGGTGATACAAGTTGTGGATTTATGTGATTTGAAATAATATTATTGTCCTATATAAATCTGCATGATTGGAAATTGTTAAAAATATATCTGTATGATTTGAGAAGATATTGGTTATAAGGATTTGGTGATCTGAGATGAAGTTGTTATTCTAAAAAGGGATCCGTGTGATCCAAGGTGAAATGGTTATTCTATAAATGGATCTATGTGATTGATGTGAAGTTGTTATTCCAGAAGTGGATGTATGTGAATTGAAGTTAAGTTGTTGTTTTATTGTGATTAAATGTTGATATTGATATCGTAAATGATTTATGATGCATATTTAATTATCCTGGTTGCATACTATGCATAAACATGAAAAGTGTTGTCCCCAAAATTAATACTCCATCCGTCCCCTAGTACGTATCCATTTTTCTATTTTAGTCCGTCCCACTACAAAGTATCCATTTCCTTTTTTGGATTGATGTGACCACACATGACCCCACACTCAACACTAATACAACTATCTACTATACTTTAAATATTATTTCTCTCACCTCAAAATACATTAAATTATTAACTCCTTAATCCACGTGCAAAAAGCAAACGGCTACGTTTCAAGGGGACGGAGGGAGTAAGAATCTAATGGTGTGTACGGCCACTATATATGCATCTCTGTCAGGGTTCGAAAAAATCGTTCCCAACACTTTATTATGGGTTCGGAAAAATCGTTCCCAGTACTTTATTCGGGGGTTCGGAAAAATCGTCCCAACACTCTGCCAGGGTTCAAAAAAATCATTCCCGGCACTATATTCGGGGTTCAGAAAAATCGTCCCCATTGAGCTCATTTGGGTGCATATCATAAGTGTGTCGTGGAGATCCCGCAACGTGAACAGTTTTCAAAATAAAATAGACCAACTAGAAAGACTAGGAAATAAGCGATAGAAAACTAAATGCATATTCATGCACTGACATGCATGATTTCTACTTACTGAAACTTTTGTCTAACTAGTTTATGCATTGTAGGTGAGCCTGTTGATGATTGAATTGTGTAATGTGACTATACAAGCTGCGGAGCTCCTTCAGGGTTTTGAGCGGATGTACATAGATGACGACCTGTAGGCCGTGTGTATTTTATTTCCGCTGATATTTTGTTATGTAATATAATAGTATTGTCACAAGTTTGTGTGGATTGATGTGGTGTCAGAAATTGGTGATGTATGTTAGACTATGATTTTAGTTATGAATATATTATGTGAGAAAAAAAAGGTATATACAATTTTATAATAATAATGTTTATGTTAATTAGTATTTGAATTATAAATTATGTGAGGCGAGTCGTGTTAGTTTAATTTTGGAGCTAAAACAAAATTTGCTGAAAGTATACATCAATACACTATAATTGACTACCAATAGATTCGAAGATCATACATTAAATCAAAGAAGGGGCCCACGACAATGTAGGAAATTTCTTGCTTCAAACTTGAAATTATTTGCTTATCGTTTACTAGTCTTGCTCACTTACTCTTTGCTCTCCAACTTTGAACTTTGTAACGTTGACAGATTTTATTAATTCTGAATATAAACTAAATTACTTTAACGTGATGTTTGTTTTGGGATTTTGGGGAGTTTGAAAATCATGAATAGTGATGTTGTGTTTGTTTTGGGTTTTTGATAGGGTATGTTTTAACTTGATGTCAAATCAATATGTAAGAATGTACTCCCTCCTTTCCGGAAAACTTTTTACGTTTATTGTTCCACGTTGTTTAAGAAAAGTTGCACTGTTTGACCAACTTTATTAACTTTTGAGGGTATTGCAGTATTTTTAGATAATAAAAAAGTATAAAGTAATGATATGTGTGTGAAAAATGAGTGGCAAATTTGAAATTAAGGTAACTTTTGAGGTTGTTGGATAAAGTGATGTTTCTTTTTTTGGGGTGTGAAAAGTTTTGTGGGACAAACAAATGAGGAAAGTGAGAAAAGTATTATGGGACGGAAGGAATATTAATTTATGTAAGTAAATAAATGAGAGATGAGTGATAAAAAGATAAAGTGTATTAATTGAGGAAAGAGAAAGTATATAAATATATATAAGGATAATTTTTAAAATTTGAGTGTGAGATTTCAATTCCAATTTCGAGATTTTAAAATCCTGAACAAATATCCCCTAATTGATGTAACAAAAGATTACGAGTCAAGGGTGTACTTGTATTATTTCTTTCTATATTTAGTAAGCATTCCCATCACTGCTTAAATATTAATAATGACTTGAATCCAACATACTTCTTTCGTCCCATGAAAGATTGTGCCCCCAATTCCAGTACGAAGATTAAAAAAATGATAACTTATAAGGGTATAATAATATTTTTTGTAATAAATAAATGATAAAATATGTGATAGATATGACTTTTTTGTAAATAAAGTATAGGAAGGATGGTTTGGTTTTTTTTTTAAATGTGCAAATCTTTATCGGACAATCCAAAATAGAAAGTGTGTAATCTAAAATGAGAAGAGTGAGTATATATTACCTGACTTAGAATTTGCTTATTTTAAAGAGTTTTCATCATATACTAATAAATAATAATGTTATGGAGTATATAAATAGTGATGTATGTACATGTATCCTCTCCGTTATAAAAGTCTTATCATTTTTTTTCATTGGAAGAAATATAGATGCATTGCATAATCCAGAATTATATATATACTTATTATAATTTTATTATATTTATATATTTTAATAAATAAATTTACAAAATAAATTTATTTACAGAAATTAATGGCTAGGATCCATTATTATTATTATCATTATTATTATTATTAATTAATTAATTGGGGGAGATTACATTCTAAAAATGGCAAAGTTGATTGACAAAAACTTGTGTGCGTCCGAACACACGGGAGCACTTTCCGTGTGCCTTTAGAATTTTGTGTTAAATTATACTCCTTCCATCCCGTTTCAATGTTTATGTTTGCTTTTTGCAAGTTGATTAAGGAGTATAATATTTTAATAGATAGTGGGTGGAAAAATATAATATTTAATGCAAAGTGGGTAGGTGTATTAGTATTGGATGATATATTAATTATTTTAGGTGAGTCACATATCCCAAAAAAGAAAACGTAAACATTGAAATGAGACGCGCAAAATAGAAACGTAAACATTGAAACAGGACGAAGGGAGTATATCCTTTAGTATAAAGATGTGTACCCTTTATTTTCTGAAGAAAAATAAAAAATATTAATGAAAAGTGTATACCCTTTAAAACAAAATGGTGTACCCTTATTAATTAAAGTGTATACCCTTTAGAATAAAATAATGTACCATATCCATAACACTAAATTCTAAAAGTGCATGGTGTGCACCTGGGCGCACGCAAGCCTCACTCAAGTTGATTTATGGTGTAATTCTAAAATGCACCGGTGCACCTAAGGATTTAATTGTTTAATTTAGGATATATTAATAATTACACAAATTAAAAAGTTAGTTACTAATTAAAATCTAAGGGTAGAGATTAATTGTTTTAAAATTTAATAGATTAAATCTCGCAGGTGTACCCTGGTAATTATCTGATTTATGATGCACAAGAATGAATCTCAACCCATACAAAATTTTGAAAATCTATTAGGCTGTGTTTGGATTGAGTCATTTCAAATCCATGGATTTGAAAATGATTGGATTTTAAATTTTTTAGATTTTAAATCAATTCATTTGAATTCCACTGTTTGGATAAATTATGGATCTTTGACAGGATTTCAAATCAATAATTCAAAAATTATTTTTTAAAATAAAATTTTATATAAAATAAATAAAAATAATAAAATTTTATTATATTAAATATTAAAATCTAAAATTTAATTAAAAATAATTTTTTGGAGGGAACTCTACCATCCAACCTACCCCCACCCACCACCTCACCCTCCAAATTTTTTTTATAAAATTTTAAATTTTTAATATTTGAATAATAAAAAATATTACCACCCAACCTTATCCCCACCCACCCCACCCCACCCCACCCCACCCCACCCCCATCCAAAATTTTTTATATAAAATTTTACATTTTAATATTTAAATAATAAAAATATTATCATCCAATCCTACCACCCTATTCATCCACCCACCATACCCCATCCCCATCCCCACTCTCACCACCCCCACCCACCAAATTTAAAAAAATTTGAATTTTAATATTTAAAAATAAAATCTAAAATTTTATTAAATTTTTTTGGTGGAGTGGGGTTGGGTGGGGGTGGTGGAGGGGATGAGTTTAGATTGGGTGGAAATATTTTTATTTTTTTAAATATTAAAATCTAAAATTTTATAAAATTTTTTTTTGGGGGTGGTGGGTGGAGGGGGGTGGGTAGGGATAGGTTGAGTGATAATATTTTTATTATTTAATTAAATATTAAAATTTAAAATTTTATAAAAAAATTTTTTTGGGGTGGGGGTGATGTTGGTGGGTGGGTAGGGGGTAGGGTAAATATTAAAAATCTAAAATTAAAAAAAAAATTTGGGGGGATGGGGGGTGGTGGAGTTGGGTGGTGGAGTTGGGTGGGGTATGCTGGGTGGTAGAGTTTAAAACATAAAAAAATATATTTAATATTAAATATTTTTTTAATTAATTTTTTAATTTTATATATTATTTGTATATATTAATATATCAATTACACAAGAATGGAAAGATTTCAAATGACACGGTTTCAGTGAGAATTTGAAATTCATTAAAAAACAACTAAAAAAATTCAAAATCAAATCCATTGATTTGAAATCCATTGATTTAAAATCTTGGATTTATAAATTCAGTGATTTAAATGTTATCCAAACATGATAGATGGATTTGAGGGAAGGATTTATAAATTCCTCCTCAAATCCTTCCATCCAAACGCAACGTTAGGTTATGTTCGTTTTCGAATTTTAAATCTAGGTTTTGGTTTTCCAAAACCTACATCAAAATTTTAAAAATCTCCCCTATTAATACATTTTCTCTCTTTATCTCTCTTCTCTCATTTAACTTTTTTAAATAAATTAATACATTGATTTGACATAAAGTTAAAACATACCCTACTCAAAACTCAAAACAAACATAGAACACACTATTCATGATTTTCAAATCCCACATAATTTTAAACCAAATATCACCTTAGTAGCATGGCAGGATCCCCAACCTTTATTGGGGCGGTCCAATTTTTGATAATTTTCCATTGTCGTTACGGTCCATTTATTTATCGAAATTGGGCCGACAAAAATTGTATCCTCCGACTAACTGGTTAAAATTACCTCCATACCCTCAACAGAAGTGGCGCAATTAAAAAACCCAGAGTTTCAATCTGCGGCATATTGAGAGAGAGGGGTACTCTCTACTCCATAGTGAGCAAGCATCGTCTTACTGTTCCAATTCCAAACATTGCCTTCCCAAGGCGAGCACGATTTCGGTCTTCATCCCAACTCTAGCCAGTGGATACGGGAAATCGAGATGAGATCGACATAATCCACACGCCTTTTCTGCTTTTGCAATACTTCCGTTTAAGGGATTCTGGAGTAAATTACAAGAATTTTTGTTCTCTATTCCCTGTTTATTCGAAACATTTGTTTTAAATTTATCTAGAAATTTATGTTTATAATTGATAGTACATTTTTGGGGTTTGCTGTGAATGATTACTAGTTGTGATAGGGTTTAAGAAATTTATGATTTATTTAACTTTCAATTTATAAATTGTTGCATGTGTTCTCTATTTTTTAATAGCGAGGAATTAATTGATTTGTTTCGGTTGTGTTTGATTTTCATTTTTATTAATCTTAGTCATTTCTGTTTTGATTCCAATTCCAAGCCGGCAGTATAATGAGTGAAACTGTAGACCATGAAGCAGAATCAGTTGTGATTGGAGGAATGGTGCTTGATATAAATGCTACGTCTTATACGACTACTAACCCCAGAACCACAGCTCCTGGAAAGGTATAATGCGAGTACTCTGTGTACTAAGTTAGGCCGTTTGAGATTTTTGGGGAAACCATGCCTATGAAAATTGGAAGTTTGGGCTCTTACTTTTGAAAGTTGATTATAGTGTCCTAATGCCTTATGTTGAAGTGTTTCTTAAAAAAAAAAAAAGTTGGTTCCATGAATTCCTTTCTAGCTGATTCTCTCCTTCTCTTTAATAGGAATCCGCGCTTATTTCATTTTAAGATGATTAACGTTTAAATACTGCAACTGATTCCTTTGGACTAGGATGTATATGTGCCAAAGAGTTGCATGTTCATATGCATATTAATGATACTACTCTCCATACTTCTTCAACTGGAAGGCTTTTTGTTCTGCACACTGGGAGAGTGAAAATGACAAAATTGCAATCAGATTTTCGATGGATGTCTCATGTGAAAATGTCTGAGATTTGGTTTTTCAGGTTTTCTATGCATTAGGAGGTGTAGCAAGAAACATTGCAGAATGCATGTCAAAGCTTGGAGCCAAGCCTTATATGATAAGTGCTTTAGGATTTGATTTGGCAGGTTCATGCTCAGTGCATCATGATAAATATTGTGTTGTTACCTGTTCACAGTATGCCTGCATCCATACTTGGAAATGTTGTAATTCTACCATGTACGAGTGTTTTTTTTTTTCATCCCCAAAAAACCATGTACGAGTTTTTTTTTTTCATCCCCGAAAAACCATGTACGAGTGTTTTTTTTTTCATCCCCAAAAAACCATGTACGAGTGTTTTTTTTTTTCATCCCCAAAAAACCATGTACGAGTGTTTTTTTTTTCATCTCCAAAATCAGTATGCCTGCACTCATTATATGTTCATCATGTAATGTGTATCATTGTCAATATATTTTATTTAATATTATTATTATTGTTGTTGTTGTTGTTGCTATTATTACTACTATTATTATCATTTTAATGGATGAGTGAAAATAATATCCTACTTCTGTGATTTTACTGTTAGAACTCATTAATGATTCCTTTGCTCATTTATTTCTTGGATTTGATACCTTGGGTGAGTGCTATTTTGTTTGGTGCATCTACCAGCAAAATAACTGATGGAATGCTTTATTGATTAGGAAGCATGCTGTTGGAACACTGGATATCTGCTGGATTATCTTTAGAAGGTAAAGAACGACTGGGTTTTTTATGATCACACTTTTATATCATGTATATAATTAAGGGAACTGTAAAGATGAAGTATCGAGGAAGGTCATACACCTCACAACACTCCTATATTATTGTTTTCCTTGTTAATTCTTGCTATTTACTTGCAAGACTAAATGACTTAGGATCTTAAGATTTTGGTAATGTCTCCATTTTCTTCTGACTGCCACAGTATATGCTACTGTAAGATCTGGTTTTGATTTTTTTAACTCGTCTCTTATTAGGCATTAGGAGAAGCAAGGATATCGAAACAGCTATTGTCTGCAACTTGTTTGATGGCACTGGAGAAGTAGCTGCTGGTGTTGCTAGCGTGGAATCAATTGTAAGTTTCTTTTCTGATAAACATTTTATTTGGCTAACCAATCTTATTAAATGTCTCTGTCTGGTGTGACATTATACTAGGAAAAGTTTCTTACTCCTGAGTGGATCAGAAAATTCAGTAACAAGATACATTTAGCCCCTGTGTTGATGGTTGATGCAAATCTAAGTCCTCCTGCTCTTATATCATCTTGCCTAAGTATGTTAAGCTCCTTGGTCATTCTTCTACCCCTGCCTCTTATTTGTTAATTTTGTGGGGTCAACTATTGTGACGCCGTTCTTGGTATTCTCATACTGTGCCCCTGATGTATCTTTTGCAAATATGTGAGTTTTTCCTTTTTCATATATTATGAGTAGCTAATTGAGATATTTCTAGGAGATATATATGTCAACATGATAATCAACCTTTTTCTGGTTGTGCATAGTTTACTGTTGATTAGTGCTTTGATGAAGTATTTATTCGGTGAACAAATTTTTTCAGCGGCAGCAGAATCTGAGACTTCTATATGGTTTGAGCCGGTATCAGTCTTAAAATCCAAAAGGATTGCTTCCATAGCAAAATATGTTAGTAAAAAAATCTCTCCTATACTCTGTATGTGCTCCGAAACTATATCATTGATTCAACATTGTTTTCCAGATAACTTATACTTCCCCCAACGAAGACGAGCTTGTATCTATGGCAAATGCTCTGACTTTTGAAGATAAATTCTTACCAATTTCAAGAGACGGAAGCAGTTTCAAATTCTCCATTGAGTCATTATTTCAAATGATTAAGCCTGCAATTTGGGTTTTGCTTGAGAAAGGTATTAGAGTAGTACTTGTCACCCTTGGACCACGTGGGATATTCTTATGCTTCAAAGCAATAAATGGAATTAAGAAATGTGATCCTCTAAAAAATAAACCTTTTACTTTCAGCAGAAATTTGTATAAAAAAGTTAATGCGAATTGCCCACCAAATAGGATTCTAGGTGCTTCCAAATCTCAGGGAAACTATTATATGGGCATACATTTTCCTGCACTCTCTGCCTCTGTAGTAAGGGTTACTGGTGCTGGTGATTGCTTAGTTGGTGGCACGATAGCTTCTATTTGTGCTGGTTTAGATATAATGCAAAGTGTAGCAGTTGGGATAGCAGCGGCAAAAGGAGCTGTGGAAACAGAGCGCAATGTCCCTGCTGAATTTGAATTGACCAGAATAGCAGGTACCCTTGTTAAATAGTTCTTATTCAAATAGAAGTCATATTTTTCAAAAAAAAAAAAAATTCAAAAGTAAAACGTGTACTTATCGATAGGCAAAGTGTTGTCTGAATTGTGGTATACCTGATAGTTTTCCTTATGTGCAGATGATGCTGGTATAGTTTATTCTGAAGCGAAAGTTGTCTTCTGCGAATCAAAGTTGTAACCTCTGAAGATTATTTACTTGTAATAATATCTGGAAATTGAATTTATCACTGGGATGTTAATTGTTTTTTTGGGAATGAAGTGGATTTGCTTACTTGACTGTTTTTTAACAGCTGCCCAGTGCGGAGTATAGGAAATGGGCATTACCTTAAAAGGCTTCGGATCTGTACGTAATTCTGAATTAAGATTGTCTTTTTACAAATCATATTTCATTCTATTTAAAATCATGGTGATATATGATCTGTTGTTTGTTGACATTGAAATAATGTCTTTCAGCCACTGGGGAGGAAGAGCGAGCTATGACTTTTCAGATTATAATCACTCTGTAATTCTCATAATTAACATTGTGGTAGAATGGGAAATCTGGAAGGAAGAAATAAAAGGCCAGGTTGTGTTGGATTATTTTTCTACAACATTTATTTTTTATTCTTATTTTTTGATGTTGGTGAGGTACAGTGAAGTTGGCAACTATATCACACTAATGAATTTATGAATTGTTAATCAAGAAACTTTTGACCAAAAAGCTCCAGCAAATTTAAGTTGTTTAGATAAATTCCAACTTCTTACAGAACAGAACGATCATCATCTATTGGTGTTCAACCCTCTTCTTGACTTTCTCTCTATTTGGAGCTTTTGTTTTTGGAGTTTAATATGATTCTTTCCATTAAAGATTAGAAAGATATTTAGAATCTGAATTAGGGCTTTTGACTTCCAAGAAAGAAAGAGGATTGTTGCAGCGCCCAGTGAAAAAAGGGAATCTCAGCCTAAAGTGGTTACCAATCATGAAGCACCCCTCTCATCAAGACCCTCAATCCAAAACCAGAGCCCAAGAAAGAGCAGTGTTTCAGTCCCATTTCAGGAGAGAAAGTTGAGAGTATTCATCGTGTTTTATTCCATGTATAGGCATGTGGAAACCCTGGCAAGGGAGATCAGGAAAGGGGTTGAGGGTGTGGAGGGGGTTCTGTACAGGGTCCCGAGACATTGCCACGTCAAACCTTGGATCAAATGAAGGCACCTGCAAGAGATTGTTCCATTCCGGTGATATCGGTGGAGAAACTGGCGGAGGCCGATCGGCTCCTGTTTGGATTTCCGAGCAGGTACGGATGCATGGCGGGCAGATGAAGGCCTTTTTCGACTCCACTGGGGCACTCTGGAGGGAGCAAAAGCTTGCTGGCATCCCTGCTAGCTTCTTTGTCAGCACCGGAACGCAGGGAGGTGGCCAAGAAACCACTGCGTAAGTGCCATTTTATTGGTTTAAAGTGTTTCGTTGTCCACAAAATTAAGAGGAGGTATGGATTTGCAGATGGGCAGGCATTACACAATTAGCACATCATGGTATGGTGTACGTTCCAATTGGGTACACATTTGGGGCAGGCATGTATGAAAGTGATTCGTTGAGAGGGGTTCCTCTTATGGCGCTGGAGTTTTCTCAGGGGATGGGAGTAGGGAACCCAGCGAGACTGAACTCGCACTAGCACAACACCAGGGTAAGTACATGGCTTCAATGGTCAAGAGATTCACCACCAAACCCAACTAGTTTTCTTTCCGTTTGTAAATCCAATCAATTGTAAGTAACAAACAACTCTTGTCTTCATGGTTTTGATTCTCTGTTAATTTCGAATTTCATCTTGATTAAGAGAATATACTGGAGTAGAATGTTTGTACATCGCCATAATAATCAAATTACAGTACAAATACTTGTTTAAACAAAATTAAAAAATAAAATAAAACACTCATTCCATTTTGTTTATGGTTTTTTCTTTTTGAAAAAATGTGCTGACATTTCGATCTAAGAAAAAAACCACTCAAATTTCCGATATCATTTCATATATCATCTCCTTACCCCTCAGATATCCTGTATCATTTCGCCCAAGATGAAGACAACTTGTGCATTTAGTGATATGGGATAACTGAAGATCAAATTTCAGATCCTTATACCATTTATTGTGAAACAGTGAAGAAAATTAATGAAACCAATCGCAAGAGAAAATGCAGCGAGGCAATTGGTATATACTCCCTCCATTCCGTGTTAACGTTGATGTTTGCTTTTTGTACGGAGATTAAAATATATTTCCGTCCATCCTCTATATATCCATTTAGATTAAGGAGTATTATTATTTATTTAGATTTAGATTAAGGAGTATTATTATTTTATGTGTATTAGGTAGTTGTATTAGTGGAGGGTGTGAGTCCCATATTTTATTTGTATTAGTGGAAGATGTGAGTCTCATACCAAAAATGGTAAAATGAATAGGTTGATAGTGGAAGGAGAAAGTAATATTTTACTCCAATTGTAGTGGACGGAGGAAATAATATTTTACTCCAATTGTAGTGGACGGAGGAAGTAATATTTTACTCAAATTGTATTGAGGCGAGAAAAATAATAATGGATAGGTTGACAGTGGACGGAGAAATTAATATTTTACTCCAATTGTAGTGGACGGAGGAAGTAATATTTTACTCCAATTATAGTGAAGCGAGAGAAATAATATTTAATGTAAAGTGAATAGTTATATTAGTGTTGTGTGTGGAGTATAATTAATTGTTTTGTGTGACCCACCATGATTAAGAAAAGGAAATGTAAACCTTAATTTGGGACAATTCAAAATGAAAAACTTAATTCTAGACACGATTTTTTAAAAAAGAAAAAAAAAGAATAAGTATATTCTCAGAAAACAAGTAGTTGACGAGAAGAGGGTAATGGTAGGAGTGAAAGAGATGTATGGTAGAGGTACTAGTAAACACCGCCTTGCAAAAGAGAAAAACGGCGTTATCAACGAAACTCCCAAACATTGCTTTATGCCTCCCATGAATCAGATAAGAACCAGAATTTAATCAGCTTATCTGGGATTATGAAGGCCATTTTTTTTCAGCTATAGGAATCGTAAAACCTTAACAGACGAAAATTAAACGGAGAAACTGGGACGAGTAATAAGCCGGCGCCGGCGGCTGTGGCGGTCATGGAAACTCAGTTAGCTGTGCGGCTGCAATATTTATAGGTGGACATATAACCGCTGAAATAGAAGCACTAAATTGTGCGATTATTGTTTTGTGGGTTTTAACAAATCTCGGGGTAAAAATCTCAGCAGAAGTAATTCCAAAATATTATTATTATCAACTACCCAAAAGATTTTAGAGCCCATTTATTTAATTGGACTATATGCCCAATTACTAAGTAAGAAGTCCAGCCCATACACGTTAAAGAGTTTGTGTGATTCGATTTCATTTGATATAAACAAGCCTATGTATGTGGGTATTATTTCAGAGTAGGACTATCCAATATAAATGCAAAGAGTGTACTGACACTGAAATTGAAGTGCGTTGCTTTTTATTTAGGTTGCTCAATAGAGTTCAATAATCGATCCAGCAAGTTTAAGTAAATTAATTAGTTATTCAACAAATATCCATGGTACACCACATTAGAACTTGAAAGATGAAGATAACACAAATAATAAGACAATTCCATAAAATAGGTCGGTAGGTACAGAAAACACGAACGAAACGAAACAACAGCGGCTAGGATCACTAAAATTAAGAGTGAAAAACGTTAAATTAAGCAGGGGTAGCAGCTACAGTAGCATAGCATTAAGTTGTTAACAATGTGCAGATTGGGTGGGATCACACTTGGAAGGCAACTGCATGGCCCTAGTGCCATTGATCCCAAATAAGGGTAAAGACTTGTTGTTCTTGAAGGTGCAGAAGCAGGTGAGGTTAGCGTGTGTGAGGGCGGCGCAACAGGCCGGAGTAGGCGTTGGCGGGACGGCAGCCCCGGTTGCCACGGCGTCCTTGCACTCCTTCAGCTCATCTAGGCTAACGCCGCACAGCCCATTATCGTCAGTGCCCATCACACCAATGGTTGCTGCTATTACTACCAGAGCTAGAAACAGGCTTCTAGAAGCTTCCATTGAATATTATTGATGATGCAGATTGTAATTGTAGACTTCGTTTTAATTCGTGGGGTTTATACCTAGTATATATAGAGGGGAGAATTTAGAAGCTAGGTAGGGTATTAACATTGTTATAGTGTGTGTGTCAGTTCACGTGTTGGTTAAGTTGTTGAGGGGTGTGTGTGTGTGTTTGATTGGATACAATGGATTAGTTTGTAAGATTTGGGGAATTTGAGCTCGTGAGGGATGACGACAAAATTATAAAAGGTTGGCAAACTTGGCGTTATGCATCACGGGCTTCCCTCTCCTTTTATTCTCTATTTCACACGCACTGCCTTCTCGTTAAGTTGAGAGATTAATTTCCAATAAATGATGATTAAGATTAATTTGCATAAAAAGATTCGAAAAAAAAAAACAGATTTAATTAGTTTTAAGTTGAGTACAATGTGATCACAAGAGTTGGAGTTATCTGATTCCAATTCCAAGTTTGGAATAAATTCAATATTCTTTTCAACTGGAATTTCGTGGTTTCACTCAAGTGTCATTGCAACGCACTAAGTGATAAGCTTGTACTGACAATTGGGCCGGCCAATTGGGCTATACTGTCTTGGCTATAGCCTGCGAACAAAAAAAAAAGCCCGTTAAACTGAGATTAAGCAAAAATAAAATAAAATTAAATTAAAAAATTAAAAAAAAAAGAAAAGAAAAAAATCTTCTGGTAAATATTTGAAATTTAAACAAAAGCTCAAAAATATTAGAATACACTTTATAAAAATAATATCTTCACTTTAACTTTAACGCATATAATATTACACTCATTTATTAACTCAAAATAGCCATTAACTTTTAAAAGTGCATTTTATCATGGAGATGGAGGACAGGAGTATTAGTTATTATTATTATTTTTCTTTTTTAAGGACTGAAGGGTGGGTTCCTCAAAGCATAAAGTAAAGGCGTGACGAATCACGTGATATACGAGATGTATTAACGTCGCGTAGCGTAGAATCATATGGGAAGCATATCTGAGGCAGAGGAGCTGACACGTAGTATATTGTGTGACGTGTCATATTGGAAGCCCACAGCTGAAGGGAATTGTGTGGTGCGACGCATTCCCCTTTTTTTCCTAATCATTTCCGCATTTTAAGGTTTTATTCCACCCCAATTACCAAAAACAACCTTGCTCATTTTCAAAACAACGGAAATGCCATTTTACAAACATTATTTCCATTTCTCAATGTAAAAGTTCTTCTGAGTGCTGCCCTGTTAGATTAGTTCATTTGTTCCAAATTTTGTTGTATTTAACCTTTCAATGAATTGCTTATGAGGCCCATTGATATCAATTTTCTTCTATTCAGTGGAAAGATAATATTTTCCGACATTTACTCCATTTTAAAATAAAAACTCTCATCCAATTTTTTTAGCTTGGACACTTTAGTCTTGTAAAAATATACACTTTTCTGAAAAAATAAAAAATTAAAATAATCACCTTTAACTATGCACTTTATTTAAAAAAAAAAAAAAACTACTCATATTTAATATCCATGTGGAGTGAGGATGCAAATTAAAAATGAATGGAGACAGTGTTTTTTTAAAGTGAGATTATACATACAAAACCAACATCCATATAAATTACAGTATTGTCATTAATTTAAATTAAAATTATGAATAAAATTTAAAATATTACTTATTTAAATAGTATAGTATCCCTGAAAAAAGAAACGTTTTGCCAAAATTCAGTACTTCATTATAAGGTAACTCCTTGTCCTATATGATCTCTATTTTATTGTTTGATATGCTTATGAACTTTTTTCATATGTGTTTTATCTATCCGTATATTATTAGAATTTAAGATCTTATCGATTTCTTTAAATCTAATAATCGTGTATAACCCCTACATACAATTAAAAAACATCATCCATGTCAGCAACCAAATAAATTAGGGATACATAATAACATAGGCAAATAGAAATTAATATGAATTAGCTCATCATACACGCATAACACAATTTTTTATTTTTCAAGATGATTTATTCATAATATTATTTTCGATTGAAACAAGATCTAGTCATCAAACACGTAGGTTATTATGCTTTGGTATATCACATCATGTTTACATTTTTCATACAAATGTATGATAGTTATATTATTTGTAAACGATTATTTAATTTAATTACATAAAAAAAGATAAAAACCACTAATTTCACTAATAAATTGGTAATTCTAGCTTATATCTAATTACATTGACGCAGGTGCTGCTGCTTTGATTTAATTTAAGGGAGACCCTAAATGGCTAGAATCTATCCCGATAGAATTAGGTATTTTAGTAGTTTTAATAAAGAAAGAGGGTTAAGTAATTTTAGAGTTACAAAAATACTCCTCCCTTCTTATTTAAGTTTAAAACATTTTTAGATGTCATTAACTATTCATTGGCAGGTTTAAGAACTAATAATGAGCATTTAAATTAATTATTAATGGTATATCTCTTTAAATTAATTTTACTTTTTTTATACTATATATTCACATTTAATGGAGTATATAATTTTGTTTACATTACTTGTTATTATTAAATTTATATTAAAAATAAATAATTAATCTCGTCAGACTTAATCATCTAATATTAGAGATGTTGTTTTCTTTAAATATTTTTTTATTCAGTAACTATATTTAATTTTTTATAAATTAAGTTATATATACAACATAAGTATTTAATAGTCTCATAACTGGAAATTTATTTAAATATCTTATACAAAATTATATTCAATTATGCATATAATATTATACAACTATACACAAGTAATATATACCTTAAGGAGCTTTATCCTTTAAAGAGTGATATAGCAATCCTCTTTCTATGTAATTTGATTTCACTGTATTTGTACTCCTACATTTTAGGTACCTCTGGTGCCCTTTAATAATAATAATTTTTTTTCCGATCAAAAAAAACAAGTAATATATATCGTTGTTAAATTAATTTTAATTTAAATATTAAAAAACTTAATTTTTTAAGCATGTAATAAGATATTTCGATAACAATATAGAAATATAGATTTCAACATAATTCTTATCAAATTTTCTGACTTATATATTTTAGATAATACATGGTCTTCAATAATTAAAAAAAATTTTTTTAAAAAAAGATGAGGTATATATCGTGACATTTTTAATCTTTAATATTTTTATTTTTATATAAATTCACAATATAATTTTTTTAAATAAAAAAATTAGTATGATTATAATTCTTATATAATCAAGTTTAAACTCATATGGTATTTAAAAAATAATAATGAATTTATAATGGAAATGCAATACCAGTGATTCAACCGAAAATTGAATGGGTGGAGTTAACAGTTTGACATTTTATCGATCAAACCGATTTAACTATAAAATTAGATTTCACATTTTCAAATCACTATTAATTAGAAGGATATCACTTTTCTTGATTTGAAATCACTTTTTATTGAAAATATTATTACTTTTTATTATTTCAGTAAATTATTAGTGAAATACATGTTTTAATTAATTATCACTTTTTTAGAAAAGATGTTATCACTTTACTTTTAAAATGTTATCACTTTTATTTATATTTTAAATTATTTATGAAATATAGTTTACATTAAACTTATCACTTTTCATCACTTATAAGTATCACATTATATTATATAAATTTATAATTTAAATAAGAAAATAAATTAAATAAAAAAAATTAAAATTAATAACATTTTAATTAATAAAAATTTACATTAAAAGAAAAAATAACGTATTATAAAATATATATAATAAAAAAAGACCTAATTAATTTAATTCCAAAATTAATTTCTCAATTTTTTAATTTAATTACAACCAAACATGGTCCTTAAAGGAGTACTTTGGGCTAATGGATGATCCGTCTCATAAGAGGATCTATGAGACGGTCTCACACAAATTTTTACGTTGATGGTTATTTCGATTTATTACTAAGTTATTTATTTATTTATTGAAGTATTAATGTTATTAATAATTTATTTAAAAAATTAGTTTATTCAATTTTAAAGTTTCATACTATAGATCTTTTATATATAATTTGGTTTAATATATATATATATATATATATATATATATATATATATATATATATATGATTATATAATTCTATTTATTTGACAATTGATATAAACTTAAATTTAAATAAAAATTAGATTCTGCTATGTTATAAAATTTTATATTTTTATTGAGATAAAAAATATTTTTTTATAATTATTTTGAAAATTAATTTTATGTAATAAAAAATAAAATAAAAATATATCATGACTAAAACTTGTGTGCTGTCGGGGACAACGTACCCCCAAATAGGGATGACAATGAGATGAGTATTTTCGAGTACCTGATCCCGAGTACGGGTAATTGTAAATAGATTTGGGGTGGATACGGATAATTTTATGAAATACCATTAGAATTTGGAATGAGTACAGGTAATCCGCAATATACACGGGTACCCGTTTATATATACACATTTTTATAAAATTTAATAAAATATTATATAATTTATATATTATGAGATATTTTATATATTTAATTAATAGTTATAAGTTTTATTTAATTATATTTATTAAATATTTATTTAAAATAATAGAATTTTTATTATACTTATTATATTTAAGTAATAATAATGTAATTTTTATTATTATATTTATTTAAACAATAAAAAATATAAATATAAACAAAATTAATAAATATTAAATGGGTATGGGATGGGTACGGGTACTCTAATTATTTTTTAAATGAGACGGATACACATAGTTTTTTTAATCGGATATGGGTAGATGTACCCCAAAATAAGCGGGTACCCTACCGGTTGTCATCCCTACCCCAAATCCTACATTTTTTTAAAGTTATAATACTTTTTAGTATTAAAATGTTTATCTTTTATTATAAGGACGTGTACTCTTTATTTCTTGAAAAATAATTTTTTTAATCAAACATTTATATTATTCATATTTCAGTCAATCTTTTTAATAAAAAATTATAGTTTTAAATTAAAATGTATCCTTTAAAATAAAATAATATACCCTTACACATCTTATACACCCAGGGACTTCGGGACATAAGAGACCAACTCATATATCACTTAACAAGAGTACTAGCTCAATAGAATTTTGTTCATTAATTATATCTAATATTTAATTAATTAATTTAGTTATATATTATTATTAATTACTCATATATTATAATTTTTAATAATAGATTAATATTTTAAATATACAATTAATTATTAAATCCGCCATTAAATTTGGCAAAGACTTGAGTAAGATTGTTTCACATAAGGATTTACGTGAAACGGTCAGAATGTGATAACTTTTATACATGAAAGTAATATCACAAGCCATTCTCATATATCACTTAACAAGAGTACTAGCTCAATAGAATTTTGTTCATTAATTATATATAATATTTAATTAATTTATTTAGTTATATATTATTATTAATTACTCATATATTATAATTTTTAATAATAGATTAATATTTTAAATATACAATTAATTATTAAATCCGCCATTAAATTTGGCAAAGACTGTTTCACAAATTTTTAATAATAGATTAATATTTTAAATATACAATTAATTATTAAATCCGCCATTAAATTTGGCAAAGACTGTTTCACATAAGGATTTAACACAAAAAAGGTGTAAAGACTGTTTCACAAATTTTTAATAATAGATTAATATTTTAAATATACAATTAATTATTAAATCCGCCATTAAATTTGGCAAAGACTGTTTCACATAAGGATTTAACACAAAAAAGGTGTAGTATAAGTTTGAACCCATGACCCCATAATCAAATTTAGTGGCCTAACCACTAAGCTACTGATACATTCAGTTAAGAAGTATTATATCTATAGGTATTATACTTTGATTTGGAGTACAACTGTATCCATGTACCTATACTAATATGTTTGACTTATTTTACCTCCTTTAACATAAATAACCTGGCCTTTTTCCCAATGTCTTAATATGTCAGTTCTTATCCCACTGCATACATTTATGATTTACGTGCCCAATAAGCCATTCTCCATGGTCTAGAAAACAGTATAAAAATGTGCAATTCAGGGAATTTTACACACTTTCTTGTTAATTTCCTGCTATATTTCTAACAAACCTTTATAGCTAGCCCATTATATATATTATTCTAATAATTGGTTTTCTAAATTATAGAATTTTTTATATAATTAATTTACAATTATAAGATATACGGCTTCATGAACTATACCAAATATTAATTTGGTTGACCTGCCAGGTGGTCAATAGCTATCGGATTGATCACTCTGAATATTTATTACCCGTTGTCTTGTACTAATTCAAGGTTTGGTCCAATTAATATTTTGTAATGAGAGATTTAATTTTAGTACATCTTGATTTTAGTTTATATTATTCTTAATTAGGATATTAATTGCAGTTATACTTGACGTTAATGCATCTGAGACTACTATAGTTGGTTTTTGAGATATTTTATAATCCCTTTTACGTATTCTTATATCTTTCGAACTTTTTTTTCCCCTTCTATAAGAAACTGTTTAGAAACTGAATATATGCACATATCTTGTATGATGATTAAATAGAGGATAGATCTTGATTTATTAAACAAATGGTACTAAAAATTCAAGTTAATTTCAAAATCTCAAACCAATTTTAAAAGTTTATATTTCTCCATGTTGTGTTAAGAGAGACATGTTGATGCAACATCGCGCCGAATAACATAAATTGATAGTATATTAAAAATATTATACTCAGTTTAACATGAGTATGTATATTTGGTGTTTTTACCTTTGCATTAATGATATGTTTTCGCATTCAGAATTCTTTTACCAAAAAAAAAAAGAAAAGAAAAAAGAAGCAGCTTTTAATTAAAACGGGCTTCTACAAATCTCGCTTTGTTGATCATGATATCATAATTGGTAATTAGTTCAGTTGCTTTGATTGGAAGTATTTGAGAAACGTTCATGTAAAATCAGAGGGTTGTACTGATTGTAGATACAGATTTGAATAATTTATTAATGTGATAAATAAATCTTGTGGAAAAAGATTTGCAGAATACATGAATAGTAGTAATGTATGTAGAGAGAAGAAGGCATTGCCGCGTTTTGCATATGCAATTTTGTGAATCAACTCATCTCATGCGTGCAAGCTATTTCTTTCATTATCTCAATCCACCACAACCACTATTCTTCTCTCTCTCTCTCTCTAATATTCTTCACCACCTCCTTCCTATATACTATATATACATATCTCTATTCACTTTCCTCTGCCTCTCTCTCTTTAAATTCCCTCCTTTCCCAACCACGAATACCCAACCTAATTATATTTATTTGGATTCGATTTTTTTCCTTTTCTCATTTCTGCTGATCTATCAACAACTCTCGTGAAACATGCTCATCACTTTCAACAAATCTTTCTATTTCTGGTAGGTCTTCCCACTAATCCCTCCAGGGTTTCATGCTTATGCCTATGTTTGAATTAAGTTTGTGTTTTATCCGATTAAAATTTGTACACTTCATCTGAATATATATGTTTCCAACTTGTTTATTATTTATAAAATCAATTAACCTCTTAATTGAAGTTTGATTTTTTTTATTTTCCCACTCCTTTGAATCAACACCATATAAAATCATTAACTAACGGTATATTATAATTTTAATTTGTTAAATGTACAAGTATGGGAAAGCATTTGACGAAAAAAGCATCAGGATCAAACAATCTCAATTTCTCAAGTGAACTCATCTCCTACGAGGCTGCCTGTAAGGCCGACCTTGATCTGCAGTCGTTCGACAATACCTTCCAAGCTCGAACCACCAATGTCATCAATTCCCTCGCATCCGGTGTTCAAGTCCGAGCCCTGTCCTTGGAATCCCTGCGAGGCATCACCGAATGCCTCCTGGAAATGAACCAACAGGTTGTCAAGGTTATTCTCGACTGTAAGAAAGACATCTGGAGAAATCAACAGCTCTTCCAACTCGTTGAGGAGTACTTCGACAACAGCCTCCACACACTCGATTTCTGCGCTTCATTGGAACAATGCTTGAAGCGCATCAAAGATCAGCAATTGCTGCTCCTTCTAGCCGTCCAGCTGTTCCAACAGGAAGATGACAACCACAGGTATTCGAGAACCTTGGAGGAGTTGAAGAACTTCAAGAATGCTGGAGATCCATTCAATGAAGACTTCTTTAAGCTTTTCCAATCCGTGTACCGACATCAGATGGTGATGCTGGAGAAGCTGCAGTCGAAGAGGAACAAGCTGGATAAGAAGCTTCGCTGCATTCATTCCTGGAGGAAGGTTTCGAGCATAATCTTTGCAGCCACTTTTGCGGCTGTTCTGATTTGCTCCGTCGTGGCTGCCGCCATGGCCGCGCCACCTGTTGCCGCGGCGCTGGCGGCAGCCACATCCATTCCCTTGGGGTCGATGGGGAAGTGGATAGATTCTCTGATAAAGAACTATAAGAACGCGGTGAAGGGACAGAAGGAGATCATTGGATGCATGACGGTGGGGACTTATGTGAGCATCAAAGATTTGGACAGCATTCGAGTTCTGATCGAGAGGTTGGAGGTTGAGATGGAAGGATTGTTGAGGAATGCAGAATTTGCGATAAAGGAGGAGGAGGCGGTGAAGGTGGCGGTGGAGGAGATAAAGAAGAAGGTGGATGTGTTTATGGTGAGTGTTGAGGAGTTGGGTGTTCGAGCTGATAATTGCAGCCGCGATATTCGGAGGGCTAGGACACTCATTCTGCAGAGGATCATTAAACCACCGCAGACTTGAACAGGAATCTCTCTCATATATGCTTTCAGTTTACTGCACTACTCTGCTAATCAATCTTGGTTGAAGATTAAAAAAAAAAAAAAAGGTAATTAAATAGATGGCAGATCAATCTTAGTTTAAAATGTAATATATGTATATATATAGGAGTAAAAAATACATAGATTGCAGATTTTATTCTTAGCTCTATTAATTAAAAAAAGAAAAAGTTTACTTTGATGGAAGTCCCTCTTTTTTTTTTTTTTCCTCTTTTTTGTTCGTGGGGTTTAAGCATGCAAAATCATCACAAAACAGTTACATTTTCATTTTGTTTGTACTGGAGTTTTCAGATTTGAACGGGCCCAGCTTGTAGAATTTTTGGGCCCAACCATATGCTATTTTTCAAGAGAGACGGACTATATAACTCAGGCTGGCTCGTTTAGAAATGAAATAATGGGCTTATAGTTGGGCCGGGGGTCGTTCAACAATATGTTATTTTCCATCCTTTTAATTTTAAAATTATCTAAGCGTTTTTCTTGACTTAAGAACATGCCTCTTGTAGCACTAAAGATTGTCTGATTTTGTTGATGTATTTGCATACTCCATCCGTACCGCCCAAATTGCAAAATTTTTCTCTTTGAGTAAAAATGGCTCACTAATGGCCCATCACATATCTCTAATACACCTACTCACTTTACATAAAATAATAATACTCCTTATTTACGTGCAAAAAAACAAATGACACACTTTGATCGGGACGGAGGGAGTAAATAATTGCATTTATTTTAAATTGAAACATTAAAACGATTAAAAGAAAATAAGTGTTTCTCTTTAAGCTGAAGACTATAATTTGCCATTATCAAAAAAACAAAACTGTAGTGTAGAAGTTTCAGTGGAAAGAAATCAATTGGTGAGAGTATTATGTAGATGCACGAAATGAACGAAGTGCAACCACGTGGCGTGGGGGACCCAAGGAAAATGACAATCGAAACA
The DNA here is from genome assembly GCA_023678885.1 of Pogostemon cablin. NCBI lineage: Eukaryota > Viridiplantae > Streptophyta > Magnoliopsida > Lamiales > Lamiaceae > Pogostemon > Pogostemon cablin. Next base: position 34,400,802 of record CM042952.1, on the reverse strand, counting down.
AGGTAGAACACTAATAACATTACTTAATTGAAAATAATTTAATCATTATATTCGCATCACAATAAATAAAATGTGATTGGTGGACCACCAAAGCAATGATAAATTGCGGAGGACACGCTTTAACTCCAACTCTGAAACACCGGCTCTCTCAGTCTATCTAACGTGCGTGGTGGTGAATTTCTGTTATCTCGGGTTGTACACATGGCGATTTCACTGCATTTCTCTCGAATATCCGCAGGCACCGAACTTTCCTTGCCGGAGACTAGAATATTCCGGCAACGGAAGCGATTTTCCGTCCGATGCTCCTCTCCTGGAGAAGCTGCCACGTCGTCGTCCGTGGAGTCTGAGTTCAACGCCAAGGCTTTTCGCCACAACTTGACGAGGAGCGAGAATTACAATCGCAAGGGTTTTGGGCATAAAGAGGAGATTCTTCAGCAAATGAGCCAGGAGTTTACAAGTATGTTTCCGTCTTCTACTTGTTATATTGCTTTTTTTTTTTCTTTTCGTGGAATTGGAATTCATATTAGGTATTGATGAACTTTTATCTTGTTTAGCTACTTTTTGGAGGATTTTTCCCCCTCTATGTATTGTGTTGTCGTATTTTGGAACATGTTATTGCGTCAAGTGTTTGAACTTGAGTATTTGGTTGTCGATTAAGATTGTAGATATGTAACTATGTAGTATAATGCATTTTGATCTTGACTCTTGAGACTGATTTTGTAAAAGTTCGTACTCTGCTTCAGGGTTCTTTAATATGGCTTCTTATTATTCTATTTGATGCATCTACAAAGTTGGTTAATTTCCACATTAGTTTATTTCATTCGTTACGCAGTGCGTGGAGATTCACGTTGATCTGCTTAGATATTTTGCTTTTCATTATCTTTTTATTTAAAAAAAAAAACACTTAGAAATTAGTTAACACTGTTTCTGGAGTATCTCAGGTGACATTATAAAGAAATTGAAGGAAAATGCATACGAGTACACATGGGGAAATGTCACTGTAAAGCTTGCAGAGTCTTTTGGGTTCTGCTGGGGAGTGGAGCGGGCAGTTCAGATTGCTTATGAAGCTAGAAAGCAGTTTCCAACTGAGAGGATTTGGATCACTAATGAAATAATTCACAACCCAACAGTTAATCAGGTTCTCATTTCCTGCAAGTAAATGTGGCTTTCTTTGGTTTCAGATTTTCACTTTTGTCAGTTGTATGTGAGACACTCCAACTTGTGGGCCTCTACTTGCTTGCCAATATTTGTCTAGCTATCTGTTTGTATTAGATTTCTTATTATATACCATAATACTTAATAAGATGGCATTCCTAACCATTTTCTAGAATAGGATTGAATGTGATTTTCATTCATCTTAATTACTCAGATGTATGTGTGGTTCTTTTGAACAAGAATTTTGTATTTGAAAGTGTAATATTGAGGGTCTGTCCTCTCAGAGTCGTCTTTGGGAGCTTCACCTGCACATGATGCTTTTCAAAATTTGATGGGCAAATTATATATGGGGGAAAATAAAAATTAATCAATAAAACTGATTAGAGATTTTGACTTGCTGTGGCCAGAGGCTTGAGGAGATGGAAATAAAGAATATTCCTCTTGAAGATGGGCAGAAACAGTTTGATGTTCTTGACAAGGGTGATGTAGTTGTACTGCCTGCCTTTGGAGCTGCTGTAGAAGAGATGGTGGTTTTGAGTGATAAAAGTGTTCAAATAGTTGATACAACGTGCCCATGGGTATCTAAGGTACTGTTCCATTTATAACGCTCCTTTGAGAAATAAGTATTCTGTTTTATGTTAATAAACGGGACCCCAATTTTTTAAAGGTTTGGAACGTGGTTGATAAGCACAAGAAGGGGGAGTACACCTCGATAATTCATGGCAAATATCTTCATGAGGAGACTATTGCTACTGCTTCTTTTGCAGGGAGGTATATTATTGTAAAAGACATGAAAGAGGTATGATAATATCCTGCGTCATTATATAGCTTCTGTCTTTGTAATTTGAGAACAATATATAATGGTACGTCTTTGTAATTTGAGAACAATATATGATGCACCATCGCAGGCGAAGTATGTGTGTGATTACATTTTGGGAGGTGGCCTTGATGGTTCTTGCTCAACTAGAGAGATATTTATGGAGGTAGATTAATATCTTACACTAACTAATTTTTTACTTTATGCCATGATTTGACATGATTTCCTCGTGCAGAAATTCAAAAATGCAGTATCCAATGGGTTTGATCCAGATAGAGATCTTGTAAAACTTGGTATTGCAAATCAAACTACAATGTTGAAGGGAGAAACTGAGGAAATTGGTTAGTTCCTTTCTCGGATTATCTTTCGCATACATGATTGTAAATCCATATTCTGATATGAACTTTCTTTCGCATACATGATTGTAAATCCATATTCTGATATGAACTTTCTTTCCACTGACAGGAAAGTTAGTCGAGAAAACCATGATGCAGAAGTACGGAGTGGAAAACGTAAACGAACATTTCATGAGTTTCAACACTATTTGTGATGCAACCCAAGTACCATCACTTTTTCCATCCTTGATTATCAATTTGCTGTGGCTTCATTCCTTCATATGAATTTCAAAGTATTATTGGGGACTCACATTTAACTCTCCTTATCATATTTAGGAACGGCAAGATGCCATGTACAAATTGGTGGAACAACAGGTGGATCTTATGCTAGTTGTTGGTGGGTGGAACTCAAGCAACACTTCACACTTGCTAGAAATTGCAGACGAACGTGGAATTCCATCATATTGGATCGACAGCGAGAAAAGAATAGGCCCTGGAAACAAAATAAGTCACAAGTTACTGGTACATGCACCTATATACCTACTGATTTATCTTGAATATCCCCATGTAACTCTAATCATAGCTATACTGGTTTTATATTTGACAGCATGGTGAGTTGGTAGAGAAAGATAACTTTCTCCCGGAGGGCCCTATCACAGTCGGGATAACATCGGGTGCATCCACTCCTGATAAGGTAATACTTTTAGAATTGTAAATCTTCAATCATCGTCTATTGGCTTTATTCCGGGCTTTTAATTCATTTAGCTTGGTGTGTTCGTGTAGGTGGTCGAAGATGTTCTTAAGAAGGTGTTCGACATAAAGCGTGAGGAGGCACTGCAACTTGCATAATTGATGATAGAGTAGAGTAATGTACACCAAACAATGTATATTGTATATATATTCTATGCACAAACTGGACAGTGTTGTAGTAAAAGTCTGTAAACTGAAGAGGAGCTCAAAAATAATACGCACAAAATGTGATTGCCTAAGGAATTCATATATGCGCTAAAATTATTAATTCAATCGCTGGAGGAAGGGCTTGGACCTTAGACCTTGTGGCTAACAGCCACACGCTCTAACCAACTGAGCTACTCCAGTAATACATTAAATTTTTTTTATTTATTACATCACACTCATTAATCATATGCAATAGTTGATTTAATATTTCATATTTTAATTAGTTTAATGTAGGTGATAAATTTCATATTTTAATTAGTTTAATGTAGGTGATAAATTTGTGATTTGATTGAATTTTTATTTTAAATTATAATTGCTAAAACTTTAATTAAAGTTAAACTTTTGTGTTAGATAAATATAATAATTTAACAAAAAATAATACTTAATTAATGAATAATAATAATAATATTGTATTTAATTATTTATTTATGAACAAATTAATAGTATAGATGAGATGTGATAATATTTTTTTAAAAATGTAATAACATATTTAATAAAAAAATAGGAATTTTATCAATAAAAATTGTAAAATAGTCCAACCTGTGATGCCCTTAATTAAAAGTTAAAACAGTGAATGCTAAACATTAAAATAATTAAAAAAACATATAAAAGGATAAGCAACACATTTGATATTGGGCTGGAGAAAAAAATGAGAATTTAATTTTTCCTTAATTACGTTTTATTACATGAGCTTTTTATCTCTTAAAAACTGCATCAGTCCTTTTTCCAAATTTCTTCACTTTTTCGTTTTTCGTTTGTCCAATGCATATTGTTATGGGATAAATGCTCGGCCCAGTTGATGATGTTTAAGCGGCCCAATAAAGCAGGCATAAGAGGGTAGAAAGTCAATGAAAGCCCAAGTTTATCCCGATTATCCTCGGGGATAATGAAGGTCGCAAACCCGGGAATAATTACTGGATAACCTCGGGAAATAACCCTAGACATCCGAGTTTACTTTGGATAATGGCGAGATAAAGACAGAGGCAACAACAAATATATGATATAGTGGTCATCAATTGTTTGTTAGAAAAAGATCCCACATTAACCAATGAGGAATGAGAGCATCAGGAAGGCACCAAATCTGTTATAGAATAATTCTAGAATATGACACTTGTCGATCGTTGATTAGGAGGAATGATCTAGAATGAAAAGGGGAATGAACTCCCATATAGGGGGAGAGAGAAAAATGATGTAACGGGACAATCTATGAGCAATATTAGAATGAAAGATACCCCAATGAGCTAAAAAAACTTTACTTTTTCTTTAATCTAGTTTCTTCTTCGATCGATCATCTAATGGTTGGGTTAAGTTGGAGTCTCTGTGATGAAAACTGACCACAACATTGGCGCCGTCTGTGGGAAACTATCGTTGTTTTGTTATCAAGCTTTACATCTGATCATGTTTCTCAGTAAAGATGACGGAAGGAGATGAATCCTTTTATTCTCCATGGGGAACCCGCCAGCAGAGACGCGTGGTTCGAAGCTCTGGAAGCGTGCATGTCCAGATCCCGAATATGCCACCAGCGCAACCTGTGGCAGATCCAATGATGTGCACACCTCCAACAGTAGTAAAGATACTTATCCTGGGCAATCTGGAGAAGAAGTACAATGAATTGCTGTTCCTCCCGTTTTTCCAACGAGATTGAACTTTGAAGAAGTACAGTAAGCTCCAGTCGAAGATCTGCGTGAAAACCTCAATCGAAGAAGAGAAGTTCCGACGGAGGATCTACGAGAAGATCTTAATAGATGCAAAGAGGCTTCGGTAGAAGACCTTCGAGAGAATGTCAACCGGAGAAAAGATATGTTAGAGCAAAGGAGAACAGATTCCGCACCCAATGATGCCCGGCGAGTCATAAATGAGAACTGGACTCCACAAAACCAACCAGAGCAAAGCGTAAACAATTCTTCCCGGGGAAGAGTGCATGATCGCCTGGGACCAAACGGATCGAGATACCAGCCTTATGCTGAAGGATCTGGTAAAACCCAACATTGGCGAGTATATGGAGAAGCTTCTAAGAAAAGGAAGTCAGTACCCGCAAGAATAATGCACATTTCTCCACTTTTCATCGTGCCCAAGGATGAACCACGAATTCCGGTGATAAATTCGGGGGATAGAGTCACAGAGCATGAGGATATTTCCCTAGTTAATCGTTTGCTCAAAAGGATGGAGGATCTGGAGAAAAGGCAACGGCTGGGAGAAGATGGGCGTTCTCAGGCGGATCTGGGTAAAACCCCATTCACGGAGAACATCCGTTCGACACCTAGGCAAATGAAAATCAAGGTACCCAATGAAGCTTTATTCAATTATGAGTCAGATCCATATCAACATATCAATACATATCTACTATGGATGGGAGCTCAAGGGAGTTCGGAGGCGACTCAGTGTCGCATGTTTCCTTTAACTCTAGGAAATAAGGCTAATGATTGGTTCTCTATACTGCCACCAAATTCGAACGGAAGTTTGGATGATCTGGTGAGTGCCTTCATCACTAAATATTCCTATTTGGGAATAGTAAAGGAACCAAAGCATAAACTGGCAAGTATTAAACAGGGAGCAAATGAATCAATTCGTTTCTTCCACAAAAGATTCAACGATCAAAGAGCCAAAGGAGAGTCCATGGGTGATGAAGCAAATTTAGTCACTGCAATGAGAGCACTACACCCTGAGTCTGCACTATGGAAAGCAGTACAATTCAAACCACCAGCTACTTATGATGCGTTTCTGGCCTTGGCGAACGAGTATAGTCAAGCAGAGAAAACTCTGGTGTTGGCCAAGAAAGTGGAAGAGCAAAACAAGAAAAAGCCCGTAAATCAAGGAAGCAAAAAGTATAAAATCCTGGCAAACTTCAGGCCATTCACGAATACAGAGGAGCCACCCAATATCCAAGTCCTATAGGAAGAAACTAGATGCTCGATGGAGGAGATTTTTTATCAAGTAAGAAATCAGAAAATCTTGAGAGAACCTCGCCAGATCTGGGCACCCCCGGGATAATTAGATCCCAGGAGATTTTGCCAATATCATCAATATGCAGGACATAACACCGACCAGTGCCGAGATCTGATATATGAACTATGGAGGTTGTATAAGAGTGGAAGGTTAAAGGGAATACTGGCACCAGCATGTTATCGTCCTAGAGGAGGAGGAAATCATCTCCAGAATCATGGCAGACCACAGGAGGTACCACAAGAAAGGTGGTATTTACCACAACCACCACAGGGGTTACCTTCCCCGGGAGCAGCTCAAATACAAATACCAGGGAATCATCCGTCTGGAGAAATCCACATGATGGAGATTCAACAGGAGGAAAAATATATTGGCACATCCCAAGTACTGTCGGGATTGTCAAGAAAAAAGAGAAAGACAGAACTTCGAGAACTGGATCAACAAGAGCTGAGGATATATTCTCTGTACCCGGTGGAGGGACTAGATATTACCTTTTCTGAAGAGGATTTTTACGGGTAAAGAACCCGCATACGGATCCTCTTGTGATATCAGCAAGCATCTCGGGGATAAAGGTCCATAGATTCTTAGTGGATACAGGGGCATACACAAATATTATTTTCAAGTCAGTTTTCGACAAATTGGAAGGTGACAGACATCATTCGGTACGACCGTGTCAGGATAAAATCTGGGGATTCGGAAATGCTGTGACCGAACCAATAGAGGAGGTAGATTTAATAGTTCAAGTTCAAAGTTCCGATGGAAAGGTGCAACTCTCGTACTCAATCTACTTTAAAGTAGTGGATCAGATCTCATCTTATAATTGTATACTAGGAAGACCATTCATCCATACTTTTGGTGCTGTCCCATCAACACTTCATCAGTGTCTAAAGTTTCAAACTCTAGATGGAAGGATACTTACCTTAATTGGAAATCAAAAGATGGCACGAGAATGTTCATTCATAGAGAAGATGGAGGGCTTGAACTGCTATGATCCGAGCTTTGAGATGCTCGCCTTTGAGAATATAATGGATATTGTGCCCCGGGACAAAAAGGATGAGGAGAAGCAACCTCGAGAAAAGGAAATGGTGAAAAAGGTTCCATCATATAAAGATATCTATCAATTGATGGAGGATCTTATAGTTCCTGAAGTGGATCCCCGAGTTACATTACTAGAAATATGCTCGGCAGAGAAAAAAACCATCGAAATGCAGGTTGATCAAGAAAATCCCGAGATTAAAGTAAGGATGGGGGTGACTTTGCAGCAAAAATACAAGGAGGAAATAATGCTCCTACTTAAAGACAATTCAGATGTATTCGTGTAGGAGCAGGAGGATAATGCTCCAAGAAGATACTGCCTTCTTTGCAGGAGGAATATATTGTTGGTGCAACATGCCTTTTGGGTTAAAAATACAGGAGCAACCTATCACCGGATGGTAAACAAAATGTTCAGGGATGTCATTGGAAAATTTGTGGAGGTATACGTCGACGATACCCTGGTAAAGAGTTTAAAAAAAGAAGATCACTTTGAACATTTGTCCAATGTATTTTCAATTTTCAGGGAATATGGCATGACGTTAAATCCCAAGAAGTGTACCTTTGGGGTATCCTCGGAAAAGTTCCTGGGATATATCATCAGCCAAAGAGGAATAGAGATGAACCCGTTGAGAGTGGAATTTCACACATTTTATATGTGCACATTATACCATTTTGCTTAGGAAATTTATCATTTTTGCATGGAATTGTGTATGTTTAAGTATTTACACGATTTTGAGGCTATTAAGGTGTTTTTGTGAATTTTGAAGGCAGGAAATAATGGTTAAACAGGGCAGGATCGAAAAAGAAACAAAACAGACCCGAAACGGCCCAGCTCTAGAGCAGCTCGGCTAGCTGCTCGAGCCGAGCTGGTAGCTGAGCGGAGTTTAATTATGTCGAGTGGGGTCCCACCTGGACCCCAGTGAGGTGGCAAGCCAGATGGAAGGCCGCTCGGCTGGGTCATCACCCAGCTCAGCTCAAGCTAGCGGCCCAGGTTCGAGCCCAGTCGGGGTCTGTTCGATGCAGTAGTGTATATATACCCCAGATCGCGTTTCTGAGACAGTTTCGATCGCGAAAAGTCCTACATTAGTTCTAGAAACAATTAGGGAGATCAAGACACAAATTGGAGAGAACCCATCCATAATTCATCATCAATTCACACCTCTAACACCTTTATATCAGATTAACAATCTAAGTTCATCATCCATCCACTTTCAAGAGGGTTCCAAGTGCTAATTGAGGGAGAATTGAGCAATTGGAGAGACGGAGAAGGAACGTGAGACTGCGCCTACGTTAGGGTTTCATAATTCGTATATTTTCCTTCCTTTTACTTTGATTTTTGTTATGAATTGCTTAGCCATGAGTGTTGCTTGTGACATCATGGATTAATTTTATATACAGTTCTAGGGTTTGATGGATTGATTTAATTGATTTGGGGATTTAGACCAAAGTTTGGGATTTTATGCAGTTGATCTTTTGATTTTACTTATTTTATTAAGACATGCTAATCTGCTTCGTAATGTCTTCATAATAATTTCATGACATCCGCTATAATGCTTGGATTATTGTGTTAGCTTGTGTGCGTTCATGATTGATATTATCTATCTGTTAGAGATTAGAGTAGTTCCGCTATAAGCACTTTAATTTCATGAACCGGTATGTCAAATACTTGATTAGTTTAGTGGAACAATGCAATTAGACAATCAAGTATGAAGTGAATAGAACCTTGTAGTAATTCCAAAAAATATCTTGTTAGTCGAACTTGTCATCCGGAGGTATTTTTGTTCACTGGATTAGTATATAGGAATAAGGCTTGGTAATATTTGTGCACCTTAGGATTTAAACCAGATTATACTGTTAGCTTAGAATCGAATCATATTCGGTGGAATAACAAAGATATGTGGTGTATTTTCAGTGAAACTGCATGAATGAACAATCATAAGTTTAATAACCCAAATTAATTGGTCTCTACCTGATACCTTAGAACTGTTCGTTATCTCTTGATTAGAAACTTGATTTTATTTTTATTGCCTTTTAATTAATTTAGTTATTTATATTTTCAGTAATTTAGATAATTAATTCACTACAAACATTGGAAATTGGTTACTCAATTTTGATTAATTAGTAATTAATAGTAAAACAAATAATTAGCTGTCTCAGTGGGATCGATAATTTAACTTGGGTGCTTGCTGCTACAATGGATATCCTTACACTTGATGATTAAATTAAAGTGCGCAGAAAAAACCTATCAAGTTTATATCGCCGTTGCCGGGGACAATTTTAATTATTTATTTATCTTTTATTACTTATTTAATTAGGATATTTTTATTGAGATTTAATTATTTTTAACTTGAATTTGTCTTGAGGATTGCATGTACACTAGGTCAAAGAAGGGAACGCAAGATCTCAAATTTGATCCGAAAGTTGAAGCGTCTGCAAGGAAAAGGAGAGGAGCAGTTAAGAATCTCAAAGCACCTTCCACATCTGCTAAGATTCCACTTCCGAAGAAGAAAATGGAGATACTAGATCCTAAAGTAGTTGTAGAGGAGGACAAAGAGCAGATAGAAAATAAGGTTGACCCAGAAAAGGCTGAATCAGAAGAATCAGAATCAGAAACAACAAGTATGGGGAAAGAACTGATGAGGATGACATCGCCATCTGAGATACATTCAAGTCCACCAATCTAGGAGGATCAGGCATAGTTGGAGACATTCAAGCTGATGAAAGTTGCTTGATAATCTTTTGGTTGCAGGACGAAGTGATGATCCATATCTAAAACCTCCGAACTTACCTTCTGATTTCCATTATTATATTGGTGTTGACAATTCTAACTGGTTTAATTCTCATTTTCTAGAAAGGTTAACTCTTCAATTGAGTGGAGGATTGATAAGAAGGAATCAAGACAGTCATGGGAGGAAAGAAATTCAAAGGTTCTTGTTTCGGTGACAAGGAAATGTGAGGTGGTTGGTGTGAACAAGAGAGGATGGAAGTACTAGATGGTGAGAATGCGAGAAGCTTCCCTCTGATCTTGTAGTTCAAAAAGAGGTATCCCGTCGTGACTCTCCGACGTTAAACATGAGCGCCTGTTGGGGGCTGTCCTTCCTGTTTTAAATGTTTTTATATGTCTGTGTTGGTGTAGTAATTTTATTAGGTATTGCTCGACTACGGTATATACTTCTTTGCAAACTTAGTTTTTCACATTGTTTGATCTAAGTTTGGGGGGAGGTTACGTACATACCTTGTCTTATAGTACCAAAGTAAAATTTTTGCATTGTGTTGTTGCTTGTAGGGTCGATTTTTTGCGGATTTTTAATATTTTCAATTTATTTGATGATGTTGAGGGTTCGATTTTTTGTGATTTTCCAGGTTTCGTGTTATTTTTGTTTGTGTTTATTTGATTGGTGTTAATTCTAGTGTCGATATAGTTGATTTTTGGTTCTCTAGGATGATTTTCTGATTTTTCTTAGCACTTGATTATATGTGTGATTGTGTTTGAGAAGCCTTTTGAAATCATGACAAGTCGGATGATTCAGTTTATTCTTGTGAGTGTCGTTCATATACACGTATTCTAGAACTTGGATTTGTATCTTGCTTGAAGCTACGTGTTTGATTAAACAATAGCAAATGATCTTAGGCCATCTTTGTTGTTTATTAGTCACTAGCCATAATTATTATCCTACATATTGAACTTATCTGTAGTCAACCTTTTTGAGTCTAAAAGTCTTATTTGTTGGAAGTCTACGTGATTAGACAATTGATCCATTTGTTAGCCATAAAAAATCCCTACCTAATAGAGAGTTGAAATAGTCAAGTTGGTGTCTTGTAATGAAGAATATAAAGGAGAAGTAAGATGGAAGTGATGAAAATTTGTTGAGAAGAATGGTTAAACTATTGCATGAAGGGGATAGTGCCCGAAACTGGTACCCCATGAAAAGGGTAGTGCCTGAAACTGGTACCCTTATTTGAAAAAGAAGAAAGCAAGAGAAAAAGAAAGAGGAAAAAGAAAAAAATTCAAGTAAAGATGTTGTGTTCAAAAGTGAAGGAGGAATCAAGTTGCGAGAAGCATTGAAGAGCATTGAAGAAGAAAAAAGATATTGAAGCTGTTTATTGAAAAGTTGTAAGTCTTCTTTGATTCTCTACTGGTGATTGAGTCACTTTATCCATATATTCCCTACCTTTACCAAAGAGCCAACATTACAACCTAATGTAAGACCTTTGTGATCCTATTGTTGAAATTATTCCTTTAGTCGAGAGTTAAGATGATTACCAAGCTTATGGTTACGCGTGTATTTGAATTGATTTTGAGTGTAAACACCTTACCCTCAAGTGTATATCTCACACTTGAGTGATGAACGTAAATACTACCCGTGAGAATGGGTGGATGAGCATTCCGAATAAGTAAAATAGTTGATTTGAATTGTATATTTTTAGATGGATGGTTATCTTGTATCTAAAGTATGATATTTAAATTGTTATATTGTCTTGAATGTTTTCTGCTGTGAAATTTCTTCTCAATTAAGATCAAGAGCAACAAGATATACCATGTTGGAAGGAGTCCTATATAAAAGAGGCTACATGACGCATCTACTGAAGTGCTTGGCTCCTGAAGAAGCTGAATACGTGCTAAGGGAAATTCATGAGGGTATTTGTGGCCATCATACCGGAGGACGGGCCTTAGTACACAAAGTTATAAGACAAGGATATTTTTGGCCATCATACCTCGTTTCATCCACAGACTGATGGACAGTCAGAGAGAACTATACAGACACTAGAAGACATGCTACATGCAGTGGTGTTGAATTTGGGAGGTAGCTGGGATAAGTACGTGACTTTGGTGGAGTTCGCTTATAACAACAGTTATCATTCAAGCATTGGAATGCCCCCGTACGAAGCTCTGTATGGCCGAAAGTGTCGAACACCACTTTTTTGGGATGAGGTTGGCGAGAGACAAATCGAACAAGTAGAGCTTATCGAAGATGCGAAGGCAAAAATACAACTTATTCGAGACAGACTTAAAGCAGCGCAAGATCGACAGAATAGTTACGCAGATAATAGGAGGCGCGATTTGGAGTTTAATGAAGGAGACAAAGTTTTTCTGAAAGTTTCTCCATGGAAGGGCGTGTTGCGATTCTTCCGTCGAGGAAAGTTGAGTCCAAGGTATATTGGCCCTTTTACGATCGTGCAAAGGATTGGTCGTGTCGCGTATCGACTTGAGCTACCATCGGAATTGTCGAAGATTCACGATGTCTTCCATGTCTCTATGCTTAGAAAATATGAACCAGATCTTTCGCATGTGCTCAAAGATCCCCCAGTTGTATTAAAGGAAAATCTATCGTATGAAGTACAACCTGTTCAAATTGTAGATCGCCGAGAGAAAATGCTTCGTAACAAATCCATTCCTATGGTGAGAATTCTATGGAGAAGTGATCAAATTGAAGAAGAAACATGGGAACCAGAGTCAGTCATGCGTCAACACCATCCAAATCTCTTTTCATCTCTAGGTACGTTTATGTTTCGAGGACGAAACTTTTTGGAGGAGGGGATACTTTATAATATCTTAGTTCAACTAGATTTTTTTAGAAAGCCCAAAACCTATTTATTTATTTTTATAGCCCAAAAGGCCAGCCCAATTAAGCCCAACTAGATTTTTTTTAGAAAGCCCAAAACCTATTTATTTATTTTTATAGCCCAAAAGGCCAGCCCAATTAAGCCCAACTAGATTTTTTTAGAAAGCCCAAACTTATTTATTTATTTATTTTGTGGCCTAAAGTTTCAGCCCACTTAAATGGCCTGATATATAATTAGTAAGGCTAAAGTTAAAAAAAAAAGAGAGAGAAGAACGGGAGAAGAAAAGCAAAATAGGGGAAAGAAAAGAGTGAAGAGGAGAAACCCTTGTTGATCAAATTCTCCCTTACAACCCTCATCTTAGGTGGTTTCTAACTGGTTTTGAGGTAAGTGGTGTGTGAATTAAGCTTCCTTCTTCCATGATTTTGTAATTTTGTGGGGTTTTTCTTTTTGGTATTTGGGTAATTTGCAGACTGTTCGAACTGATTTTGACATAGCTATTGCCCTCGAAAGTTTGTAAACTTAATTTCTGAACGTAGCTGAACTCGTTAGCTTTCCGTAGCCACTTGAAACGCCTCAATCTGATTATTCTACAATTAGTTATGATTTTTCTCGTAAACTGCCGCTAGCAGGAAAATTTCAGAATTTTTATGTCGAATTCAAACTTATTTTCTATCGTTTCGTTTAGTTAATGTATTGAAACGGGTTATGTGGATTGGGAACTGATGTTAAGGAGTTACATACCATTTTTATTTAATATCGACTCGTTCGAACATGATTAGGATTTGTTTTTAGCAATGAAAGGGATGTTACCGCTAATAGTTAGTTATATTTAATTTGTCTTTAATTGCTCATCTCCTTTCTAGGTAAAGAACCATTGACGAAGGGCAAGAGACCGACTTCAGAATCCAGAGAGAGTTAATCACTTCCTTGTGAGTTGATAATTCGGGAACGCCTTCTCTTGTGGGAAGTGTGGACCCTCGATAAATGTGCATTTATTTTAGTTTTAGTTAATTGATAAGAAAATTATTTGGTATTATGTTATGTGGTAAAGAGCCTGATTGGCTCGATTGCTCTGGTTAGAGTCATGTTAGCCATTTTATGAGTATTATTGATTTCTGGTTATTCTTGTGTGCCAATTAAGACTCTAACTTGAGTCGTTATTCATCTTATGATGCACATGCATATGTATGCCTGGTACCAAGGTTAAGTAGCTCGAATTGGTCACGGTTCGGGTGAGTTGGAGCGACATTGATTAAGTAGCCCGAATTGTCGCGGTTCGGGTGAGTTAGAGTGACAACCAAGTTGCCCGTGATTGGCAAACCTGGGTGAGTTAGATCTAACGGGGCACCTGTCCATTTGCCAAATACTGATACTCTGGAGGGTGATCGTTAGATGAATCAGTCTATTATAGGCTCAGTCAACGTCACCGGTGTGGGACATGCATGTCATATATGTTTATATGTTTGATCATTTCAAGTATTCACGTCGATATTAAATTGTGAACTTTAGCACTTGGCGTATTGAGAAAGAATATTAATGTGCATTTTATCTAGAGTAACGGTGACGGGCTTGGACTGTCTCTCGACGGAGAGCTCAGTTCGAGGAGGATATTGACTACCCACGCGTCTTTTATGTGATAACATGTTGTTTGAACTAATTGTGTTATTCGTAAATGTGCACTAAGGTTTTTATTTTCATTAATATGTATACTGAGTGAGAAATAGTTATTGTGGGACGAAATGTGGGATTTTATGTTATGAACCACGAGTGGAATACATGCTTCGTATAAGGGTCGGGGTGACCGGCTTATCACCTCACTGAGCTAGTGGTTTTGCTCACCCCCATCATTCTTTCCTTTTCAGGCTGTTGATATCGTTTTGGTTGGAGGTTTTTCTATCGTTTGCTCGTCATCCAATCCATGTTTTGGGTACTTTCTCTTTTATGTAATTGACGGATTCATTGGCGAGATTGTATAGTTTATATTTGGTGACCCCCTTGATGTTCTTTTTGTACCTTCGCGATGTTATATCGTTCATGTATATTTTCTTTAAACTAAGTTACACCGTTGTATTTTGTACCTTTGTAAATCCTTGTTGATACTTTTTGAGATGATGTCCTCGGGTTGTACCCGTTGTTATCAGTTGTTCAGCTTTACAGGTACTTGATAGCAAGCCTTACGTTTTCTATAAACTTTGTGGAGTGGAGTGCACTCATTCTGCGGAATTTATGGTTAACGTGGCGGTTGTCGCGTTCTGTCTGGGGTCGGGGCGTGACACGATCAGCTTCAACCTGTAAATGAGCAGTTAGCTCAGCATTCTGTGTCTTCAAGGATGATACTCGAGCAGTCAGCCGGGTAACCTGGTCATAGGATGGAGCCGGATCAGGGTTTACCATCTTAGGTTTAAATATTTTCCGACACTCATCAAGTTCTCGGGCCATATTAGCCAAGTTAGACACGATACGCCCAGCTTCAGAACTTAACCCCTGGTCAGGAAGATTGATAGAAGGAATGACAGGCTGTTGAGCAGAACCCCGGGGTAACTTAGTTTTCTTTCGAGTCTCGGGACGCTTTCCCTTGGCAACTCTTTTCTTCCGAGCATTTTCAGATTCTTCTTCAGAAAATCCACCTGATTGGTACTGTTGGGAGATATCGCGGATAATCGAATGGGTTTCAGAGTGTGTCCTTACACCAGAGGATCTATGCCCGGGAATAACTCCCACTATATCATCAGAGCCAGATTCCAGATCTTCGGGTGTTTCTTTTTTGGAAGAATCTGATGAAGCTGAGTGTGGTTGCCGAGAAGAATGACCAGCATCACTATACTTCATTTTACGGCCATGAGGTAACCCATAACTCACATCTTCATAAGGAACCAGAGACAGAAACAGCTTATCTGCAGAAAGAAAATAGAGAATTTCAGTAAGAGAACTAAATATTAACTCCGAGTGCATGCGATAAATAGAGGGTAGCTTCAGGAATAGGAACTCCACGACGAGCGAGATTGGCAGTAACTAATATTTCTTCAAACAAAAGGGCGGAGGCTTGGAAAGGAAAAGCCATGTTCATGAGCTGGTTATAAGCTTTCTTAAAACTGCGACTGAGACTATCAAAGTTGGGACGTTCAGGACCTGCAGAACATATTGTAATATCATAAAGAGATAGATATACCCTAGCCAACAAAGACCAGGTCAGGAAAAGAAACTCAGGAGGAAAATAAAAAACTTGCTCGTATTACCAGAAGGTAAATGATGGAATAACAAAGAGGATAACGGAGAACTATCAAAATCAGACGAAGCCCGATAATGACTCTGCAGCCAAAACCAGGAGGATATCCATTTGCGACCAACAATGTCGCTTTCTCCTATCAATTTTGGCCCCCGGGGCATCAGACAATAATAACCGGCGTGACGAAGAGCAAAAGTAAACAGGAAGTCAATTTCTCGGGGCTCAACAAAATGATGCCCAATCACCCAAAATAAACAGATAACAACAAGAAGATTCACCCAAGAAGCAGGAAAAATTTGAACAGGAGCTATCCCCCAGTGCAGACACAAACGCATAATAAAAGAAGCCAAAGGTAATCGAAGCCCAGCAGTGAACAACACTTTATCAAACGGAATGACCCCAGTAGGGTGGACATTAATCCTAGCATCAGAACCAGGGGCAAGAAACTGAACACGATTATATCCATGAACGTTATGAAGGAGATCCACGTCAGCCTGAGTAACTTCACTGGGCCAAGAATAGACGTCTTTAGTTGCAGGAGAGCTTTGGGGAAGATGAACGGATGGAACAGTACTAGGCTCAGGGGCATGCTTAGGGCGATGAGTGACAGACACACGAAAAATCGAACCATCAGCACGAACACGGACACCACCGTGGTCGCGGCCACGGCCACGAGAGGCACCGTGACGGTTAGAGCGCCGTAAAGCACGAGTGGAAGATTCATCGGGGCTGGAATCAGATGAATGCACAGACACAGTAAACTCTTGTGAGGCATCAGAATTACTATGAGCCATTGGAGAAAATAACAGAAAAAGAAACAAGAGAATAGGGTAAGCAGAATAGAAGAAGAAAGAGAGAAGAAGGAAAACGAAAAAGGGAATTGAAATATATTATTTGGACGAGAAGTTGAAAGGATGGGTACGAAACCCTAGGCAAACAGTTGGGCTGATGACAGGGAGATTCAAATTTTAAAATTTGAATAGTTAAATGTGGGATCGTGTGACCCATTAAAAAAAATAGGGGAATAGGGGGTGTAGAACCCAGAAAATATCGGGAATATTTTCTATTAATATTTGATACAGCTGACAGAATACATGGAAAGAATAATCAAATTCAAAGTACATCAAGATTCGGCTGCGTTATCTGATAGCTTGGAGGGAATATCTTCTGATAATTCAAGGAGGTCGTTTATATTTGTCTGAACTGGAGCTGAAATGACCAGAGGATCCATTTGTGAAGAAGGGGAAGAATCTCTCCTGGGAGTTCGGCATTGGCCGCTTCTTCTTGAACCTCGAAAAAGAAGGCCTTATCGGGCAATAAAGACATTTCTGGAGAAACTGCAACACCAGAAGAATTCTCTGCTAGAAAGCTAGAGGAAATGAAGTTCTCTGACCGAGCATCTTTTTCAAGTGGATGCTCAGTAATGAAGTCCGAATAAGAGCCAAAGACGCCGAAATCAAGGTTTCATTTCAAATTAGCCCCGGGAGGCATGGGCACCTCAGCCAGATTTTCTTTCAACTCTAAACGGATGATTTCCAAGTCCTCAGAAGTTAGCTTCTCAGCCAATTTTTCAACCACAGTTATATAAGCAGAACAAAAACAAAAGATGCAGGCAACAGACAAGTCATGTTCACGGACTTGAGTCAGGGATTTAAAAACGGTCATATACTCAGTGTGCCAAAATGTACGAGCCTCGACTGCAATCTGCACTTGATCAGATAGTTTTTTTCTTTAGGTGGACGCACTTATACGCAAAGGTTGGAATTATTTCTCTAAGCGAGAAAGATTTTCCTGACAACGGTCATGTTTTCTTGAAAGATCGGCAAAATATTTTTCAGAACGATGGTGAATTTCTTTTTTAGATTCAAACTGATTGTGGAAATAATCTCGAGCTTTCAACAATTCTGATTTCTCCCGCTCAATCGAGGAAAGCTTCGCCTTCAGGTCTTCTAACTCCTGAGAGTAAGCTTCATAATCCTGGGACAGTTTCTCTATATCCTCGGAGAGGTTGACTATAAAACTGGAGGCTTGTCCAAGATGGCCCACAACACACATCGGCTTATCTTGGGGGCTTATTTGAGTGATGACAGCCGTATTTTCCTCTGTCCACGACTGGGAGGGATAGTTCATGGCGGTCTTCAAATAGTTTGGTAAACTGGCAGGGATTTTGGAATCCACTGATCGGAAATAGGTGGCTCCCGTGCCATCCAGAGAAACAGTGAATTTGGAGAAGGCCGCATTCCTTTTAGGATCCACAGGATAAAAAGGAGTGGATTGATACTCGAATGAAGCAACTCCAGAGAGTGACTTGGAGGAACCCTCTAGAGGTTTGATAGAAACTTTCCGAGAGTCTCATTTGACAGATTTACCTTTAGATCGGGAGGAAGTAGTTTTCACAGGAGCCAGGACATCACTCCCTAAATTGGAAAGAGGATCTTCGGGGATTTCAATCAAGCCAGGAGTGTTGGAGGACATAGGCTTATCGGAGACAAAGTCAGAGGGAGAAACCCGGGGCTTCTTTAAGGTCGAGATATCTTCAGGACGACTGAGTATAGGCCTCTTTGAAATAGAAGGGGCTGAGGATGATGCCAGACGTTCACTGGCCGGAACTAAACGAGAACGCTTCCCTATAAATAGTAGTAACAACAACAAGAGAGAAAAAGAAGATCATCATACAAGCATAAAAAGAGTAAAGTATATAAAGGAAATGAATTAAGAGTCTAACCAGTGTTAGAGGCCATGGGAGAAGTCTCAGGGGATAGCTGATAGAGATGAAGATTATGGTCGGTCAGGAGACGATTCAAATGACGCTGGGTAGGCGGTAGCGAGGAAATAATCTTTAAATGAGTCTTGAAACTGAGAGAGAGACGATCCAATGAAGGAAGACCATAAGCTGTGAACAGAAAACGTCAAGAAAAACATTAGATATTGGAGATATAACGATTATGCCTCAAGGAAAAGACCAAAAACTACACTTACAAGGAAAAGAATCCTGAAAATAATTAAGAAGGACGTCTTTCTGGGAAGCCGAAGAACTGCTATCTAAGCAAATAGGGGTATCCCCGCCCCAAGGACCAAAAACCCAGAACCACTTGTTCTTCCAGCCCTTATTAGAACTGGGGATACCGGTTATAAGGCCAGGACGACTACGAGGAAACAAATAATAACATCCCCGGGCGTTATTCTCCGCAGTAAGAGATTAAAGGTATTCAACTTCTAGAGGGGAAAGAAAAGAATACCCAGATTGGCGAAATAAAATAAGCAAGCAATATAGAATGGACCATCCGTTAGGAGTGAGCTGGGCTGGAGAAATTCTCCAGTAAAGAAGGAAGCGAGAAATAACAGCAGGAAGAGAAAAACGTACACCATTATGTAACATCAATTCATATGCGCCAACATAACCTCGTGGAGGCCAACACATACGACCTTGCGGATTAGGTTTATGGAGAGAAATTGAGGATGGACAGTATAGTTTCAGAACATCCAATTTCTTCAGAGAAATTGTCGAATGGCAAAGACTAACCCCGAAATCTGACCCATCCGCACAAGTGGTCATGTCAACATTGGGAGATACATCAATGGGTGTCTCGTCTTCGCTAAGAGATAAATTAGAGGAGGTGTTTGGGGAAAGAGCCCCAGATCCAGAGGGCGAAAGAGGACTATAATTGCTATCGAGATCCATAAATGAAAAAGAAAATTGAGTACCTGGAAGTGAAGACTAAAAGGTCGCAGTTGGTCCACGCGAAGAAGAGAAGAGCAGATGAAAACCCTAGGAATACGAAGTGGAGGAACAGAGCGATAGAGTCGGAAAGAGAAGGATGAACGGTCAGATTGGAGTTGGGCCACTTGTAAAGTCCAGCATAAAGAAAAATATTGAAAGAAGAAATAGCACATTTGACTAAAGTTTCAACCTCGAAAAATGTTGTTACACATCATTTTTCGAGATTGAGGGGCTAGTGTTATGAGATAAATGCTCGGCCCAGTTGATGATGTTTAAGCGGCCCAATAAAGCAGGCCTAAGAGGGTAGGAAGTCAATGAAAGACCAAATTTATCCCGATTATCCTCGCGGATAATGAAGGTCGCAAACCCGGGAATAATTACTGGATAACCTCGGGAAATAACCCCAGACATCCGAGTTTACTTTGGATGATGGCGAGAGAAAGACAGAGGCAACAACAAAGATAAGATATAGTGGTCCCCAATTGTTTGTTAGAAAAAGATCCCACATTAACCAATGAGGAATGAGAGCATCAGGAAGGCACCAAATCTGTTATAGGATGATTCTAGAATAGGACACTTGTCGATCGTTGATTAGAAGGAATGATCTAGAATAAAAAGGAAAATGAACTCCCATATAGGGGGAGAGAGCAAAATGATGTAACGAGACAATCTATGAACATATCAGAATGAAAGATACCCCAATGAGCTAAAAAAACTTTACTTTTTCTTTAATCTATAATCTTCTTCGATCGATCATCTGATGGTTGGGTTACGTTGGAGTCTCTGTGACGAAAACTGACCACAACACATATTTATAAAAA
Source organism: Pogostemon cablin (assembly GCA_023678885.1). Classification (NCBI taxonomy): domain Eukaryota; kingdom Viridiplantae; phylum Streptophyta; class Magnoliopsida; order Lamiales; family Lamiaceae; genus Pogostemon; species Pogostemon cablin. Next base: position 34,380,227 of record CM042952.1, on the reverse strand, counting down.
TAGCTGCCTAAATAAATATTTAAAAACTAATATCAATTCATCATATATATATCTGATAAATTCATTTTAATATAGTTTATAATTTCTTTTTTCAGTTACTTTAATCAATCTTTTTTCTCAAAAAAGTATACTACATCTTTTAATTTTGAGATGGAATTTATACAATAGGAAAGAATACTTTAGGGTCAAGACTTTCTTGGAGCCGGTCAACGCCATACATCATGACGTCGTCGTATCACTAAAACCTTCCGTCACACACCTCCCAAACGACGCAGTATAAACCACTATACAAAATTCAATAACAAAAAGATCGCTCCTCACCCCACAAGCGCAGAAACAAACCCTCTTCCTAAAGCGACAGCTTTCTATCTCTGCCCATCTTCTCAATCGCCGGCGGAATTCGCCGGAAAATTTCCCCCGGATTCACTTCCGGAGCTGATAATAGTAGTAAAATTCGAAGGCGTTTATTATTAACCAATTATTTTCATGTCTATACAGATTAAAAGTGCGACTATATAGTCTTATTATTATGGAGGAAGATTATTATATGAGTGGCAACAGCGAAGACGAAGAGAATTACTACTCGTCTGATAGAGAGGTGGAATCACTTGATGGTCTTGAAAACAAGGATTCCGATTCTCAATGCGTCTCATCAAAACCCCCTTCTTGCAAGGTACATCCACTATGGTTTATTTCCCCTTTCTTTGTGTCAATAAAAAACCATCGTTTATTTCCCTTTTTATTTTTAACAATATTTCAATAATCCGAACAGTTCTGATGGATTGATTTTTTTTTTTTTTTAAAGAAATTTGTGGACTTAAGCTGTAGTTTATTCATATAGTACATTGATGTTATTTTATGGGTCTGATGGTTAAAACACGAATTTTGCGCATTGTGAATGTGACTGGATATAATTATATATAATAAATTTTTTATATCGGGTCAGTGGGTTATATATGCATGAAATTTGAGGTCTCACTCTTTGTGGAAGCAGTTATCCAATGTACTCTGGAATTTTATTCTGTGATTGTTTCATCACATTTTTATACAACATTTGATAATTGTAAAGAACAATGAATTCTTTTTCTCAAGATGTAAGCTGAGTTTCTTGGAGCATTTGTTTTTGATGTGTTAACAATTCCAAATTTTATAATCATGTGGCCCTTTTCCGTTTAGGAATGCATACAGGTCACTTCTGTCTCTGGGTTTATTTGGAGTATTTGGCTTTGTTAATTTTTTGGCCTGGTTATATGGTTTTTTGGATGTTTATGTTTGGAAAGGTTTAGTTTTGGTTTTTGAAAAGGTTGTCTCCTATTTTTTGGGGGTAGACTTCCTAAATGTTGGTAAATTCTTGTCTCTTCTGCTGTACAGCAAACTTGTGGAAGTTGAACGTTCTCAAGTGTTTTTTTAAACTTATTGTGACTAAATTTGCTATTGTTCACCATCCTTCGCCATAGATGTTGATTTTAATCTTTGTGTTGTCCCTGTTTCAGGTAATTACGAAAGAGTCTCTGTTGGCTGCACAGGTAAAAACGAGCAAGCAAGGGTTTTTATACTTTGATTAATATGTCAACTGCACTATTTGGTGATTTCTTTATTCTATGAAATATCCAATTATTATGAACTTAAAATGGTCTGTACTTCCATGTTTTCTGTTCTGAAATTGGAGTGTAACATTTTATGTTTTTCATGCAGAGAGAAGATTTGCGGAGAGTAATGGACTTGTTATCGGTTAGGGAACACCATGCCAGAACTCTACTCATTCATTACCGGTGGGATGTTGAGAAGTTGATTGCACTTTATGTTGAGAAGGGGAAATCTTGCATTTTTGCTGAAGCAGGGGTTACTGTAGCTGAATTTATTGACCTTGATCCACAGGATCATACCTCTACTGTAATGTGTAACATATGCATCGATGACGTGCCTGCGAAAGATGTGACCCTAATGGACTGTGGCCATTGTTTTTGTAACAACTGTAAGTGACTGTTTCCTTCATGTGGAACATGATCAAACCTTGCAATATGTTAATCTAGCTAACTAAAGCTAGTTTCTTTTCGTTTGTTTATCATTAAACCCTGGGCTGTTTACTCGTTGGGTCTTATATACCCTGTCATTTTTTATTTACCATCCAGCAATTTTACTATTTTTTGGAATAATAAATTACTGCACTAAATAAATTCTTTCATATTTTGGTTTTTTTAGGTTGGACAGAGCATTTCATTGTCAAAATCAATGAGGGGCAAAGCAAGCGGATTAGGTGTATGGCTCATAAGTGCAATGCCATTTGTGATGAAGCTATTGTTAGAAAACTAGTCCGTGCTAGACACCCTGATGGACCTGATATAGCAGAGAAGTTTGACAGGTTTCTTCTTGAGTCGTACATTGAAGACAACAAAAAGGTCAAATGGTGTCCCAGTATACCACATTGTGGAAACGCAATAAGAGTAGAAAATGATGAATTTTGTGAGGTTGAATGTTCTTGTGGTTCACAATTCTGTTTCAATTGCGTATCAGAGGCACATTCCCCCTGTTCATGTTTGATGTGGAAGCTGTGGACCAAAAAATGCCAGGATGAATCCGAAACAGTAAACTGGATTACTGTGCACACTAAACCTTGCCCCAAGTGTCACAAACCTGTTGAGAAGAATGGTGGTTGCAATTTAGTTAGTTGCATATGTGGGCAGCCTTTTTGGTGAGCATGCTCTTTTGTGCCACTTTCTATTTTCTCTGAATTAGAGCACCTGATCTAGATTATTTTCCAGTGTAATGATACCATTACTCATATGCTAATGTCCTTTGCTGATCGTTCTGCATCATTCTTTTAAAAGATGTGTCTGTTGCAATGTTTTTTTTTTTCTTACCAATCTTATTTCCTGCTGTAGTTGGCTGTGTGGTGGAGGCACTGGTCGAGACCATACATGGTCCCACATTACAAATCATAGTTGTGGCCGATATAAAGAAGATGTAGAGAAGAAGGCCGAGCGAGCAAAGCGTGACTTGTATAGGTACATGCATTATCATAATCGTTACAAAGCTCACACAGATTCCTTTAATCAGGAAGCTCGTCTGAGGGACATTTTAAAGGAAAAGGTATCAAATTTGGAAGCAAAGGACTCTAAATTAAGAGATTTTAGTTGGGTTACTAATGGGTTCCACAGACTCTTCAGATCAAGACAAGTTCTTTTATACTCATATCCATTTGCTTTCTACATGTTTGGAGAAGAGTTATTTAAGGATGAATTGACAGAAAAAGAAAGTGAAATAAAACAGCATTTATTTGAGGACCAGCAGCAGCAACTAGAGTCGAATGTGGAGAAGCTGTCAAAATTTCTTGAGGAGCCATTTGATGAGTATACTGAGGATCAAATCATGCAAATAAGGATGCATGTAATTAATCTCTCTGCGGTCACTGATAGCCTCTGCAAAGGAATGTGAGTGAAGATCTATGACTAGTCATTTTTTACTGTCAAAATTAAAGCTTATAACATTCTTACTTTTGCAGGTACGAGTGCATTGAAAATGATTTATTGGGTTCACTTCAATTTTCTATTCACAGTATTGCGCCGTATGTGTCAAAAGGCATTGAGAAGGCTGAGGAGCTGACTGTGGGATGGAGTGCCCTAGCAAGCAGCAATAATAGATGTCAGAAGCGGACTAATGGTGAGTGGGTTGCCTAAACATGGCTTTTATTATGTTGTGAAGACCTAAGATGTGATAACTTGATTTAAAGTGATTTATGGCATCGTGTGTTGCTTTCAGATTTTTCATGCATATTTTTATTGTTGCATTGATGAAATTAATTTGATTGCATTCATATTATTTTGCATATCATTATATGACAATTGCTATGTTTGTTTACTTGTTGGATGGAGGTGTGGATGCAATTTACAGAATGGGTTCAGAATTGGGTTTAAAACATTGAATTGCATCCATAGAAAGACATAATGAGTTTTTCTGATGATTTTCTTAAAATTAAGAGCATCCCTTCTTTAGAAGCAATTTAAGAAAGATTTTTATGTTTATGTTAGACATGAGAGATGTCCACATGAATCCAATTATTGAGTAGTGCCTCTGTTTATAACATAATGGGACTACTGGTGTTTAAAATACAGTAGGAAATTTTATCATCCCACCTCCAAGATATGAGACTATGACTTTTTCTTTTTCTTTTTTATTGTTAAATTGCGCTTATTCAAGTTACTAGTTTTCAGATCAGATTCCCCATGCGCCATTCCTGTTTTCTTGTTTGATTTTTCGTATTAAGCAATTTGCATTTCAAAAATTTATTTTGGAAATGGCTAATTTAATTCTTTCTAAAGTCTGGATTGAATCTGGTAATTTATTATGGTCTCAAATATGTAGTGGTTGCTAAGTGGAAAAACTGGTTGATTTCATTAAAGATCATGCAGTTCTCAGATTTATTAGTAAATGCATTAATTATAGTATTTGGACATAATTACAAAAACTATCTCTGGGGTTATGGCCCAGTGACGGAAAATTCAGCTCTCTTTCAAATCTCAACTCACTTGATGTTGTTTTCTTCACAAATCCACCTAATGGATGGTTTTGGTCTTAATTACGTAATCATTCCAAATGGCATCATAAACATAATATTATGGGTTTTGATGAGCTTTACGTGAATGAACCTGTGTTTTAACCCTTGTTGTCCATGTTGCATAATATAATTAGATCAACCATCTGCATCTGGGACTTTGGATGAAAGTCTGCAGTATTCACGGAAGCGACCGAGGAAAGGAAGTTTTGCAGATGCACTATTTGATCTCAACCTGCCTGCAGACGCTCACCAAGCGAGTTCTTAATGCTTTCTCATTTTTGTTCGGGTACCTAACAAAGCAATGCAACTCACCTGGATGAGTCAGTTGGAGGGAGATACAATAATCTTCATTGCCAGTTCTTTATCTTTGTTCGACTCCTATCTTACTGATTGTAGGAGAAGATTAGGTCCAGTATATATAGTGTTTTTGTTTGGCCTTGTGACGTTGGGTGAATAATTAATTGTTCATATTTCTCCATTTGTAATATGATATGGCATGTATAAAATGGAAAGAGGGGCATTGAATATTTTGGTACATAATATGATACATAGGATTCCTCCCAAAAGACGCCATCTGATCTGAGACTAGGTTTAGATTTCATTTCCCCCATATTCTTATTTTTGTTATTATGTGGCAGACTGGCAGTGTAGGGCTGATTGCACAAAAGCCAACTAATGCGTGTGCTCAAAGAGGAGAGGAGAGGAGAGGAGAGAAAGAGCATGTAGAATTGCGTGTTTAGAGGTGTAACAGCCCTAATTAGTATTTACCTATTGGGATGTGATTTTTGTGTCGCAAATTCCAGTTAGATTAGGGCTAGTTTTCAATATATTTTAATAGCTTTTTTCTTTACCAATGGTTAGCTGAACAATCACTTTTAGGGTATTTTTGTTGAAACAGAATTAATGAACAAAGTGAGAACTAATTTTGTTGAAGCGAAATTATTATTTAATACCATGAAATGTAAATTCAATAACTGGCCAAATCATGCACTAAGGTTTGAAGGGTTACATAACACTCGCTCAATCAAGGCGATAACTGATCATAGGGCTATCAGACGGTCAAACTCCATGGTGATCTTCAATATCAATGGTGGAGGGCAATCCAACTGGTGGTTCGGATCCAATCACACAAATGCCACGATCCCAATCAAACTGAGCACATCTCGATTGTTGGAACCACTCCCCTCAATACTGTACGGCTGGTGATGATGCATAAGCGGAAACGGCGATGAGATTCCATGGATCATGATCCTGCTATTGTGCAGCAGATCGATCGTGCTAATCTTCACGTAATTGATCCTCATCAGAGCCAACGGTCCTCCGCCTCCTGCGGTGGTCACCACCAAGTTGTTTCCAACGTCCATAGTAGGCAATGATGTCGTCGGAGGTAAGCTCACGAGCTCCGCAGCCGTCAGTCGCCGGTTCGGTACCACGTGGAACCTGAAAGCAGATAGATAAGCGAATCCTCTACCAGAGAAGATAGCGGCATCGTCGAGCGCGAAAATCGTCATGGATTTCAACTCCGATAACTCGGTGTACTTCACACGCATCGCGAGGGAGACGACACTGAATCCGGTAGTGCGGAGCCGAATGATTGCGTCCTTCAACATCAGGCGCATGATAGAGTGCGACTGCGGCAGTGACGACATGGAGGAGAGCGCCGGCGAAGGAAATTATGCGATCGACATTGCAGGATAGCGGAGAGAGGTGCGCGACGAAGCCTTGGAGACCGTGGATGACGACGAGGCCATTGTTGAAGACGTCAGGGCTCGTAATCTCGACGCCGTTGACGAATACCTTGTCCTTGCCGTTGCTAGTGATAGTAAGGCAGCGGTTGGGGGCGACTGTTTCGATTTTGGTACCAAATGTGAGGGATAGAAGGAAGTTGAGAGGGTAAAGGCCGGGAATAGAGAGCTCTTGAAGGAGTTGAGAGAGAGAGAGCAGGAAGGACATGTGAGGAGTGAGGCGTCGGAGGGGGCGAAGATGGTGAGCGGAGTGGTGGCGGAGAGATTGGAGGAGACAGTTGCGGTGGAGAGCTCCTGGAAGCCGAGAGTGGAGAGAATTGTTGCGAAGAGAGCTGGTGGGTAGGTGTGAGTCGGCGCCGGAAACGCGGCGGAGGAAGGAGAGATGGATGGTGCGGCGACGGTGGCAGTTACGGCGGAGATGAGGAGGAGGAATCGAGGAGTGATAGCCATTGAAGTAAAATTGTTGTTGAATAATGTGAATGACAGTATTGCGGTAGCAGAACAAGGGCGGGAAAGGGAACAGTAGTTTGTTAGGGGAAGATTCTCAATGGAATAATATGATTGGCTGAGCCTGATACGTCGTCGTTGATTCTGAGCTTTTAATTCGAGGCTCCACTCCCTTCCCTTAATGCTAAATCTCCACTTGTCTCTCGCTCTATACCCCAGATGAGACTGGAGATTTGAGACATGTGGACTATTTAAGATATTCTCCACTTACTATGATCTACATTTATGAAAATAATCATAAAATATTGATCCCATTTGAATTTGAATAAAAGGTCAAAAAGTAGGTCTACTTTGCCGATTATTTTACTCCCTCCGTCCCGAGGAAGTTGACGCATTTTTTTTTGGGCACGGAGATTAAAGAGTATAATAATTTAATATAAAGTGAAGTAGATAAATAATATTTAATGTGTGGTGTGTTGTTGTATTAGATGTGGTATGTAGGCTCCAATGAGAATAAAGTACTCCTTCCGTCCTAAGAATACATTCGCGTATTCTTGGGCACAGAGTTTAAGAAAAGTAACTTTTTGGTGATGTAATGTAAGAAAGAGAAGAGATATTTTGGGTAATTGAGTAGAATAAAGTGTATGATATAGTTGACTTTGACTAAATAGTGTGTAAAAAGAAGATGACATTTTTGTAATATTGTAGTATTGTAAGGTTATTGATATTGTATATTATTTCCATTTTTAGGAGGCAAATGTATTCTTGGGATGGACCAAAATGGAAAGGGCGAATGTATTCTTGGGATGGAGGGAGTAATTGATTTTGTGTGGGTCTCATGTATTAAAAAGGAAATGTGTCAACTTTAATAGGACAAACAAAAAAGGAAAGTGTGTCATTTTCTATGGGAGGGAAGGGTGTACTTGATATTGGACATTAAAATATACAGCACTCCACTACTTCAACCTCAGAGCTGGTTCATCTAGCCTAAGTCGCACTCATAAGCTAAGATAGCAATCATCAATCATGAGCATCTTGAGAATCAGTAGCATTGGATCTACTGCTGCCAAGCTTAACTTCAAAGGTGGGTGCTTCAGATCGACTTACACTGTCATATCTTGATTGCCTACCACATCTTCTTTTAATTTCAGGAACCTACTACCACTGCTCGCCTAAGGCTATTTCTTACCCTTTATCTTGGCTTCGTACGGATTTTTATTCTCTTGCTTTGAAACCTCAAAAGGATTCCACTCCCACGATGTAAGTTTAACATCCGTATCTTTTTTCCTTTTTTTTTTTTTTTTTTTTTTTTTTGTTTTTGTTTTTGTTTTGAATGAGTCTAGTTGTGTGAATTTGTTACTGTATGCTATGTTGGGGAGAAGGCAGAGAAAAGTAATACTAATCTGGAAGTGAAAGCTGCTTTTACTGAAGAAGAAGAAGTTTTGGTAACTGAATCATGGAATGTAATGAAAAAATATGCTGCGGATTTAGGCGTCAAGTTCTTTTTGAGGTGACCAAATTACTCTGGGTTTGTGTGAGTTATGTGGATCTGAAAATCCATTATGATGTTATATATCTGAAAATCCAATATGATGTTAGGATCTTTGAGATTGCACCATCAGCCAAGAAGCTTTTTACGTTCTTGAAGGAGTCGGATGTTCCGGTGGAGCAGAATCCAAAGCTCAAACAACATGCTATCACAGTTTTTGTCATGGTTAATTTCAATTCATATAACTGTAGAGTAGAGTGAAGATGAATGTGTTATGTAATTATATACTGAAACCCATCGCAGGTTTGTGAATCTGCTGTGCAACTAAGGAAAGCAGGCAGAGTTACTGTGAAGGATTCAACTCTCAAGGATCTTGAAGCTACACATTTTAAGTATGGTGTGGTCGATGAACATTTTGAGGTATTAAAAATCCTATTTATTGGAATTATATGATGTTCTTTTGTGTAAATTAAAGTATGGTTGGTGTGAATAATTTGTGAATTAGGTAACCAAATATGCTCTGCTGGAAACGATAAAGGAAACAGTGCCAGATATGTGGACTCCTGAAATGAAGGCCGCCTGGGCCGAAGCCTATGATGATATGATCAATTGGTGGCCGCCATTAAATCCCAAATGAATCCTTAATATCTAATGCCAAACCCAATTATCTAATTTCTATAATAAAAAATATATTGGCATTCGATGTATTGGTTACAACAATTTGTCGTATCATTTTACTGACTTGTACGTTTCACTATTACTTAGTATTTCTTTCTTTAATGCATTAATTTATGTGTATATTTAATATCTATAATGGTACACATCACTATTAATTTTAAAATAATTCAAGATGGTTATTTACTTATTTGACAATCGGTGATCATATACGAATGGTTGATCACGTTTTGACTTTTTAATACTTCTTCCCCATACAAACAAGTTTTAAACATATATATATTTTTTGTAATTTTTATTTAAATATACTTCATATAAAATATAGTATAAAGTAAATTATGTGATAGGTGATAATAAGTTTTAAAAATAATATGTATTGAAAAGTTAGTTTTATATATTGAAACTATTTTCACCCTTCAAAATGTATCAACTCAATTTTTGCATTATTTTAATTGAGTAAGAAAAAATAGGAGTTTTGAGTAATTTAATTTAATTTAATAAAGTGTATGACATAATAATTGATTTAAAAAAAATTATGTATAAAAAGATGGTGATATTTTTATAATATTATGTTATTGTAAGAGTGTTGATATTATGTGTTATTTTCCTTTTCAAGATGCACAAGTTAATTATTTGAAGACAGATAAAAAAAAAATGCAAAGTATTTTGGGGCAAGAGAGCATCATTTTTGTTTTGTATATACTATAATCTAATCAACGATTTAAAACTATGTGACAAGAGTAGTTATTTACGATCTTATATACAACATCCTAATTTCTTAAAGAAATAAACGAAACCGCGGAGCAGAGATCCGTTTCTGATGTATTATTATGATTAAATTGAGGCATAATTCTTACTACATAATTTAAACACTATCAACATACACTCTATTTAATTCACATAATACAGATTGATAGTATTAAAATTATAAAACATTAGAAGCAATTAATTTGCACTAAATTAGATGTTGGGTTAAAATATTTTGTAAAACCCAAGAAAAAATATACACATGCGACTGCAATTTAGTTCCAAAATTATGAGTCTTCAACTATTGCACTTAGCTTTGCAATAAACTTACGTCCCTTAGCGCCACCATCTCCGCTGCTTTCAACACACGCTCCGCCATCCTCCACCGCGAGGAGCGGCCTCTCCTTCTCGGGAAACAAAATCACCGGCTTAAGCTTTCTGGAAGCGCAACAAGAGCAGCTGAGGATCCTACCATCATCATCATCTCTAGTGTTATTAGCAAGAGCTTCGCCTGCTTTGGATGCCAACAGCGCCATGTCCTCCGCCTGCAGGCGCTGGTTTCGCCAGGCGGAAGGCAGCTGAAAGTAGAGCTCCCCTGGCTGCAACACCTCGTCGACGCCCAAGGCCACCACGAATTCACCGAAGTCCATCTCCTCGGAGCTGCATATGAAGCTGTCGGAGTTCTGTTGCAGCAAAAGTGAAACCTTAACCGGCCATGAAAATTCTTGAAGATGACCGTCGATCAGAATTAGTTTTGCTGTCACAGTGGATCGGGATTCGTAGGACCTGCAATTTCCCATCAATTTGGATATATATTAATTCTACAAGAAACCTGTTTTGAAGTTATGAGAGCACATATATATATATATATATATATATATATATATATATATATATATATAGTACACAAACACTGGCACTCATGATGGGAGGGGGTGTGCAATATTCAAGCAATAAACGTCACTGTGTTCGTGGTGTATAATTCGTCAATATTTGGACCTAAATCGGGGAGAACGAGTTTGATTGTTAAATTATCAAGTGCTTCTGGTCAACATTCTCTGTTAATACATCATAATCATCTATTAATTGGCTATTAATTAGATTAGATGCCGCTATGTTAATTTCATTTTTATTTTAAGTACCAGCCAATTGTCCCTTAACAGAATTTTAATCTTAAAATGCTTATAATTACAGGAACAAATGTCCTGTACTGTAAAGAAGGTCACATCTCCAAGATTATAAAAACACGGCCGGATCAGAAAAACAAATTACTTACGATATGGAGTATAAAAAATGTATATAACATCTTAATTTATGGCATTAACTTATACTCCCTCCGTCCCACTAAAATTGTAACATTTTCCTTTTTAGGTTGTCCCACACAAGTTGTCACATTCCTTTTATAGCATATGAGACCACACAAAAAAATATTAACATATTCATATGGCCCCACACACACTCCACACACACCACTAATACACATACCCACTACACATTAAATATTATTTCTCTCACTTCACTTTACATTAAAATATTATACTCCTTAATCTCCGTGCCCAAAAAAATGTTACACCTTCTCCGGGACGGACGGAGTATATAATTTTAATAGAATAAATTATACCCCTCTGTTATCATTTCCTTTATGCTCCTCTCATGCTTTTCCCCCTTTTCTTATTTATATAATTAATTAATCAGAATCGCTGATATTATAAACCATCCAACTCAATTATACATGATATATACATCTATATTAATCTTAGTTTAATTACCAAGCACCTGATCAATTCATTTTTCTCTGAAGTATGGACCTTTTAATTAACTCTTTAAGTCACTAGTCATTAATACAATGACCTAATGTAATTCTAGATAGTATATTCAAGCAATATTTAATGAGATTGATTTGCTGTTTCTTGGAATTCAAGCATCACTTTTAACTGATTAATAATGAGCTTTTTTGAAATATGCATGGATACTCTATTAATAATATATTCGAGTGTTGGAAAAAATTTATTTTCCCATGTTGGTGTATTATTTTAATTCCACAATATAAGACGTAGGAAAAAGATATATAAACTTCTAAAATTTTACAATTATTCTATGGAATCACCGGTCTGAGTGTCAGTCACAATATTGGAATGATGTATCCCACCATTAGGGCCCGCCCCTGCATTCTTAGTGTCAGTCACACTATTGAAATAATGTACCCCATCATTATGGGCCCCACCGCCCCTGCATTTCTAATGTTAGTCAGACTATTGGAATGATGTACCCCACAATTAGGGACCTCCACCGCCCCTGCATTTCTAGTGTCAGTCAGACTATTGGAATGGTGTACCCCACCATTAGAGCCCCCTGTAGGCACTTGAATTTTATTGCATATTAAAGGAAAATATGTGGCAAATTAATGCAATAATTATAAATTAATTATTTCTTTATTATGGAATTTAAATAAATAAATTCCTAAAATAAATGAGTAAATAATTGATAATTAGGTCAGATCCAGTTAAATAAGTCCGACTTAAAGCTTAAGCAAGTTAAAGGCCCAAGCCCGCAGAATCAGGTCAAATCAGCCCTGGACCAATCAGACTGCGAGTTATTTATGGGGCGTCCTCACCCTTCACCTATATAAGGAGTCCTACTCCATTTATTACAGACACACACATTCAAAGACCTGAAGACACAAATGTTCTGAAGAGATTGAAACACGAGCAACGCTCCTCAAGATCTTCAAGCATCTTCAAGTCAAGAACGGCAAACGATTCGGGATTAATGTGCGGAGCCCCCCAAATCAAGCGTTCTTCATAAACTAAGTTCTTCGGTGTTCTTCGAGCCAAGAACGACATATGACCAGGGATTAAGGTGCTAAGCCCCCCAGATCGAGTGTTCTTTGGATCAAGAACGTTTAATCCAAACAAAGGCTTGACGCTTCTAGATTAACGTTACAAGGTCCCAAATCCGAGTACGGACAAGCTTCAACTGAAGATCCGACTCAAAACACACAGTCAACGCAGTCAACACAGAACAAGTCAAAGTCCAAATTGGTTCGAGAGAAGAATCAGAAGATAGATAGAGATTGTTTCCTAAATTATCAAGTTTAATCCTTTGGATTATTATTGTAATTCTTTTGTGTTTATTTTATTATAAATACAAAATTTGTTGTTACAGCCCCCACTGCCCTGCCCTGGGATTGGTGGAGAGGACAAGGTTCAACTGAAGATCCGACTCAAATCACACAGTCAACATGGTCAACACAGAACAAGTCAAAGTCCAAATTGGTTCGAGAGAAGAATCAGATGATAGATAGAGATTGTTTCCTAAATTATCAAGTTTAATCCTTTGGATTATTATTGTAATTCTTTTGTGTTTATTTTATTATAAATACAAAATTTGTTGTTACAGCCCCCACTTCCCTGCCCTGGGATTGGTGGAGAGGACAAGGTTCAACTGAAGATCCGACTCAAATCACACAGTCAACACGGTCAACACAGAACAAGTCAAAGTCCAAATTGGTTCGAGAGAAGAATCAGATGATAGATATAGATTGTTTCCTAAATTATCAAGTTTAATCCTTTGGATTATTATTGTAATTCTTTTGTGTTTATTTTATTATAAATACAAAATTTGTTGTTACAGCCCCACTGCCCTGCCCTGGAACTGGTGGAGAAGGTAAATCGCAGGATGTGTCTCAAGTGGCTTATAGAGAGGGCTCACTGTTTGACTTGTGCTTGCAAGGGGCCAAATTCATGCCAAAGGCAGAATTTGAACCCCCATCCTGCAGCAACTAAGCTCAGTTGGAAGATATTTCCACCATCCCCTCTACCACTTGAGCTATGCACTATTGAATATATGACATGAAATTGAGGGAGTAATTACTATTATATTCTAAAAAAGAAAGTACAAATCCTTTGTTGATAAATGAATTTTCTTCCTTTTTTAGATGTCTATCATATAATGAGCGACACCGATACACAAAAATGACGCATGAGATCCAATTTGCATTTCGGTAACTTTTTTTTTGTCTTTATCTTATTTTCTTTTTATGTTGTTTATGACAGTATTTTGCTCCTATAATTTACTCTCTCCGTCTCGAGCAAAAGTGGCCGTTTACTTTTTGCATATGGATTAAAGAGTATTATTATTTTATGTGTATTGAGTAATTGTATGATGAATGTGATCGGTAGTGGTGAACTCTTTTTACTAAAAGGGGAAAATAAGGACCTTAGAATGTAACGCTCAATATAATAAAATAAGGATCTTTTGGCGAGATGGGATGAATAATATTTACTCCCTTGTATGCCTCCATAAGAATTTTTAGGGGACATACCGTGTCCCATGGGGAGTATTAAATTCTTGTATTTTCATTAGGGCACAGTGTGTTCCCACTTCCCGAAAACACAGGAAACCAACTCTTACTCTTATTGATTCATGAGATATTCTCTCCTTACATTATACTCTAAAAATATCAATTTTAATTTAATGGTGTAGTAATTATACTATTTCATATAAATTTTTTGTTACAATATTTTAGTTTGATCCGTTTACAAAATAGTTGTACCCAATCCAATTTAAGTTTCAACTTGGAGGACACGTGAAAAGCAGGGGAGCATTATAGAAAGATGAATTATTAGGGGCATTTAATAAGTGACAGTGAAATTAATAATTAAGAAATCCATTTATCGTAAAACATTATACGCGCGGAGGATAGATTACCATACATCTTCATTAATTTAGTCCATACTCCATAGATTACAGTCAATTGCATTTGCCTTCTACACACCACAATAGAGACGTAAACCCTCCCCCTCTTAAACTATTTTAATATAATATTATTCCCTCTATCTCCTCTAACTCTTTTAGATCTAATTAAAGAAAAATTATTTATTTTTAATTTTATTTTTACCAACTTGCTTTATTGATTTTTTTAAAATAAAGTAGTATTTTAAAATAATAAATAAATAAAAAAGTAAATTATGTGACATAAGTGGAAGTAACATACATACTATGAAGATTATTTGTTTTGAATTTTTTTTATTATTTCTAAAGAGAATAAATGAATAGCTGATGTGAAGAGAGTATTATATTTTCCAACTAATATTTGGCAGCTCCAATTGATAATCTATTTCCATCCACAATTTTTATTTGTTTGTTTTAAATTATATTCACAACCAATTAGAGAATGACATTCAAATTAATAACCTCTTTAATTTTTAAAGTTGTCATTCTCAATTATTAGACATATAATTTAGGATCTAAATAAATAAAATACCTTAAAATTTTTAAAATTAATAAAGTAGTAAAAAATGTGTTTTTTAATTATAGAGGAAGTGAATAGGTAAATCTGTATAATTAATAAAGGTATCACTGAGTGACGGTGGTCGCTCATGTAAGTTGTAACCCTCAAATATTTTTTATCTTATCTTATTTTATTTTATTTTGTTTCATTTCAACTTTTTTTATGAATAACTCTCTTATGAGACGAGTTATTTGTTAGACGGGCGTGAGACAGGTTGACTCATTACTAAATCGTCTCATTTAAATAATGTCTAAATAATAAACATACTTTAACACGTCTCACAAATCGTCTCATTTAAATAATGTCTCACAAGTGACTTTGTCTTTTTTATTAATAAAATATACAAAATAAAAAAAATGTACTTCCTCCATTCCATCTAAACATTTTTTATTTTTGAATTGTTTTACAAAAATTAACATATTTTATTTTTAAAATTTTAAAACAACCCACACAAAATAATAAAATATATTTAGGGATTCATGCACAATTTCCAGATGTGACCACGCTCAGGTAACATTCACCTTTTAATTTTAGAGGGAAGCTGTTGTACCTTTGAGACACTATTCTCCTTTACAATTTAAACCATTAACTCTCTTATGGCAGCATCGTGTCTACGGGCGCAGGAGCTTTTTGTCTCACGGTTATAACTTTTAAAACATGTTTACGTTACAAACTAACTACTACTATATCAGAAAAAGTTACACTTTTTTTTAAAAATTTTATATCTAACGGTATTGATGTAATAAGAAGAAAAAAGGATTTAACAAGATACTCTTTGACTTAAAATAAATTCAACCTTTTGAGCTAAGAACAAATGTCACAATGTAAAATTCTTGGCTACTGTATAGGAAATTCAACGTGCCATAATTTTTCTTGTTGACGGAAGAAATACTCATGATATCCTTTTATTTGTAAATATATATATATATATAATATATATACACAGTGAACAGATGTTATACTAACTGCATTTTATTATTTTCGTCCGTCCCAACACAAGAGGTGCATTTCCCTTTTTAGTAAAAGTGACCCAAAAAAATTAACTTTTTCTCTCTCCATAATCTCACACTTCACACTAATACACCTACTTAAAATATTATTTTTCTCATCTCAACTACCTCAACTACCCATTAAATATCATATCCCTTAATCTACGTGCAAAAAAGTTCCGTCACTCTTGTTGTGGGACGGAGGGAGTATTAAATATCAAATCTAATGAAATTGGTAGTCGGAAAAATGCAGCGACGTGTGCGGTACAGTACAGAGTATTAATATATCTACTTAAAATGTACATTAATTTTCATTATACCCAATTTCTTGGAGACACATGATGATATACTTGGTTTTTCAGTAGTTAAATATATTTTGTTGGTTAAAAAAGAAAAAAGAGAAAAGGGGGGTTATTTTATTTGGACATAAAGGATCCGACGAGTCCAGCAATAAGAGTAGTGGGATCCCCGAGAAGGGCAGAGACGACAAATTGTAAGGCGAGTCCAGCCATCTCACAACATTTTTGAGCTCTGCCTTTGCTCTTGGTATGACCCTCCAGCGTGCCTTTCAAGCTCGGTATTCGCCTGCTCCCAGTGTACCTACTCCCCTCGTAGAGCTCCTGCCAGCTGTCCACCAGCATTTCCTTCACGCACGCCACGTGGAGGATGTACTTCTTGCAAGACGATCTATAGCTCCAGCTCCTTCCCTTCCTCCCGCACCTGAACACAACATATATCATTACAAACAATCCTATATTTTAATGTTCCATATTTCACACCACAGAAATGAATAAACTATGTCGTTTAAAAATCAACCAGCTAAAAATGTGTATCAATTATTAATTCATCAAAACTTTTTCCTTAAGATCTGGTGGAAAATATATTTTTTTAAAGAAAACATTAATTTTTAGGAACATATAGTATATTGTAATGTTGGACCTGTGACAGGACACGCTAAGTTTGGCGTACAAATAGAGTTTGATATCGCCGTCGTCGAGCAGCATCGGCAACTTAGCACAGCAGGGATGGAGATCAAATTCGCACAGCTTACAATGATACACGAACCCCGTCACCCTCTTCTCACACGCGTTACAGTAACGCGCCTCCGCTCCTGGCGGCCGGCTCAGGAATTGGAACGAGCACTTGGTGTAGAAAGGGTGGATGATGGTGGAGGGAGGGACCGCGCAATGCGTGTGAAGGTCGAAATCGCAGGAGCCGCCGCTGCACCGGTAGTATGACCCGATTCCGACTTCCTTGCAGCCGTCGCATTTAAACGGCGCCTCCGTGTGGTCGAATTTCAGGGTGTGGTGGGGGTGGCTGAAGTGGGAGACTTCGCTGTATTTCATGCTTCTGCTGCAACCAACTAATTGGATTGTATGCTTAATTTATAAAGCTGAGGGTAGGTTTTAATTTTGGGTGTTTTTTTTTTTTTATTGCTATATTTGTGGAGTGATGT
The DNA here is from genome assembly GCA_023678885.1 of Pogostemon cablin. Taxonomy (NCBI): domain Eukaryota; kingdom Viridiplantae; phylum Streptophyta; class Magnoliopsida; order Lamiales; family Lamiaceae; genus Pogostemon; species Pogostemon cablin. The sequence goes on along the minus strand of CM042952.1, from coordinate 34,362,831 downwards.
TAATTAAATAGTATACATTTCTTTTTCTTTGAGATATATATAATCAATGGAATAAATCATAATATACATTAACTTATTATACGTGGGAAAATAAAATTATTATTGGACAGCACTTTTTATGCCCTATATCACCCATACAACATCTTTTTTGCCATACATTTTTTAAAACATCTAATTTGCCCTGTTTTTTGTGTATATTCCTAATTTACCCACTGACACATGTCATATTTTTCCCTTCTTTTTGAAATCTCGGAATAGTAGCCCAGCAGTTAAAAGTACCGCTTTTAGAGGCGTTGAAATTGGGGAGAGAATCTTTGACCCCTTTTTCTTAAAATTTTTATTTTTTACTCTGTCTCTCTCTCTTTTCATCGGCCCTCATCCCACCCATACCCTCCCTCTCTCTCTCAAACTCTCGATTTTTCTGGCGGACACAGCGCTCCGTCCGGGCCTCCGGCGTGTCGTTCAATCCATCGTCATCTCCACGTCGAAAATTAGCAGCAGCAAATATGGATAACCAAGTATTCCGTCTTTAGGATTTTAGGGTTTTGCAGAATTGCGATTTAATTAAAGTATAGTGAATTTGGAGTTGTTACTGTAGAGTCTAAATTTGGAGTTGTTCTTGTCCCCCGAGGAAATAGAGTCTGAATTTGGAGTTGTTACTGTATGAATTTGCCGTGTCCGACGAATTTTAAGTTTACATGTTCGACGATAATTATTTGAGTATAATTGGAAATTTCAGTGTAATTCGAAGTGTAATTAAACTTGTCGGCATATTTTTCTAATCTTTTTGAGCTTGTCTGCCGATATTTCTAGCGTAGTTGAACATGTCCGCCGATAATTGTATGTAAATTGACCTTGTCCGTCAATATTTGTAGTACAATTGAGCATGTCCGCCAATTTTTTGGCCCTGATTGAGCTTGTCCGCCGATTTTATGCATTTTTGAGCCTGTCCGCCGAATTTCTGAGCATTATTTAGCATAATTTTGCCATTATTTCTGCATAAAATAGTTTGTCCGCCATTTTTGTGCATTTACTGTGCTTGTCCGCCGATGTTTCTAGCGTAGTTGAACATGTCCGCCGATAATTGTATGTAAATTGACCTTGTCCATCAATATTTATAGTACAATTGAGCATGTCCGCCAATTTTTTGGCCCTGATTGAGCTTGTCCGCCGATTTTATGCATTTTTTGAGCCTGTACGCCAAATTTCTGAGCATTATTTAGCATAATTTTGCCATTATTTCTGCATAAAATAGCTTGTTCGCCGTTTTTGTGCCTTTACTGGGCTTGTCCACCGAGGAATAAGTCCATAATTTGTGTCACTGGTGATACCCGAAGCAATAAATAGTCTGTCCGCCGTGTTTCTTAGCATTATTTAGCTTATTTTGGCATTATTTCTGCATGAAATAGCTTGTCCGCCGATGTTATACCTTAAATGAGCTTGTCCGCCGATGAATAAGTGTTTAATTTGCATCACCGCTTATTCTTCAAGCTTTAAATAGCCTGTCCGCCGAATTTAATAGCATTATTTAGCATAATTTGCCATTATTTCATCATAAAAAAAGCTTGTCCGCCGATGTTGTGCCCTAATTTAGCCTGTCCGCCGATGAATAAGTGTTCAATTTGCATCACCGCTGAATATTCAAGCCTTAAATAGCCTGTCCGCCGAAGTTCCTAGCATTATTCAGCTTAATTTGCCATTATTTCATCATAAAAAAGCTTGTCCGCCGATGTTGTGCCTTAATTTAGCCTATCCGCAGATGAATAAGTGTTCAATTTGCATCACCGCTGAATATTTAAGCTTTAAATAGCCTGTCTGCCGAAGTTCCTAGCATTTTTTAGCTTAATCTGCCATTATTTCTTCATAAAAAAGCTTGTCCGCATATGTTTTGCCTTAATTGAGCTTGTCCGCCGATGAATAAGTGTTTAATTAAGGCTGTCCATGGAATTTCTTAGCATTATTTAGCTAAATTTCCCATTATTTCTTCATAAAATAGCTTGTCCGCTGATTTTGTAGCTTAAGTCCGACGATGAATAAGTTTTAATTTGCATCACCGCTGATACTTCAAGCTTTAAATAACATGGCAGTTGGTAAATTAAGGGGTAATTTTAGTGTAATTTGATACCTATTCCTAAAAATGTAGGAATATAATAATATTTTCAATTATTTTATATCAAAAATTTTTATGTATAAAATGTAGTCACGTCTTATATCTAAACGAGTTGGCATGCACTGTAGTAGAGCTGGAAACGACGTGGACTTCAATCTCGAAAAGTTAGGATTAAAGGTTATTGTAGGCCTTCTAAAGCTCTGAATTGCATACGCGAGGTGCTTACAAAGAGTGGCGATCAAACAGTGCGGAGGTTCAGAAGATCTTGTTTCTGGCATTTTTGGGATTTGGATTCAGATTATGGGCCACTGAGCGCATCGCAGGTTTTGCAGCAATATTGACCGATGGACAGCCCGAGCCGGATGTCAGATCTCTGTGTATTCGCTGGACATATACTACTGCCAAAAAAGTTGACGACACTCAGTTTTTTAGACAGGTTTGTCACTTTTATATTAGATTTCTTGACCCGTGTCTCAACTTGATTCCGCAAGTTGTACATACCCAACGCATACTGGCAATCACCTTTTTTATCGAAGGCACTTTTTTCATGAATCTCCACTGAAGTATCAATGTTGTTGTTGTCTTCAACTTCATTGTCCACATTACACTGTCCCAAGAACCTTGCAACGATGAATTACCGGGTACTATATTCAACACATACCTGGAATGCTCCATAGAAGGCTGCAAGAGCTATCTGTGTCTTGACTAGGACGTACCGGTGTGGGCATCTGCATGTGTATAGTAACGAGTTCCAGGAAACTCATTCCTTCTTTGGCTCTGATGTAGGAACAGAACCTCTCGAATAGAGCAGTTTCAGGATCCTCATCTTCAGCATTGAGTTGATCACCATCGCGCCCCTCATCTTGCGAAGCCTCAGCACCCTAAAAAAATTCTCACGTTGTGGACCCTCAAATGAATCATACCCATGGCCTTGCGATCCATCGGACCCATAGTCTTTAGAACCAGTAAAACCATCAAACCCTTCACCCTCTGAACCCTCAAACCCATCAGAGGAGTACATCTCATCTCCATTCTCCACCTCTTCTTCATTCTGCTATTCGCTAGCGTACTCACGGTTCAAATCAATATTTGTCGTACGACTCGACACGTCCACACCTATACTCGTACTCGGTCTGGCCAAATCTACGGGACTATGAATATTGACAGATGAAATTTGTGAACGAAGCAAGTCGGTCCAATAACTGCTCCCCACTGGCGCCGCACTAGTGCAACAATTATCAACTGATTGCTGTGGTATGGCCTTAACTGTGACAAACAACATCGGCTCATCAACCTGCTGATACAACCCCCTAATATCCATATCATCCTTCACCTTATGTTTTGTTATACAACCACCGATGTCCACAAGTGTGTGTATAACATATTTAAAATGATTCAAATCGGCGTAAACTAAACTGTGCACATGCCCAATAATAAAATCCAACGTCAGCTGATCTGAATTTAAAACAAAGTTCGTGTGTTGCAATCCAAGGCCTAAACCTTTCAACAAAAGGACAATTAATTGTTATATTGACACAGGATTCATTAAAGTATTTTTCTGATACGCCAATTTAGTAGGTACACACAAATTAAGGATTAAATTATCAAGCACACATGCAAGTTAAACATTAAGTCGTACGTACGTGGACAAGCTCAATTAAGGTCCATAAATCGACGAACAGGTCTATTATACTAAAAAATAAAGGCTTACATGCTGAATTTTGCTCAAACTTGACGGACATGCTCAGATAGCCAAATATAATCGGAGGACATGATATAATATGCTTAAAAAATGGCCAAACATGCTCAATTATGCATTAAAAATCGGCGGACATGTTCAAAAACCAGTAACATTTCGGCGGACATGTCAATTAGGGTCAAATAATCAGTTCACATGCCCAATGACGGTGGGAAAATCGGCGGACATAATCTATTACGCCCAAATAATCTGCGGACATGCTCAATTAGGGTGAAAATATCGACGGACATGCTCACTTAGGAAGGAAAAATCGGCGGACAAGACCATTTCGGGTGAAAAATCGACGGACATGATCAATTAGGGTCAAAACATCGGCGGACATGATAAATTAGGGTGAGAAAATCGGCGGACATGCTCATATAGGGTCAAATAGTAGGCGGACAGGGTCCTATATGGTACAGATTCGGCCGACATGCGCAAATATGGTGAAATTATCGGCGGACATGATCATTTATGGTCAAATCATCGGCGTACATGCTCAATTTTCGGCGGACAGGCTCAATTTTCGGCGGTACTGGGCAACTAATTTTGGTGGACACGCTAAATTGGGCTACTAATTTTGGTGGACAAACTGAATTACTGTCAAATAATAGGCGGACACACTCAATTAGGCCACAAAAATCGGCGGACATGGACGATAAGTCTCAAATAATGGGCGGACAAGCACAATTAACCATGCATATTAGCGGACAAGTCTACGATGGGTGTATGTAGTGGTATTCATGCATATTACGTGCATACTTCACCATTTTCCTCGGCGGACAAACATATTACATGTATACTTCACCATTTTCTTTGGCGGACATGAATATATATAACAATTTCACTCAGCGGACATGCATTTTTAAAACCCTAAAGCCCTAAAAACCCTAAAACATTAAAAACCCTGCGACCTTTAAATAAATTAACAACATTGAAAGAAAACAATAAATAAAATACAATGCAAACAGCGTTCGTATCTTACCTTTGGCTCTAACTATGGATCCGTCGACGACAAAAATGGTGGGTAAATAGGGGAGCCGGTCACCTTTTTATGCTCCAATAATTTGTGGATATAGAGGAATGAAGTTTGAATCCACTGTGCCCAATTTTTTTGTTTGTTGGTGGTGAAGTTATTTGGTTGGTGGGGATAATTGAGAGTTTAATGTGACAAGAATTTACATAAATAAACTGATTGTGAACACAGTGCCTTAATTTTCACCCCATTTAATGAAGTGTGTTTCAGTGGAGTGGTAGGTAGTTAATTTTGCATGTATTTAATCACCTAATTACTGCATGTGTTAATTAATAAAAGCATATTATAATCTAACAATTTAAGGAATTTAAAAATTAAATTTCGTGAATTTTAAATTGTAAGTGTGCGCTTAAAATTTGGCTTTTTCACTTCATTCAGCTTGTCCGCCGAATTAGGGGTTATATTTTAATAGATTTATTTATTTCTTCTTTAATTAATGTGTCACCCCTAAATAATCAACATATTCCCTGACACATCTATTTTGCATGCAACTGTAGTTGTCAACTCATTCCCAATACAAAAAGGTGGACCATCCTTGAGGGTATTCATGACATTGCATGTATTTTTAGGGCAATTTAGATGTATTAGAAAAGGTAGGACAAAAAAGATGTTGACTTCCCATAGGGCAAATTGTGGTATTTCCCAATTATTTTTTAAGGTGGGGACATATACCACGAAAAAAAGTAAGGGTGGCATAAAGCACACAAGAAATAGAATTTTCACTTTGCACAAATTATTTCAATCCAATCTACATACCCTTAATAATGCAATTGAAAGCATATACTCTTTATATTTTTTTAATTTTGATATATCTAAATTACATGATTCGAATCCTTGTTAATATAACATAAGCACACTTGCTTGATTTATGCTCTGATTAATTACTTTATCAATTTTATCCATATATAATCATATTCGTGGAAAGATAACATCCTGAGTTTAGATAGTACATGTAGTTGATGAAGGCAACAAAATTTCAAGTATAGATCTAGTGCGTAGTAGGTGGCATTAAGAACAAATTCTTTTTTTTTTTTTTAAAATATTCAGTCACTATCATAGTCTATATGTATACTTCGGACATAAAGAAATTCCAACTTACCCGACTCCTTTTATTTTTCAGGATCTCTACTTTAGCTATTCCATATTAATATACTTATTTTTCTTATTTATTACTTTAAAAAACTTATTACTAAGCTATTTTATTCATACATGTTAATTGTGTAATGATCAGTGTAATAAATTTATTTTATTCATATATATGTTAATTGTGAACTGATCAGTGTAATAAATTGTGATTTTGGAACAAGTATAGATGGCTTAGTAACTTGAATTTGCGTCTATAATTTCAAGTTCTAAACTTGTATATATATATTTCCTTGGAAATTTGTCTAAATATGTGTTGTGTGACTTCTTCGTCCACAGGTTAAAATATCACACAGTAGAATGTAGAAATAAAGAATAACCAGTTGACAATAGAATGTAGAAATAAAGAATAACCAGTTGGTTAAGCAATGTAAACTTCTTTTAAAGATTAAAAGAAAAGAAAAAGAAGAGAGAGAGAATCTGCTTCTTGGACAAAAATTCATCAAGTGATGAAATTTTGTGTTTTTACTTTTTCATTCTTTTTGTTTCTTCTGCTCTATAAAAGAAATATGGAATATTTTACTTTATACAAACTACAAGTGATCGGTAAGCTACATTTTGGGATTACTCCGTCAAATATGAACCTTATGAAAACATGATAATTCATACTTTTTCAAACCCATTTACAAAATATCCATACCCATCCAAGACTAAATAAAAGTAGGGTGAGACTCTTGTGCCTCGGAGGCACCGTGCACTTTTGTAATTTCCATGTTCCTTTGCAATTTAAACCCCCTAACAATACATAGGTTTAAATAGAATATGGAGGGGGAGGGTTGTGTGCACACGGCCTCCGAGGGCGCAGGAGCTTTTGCCATAAATGTATACGTGGAATTGGCATCATACGCTTACACAAATGCTCGTTAACCACACCGAATATTCTGCGCAATTTTCGTGCATCATCTCCTGTGCCACGCGTTAATTGATTAACATGTAAGAGGAGAATTAAATTCAACCATTGTCCCTCAGGTTTAAGGATTAGGGTACAGTTTCCTCTCTCCTACGTGTCGTCCATCTAACGGTTTGGCATAAGAGATGATGTACCAAAATGACACAGAGAATTCGAGCCGTCTAAGTTGATATAAAAGTAAATTATTCCAAGGTAATTTAAATTTCTCAAGTTACGTAGAATGAAAAACCTAAACGAGAAAAAAGCGACACTTTATATGTAATAAATGAGTACTACCGCGTAATTCTTCAAAATATATACAAGCAAAAACATGATTAATTACTTTTTAATTAATTAATTAATTAAATAACAATAATAAGTCTATACATAAAAATAGCTTATAAACCCTCGGATATGATTATGATATCTCTTTCGCTTATTGCAATATTATAATAATAAATACTCCCTCCGTCTCATAGTTAAATTCACTGACACTGTAGATATGGAATTTAAGAAAAGTTACTTTTTGACCAATTTGTAGGGATATTGTGGTATTTTTAGATAATAAATAAATTATAAAATATGTTATGTGAGTTAGGTGAGATTGATATTTTGAAATAAAGATAACTTTTGAGGTTGTTGGTTAATGTGAAGTTTTTTTTTTAAGTGGTGAAAATAAGCGTGAGACAAACGAAAAATGAAAATGTGAACATGGGACGTTCCACGGAAGCCGGCTCGAAATATTTGATCCTAGGTGCATTTTCCTCTGGAATATTATTGTTTGGGAGGGAGTAGGCCTTAAGCAATAAGGCCCTGCACAACCAGTTCATAAAGAGCCCGCCCAATTATTTTGTTCCAATTATTTAGTTACAATTTGTCATTTGTGTTCGATGAAAGTCCGTTCATGGCTTTAACAATACACGTTCGTAAATCTCTTCTCGTCTGCTCTCTATTTCCAAAACCCCTCTCATTTTCTTCACCACCACCACCACCACCACTTGCCGGTGCCGATTTAGTGTCCGCCGCTGTCTCAATTATCAAGCACCACCTCTCGAAATCCCGATGGTCTCACCTGCGCTCTCTCATCGCCACCACCAGAGAAAGCAGCCTCACCGCATCTCAATTCTCTCAAGTCGTCCTTCAAATCCGCAACAATCACCATCTGGTCCTCCGCTTCTTCGACTTCACTGTTCGCCACTCTCTCTCCTTTCACTCCCTGTCTTCCTATGCTACTGTCATTCATATTCTCTCACGCTCAAGGCTTAAATCCCATGCCCTAAATGTAATAAAATCAGCTATGTGTTCATTCTCTGATTCACGGCAGGATAACCCCGTGGGAATCCTCGAGGAACTCATCAAGAGTTATAGAGCATGTGATTCTACACCCTGTGTGTTTGATCTGCTTGTCCAAGCTTGTATAGAGTCTAAAAGGATTGATCCCGCGCTTGAAATTTATTCAATGTTGAAGTCAAAGAATGTATTACTGAGAACTAGCACTTGCAACTCCTTAATTGAATTAGTTTCGAAGAGTCGAGGTTGTTTTGCTGGGTACGACTTGTATAAGGAGATTTTTAACATTGATATCGATAACAATGGTGAGAACTGCATACTTGATAAGTTAGGTTCTCCGAATGCGAATACATTAAATGTGGTTATGGTTGGTTTTTATAGGGAGGGATTAGTGGATGAAGTAGAGGTGGTGTGGAAGGAGTTCGTAAAGGTCGGATGTGTGCCAAATATGTGTAGTTTTAGTGTGTTAATGGCTGCTTATTGTGATGATGGAAGAATGGAGGACGCGATGAGGGTATGGGCGGAAATGGAGGTAAACGTTTCAATCATGATGCAGTGGCATATAATACAGTGATTGGAGGGTTTTGCAGAATTGGAGAGGTTGAAAAGGCTGAAGAGATTTACAGAGAAATGGTGATGAAAGGTGTGGAGAGTAGCTGTACTACTTATGAGCATCTCATAAAAGGGTATTGTAAAATTGGAGATACTGATAATACAATGGTTTTGTATAGGGACATGTGTAGGAAAAACTTTTGCCCAAAGAATTCAACTGTTAATCTAATTATTAGGTCTCTCTGTGAAAAGAATGAACTTTCAGTAGCATCTGAGTTTTGGTTAATGGCTTCAAAGAAGCATGGGCCTATTCTGGAGAAGGAGAATTACGAGAAGTTGATAAAGGGTTTGTGTGGTGAGGGAAGGATGGAAGAGGCTTTAAAGCTTCAAGCAGAGATGGTTGTGAAGGGTTTTGAACCAAATTCTGAGATATATTGTGCATTCATAGATGGGTATGTCAAACAGGGGAATGAAATAATGGCCAGTAAATTGACGGAAGAAATGCTTTGTAAAGAAATGTCCTAGATGTGGAGGTTGGTTATGGCACAGTCAAACGAACCATCTTGGAGGAGAATGTGTTTCGCCACATAAGCAGAGTTCTCGATCTTCTTCAATTCCTTTCAGAAGGAAATTTGGGGACTACTTTCTGATTTTGGTGAGTATATAATGTTTGGAGATGGAGGATGTCCTGTTTAATAAAGCCTCCAACAATGATGCCAGTGGCCCTCCACCTGTTATTGGAACATAAAGGTATCTCAGTGTTATTACCAAATCCTGCAATTTATACTTCTGTGATGTTTTATGCACGCAAATAACTCCCCTCGCTATTCATTTTAGATAGAAATGAGTATTGCATAGTGGTTGCTTAGTTGATTACTTTGGGATTAAATCTTTCTGAGTACCTCCAAGCATTTTAGATAGAAATGAGTATTGCATAGTTGTTGCTTAGATGATTACTTTGAGATTAAATCTTTCTGAGTACCTCCAAGCCATTGCTTTTTGTGGGGTAATTAGTCAAATGTTTGGACATATATTCTATGGTTATTGGCTGAATGTGGTGGGATGCATTGTCTTAACAATTTTTCTATGAGGTGGAGAAGATGTATAATTGCGTGATAGAAAACATGAACGGGTAAATATCAAAATTGGTCCTATAAGTATGTCGTTTTCCAACTTTAGTCATTTTTCTTTTGCAATTCTCAATTTTGGTCCTTTTAGTCATTTTTGTCCAAATTTAGTCCTTTATGTTAAAAAAAGTCCAAAAATGATCCGAAAGTGTATACATAAAGGACTATAAGTGGACAAAAAAAGGACCAAATTTTGAAAAAATGACCAAAACTGGACCAAAAGGACTAAAAGTGGACAAAAAATGACTAAAATTGAGAATTGCAAAAGAAAAAGGACTAAAGTTGGAAAAAGTCATACTTACAGGACTAATTTTGATATTTACCCAAACATGAACTATCAATCTTCACACATACCCTGGAAATCATCAGTATATCATTTCCAGAAACGCAGACTTTATACAATTTCATTTGAAGATCCGTACATGTCTTTTTACTTTAATTTCAGTAAATTTTGATCACATATTGAATAGAATGACATAGAATAAAGTCTTTCCAGATCTATTGGTCTATATCCTTCTATAAGTGATCCAGCATCTCCAACTAACCAGTTAGCTATTCAATTGGTTTGGTAGGTTCAATTGGACATCCAACCTGTACATATAATTGGAAGCTGAACACTATCATGAAGAACATAGTTCATCTCAAAATTGTTTCTGTACAAGGTAATTGGCTGGTTGTGTGTACTTACGGTGTGCAAGTTAGCATGCATCCAATTTGTTATTGAACGATTTGTTCTGCAATCGTCTTATGCCTCGTATTTAGTTGCAAGTGAGCTATAAATTGATGTAATATTCACTCTCTGAAGCATTATGGGTCTAATGCACTAGCATTTGGAGAGTCAATCAATAACTAACGAAGGAAGAATCCAAAGATTTGATAGAGATGAGCTCAGCAAAAGAAACCAAGAGAAGAAGGCCATTGCTGCTGAAATCTGATAACGACTACATAATCTTGGTGGACAAAAGGAGACATCAGCTTTAAGCAGAAGATCAACGATGCTTGCAGATGAGCTTGCTGCTGCCAATGCTAGTACGGATAAGACCTATGAACAGTAACCTTGTTACACCGTGAACTTATCGACTCGTTTTTATATTGATCAAAGATAAGAAATTACCAAGTCCCCTAGGATGATAACTCTCAATATCCCTGATTGACCAATGGGGAACTTAGTGAGGATGGAATATCCATCTAGTAAAGCCAAAGTGAAACTCCAAGGTATGACTAAACTCATGATTGTCACCAAAAAGCTGCAACATCAACACAAGTAAATGGAAAATTCTGCATTAATCACAAAGGAATCATTCGAGTCCCTGCAAGTATATGCTAACTGGTCATTTTAGTTCAGATTTACTTTATTATGTTAGTTCTTGAATGAATATTTATAATCAATTCCTCCTAATACTGGGGAGGCTGTTGAACATCTTGTTGTACAAACAGAGGCTTATTAAGAATCTTTTTCTGATGCAGGTATAAACATAAATGCTTGGGAACAAAATTACCAAAAGGCTGTGTAACTGTAGAATCCAACTCCAAATGACAAGAAGCAGATCGAAGATGAAGAGAATACAGCTTGCCCCAATCTCAACATGATGCTAGTAGAGGTACCTATGGACCCTGTGATAAATTTCATGGCTTCAGGCTGTGATTGTACAGAATCTACCTCAGTTGATTTTCCATCTTTGTTCATCCTGTCTTTTATTTACCATCTTGGCCTTCAAATCAAGTTTTGCATCTTTGCCCCCCACAAAATTCTTCACCAAATCAATCATGGCAAATCATGGCAAGGGGAGATTTTCTACAAGTCTCAGTCTACACTTTCCTTGATTCTTTATACGAATTCAAAGAGCTTGAGTGCTACTTGGACAAAGAAAGTTGGTGGGAAGAAAAGAAAGATGTGGTGGTAAGAGACTATGTAGGATTTTACTTTAAGAATACTGCACATCTCGTGGGTTACCTCCTTCACCAATGGTATACCCCCAAGACATGGGCGATAGAGGTCCCCCAAGGCCAAGGTGGCCTAATAAATGATGTGGGGTGTTGGTTATTCGATTTGACGTTTCACTTCCTTATTCCAGCATCATCGTTTCTTCTGCCGACATCCAACATGGTATTTGTGCATAACCAACTTACTATTTTTATGTGATGATACTTTAATTTTGTAATCACATTTGATGAGATCCACGAGTCTATATGATTCCCCAGTGGTTGAGTTGTAGGGGTCTCCACGCCATTGCTTTGGGGAGAAATGGGTCCATAAAATGTCGACACATGCTAGTTGTTTCACTTGTTTGTTGAATTCCTGTGTCACTGTTTCTAACTCCAGGTGTCAGAATGATGATTATCACAAAATAATGGGTAAACGAACCATCACTCATGCTGGCCCACTCATCGAAATATGTGAATTTCATTTATTATTATAGCATCACTTTCCAGTCATTAGAACCAGTTTACTGTTTACCGTCTCTACTACACTCTACTCAATTGTCAATTCAATACAAGTAATAGATTTTACCAAAATTCTTCTATTAAGTATATACTACCTAAAAGATTATTTAAATTAAAGAAATTTATTGATAATATTTATTGGCAAAACAGATTTATATCCTTTTCAAAACAGATTTATTGATAATACGAGTATTCATAGCAAATTCTCTAAGCTCCAGATTTCGATGGGAACTCCAGATTTCAATTACTCCCTCCCTCTGTGTAGTTATGCCCGTTTGTACGGAGGGAAGTATTATTTTCGCTGATTAGGAAGCTTCAGGGGTAAAAAAACTAAAAATAAAAAAAAAATCATAGATTTCGGAAGTCTGCAAGATTATCATGGGTAGCCCATGGATTGGAAAGGTGAATAAAAATAAATAAAAAATCATAGATTTGCAAAATTATCATCATGGAAAGGTGAATAAAACACAGAGATATTACCTCTCGAATGAGAAATTTACATAAAACACAATCCAATATTAAAATATAGTAGTAAGTTACAAGCGAGCGAAATAAAGAGAAAACAGAAAAAGAAAAAGAAAAAGAAAATCAGAGTTGGAGTGTGAGCTCTTCCTTTTGATCGGAGAAGTAATGGAGAATATAAGGGGTGGCTCGAACGACGGCAACCCAAACGCCGAACATGGCGACGTGGCTCTTCAATTGCCTCAACGCCGCTGCCTTGTCAGGTTTCCGAATAAACATTCCCGGAAACATCTTCAACCCCTCTTTTTGCGCCGGATCAATGGAGATCTAAAACCCTAACCCCTCTCAGTTTATATAATAAAAATCCATCAAAAGTTGGGCTATAATGGGCCTCATGTGCCAATAACTGTTGTAGCCCAACTTAAAATCACTACAACATAGGATTATTATTATTAAAAAAATAAAAAATTCTGATGGCCCATGCAGGTTCGAACCTGCGACCTTCGCGTTATTAGCACGACGCTCTAACCGAGTTAATGGGCCAATTTGTTTAGAAATTAAAAATAAAAATATTTCTTAAGTATTTTTATGACCTCAAAATTTTGAAGAAAATCGTAGATGTATAAATTTGATTAAATGGGGGTAGAATTAATGTTGGCTCATTCGCTTGTTTGTTTGAGATCATAAAAATGCAGGTTGATTCGTTGGATTGCTTGCCATTACATTTACACCCGTACAATGCATCCATCGTATTACCCTTGGTATGCAATGTTGATGGATTTTTTTTCCTAACATTTTCGAATTTATAAGTTATTGAAATGGGAATTTGTGGTCTGAACTCTGGAAGATCTTGCAATGCAGGTGTGCATCTCTGTCTCATGTGAACATTACATATAGAGGATTATACTTCCTCCGTTATCAAAAAATTATTACATCTTTCTATAAAATCATTCAATTAAAAAAATATATATCTATATCATTTCAATTCAAAGCCTTTGAAGTGCATTATAATTCTATCTTTTTAACACATACATATAATATATTTTATAATTTATTTATTATCTAATTATTCCGTCCATAATTAAATTTAAAAGTACCTTTTTTCCCTCTTTTGAAATATTATTGGACGTAGCCGCCATGGAGGAAATATATACTGAACAAGGAAAACTAAAAGTCACATACATTAATTAATGGAGTGCAAAGTTATACAATTTCAAGCATAATGAATAGAATGACAAAACAAGAAAACAGGGAGAGTGAACTATTACAATCTAACACGATGTATTGACAAGTTTAAGAAGGAATTTAGTGAACTATTAAAGCTTAAGGATTAATATGAATCAGGGAGAGTGGACTTAGTGAGGGATTTGAATGTGACTTAAGATCCCAGCAGAAGCTTCCCACTCTCAACCCTAAACGTGTCGTACCGCCGGAAAAACTCCACCACCATCATCCTCGACAGCAGCACCACCATGTCCTTGGCCGGACACTGCTTGTTCTCCGCCATCGGCTCCTCCGTCTCTCTCCCATTCAACCACAACACGTATTTAACCAGCTTCTCTCCCTCTCCCACAAACTTGTCGGGAACAAATTCCTCCGGATTCTCAAAAATCTTAGGATCTCTCGTCGCAAATGGCTGATACCCACAAATCATCTCCCCTTTCTTCACAACGAAACACGAATCATGGCTCCAGATTCTAATATCCTCCTCGCTTTGCCGTACTGAAACGGCACCGGCGGCTCGAATCGCAGCGCCTCCCACACCACCGATTTCGTCAAGCTCATCTTCTCCAGCCCGGAAAGTGTCACGCAACCGCCTTCCTCCTTGATAACCGCCCTGATTTCACTGGCCAGGCGGCGGTGCAACCCTTCTCCGGCGGCGCCAACGTATTTCAGCAGACGTTATTTTGGTACCGCCGTAAGCGTTGAACCCTGTGAAAAACAGGAAATTGTGAATGGCCTTTTCTCTGCTGATTCCGGCGCTCTCCGCCTCGTCGAGGAGCGCCTTCGCCGCCTCCTCGAAAGCGTCGTGGACTTTGTTGTACCCCGATTTGACACCAAAGAAAGGCAAAGGAAAAGTATGAAGCACCAAATCTTCCAAACAATAAGGCAAGAATTTCAACCCCTAAAGTCATCAAAGGAGCCAGTTGAAAAAACAACCAATTATCAATGTTTTTATTTCCATCTCCACCAATTTTAGTATCATACGAACTTGTATTAGCAAACAAACGGAACATGAAATCGAACGACATCTTTTCACTAACGGGATTAAACTCGGCCTCCCCTTTATCAGACAACTCATCTTCAAGATCAAGAAACAGCTGATTAACAGAGGTTTGAAAAGTAGGGATGATTTGTTTGTGAAGTCGGGCAAGTAGAGAGAGAAGGAAGGATTTGAGAAGTGTGTGTTTGGATTCAGAGATAAGCACAAATGCGATATCCACCGGTGAAATGGGTGGAAGGCATAAAAGTTCCGATGAAAACATTCTTCTTTTCGACTTTGGAAGTGTCGTAGAGAATGGGGAAGCTGATAGCATCGAGAAGAATGATGACTTTAGAGTCTTTGGCATTTAACCCTATACACAGTTGAGCTGTATTTCTTGATTCGGGCCCTGAAGAACTCGTCCGGGCCTTGGTTGTAGTGGTAGTCCAAACGATCCTTTATTGGCCCGAAAAATGGTAAGCCATAGCTACCAGGGATTTCTCTCAGTGGAAGATTGTCTGAAGCAGGAGGGTTTTTGGAATATGAAGACATTTTTCTTTTCTTTTTTTCTGGGAAATACTATATATATATATATATATATATATATATATATATATATAAGTTTGATCTATATATGAATTACTCCACAATATATGTGTGTCTATATATAGAGTATGAGACACAAAGGGAAGCTAGACATTTAATTCCAATATTGTACCAGCTATACATATTTCTTCACGTACTTAATGTATAAATGTGTATGTGAATTTCTTAGTGGCAAATTTATGGTTTAGCGCATATATATATATATAATTAGGGGTGAAAATTAATTCCCGTGCCATAAGGACTCGAAATCATGTCAGTGTTTGGCTTTTACCATGTTAATTTGATAAGAACACAAAATCGTGTCAGTATTTGAATTTATAGTGTCAAAACTGATAAAAAAAATATGAAATTTTGTGTCGTGTTCATTTCGAACAATTTTAATACAAATAATATTTGCAGATGACTCATTAACATGTTAATATTAACATTGATCTGTTAACAATTTGATTAAAAAAAAAGAAAAGAAGAATGTAGTATTTTTGTATTGCAGATAACACTCTTTTTGTATTTAAAATAAGATAACACTCATTTTTGTATTTATAAGTAGAGAATACTCATTAATAATTTTAGAATATATTTCCTTTAAAAAAATTAGTATAAAACTCCTACTTTTAATTAGCATTTTATTTTGTTTTAAAATTAGTTTATTTCTTATCATGTTGTTATTGTGTTGCATCGTGTCGTGTCGTGTCAATTTAAAATCGTATTCGTATCGTGTCGAAATAAATCTCTATAGTGTATTATTCGTTTTTATCTTCATGATCATGCTGTGTCACTATCGTATGACACGAAACACAACCCATTATCACAAATTACCACTCTTATATATAATTATATATACTCTCTCCATTCCATAAAACCCTTCATATTTTTTTCATTTATTTATCCCACAAAATCCTTCACAATCAAAAGTAGGAAATCACTTTATCTATTAATCTAAAAAATTATTTTAATTTCAAATTCTTCAATCATTTTTCACACACAGACCATTACTTTGCACTTTTTTATTATCTTAAACAATACATTTTAAAGTCAGTAAAATTAATAAAAAAAGTTACTTTTTTTAAATGATGTGAAACAATAAATGTGTAGCCATTTATGTACGAGTATAAATCAAATATTCATCCCTATATATAATCATATAGTATAAATTAAATATTCATCTGTTATAATCTCCATTGGAAGAAATTATCCAAGTTTATTTTGGAATACCTACGCAAGATGATTTTTCATTTAATTCAAAAGGGTAACCAATAGGCACAGGTTGGACACTTTATTACTTACCTTTTAAAATAGATATTCCATGTTCTCAAAATGATAACCAATAGGCGCAGGTTGGACACTTTATTAGTTATTACTTACCTTTTAAAATAGATATTTCATGTTCTCAAAATGCTAACCAATAGTGTGAGAATCGAATTTGGATTACTCCCATTATATTTTTTATTATAAATTTTTGAATAATTGATATCATAAAATATATATTTAATAAAAATATATCAATCCTATAAATAAAGGATGAAATATTCTCTCTTTTCATAGGTATTAATCAACTAATGCTTGTAAAAGGATATGTTGCTGTATTAAATAAATCGTGTGCTTAAGTGCTGATGATATATGTATCATTTAAATAAAGTATATATATTAAAAGATTATAATGAGCACTTTAATTAGAGTGTGAAAACTGAAAAGTTAATTGATACAAATAAATGAGAAAATGTAAAATAATGGAACAATTATGGAAATAGTATAATAATATATTTGAAGAAATATAAATATTATTCAGATTATCATATGGTATTGCTCACACTCTATAAGGTATTTTATAGAATGATGACTTCTACCCAACAAATTAACCATTACTCCTACTCAATTATAAAAACACATTTTTGAAGTCACATCGATCGCATCCACCTACCCATTTCCTTCAGGTAGTTTCGTATTTTGTACGTGTGCAAGCATGATACAACATTATAAATATTGGGTAGATGCAGTAGTGGTTTTTATTATATATATAAATATTTTTTTTAAAAAAATAAAATTATGTTGGAAAGCATTTTTCAAAAATCAATTATTAATTCGGACTTTTCCACAATTTCTCTTAATAATCCCACCAATATTACTATTGGTTGCTTCTCTTATATCCCAAAAAGAAAAGTCATACATAGTACTATGATTTAATTATGTGGTTGTGCATACCTTGGCGAAAAGAATTAATTAGCACGTTGTGATATGTCTTTTGTCAACAACTCAATATTAATAATAATAATGAATAAATGAGGGACCATACAAGTAATTGCAAGAAACATCACCATTGGCTACCACAATCCACCACAAATTATACACTTTGCCCCCATCACAACTCATATATATCCATGAGGATTGGACCTAAAATTTGTTATTTGTCCTTACTATTGATGAATGATTGTTGGTCACGGATTTGGAAATGAGTTTTAATTCGTTTTTGTGTTAAAATTAAAAGTGGTAATATTTAAGGTGAGGTAAAAGAATTAGCAAGTAAATCTATCATAATAAGAGAAATAAATAAAGGAATTGTATAGTTGACTTCCAAATTTTTAAAAAAGAAGGTAGAGCTATTGTTGAAATTTGGGCGAAATTTGGGTGTCATTTGTCAGAGTAACTCTTATGACTTTAATTACTCCATTAAAGTGTACCACACGTATTATATGTGACAAATGTACTTTATTAGATTGAATCAATCGATTAGGTTGTGTTATTGCTTAATAGTTTTTTTTTTAATCAATGCTTAAGAGATTTTACTTCTACAAATAAGATAAGATTAGGTTGTGATCATGCTCAAGTGATTTTGCTTCTAGAATTGTTGATCTTTCTTAACCAAATTCAAGATTATTTTAGGATGAACCTGTGCAATACCAGGTTTTATAAGCTAATTTAGAATGTAATTTTTTCTCCTTATTTAATCTAATAATTCAAGTTGGATAGTTTTTTTTTTTCAAAAGCTCATGCGCTCCCGAAGACACACCCCCGAGGACACACCGTGCCCCATAGGAACACAACCCCCTCTATATTCTATTTAAACATATGTATTGCTAGGGGTTTAAATTGCAAAGGGGCACATGGTGTCCCACCGGCACAATAGCCTCACTCTTTTATATTTCAAACTCTTAATTGATAAAAAAAATAATAATTGAAACGTTTACCAATTTTCGAAGCACTGGATTAAAAAAGACTCATAATTTAATCCAGCAAATCGATTATTGAATCAAGCAGGTGCATCCTATTAATTAATTATTATGTTTTTCAAATATCCACGCTTTCTTATAACTTTTTTTAATGGGTTTGCATTAACCTTAAAAATAAAACTTAACATAAAAGATCATATCAAAATATTTAATTTTATATAATAAATAAACAATTATCAAGATCAAAAAAATAAAATACTCATGATTTTTTTTTTCATTCTAGAAGAAACAACAATAGTGAACACTTACCCTAAAATGAACTAGAATGTCAAAAGTTCCCCCTTCCGTTTTTTAAAATTGTAAAGCTTTTGAATCTATATATAGAATCATAAATGATCATAAATGAAAAATATAAAGTAAAATTAGGATAAATAGTAATAGAAAGTCAAGTTTCTTTCTTTTTTTTTTTAATTATAAGATGGCTAAAATTTGGTGTGCAGGGCCACATCAAAAATCTCGCTCACTAATTATATTATGACATCATATTTTCGAACGCAAGTTAAAAACATTTATGCCATTTCCAATAGTTAGATTCCTGTTTTATATCACATTCAGCTCCAAAATACAATTAACTCATCTTTAATACTCCAGTTTGCTAAATTTTTTACTTCAAAAACTAAAATAATAATACATCTTCTTTTTAATAATATTTTTAACTATTTATAAAACCTAATTTATTTTTTCCTATTTTTAAATACAAAAAAATATAATAAAAATATTAATAGGCATGAAATTAAAATAACAAAATCAATTTACAAAATGTATAAATATAAAATTAAGACAACACTTAAAGGTTAAATTACATTACAAAATATATTAACATACTAAAATTTAAACAACACTTAAAATTAAATTAAAACAATCCATAAAAATTAAAACTACAACAATTAAATTATATATTAAAAATTTTATCATTAAAAAAAAGGTAACATTTTGCATTTTTGAAGGATGAAATAGAGTGTTGTTGGAGGGGGAGAGTGCTGAAATACTGCAATACATGTCCTGGAGATGGCCTTACTATTAAAATTACATTACAAATTGTGAACATTTGAACTATTTGGTCAAGCATGTTCCAGATCAAATAAATTATACAATGGTATTATCTTACATCTAATATACTGTATACATTATTAAATTTTATTAGTCTCGACAGAAAATAAGACACTAATCGTACTGAACTAATTAATATTGTTGCTTATGAGTTTCCTTTTGGACTCTCCGCCCTAAATTTTATAGTAAATGTAGATATAGAATAGCCAGCTTTGGATAAATTAGGGTTATCAAGACTTAATATGCAGTATGTGCTAAACAAAAAAACGTTTATTTTAGCCAGAATAAGAAATTGTAGTAAAAAAAAAAATCTTCAAAAGTGGCAGTTTAGACTGCTTTTCAACTAGGTTTAGTTCATCCACAATCCGAGCGTAAATTCAGTCACTCTAGGTAACACAAGCATACAATTCTAGATAATCCGTTGTATTACCTAGGTCTAACACAGTGTCAAGTGACCAAGAAGAAGGTAGTAATAACCATGATATAAACCTGTCATGCCTAAATACGACGAGAGCCTAGAAAAGAGACATATCTGCTGGGGGCCCGTATACGCTTTGCCAAGAATATGGTGTGATCCAATTAGCAGCAGTACCATTGCCTGGAAATTGTAAACAGATACAAATTCAATTATGATGCATTGAAGTATTTAATCAAGATTTTACCAAGCAATATTCTATAAGTTAAACCAAACTAGATGCTCAGAAGTGATTCCTTTTAATGACATAAGATGGAAATGAAAGGCCGAGCAAGTGAGTGCAAACATTCAATATCAATTACTCCCTCTGTCCCGGAGAACCCCTCACATTTACTGCTCCATGTTGTTTGAGAAAAGTTGTTCTTTTTTACCAACTTTTTTCACTTTAGAGGGTTAGTATCTTTAGGTAATAATAAAGTAGAAAGTATTGATATGTGTCTTTGGTGAAAGTGAAAATTTTGAAATTTAAGTAACTTTTGAGGTTATAGATAAAGGAGTTGTTTCCTTTTTTGGGGGTGTGACGAGTGTTATGATGGGTTCTCTAGGACGGGGGGGGAGTATTTTAAAGACCACTTTGTAAAATGCATGATCATGCATACAAATTAATCGAAATTACTTCTCAACTTTCTATAAACATACTCAGAATTGTCAAAGTTTTATTGATAGTAATAAAATATTAAGTCGATGGACAAAATTCACAAGAAACAATTAAGAAAAAACTAGTACATGGACAGAAAAAATAGTTTTTACTGAAGGGTGAAGAAAATCTCACCTTGAAATTCAACCTGCTTCAGACCCATAAGTTTACATGTTGCCTCAGCAACACCGAAAGCTTCTGGTATATTGTCTCCCTCTGAGCAGTAGCAGAATAAGCAAGTAACTTTTATGCCTTTAGCCTATCAAAACATAAGAAATGTTAAAAATAATAAAACTAAAAAGAGAGGAAGACACGTGCACAATGACCGTTTCACCGAGCAATTCATGTGTGATTTTTAAGAGTATTAGCCATTTAATAAAAAGTTTTAGTTGTTTTATTAAGACGTAGTATTAGTTAATTCACATGAATACTTTTGATCACTAAAAGTTTTCAACAAAACACTCCTTAAAATCTCATGAGTTCACATTGAAATTGGTATAAGTTTTGTGTTAAAAAATATATACCTCCATTTGATTCAGCAAGAGCAGAGAACATTAATTAAAGTCAGAACCACACCTGACTATCAAAACACAAAGTGGGTTAAAATGACCACCTAGAATTGCCATGCTCAGGCGCAAAGGCATCCCCTGACCCCTCAGGCCAATTTACTAGGCACTAATCTGGTGCACATATGTTGCAGTATAGAAACTTGCAAAAAGCATGATTCCTGCACTATCTTATAAGACCATAAGCCACTTGTTTTTTGTGTTAATACACTAAATATATCCAGGGTTCTATAGTTGATCTCCAGAAAACACGTGATATACAGAAATTTTGGCAAAAATATATTGAGGATATGTATATAAAAATGATAGGTTTAGCAAATGAACGTGTTTCCACACCAGATGATCGACCATTTAAGTTCAACATAAAATGAGAAAATATTACCTTAAAGCAAGAAAACAGAGCAGCAAAAGGCAAACTTGCATAGTAATCTTCATCTCCTAATTCCTCGAAAGAAAAATCTTCATAAGGCACAGACCCTTCTTCGGCTAATGCATTGAGATACTTCCACGATTTTTGAGTAGGATCATAATCATGCAGTCTTTTCCACCCAAGACTTTCACAGGCAGAATCAGTTCCATCCAAATTAGAGCTAGATAAGTAATAGATCTGCAAGCCACTGGTACATACCACTGAATTGGTCAAGCATTTCATACAGGTAACTGTCACGAAGCATTAATGAAACTAATCAGGCTTAAAACAGTTCATGTATGTAGTTATGGTTAAAAGGCATATTTTCACCAAGTTGGAAGTACAAGATTCAAATCTCTCACCACCCCAGGTTTCATTGCTATATAGCATTAATTTAAGTGCTGGTTTAAGGTTGTTCTACTCCTGTAACAAATGAAAAAATAGAATGACGGGCAAACCCAATAAATTGGTCCAGAGGTTATGATGTTTGCTAAATTGGCTTTTGCCAAAAAACTGCAGCATGGAAAACACCTGAGATGTCTTATTCCACAAAAAGGAAATTGCAATTAGGTCAATACCTTGACATATCAATGTTTCTCCATCGCCCAAAATCAAGGCTGGAAAGTATAACCACATGATTCTTTCCATTAGCAGCAACAGAATTTGCCATGTTCTTAGCATATGCCATCATCATACCCTATTTCACAAGCATTCCAAGATTTTTGTAAGAAGTCACAGATAAGAGCTATTATCCGCAATCCTATGAAGCACAATGATTGATTTAACCGAATAACTAAGTTTTGAAGATGCAACAAAAGCATAAGCATGAACTTCATGCAACATGTAACAGAACGAGCACAAGTATTTGTACACTGACACCACCATAAATATTTATACCTTAATTAACGGAGAACGCTGTTGTACAAGTGTCAGGGCACTTGAAGATGGTTCATAAACTGCAACATTTAAACAAATGGAGTACTTTTAATAAATAAATAAATATCTGAAAATAAAATGAGAATTCAGAAAAATTACCTTCAAGAGGGAGAGCTAGTTTTCCCGGAGGCAACGGCGTATAAGCATCATTACCAACACAAGGAAGCACATTTGGATCATCCAAATAGCCAATTGTTTCCGCTTTCAGAGAGGCGATTAATAAATCCACCGTCAGCTGCCCTACATTTCCAATTGATATAGCCGGCTGTAAGATTAAAATTTCACTGGTTAACAAGAAAATTAAAAGAACTACAAATTTAAATGAAGAAAATTTAAAACACTAAAACGAACCAGGATTAAAGTAGAGGAATTAGGCGAAGGGTTTTTGTCATCTCTGGAATAGAACTCCATATAGCGCTTCAATTCCGGTGTTTTTACTCGAGACTATTCAAGATTTTGAGAGATTATTCATTCTTTTCAAGAGCAGCCATGATTTTCTAGCTTGAAAAGGAAGAAAGCCCAAAATTTTGCAAGAGGGCCAACTAAAATTGAACGTGACCTGAAGAATTAGCCTAAACATATTCCACAAATAATTGGGCCTATTTCATCTGGGCTTAAGATCCCAAATCATATTGAGTTGACGTTCACATATCCATTAAGGAAGTCCATAATTGTTTAAGCACGGCCCAACATTTGGATTTATAAGTTCTAGTGGACTGCGTTTTACGCGGAAAACTGGATAATTAATTTACAGTTACTCTCCTTTCTTCACCGCCTATTATTAACGCGCTTCCACAGTTTTCAACTGTTATTATACTCCACGCTCACATTTTTTTTTTAATAAACGCTAGTGATACATCTCTAATAAAACTATATATCTCCAAAATAGTGTGATATTTTATCATTTTGTTTTTCACAAAGTAAGATACGAAAATAAAAATCTTAATTAACAGTTTTTGAGCGCAAAATCGTGTAACTATCAAATTTGGCATGAATCAATTCATAATTCATGTGAGCATGATATATCAATTTCTTTTTTCCCTGTGTCCTAGATCTTGGGCGTTAGAAAAACGAGGAAAACACAACTTAATTCGTGAATAAATTTAGGAATATTACTCCTATTATACTTATATTCCTGAAATCATATACTCTTTTAATCTTTCATTCATCGATAGATATTTATTTACTTTTTTGTATATGCATTAAGGAGTATTATTATTTTATATATGTAGTGAGTAATTGTATTAGTAGAGGGTGTGGTCCCATGTATTAGTGGGGGGTGTTTTCATATGTCTAAAAAGAGAAATTGATAGATTAATAATGAACGACCCAAAATAGTAAAATTAATAAATTAAAGATTGACAAATAAAATATTACTATATATAAACGTAAATTATTGTATTAGTGATGAATGATTCATGTACTTTTACTAAAATAAATAACCAAAATAACAGAATGAACTTTTTCTCACTTTAAAGTTAACATCTTCGATTCATAGGAGAGTTTATTTTCTAGGCTACAATTTAATGTGATTTCTGCCTAGAAAGCAAATTAGATAAGCCCCTATAGCCTATTGCCACGCTCTAGCTTTCTTCCCATTTTCCAATCTAGGAGATACATAAGTTGAAATATGGGTTGAACTTTTATGAGGTGGCACCCTAGCAAGAATTATTGGTTATAGACTATTAATGAATAAGATATTTTTTTATTTCTTATGAAACATGTACGACGCAAGGAATATTTTGTTAATAAAAAAAATACTTTTGTAAACCTTATTTCACGTAAAATATTCTTACTAAAAAAATATAAAGATATTTATACCTTGGATAATTTAAATATTATTAATAAAAATTCTAAGAATATAATAAATAAAAAACTATTAGAGTTCACATTGTGAATCAATTTTAAAAAATAGTTTAGCTATGTAATATTTCCTTTTCTTGTTATCTATTTTAGTATCAATTAATGTCATTTTACCTATATTATCACCCACTTATTATAAATTGATTTGATATAAATTAGTTTTTATTTTACTTTTAGAAATGCATAGTTAAATACAATTAATTGCTAAACTCTCGAACTTATAATAAATTTTAAGGTCTACTTTATCTGTTGCACTCAAATAATTTCTTTTATTTTTCATGTAAATTAAAAATTATTATTATTTAATATGTAGTAGTCAATTATATTAGTAGGAGTGTGAACCTCAAATTTTAATTATATTAGTGGATGTTTGGATTCCATGTGTATAAAAATAAAATTAGATTATTTGGGTAGAATGCCCAAATAATAAAATGAATATCTTTTTTGAAAGGTTATGTAATATTAATTCAATGTGAACTCATTAACACATTATAAGAATTGATCATCCACTAAAAAATATTTATCAACTCAATTGATAGCACATAGAAAATTTAAAATTATTGTGTCAGTAAAACCTAAAAAAAGGAACTAAACTTTACAAGTATATATCGAAAACTTGGAGACACAGCATCTAAATTTTAACTTCAATTTATAAGATGTTAAATGAATGAAATAAAGATTGAGATTTAGAAGGTTGGGCTAGGAATTACTCTAAATTTGTACAAAAAGTTGAAATTTCCACCTTATAAGTCTCTACACCCAACTCAATAAAGTGATGGGAGGTAGATAATAATCACTCAATTAATCAACAAGACTTCCTACATCCAACAAATAGATAAAGAGATAAATTATAGTGAATTAATTAATTAAAATAAGTTAATTTATTACCCACCACACATAAGAAAGTGTCATCGTTTTAAAAGTTGTTCCCAGTTCCCACGGTAATAAAATTCTCATTGATATTTGTACAAGTTATCACCCATTGCAATTAACTCAACATTTTATTTAGGTGTGGTGAATTTTGTAGCAAAGAGGTAGAGGGTAGAGAGTACGGGTTAGAATAGGATCAACACGCTGCATCAGTCATCACACGTCGCCAGCTTGCTTTACAGTGGGGCCATCGACTGCTGGTGTTTGTAGTAATTATTCATACAAGTCTCTTTATATTTAAACTTAGGCAAATTATTATATGATTTCTCCATGATTTATAATATATTTTGCCTTTCCTAGAGTATAATATAATTATAATTAACAATAAAAAATAAAAATTACAAAATATGAAACTGATTTCATAAAATACTCATTGCTTGTAGCAGTGAAGGATTTAACAACAAATCAAGGCAACAAGTTTATTGTATGATTAAATAAATATTACTCCATAGTTCCATTGTAAATGAATATCTTTGAATTGTTGGTTCAATGGATACCTTCAATAGTATTTTCCATGGCTCGCCGCCTCCCATAATTAGGAATTCGTATTCCATAATTCACTTTGTTTTTCATGTTTTTCATAATTTAGGCATCTGACATTTTGTTAGGAATATCGGGAGAGTGAGTGATTGAGACACGTGTCATGCAGATGGTACACCTGAGACCTTCATATATACCCCAACTCCAGATGCAAATGCAAATGCAAATAAAATGGTGATTACCAAACTCCCTCCAAAATTCGGATCCCTCACCGACCCACCCATGCTTCATACCTCACCATCTCCCATCATAAAAACAAAATCCGACCCACAGGATTATCATGAACCCAAAATGGGGCTCATCGGGTCAGTTTTGAGGGAAGACGGCCACATTTATTCCATTGCCGCTGCTGGAGATTTGCTCTTCGCGGGCACCCAGAGCAACAATCTGAGAGTACTATCACTGTGCAAAAATCCGACCCATTTTTCCAGGTCCAACTCCAAAAATGGATGTGGGATGGTGAAAGCCATTGTCGTATTTGGGGACAAGATTTTCACGGGTCATCTAGATGGCAAAATCCGAGTCTGGACTTTCCAAGGAAACCGAATCGGAAATCTCCCAAAAACTCACCATTACTTTTTGCAGTCTATGAACCCAACAAACTACGCAAGAATGAGAAGAAACAAAAATGTTCCATGGGTAAAACATTTAGATGCAGTTTCGTGCATTAGCGTGGATGTTGATCAGGGTGGTTTATTATATTCGGGTTCCTGGGATAAAACGCTCAAGGTATGGAGAATTTCTCACTCTAAATGCCTTGAATCTATTCCGGCACACGACGACGCCGTTAACTCTGTCGTCACGGCGTGGGAGGGAATGGTCATTACAGGTTCAGCAGACGGAACGGTGAAGGCATGGCGGCGGGAATTCGTTGGGAACAGCACCAAGCATTTGCTGGTGGAGACGCTGCTAAAGCAGGAATACGCCGTGACGGCGCTGTCAGTGAGCCACGACGCCGGGTTCGTTTACGCGGGCTCCTCCGACGGGCTCGTCAGATTTTGGGACATCGATAAGCAAATCATGGCGTTGGGCGGCGTTCTCAGGGGACACAAGATGGCGGTGTTGTGTTTGGTTGTGGCTGGGAATCTGGTCCTCAGTGGATCGGCAGATAAGAGTATTTGCGTGTGGCGAAGGGGGGATGGTAGGGAGCATGGCTGTGCGGCGGTGTTGGCGGGGCATTGCGCGCCGGTGAAGTGTCTAGCAGTGGCGGCGGAGGAGGATCGGCGTTGGATTGTGTATAGTGGGAGTTTGGATAAGAGCGTAAAGATTTGGAGGGTTCACGAATAGCCAACCCAATAATGACGGCCCAAAAGCATACATAACGAATAAAGCCCAAAGTTTAAGTCTCCAAAAGGTCCAATAACCATTGAAGTAGCTGAGGTGTGAAGAAACTTATTAAAATCGGAATGAAATTTCAGGATAATCTAATTAATCAATAATCATATACAGAGAACATATTTTAGTGAGATAATTTTATAAATAAATTTAGATTTTGAATTGCAGTTTAATAAGAGTAACAAATATCTGTGTCTGATTATGACATGCAAAAAAAGAAGTGGAAGAAAATCTAATACTATATTATTTTTTTAAAAAATTTTTAATAAATAATAATATTTGATCAAAAAGAGAAACAGTATTATTATTACATATACAAGTTTTGCCTTGGATTAAAATTTAACTAATTTCATTTATTTTCCCTCCAGAATCTGATTAAAAAATAGTTATACCATGTGTGGAAAACCAAAATTTGATATGATTTGATTTAAAATTAACTTTAACTTTAATTTTAACTTTATCTTTACCGAGTGATAACACTTTTCCACATGCTTTCCAGTTATCACATGTAGACATGCATTCCGGTTCGCAATCGCCGGTTGGAACCGGAATCGAACCTGGGTATGAAGGTTTTGGTTCCAGAATCGACGGTTCCGATTCCGATTTGGAACCGCCGGTTCCGGTTTTATTTTTTTATTTTTAAGCGTAAAAAGTAAAAAAATAAAAAAAATTGGAAAACCGGCGGTTCAAACCGGAACCGCTGGTTTGGAACCGAAACTGAACCTTCCTTAGCCGGTTCCGAATCGGCGATTCCAATTCCGATTAAAACTTATGGTTCCCCGGTTCGAACCGCCGGCTCCTCTTTTTTGGTGCATGTCTAATCACAAGCTCTCATAAATCATAATATTTGCTCAATGGAGTATTTCTTTTACCAAAATGCCCTCACTGTTGAAGTTTATATTACCAAAAATAGCGCATTTTTTCTTCTAATTTTCTCACTTGACTTTTAAATTTTTAATCGTTCTTTTTTCTCATTTTAATATTTCTTCAAAACAAAAAATTGAATTAGTCCAAATGAAATCCGAATATTTATTACTTAATCAACGGAATTTTAACAGCAAAAAAATAGCGCATTTTTTCTTCTAATTTTCTCACTTGATTTTAATCATACTTTTTTCGCATTATAATATTTCTTTAAAAAAAATTAATTAGTTCAAATGAAATTCAAATATTTATTACTTAATCAACCGAATATTTTCAAGGCGTAGATGAAACCTGTGGCTGTGGATCCAAACCATATTGGCTGGAAATCTGTAATGTATATAAACTTGTAAATAAATTATTAATTCATGAATTAAAAATAATTATAAAGTAGCAGATTGCTGATCCATTGAGTATTGACTAGTGCAATATTTAAAGCATGAATTTACCGTCTTTCCCACCATACTTCGCTCGTATCTGTCTCTCAATCAAGAATTGGTCGTTCGATTGAATCAAAGTCTTCTCTGCAATTACTGGAAGATGTCAACGTTAAATAAAATCCCACATTTTCATCGAACCACTGGTAAGCCAACACTAGACGCAATCATCATCTGTAAACACAGCTGTGATTTCTGATGTATATTATTCACTTTTGGACCAAGTTTTGAGTGTGAAAGTTCATGTTGATTTCTTCATTGAAATGTAAATGGAAATTTTCATTTGTGGAATTCCTGTTTTGTTTCTTGAATTTCATGAATTCAGGATTAGGATTTCAAGAATCAGATAGTGTGTTTTAGGTTTTTTAAAAAAATTCAAGAATCAGTGGGTTATACAGTTAAGATGACGAGTGCTTTGAAAAGTAATTTTCTGGGTTCAGCGGGTATAATCGAGAATGTTGATGATGATTATAGTGTAGATTACTCGTTTGCAATGGAGTATAGTGGTCCTCCAGTTAGTCATGACATTCCCCAGGTGGTTCCAATTGATGTTAACCGTATTCCAGTCGCATCAGTCGTTGCTAGGGCTGTGGTGGTAAATAGTTTCTCCTTACCAGTTATTCAACCCATAGTCAAAACTGGTCAATCTAACAAACATGTTACAGAGGTGGTAAATCTGTCTTCTGAAGTGGTTGAATCTCAGGATTTAGTAGCGCGTATTGGGGATTCAAGGAGGGCTTATTCACAAGTATCAGACAGTGATTTGGTTGAAGAAGGAGCGTCGGAAAAAGTAGAGGGCTTGATTGTAAAATCAGATGAGTTTGATGGTGCTCAAAGTTCTACCAGTTGTGTTACATTAGGTTTTTCTGATTTGGATGTTGATGGCTTGAATGCTGAATGTGCGGGTGATGAATCATATGATAATAAATTCAGTTGGTACTATTTCGGATTCTAAGGAATCAACATTGAGGTCACAAGAGATTTCTTCAGAAATCTCACCTCATGAAGGGGTTGAAGATGGTGTGGTTGAAACTTCTAGACAAAACAATAGAACGTCTGCAGTGACTTTCCGTGATTCTCCATCAGTTGAATCAATTTCTGAAGAGAGTGATCAAGATGAGCCTGCAGTATTCCCAGAGAGACCAGTTGTTTCTAATGATGGAAAGAAAGGATTATGCCATAGGTGTAATAAAAGTAGTCGGTTTGCAGAGAGAGAAGTTTGCATTGTTTGTGGGGCTAAGTATTGTAGAGACTGCGTGCTCAGAGCAATGGGGTGCATGCCGGAAGGGAGGAAATGCATAGCCTGCATTGGGTTCCGTATAGATGAGTCGAGACGAGGATCACTTGGTAAGTGTTCTAGAATGCTAAAGAAACTGCTCACGGATGATGAACTAAAAAAAATTTTGAGCTCTGAGCTATCATGTAAAGCAAATCAGATGCCATCCCATTTAATTTACGTAAATGGCAAGCAGTTGCCTATTGAAGAGTTGGTTATGTTGCAAGGCTGCCCAAATCCACCCAAGAAGCTTAAACCTGGGAACTACTGGTATGATAAGTTTTCTGGATATTGGGGAAAGGTGAGATGCACTTCAAAATCATACTTTCTTATCAGTTTTCTACTGCCAGAAAAATAAATAATTTTGGCTTAATCAAGCAGGATGGAGAGAAGCCGAGCCAGATTATAACTGCAGAGCTGGCTATTGCACCTGGTTACCAAATTAGAGAAGATGCTAGCAATGGGGACACAAATGTAGTAGTAAATAATCGCAGGATCACCAAAGCAGAACTCTGGATGTTGCAGGTTATGTCCTTAAGATTTGTGTTGATACGTCAATGTGTTTTTGAAGAGTGAGTCTTAAACATTTTTAAAATTTTCTTTCTTAACATTTGCAGGCTGCTGGAATCCACTGTGAAGGAAACCCTCACTTTTGGCTTATGTCAGATGGATCCTGTATGCATGAGGGAATGAAAAATGTTATGGTCAAACTATGGGCAAAGGTATAAAAGCCTGTTTAGTTGTACATGCATGTGTGTGTGTTGAGAGAGAGAGAGTTTAGCCTTTTCATTTATCATGGCATTCCTTTTGGTGCATCTTGCTAATTGGGAATTAAATTTGCCGTAATGTATCTCAGAAAAGGGTCAAGGTTGCATTTGCTGCTTTATCTCTGCCTTATCCTTCTCATATCCCAACACTTAATGCTGAAGATGTTGAAAGAGGCTCGCCTCAAGTTATTGGAAAGAACATAGAACAGAAAATGAAGAATAAGCTTCTACTAGTTGGCTGCGATCAATCTGGTAGTAGCACCCTATTTAAACAGGTATATGATGTTCAGATCTCCATTTTGTTAGCTATCCTTGACGAGTCTTGGGAAAAAGCTTAAATTTGTTTTCAAATCATGTCTTTTTATTGCTGCTAGCTTTGTCTTATGCAATTTGATACAGAATATATTGTCCGCATGAAAGTTTATTGTTCGGAGATTTTGATTCCCATCGTGCACAGGATTTTGAAACAGCCAATGTAGAATGATTTTATTGAATATATTGGAAATCAATATGCATTTTGCATCATGAAACTATCTGTTAGAATAAGTGAACCTGTTTCGAATCACTAAACACGTCATATCTTTTGGCTCCAGGCCAAGATTGTATATGGTGTTCCATTCTCTGAAGATGAGAAGCAAAACATCAAAGACGTGATCCAAAGAAATTTGTACAGCTATATTTGTATTATTCTTGAGGGGCGTGCATGTTTTGAAGAAGAATATTTGAGTGACATGAGGAGGCAACAAGCAGATGAACCTGGTCCTTCGGGTATGCTTTCTGTAGTTGATATAATGTTATGTAAATGTGGTTCTATAAGATAAAAAAGTCGTATAAATAGTAGTATATGATAGCTATTCTCTTGTTGTATCCAGTATGTAGCTATACCCCTCTCTCACAAGAGCAGGTGTCCATTCGCCAAGGTGCTTAGGAAAATTAAGACCTTAACAAAATGTGAAATCTCTCGTTTCACCTTCACCATAAACGCAACACAATTCGCGAACTGAGTTGAAAGTCCAAAGCTCATAATGAATTCATCATTTGTTGCTGAAAGGCCTTTTGTTGGTGATAGGGAGTGGTGATCTGGCTGACGAAAGGAGTAATATTTATTCACTCAGCCCAAAGCTGAAAGCATTCTCGGAATGGTTACTCCAGATTATGATTTCTGGCAACTTGGAGGTCATATTCCTAGCAGCTACCCGGGAGTATTCACCATTAGTCGAAGAGTTATGGAGAGAGAGCTTTTCAAGCCACTTACAAGCGGAGAAATGAGCTGCATTTTCTGCCTAGAGTTGCTAACTATTTCCTAGATCGGGTAAGAATTTTCTTTAACATCTGTGATCCACCAATTGCGTGCGATGAACATATGTTTATGATTGTGGTTCTCTTACAAAGGCTGTTGAGATTACTCAAGTAGACTACGAGCCTTCGCAAATGGACATCTTGTACGCAGAGGGAATAGCATCTTCTAATGGGGTAGCATCCATGGAATTCTCTTTTCCCAAGTCATCTCGCAGTGGCTACATTGAATCTTCAGAACAGAACGATTCCCTAATAAGGTAATAAAAAAAAGCTTCAGTTATGTCTGCTAATGCTATCATCATCCTTTTAATGTAAGCCACTCCTTCACAACCATCTGTGCAGATATGAACTCATTAGAGTTCATTCGAGCAGCTTGGGGGAACACTACAAGTGGCTGGAGATGTTCGAAGAGATGTTCGAAGACATCAATCTGGTCATGTTTTGTGTATCCCTGACTGATTATGACGAATACCACGAAGACGTAAATGGGATTCGAACAAACAAGATGGTGGCAAACAAGAAACTGTTTGAGAGCATCATCACTCATCCAACTCTGGCAAATGCAGAGTTCCTTCTCATCCTCAACAAGTTGGATCTTTTGGAGGAACAGATTGAACGAGCCCCTCTATCGCGGTGTGATTGGTTCGGAGATTTCAACCCGGTGATCAGCAACAATCCACACAGACCAAACAGCAACAACAACCCTCCTTTGGCTCTGCGTGCCTTCCATTATGCAGCTGTGAAGTTCAAAAGATTGTTCGCTTCGTTAACTGGTCGGAAACTGTATGTTTCCGGGGTTACAGGATTGGAGGGCGATAGTGTTGATAAAGCTCTGCGATACAGCTGAGAAATTCTCATGTGGAACGATGAAGTACATGGTCTTGGCATCAATGAATGGTCCTCGGATAGCATAACCATGGAATCCACCACAGAACCTTAACACATGTATTAGTAATATACTAGGGGTGTGTTTGGTTCACTAGGATTAATAGATGAGTTAATAAAGTTTGTAAATGTAATAAGCAATGGATGAGTATTAGAATTTCCTTAATTTCATATTAGTTTCATGGGATATTGTAACACACTTCCCATCAAAGTTGTATTTCACCGGGCCACTTGCTTTTTATTAATGGGCTTAGATGAAAATTAAGCCCACATAAGTCCAATTAGCATATAAATTCTCTAATTTTTAGAAAATTTCAAACCCAATGAATATTATTAATTTAAAGTGAACCAAACACAACCTAGTTGTAATAAGAGGCTGTATTGTCTCAAAACAATACTGGGTTTCAATTGATTATTTTTTAAATTGTCAATCATAGATCATTTGTAGTCTCCACAAACTGGTTAACAAAATCAAGATTTAATCAAATGGACCAACATTAGCAAATGAAGGAGGTTAATGTAGACTATTAGATCTTGAAATAAAAGCTAGTATTTACATTATCATTCACTCTGCAGAACAACTGAAATGTACAAAATCCATATCAGGTAAAGCATGAACAACTATGACATTGTCATTAGAGGAAAGCATTATTGTAAAGAAATATACTTACTATACAAACATGAAATTTTCATTTACAGATACAGAGAATTAAGATCCATTTGATGGATCTCAGCTGGGGGCAAACCGGTCCATGAGCAAGAACAAGGTGGTTTCCGACATAGGGTCTTTCCGGGCGGCCGTCGGCGGTGACTTTGGGGAGGAAGAGTGTTGTTTAGTTCCTCTGGTTTCTTCATCTTCCTCTGCAACATCCCTTTTCCTGGATATACACAAGAATGGATTTCTTGATCTCAATCTTGCTCTTAGCTTTGTCAATTCTTCCATGCATATATCTGACATTTTCACTCGATTATTTTTTTAACCAGCCGTTTATGAAATAAATAGAATAATGAAGGGAAAGTGCAGGAAATTGTTTTACTTATATAGAATATTGTGAAGAGCGAGAAAGTAAGAGAGAGAAGGAAAAGCCTGTAAAAGCCCCCGGTTACACGGTTCCGTTGGACCATTGGGACACTGTTTTATTTATTTTTTATTTCTTTTAGTATATTTCTTCCAGAAATTATGAACTAAAATATACTCCTAAAATTGTTTTGTTGTAGTAATTCATAAAAAATGATGTCATTTAACAAGAATTTTTTTTTAAAGTTTCACAAAATATAATAATACAAACCAATTAGGAATTTATTCACTTTTTCACATATTAAATGGAGTATTAAACTTAGAAAATGGATAGTAATTAGGCCTTAAAAAGACAAACACGAAGACTTTAATCTGCTGAAGCTGGTCGTTTAGGGCCCATGTCACGTGAATTGTGATAATGTTGGAATAGTAAAAGAGAAAAGTATGTTAAAAAGGAAAAAAAAGGAAGATATTATTGGTCAATGGCTGATTGGGTCAAGTGGCACTTATCATCCAATGACGTGTCATCTTGATCTTATCGCAAGTTCCAATAGTTGATTGGCCTACTGCCTCAATTATTAATAATTGGTAAACTTTCTTTTCTCAATTAAGCGGGGAACTATTAAATTGACAGTGACCCTTTGTAGGCAAGTATAAACTCATAAACTTAAGAGCCAGAGCCAGAGCCAGAGCCAGAGCCAGAGCCAGTGGTGGTCATGTTTCCTGTACCACGACATTGATCCAATCAAGTATGTGTATTTTTTTTTTAGTATCTTGTAATTACATTTTAGCATATCTATGAAAAGGATGAAGAACCAAACATACTCTTTCTTGTAATGTTACTAATATCAAAATGAACAATATACCAGCCCATATTTATAATTAAAATAAGAAAAGAAAAGCAAAGGGTTATAAGTATACAGAAGATTGATAATTAATACTGAGTGAGTATTTATTTTAGATTTAAGTAGAGAGGGTATCGAGAAGCATTGAGAGTGAAGCCTCTGAGCAACGTAAAAGCGGCAACTTGTAGAGTCGAGCCAAGCCAATGTGTTAGAGTGTGGCTTGATTAAGTATTAAATGATTCATCTCTCAATTAGCTTAAACTTTTGAATGTGTTGTATACACAAATAACACTGATTTCTGAGCAAGATCAAGGTGAGATCACAATTCCAGATCCTCCTTTACCAGAGCCTCAATTACCAACACACATGGTTGATTCTCGATGTGGTCAGGTGGTGTTACGAAGACATGTTGATGACTGTTTACCCCTTGATATGTCTCAAGTTCCACAACCACCCTGGCAGGAACTGATAGCTTCTGATCTTCATAGCAATAAATTGCATTACGTCACATTTTCCGAGGACAACCAAGGCTTCACTTGTTGAAAACTGGATGGAGTGTGTTTGTTCGTGCAAAAAAAATTGAATACTAGAGATGCATTCATCTCCCTAAGAGGAGAAAATGGGGAGCTTCGAGTTGGTGTACGAAGGTTTATGAGACAACCAAACAATACGCCATTTTTTGTTATATCAAGTCATAGTATGTATCTTGGGGTTCTTGCTACTGCATCACGTCGTTTCCACTACAACTTGGTTTTCAATTTTCTATAAACCAAGAACTAGTCGATCTAAATTTATAGTAAGTGTGAACAAGTATCTTGAAGGTCAAAATGACAAGCTGTCAGTAGGGATGAGATTTGAATGTGAAGAAGTTCTTGATAGAAGGTTCAGTGGGACTATCGTTGGTGTTGGCAAATAATGCTTCATCTCGGTGGCCTGATTCAAAATGGAGATCTCTCAAGGTCCAATGGGATGAACCCTCATCAATATTGCAGCCAGATAGAGTATCAGCATAGGAAATAGAACCATGGACCTTTGCTAGGCCTTGACTCTGATATCATGTAAAATGACCACATCATCTGTGTCTGGTTGCAAAGAATTTTATTAGGCAAGTTGAACAAAGCTGGGAGTTACTGATCAAATCCTTGATGCATAGATGCTTCAAGTTGTTCGATGTGACCTTGTGGCAAGTAAATAAACTCGTTCGCCTTCACGTGGAACAGTAACAAGTAGCCCAGCACAAGCATACCAAAGTTCTTTGTACAAAACTTCATTTGGTGGCCCTGGGGAATGAAGCTTTGGCCACTTGTGCGTGCTTGTGCTGGGCCACTTGTTACTGTTCCACGTGAAGGCGAACGAGTTTATTACTTCCCACAAGGTCACATGGAACAGCTTGAAGCATCTACGCATCAAGGATTAGATCAACAACTCCCAGCTTCGTTCAACTTGCCCAGTAAAATTCTTTGCAAAGTCATGAATATTCAACTTCTGGCTGAACCAGACACAGATGAGGTGGTCATTTAACATGGTATCAGAGCCAAGACCTAGCAAAGGTCCAGGGTTCGAACCTCACCGCCACCCATTTATGAAAAATTATACATGCAAGGCTTGAGACAAAAATTTCCCACCTGAATTAGGGGGGGCGTATTAGAGTGTGACTTGATTGAGTATTAAACGATTTACCTTTCAATTAGCTTATGCTTTTAGATGTCATTTAACACGGTGGGACGCTAGAGTGATGTGGTGGTGTGGCTCTTTTCATCCGCTTGAGCTGTCTCTTGACTGGGTGAAGTCAAGTGCTCCAGTTGGGCCTTGCTCTTCGGCTAGGCTTTCTCACTAGTCCACATATCCACAAGCCCCGACATTGATGATCACAAGCTTTAAAATTGAGCAAATATTGATTGGTATTTGTATTCTGGAAGATGTGTTAATTGAGAGAAAGAAGGAACTGTGAAGTATAAATAAAGTATATAGATGTGGGTATGGAGTGTGGTTTTTGGTTTCTAGCGGGTAAGAATTAGTTGTTTGGTCACTAGTACAAGTTTTCTCCATAACCTAATAAACTTTGTTGGGTTGGTTTTAGAATTACAAACCACCTGCTTTCCAACTGGTATTACTATTATGTGGGCTTAGTGCTTACATGGATTTGGACTTCATACTCTTTATTTTCTCCAAATCAAAACAGTAGTCCACAATTATCAACTTTTTGTTGAATATATACAAACCCCCGACTCCCTTCTTAAACACAACAATTTGTTGAATATATACGAACCCCAGACTCCCTTCTTAAACACAACAATTCATAGAGTATTATATAAACATTCTCTACAACAGGGAATCAAAATATTACTACAGACTCCCAGCGATCTAAGTCGGGCAGTTAAAAGGAACAGAAAGGCCAAGATTAACGATCTAAAAACTAAGGAGATTAACAACTTCATGAAAATTAGCGACTTTTAAGTGTAATGTAGAATACTTATGCCAAATATCTTGTATGACTCTAATTAAAGAAATAGCATTGAAGTCATCACTTTCTTAGCTTTCCTCAGTTCCACTGTAATAATCTTAGGAAATAGCACAGCAATTTTATATCCTCAAACCCATCCCCCAATCCCTACAATCCGAAGCACAAACAGGATTTGCTACTGCAGATCTTAGGTCCATCCCCAAGCTATCTAACACCAACTATATGGAATTCTTGAAAAATACTGAACAGAATGTTCACGTTGCATCTTATTTAAATTTTAGTAATTTGTCCTGAAACTGAGTTACTAACATATCAATACCTCATGCAGAAGATTATTCAGTTGGCAGACCAACAAGTAGAAGTTAGAAAGCATATGAACTGCAAGTATTGACATGGATGAGCAAATTGGGATGATAAGTAAATCATGAACCTCTCACAACATAATTTCCAACTACAAAAGAAAAAATGGGCAGCCAGAATTAAG
The DNA here is from genome assembly GCA_023678885.1 of Pogostemon cablin. Lineage (NCBI taxonomy): Eukaryota > Viridiplantae > Streptophyta > Magnoliopsida > Lamiales > Lamiaceae > Pogostemon > Pogostemon cablin. Next base: position 34,324,869 of record CM042952.1, on the reverse strand, counting down.
GGTCTCATAATATCTATGGCCACACCTTAAGCCAACATCAAAATATAAAGATCCACCAAAAATCACACCATCAAGAATCAGACCAAAATAATCTGGTGCACGATTTAACTATCCCAGCACTATTCTATTTGTGCTTAACAATTCTAGCACAAACATTAACAGACTTTCAAAGAAACAAATTTGACCAAACAAGAATTAACAATAGCATGAATCATAAACTCGTATATCAATAAACTCTTTGTTCAAAAGGACAAATTTCCCAATCCAACAATCGCAATTCAACACCACCCAAACTATCCTAATTCGGACAAAAATCACCATACACCTCCGTACAAACTGAAGAGAAGAAATATATGGGACCTGGGAAAAATAATTCAAGCGACGGCGATAGGCTGCAGCTTAGGCGGGTCGGCTTCCTTGTTTGATTTATCTTGAAAATCTTCCATGTTGTATATCACAGTGATGTACAAGGAGCAGCTAGGGCACCGCGCGATTTCCTCGCCGATTCGAAGATCCTCTTTCGTAATCTGGAAAAGATCGCCGCAGGGACATGGGTACGTGAAGGATTGAAGCTCCTCATTCCACTCCATGTCTTCAATCTCCACGTCGTCGTACGACATCGTTCACGCGAATTTAGGGTTTTTCTTCACCCTCTTTTGAATGACGGAGATGGAGACGCGACTTGAAGGTGAAGTTCTGAGGTGAGGCGAAATTTTATATAGTTGGAAATAGTTTGGGTGAAGAATGTTATTTTATATATGAAAAGTATAGGGTTTCTTTTGTTTATAACTTTTCTCTTAATTTGCTCCTCAAATTTTCTCTAATTACATAAAGGTCCTCACGTTTGAGGCGCAAACTAAGCATAATATCAATAGATAATATTAAATAATTACTTTAATTATAAGATAATATTAAATAATGAGAAATTATAATTACAATGGAGTATTTATATACAATTAACATATCTAATCAAATCTTCTATCATAATATACAAAATCTTTATAATTAAGGTAATTATTTAATATTATCTCTTGTTATTACCCTACTTGAATTACTAAATATCCATGTTAGATCTAATAAATACTTTTGACAAATTTTGTTGTGAGACGTTACATATGTGACACGGTTTGTGAGACGTGGTAAAATATGTCTATTATTTAAATAAATTATATTTAAGGGTTGTTATAGTATATTTTTTAAAGTATGCTGGATTGTGCATTAAAGTATGATTTTAACATGTTATAATATAATCTATTATTGTCATATTTTAACTACAAATAAACATATTTTATATATACAATAAGCATACTTAAGTGATGGGTCAACCCGTCTCACATCCGTCTCACAACTAACCCGTCTCACAAGAGAGTTTCTCTATACTTTTAGGGTTAATTGAAAAAAAATCATGAATTTTACTTCTATTGCAAATTAATCATCATCTTTGAGAAATTACAAAAAATAGAAATAAAAAAAATCACCATCTTTAAGTATTGTTGCAAAACATACCCAAAAACCCTACTTTTAGTCATAAATTGGGTGTTCAACAATACTTAAAGATAGTGATTTTTTTTTTTTTTTTTGCAATTTCTCAAATGCGAGAGTTAATTTGCAATAGAAGAAAAGTTCGTGATTTTTTTGCAATTAACTCATATGAGTTGGTCTCTTGTGCGGGGCACACCAGATACCTTTACAATTTAGTATTAAAGAGCGCACGGTGTGCTCAGGGGCACACAAGTTTTTGCCTACTTTTATAAGAAACCAAAATAAATTCATATTTCAATTTAGGCAAATACTTGTATTAATTACTCTCCAAGTCAATTCATATTTCAATTTAGGCAAATACTTGTATTAATTACTCTACACGTCTCGACCATAGGTCCTCATTTGTTTATTATTATTTTATGTGTAGCAAGTAGTTGTATTAGTAGTGAGTGGTTAGCCTATGTGAGTCCCTTTTACTAAAAAAAAGGAAAATGAGAACCTATGAATGGAACACTAAAATGAAACTTTTCGATAGGATGAAGGGAGTATTATGTAGTTTGTGAAGGTATCCCTATATAGTACTCCCTCCGTCCCATTAAAACGTACGCGTTTTTCCATTTTGGTCCGTCTCAATACAAAGTGTGCATTTTTCTTTTTTGGTAAAGAGGACTCACACATATTAATTACTTCTCTTTATGGACTCACGTGTCATACTAATAGACCTACCCACTTTACATTAATATATTATTTCTCTCACCTCACAACACATTAAAATATTATACTCCTTAATCAACGTGCAAAAAGCAAACGCGTAAATTGTAACAGGGAGTAATTAATATTGGACAACATATGGATTTCAATCTACGGTGTAATCTCTTTCTACCTTCCTTTGTCTTATTGGTGGCCTATTCTCATACTTGTTTCTTGCTTTATAGTTCCTCTTTTTCTTTACAGTTTACTTCCCCCTCCAAAATGGAAAAAAAAAAAAAAAAGAAGCTGGTTGGAGAATGAATAGGATTCAATTGATGATGGTCTTCCTGTCTCTTCCCAACATGTGTTACTGTATCATACCTCCTACGTTTCATTAGGGGTCATTTGCATCAACCTTTCTTTTTTCTTGAAATAGTAGAATTGTACAAGGTTATCAATATTAAATCATGTTTGTGGAAACACATGCACCATGCACCAACCACTGATGAGATACCACTTTTTTTTTTTTAAAAAAAATCTTTTTCCTCGTGTGTTTTGGTATTTAAGTTGCAGTACGAATGTCATGCCATGAAGGCAGTTTCCTTCTTGAAATTTAAACTAGAATGGGAACCTTTGTTGGACATCTAGTGCCTGGGCTGGCCCTGCTTCTCTTGGTGTGTGGCATACTGTAAACTCCATCCAGGCTTATTTTCTTAAAGGCTCTAACAAGTTCATCTTAAGGTTTTGGTATCCACTAGGGAAGCTACAATACCTTGAGCCTCTACTCGTCTTCTCCTTCTACGTATTTGGTATTTTGGCCCAGGCATTCGATGTTCAACACCTTCGCTTCTCCTTGGAGCTTGACAGCATCGAACATGCTACCATGTTCCTCCAGCTGGTCATATTTACGGGTTTCACTTTTCTTAGTGAGTTTTGTCAGTTATCTGAAAATATGTTGGGGGTCTCTGGTATCCTTGTGGCTTCGATTTTTGGACAGGAGCTTTTCTTGCTTCATTACCATTCAACTTATCATATTGGCCTTGAAGGCCACTACCATTGGCTTATGCAACTTTTAGTCTGTGTTTCTTTTCTAGCAACTCTGTATGCAACTACTTGTCCATCTAGCTTTCCTGCAGCTTTGATTCTTTCGACTTCAGTTGTTTTCCAAGGATGTTGGCTCATAAACATGGGATTCGTACTGTGGGTTCCTGAGTTGATCCCACGAGGATGTGCTACACAGCCGATGGATCCCAGCAACAGCATCGCGCACGGAGCAGTGGTGTGTGGGAGACAGGAGGCCGATTTGAGGGCCAGGGCGTTGGCCAATTTGCAGTTCTGCTGGATACTCTCTTCGATTCTGGTGTTAACGGTGTCGATCTGCCTGGCTTTTGGCAGTCCGTGTACACGGAGGAGGCAATCCACGGAGTACGAGCAGCTATCGAGCCCAGGTGCACGCGACCCTCTTGCAAGTGTTGGATTCAAGCAAATCCAACTTTAAATTTGATGCTGACTAAATTATTAGCAGGTCTCAATGATCAAGTCTGTATCCGAGTTTGTTTATATATGGACACATTGAGAAATGATGATAATAATAATAATGATATAGCAAGTAATTGCAGTAGCATGTAGTTACATCTTAATTCAGTCTCCCTATTTGATGCAAGAATTGGCAATGGCGATCTTTAGATTAAACGTTGAAGATCCCACTTTTCATATGTGGTGTTGAATCCATATCATTTCAAAAGTAAAAGGCAGAAAAAGATAGCAGCACTAGGCAAAATATATTTAGATGGATACTATATTAAATTCCATGATTTACCCTTGATCTCACAACTAAATACATTCATCTATCTACAGCAATCATCTTCAATTTCTTCTCCCAAATTGCTATCAAAATACCAACATTTAAGGTATCCTTTTATACGAAAAAAACAAGGTTTCGATGTGGGGAGATTATAAGACTTAAAGCTTAAAAGTAAAAATCATGGGTTCCCCATCAACAGAAAAATAAGAATTTGAGAAATGATGAAATTTGTTTTTCATTAAACCGTTTAAATGATACTACAAACTTTCATCCGTAAATACTTATGTCATAGAAATAAAAAGAGTATTTATATAAAAATAAAAAATGGAACACAGAGAGTGTTAACTTATAAGTAGAGATAACCGACCAATAAATCAAAATTGTCATTCTTGTTCCTCTACAAATGCTTCAAGACGAAGAAGAACAAATCCAACAGCAACTCCAACGAGCACAAGAGCGGGCATAATGGAAGCAATCTTGAATATTTCTGCCACCGCATTGCAGGTGGAAGTAAGAGCACCACCACCGGCGCCGCCGTTTCTCAACGCGCAAACAAAATTAGCAAATGATTGCTCAGTGCTAACTGGAAGACCTAAAGAAGCCACATTGTTGTGAGCCTTGAGCCCACCAAAGGAGCTCAGTCCGTTGACGTACTTCACTCTCCTCACCCTCTGGGAACATCTGCTGGGCTCCACAATGGCGGCCGACGGAACTTTCGCCGGAGATACCGTTGCCGATGCCGTTGCCATGACTCGCAACCTGTAGAGAGAGAGATTATTGAGGGTGAGAGGGATATTTGGATTAAATTGAGTGAAGTTTGAATGGGGGGAAGAAAAGAAAGAGATTGTGTGGATAAGGTGGTGTGGGGGGTGGTTGTGGTTGGCTATATGAAAATGGGATTATGCTGATTTTTCAAGTGTGAATTCTGCCCTTTAATTGCAGACAGGAATTTTTAAAATCTTGAGATTATTCTCAACTACAGTTGTTACATTTGCACCTTGGTTACAGTCTACATTTAATGAGTAAATGAAATACACTACATTATAATTATGCACATGAATTTTGATGTAATAATAATAAAAAGTTATTGAGATTGTTGGTAGAATTGGAGTCAAAGCTTTTTGGGGAAACGTCAAAAAAAAAAAAAAAATTAAAGTACTTTTGTATTTTCCATCACAAGCGGCTAGTAGGTCGAGATCTTCTATGAAATTTTGATTTGACATCTCTTACTTTTAGGACACGGAATTTGATTTTTCATCCGTGTCAATTCATAAAGAAATGTCACGTCAAAGTATCACGGAACATCCCGTGCGGTGACAAGTTTATTTAGTTGAAGCACATATATCCCACTTTTATTCAAATATAGCATTTCTTTTTCATTGGCAAGCCAATTATAGTTTCTTTCTTCCCTTCCTGTTTATTTGAGTTATGGGTAGTTGTTCAAGGAGAGAATTGATAAGAAATGTGAACTTAAAACAGTGGTAAAAAAACTCGAGAGTTGTGTTATAAAAACCTGGGAGTTGGAAGGATAACAGAATCAGGTATGTGAAGGATGCATATGCATCTTCTCATGGATATCCCTCACGAGATCGCGCAATTCTGGAAATATTGATATCAGAACCAGTTCGAGGATTCCGTAGCCAAGTTGCTTCAGACAAACTGCAGACTGAAAGCAGACACAAAATAATTGAGATATTTGTTCGGTGATGTATGGGTTATGTATGTATCACTATCAGTCGTGTGAAGTTCCTACGTACCTGAAGGAAATAGTAAATATCTTTAGCACAACGCTTGTATTGTTTATTCCCAATCAAGCTCACCAATGGGGCTGGAGCACCTTCTGCAAATCAATCTAATGTTATTCATCTTTAAACCTTAATATCATATGTTTATAGAAGACGAAATATCACTATATTTGAACAGCAAATGTAAAGAAAGAACTACTCACTTAAAAGCAACTTTTTCACATCACTAGCTCTGCGGGCAGCCTCAAGTTGTTGCTCGAAATACGAAGGTTGGGCCACCTTCTTCCCACCTGGCTGGCTTGTACTTTGTGATCCGTGACTAGCTTGACTGGCATTTAGTTTTGCTTGAGCCCGCAATGTCAGAAAGAAAGTTCCCCCAGGCCAAAGAATCTAAACATAAGATGACGATGAGAAAACTGGATTGCAGCTACTTGAAACAAGTTAAAATATCTTTGTTTTACCATGATTTATTTTGCACCAATGAATACATACGTCCAGATTCATTTTACACCAGGAATGACCGAGTTAGGGTAATACAAGTTTGTCTTAGAAGAAAAGCATCATAACTTACATCCTGGACCCATCGAATTCCTTGAGCAACAACTTCCTCTCTTCGGAGCCAATTTATTTGCCCCAAAAGCCAGTCATCAATGGCATCCTCCATGATTAACTGCAATATTTGCTTCGATATCCAAAAGACCTGCCTCCTACGGATTAAACAGAAAAAAGTTTATGGATTTCAGTTAAACTCTGATGTACTCGTCTTTTTAATTTATGAATAAATTGGTATTCAAAACCTGATTGCACGATTAAACAATCAAGTAAATGAAAGTTTGAGAAAAAAACATCACCTTAACCAGCCTCTTCTTTTAAGCTGAAATACGTTATCAACTAAATTTAGAACAGGAACACTTAAATGTGGCGGTGTCCACTGCGAATGAAATTGAAAATCAACTACATTAAGCATAAATGAGATTATGGAACATATAAACTGATTAAATAAGAAAAACATAAGGGGAAGGTTAAATGACTCCACATTACCTCTGGAGGCACCCCTGTGGGATCCTCTTTCAATTCAATGTCTAAATGCCCATGGTCATGATGGCCATGATGTGCATCCCCGTGATAAGAAGATTCATGTTCTTGATGACCATGATGTGCATCTCCATGGTGTGCATCCTTATCCCCTTCCTCATTATCAGAGTAACTATGTAATGACTCAGAGATAGTTCGCCTCATAGCCAACCTATGTATATCATCAGGATTCCAGGATGCATTCCGGCTTGGAACTAAAGATGATGCTTCGGAAGAAAAGGATGGTGACCTAGCCACTATCCGCAAAAGGCCATCAGAAACCCCTTTGAACTGGCGCACAATATCATCCACGGCATCGTCCACATTAACTGTGTTTCCAGGGAATAATCATAATGATTACAAGCATTAGGGTTAGTATAAGTTAAACTAATCATTACAGAGAAGAAAAATTAATATATAACAGAAAATATGTCAACCTCCTCAAATATGTAAGACATTTTAATTGCATTTTGTAACTGCCACATCATTCATGAAACAAAAAAATGCATTGTAAATTCTCTTTTCCTTTTCATAACCATCCAGGTGAAACCTTTCCCTCAACACAACAATTATATAAGAACTAGAAGTGAATAAACAATGGAAATTGGAAAAGAGAAGTCAAATACCTGCCAGAGTTGTTATCACTGAGGACGATTTCCCAAATGAGTAATTCTTCATTGGAAAAAAAAAAAAAAAATTAAACAGAGAAGCTAGACTTACTAAACGCATTTAACAGATGTGCAAATGAAAACCTTAGAAGAGGCACTCAGAAAATCCCAAACTTCATGTTGCTCGGCAACATTGGCAATTGACAGGACATCCTGATGAAGATAAAATGTCAAAAAAAAATTAATAAGAAATTCGTATGAAGCGTTCCAGGAATTGGAATAACCATACTTGGAGATACTTGTCAAGCTGTATACACCGTTGGTGAACAAATGAATCCTCGGTGCTTGAAGAGAATATCCTTTTTGGAGGCAAGTGCAACGTGTAATTTGGAATGTCCTTTAGATGCCTATGCAATCTCTCAAAATTCCTATATCTGCAGATAAAGTATTGGTAATGAAGAATCAGCGAAAGAGTGCAGGAACAATATTAAATCTTCTAAGTAAAAAAAATCTCTCAATTTTGGGTGAAACCAAATTAAGTACAAGACAAGTACACTGTGAAAATAAAATATTATTGAATAACATATGAACTTTTTATTGTTATTCTTTGTTTAATCATTTTTCAAAATCTATACCTTCTATTCACACACCAAGTAGTATTCTCAGTGTCTGTCACAGCAATTGAATAAACTGCAAAAGAATTAGACCCAAGTTTCTCGAAGAATGCCCCTATAACCTGCAAAATCATGGACCTGTAATCAGCAAGATTTTAAATGTTTGATCGATAGTTAATGATACAGTATTAGTACGATAGCAACTATTTGTCCATAAGAAATATTATACTGTAATAGCTGAAAAGAAACAAACTGTCATTTAGAATTAAGGTAAATGATAGTGGGCAATGAAGCTGCTCTTCATGAATAATATTAAAACAATCTACATGAACAAAAAAAGGTTAAATCGAGTTAAAATTTCAGAAGGGTATAAGATGTCTTACCCGACATCTCAGCTTTGGAGCATGCAGAACTTCACTGTGAGATATCACATCTGAATTGCTCCTCAGGCTGTCTACATCATGCTTACTGGCATCTCCATTGTATGATTCAGTATTGAGGGATGCACTGCTGTTACTTGTTAATATAGGTTCATGGTTTGACTGAACTTCTAAATCAGAAGTGCTGTTTGATCTTTTAAGGCTATCTCTATTTTCATCAGTAAAAAGATTGGCATTATTATTCTCCATATCATTGATAGCAAATCCTCCCTTTGGATGAACATTACTATTGTGATCGTGGGAGCCATTATAGCCATCAAAAGTGAGATCAGTGGATCGAGTCTCTTGGTGAATCCCTGCTTCATGGGCATGAGGTTCTGAAGCAGTTTTTTTTTGGAAATCTTTTTTATAATTTCTTCCAATAGTCCACATGTTCTCAAGATTTTCAGGCATGAGAACTTCTGTTCTTCTCTGACTTGCTGCATCAAATGCTTTTGCCCATTCAGCAGTCCGTGGATGAATGTGTTCATCCTGCAATGTGGGTAAGGAATTTCCGGAGGCACCCGACTCGTGTTCCCCAGTATCATTGAATGGAGATGGAGGCACGGAAGTCCCTTGGTTATTGGAATTATTCTCCCCAGAAGCAGTGTGCTCACAGTCGTGACCCTCCGCATTAGCTGATTGATCATTGTACGCTAATAGTACAGACTCGATCAACTCGTTTATAAACCTGCCGAGGAAAAAATAGATAGATTACCATTCAAAAAACAATAACAACTTCACATTGCTAATTAGAAGCATAAACTTATTTCTGTTTCATAAGGAAGAAAGAAGAATTGACATTAAAGGTGTAGAGATGGCAACTCACGCTGGACTTGCAAAATTCATAATAGGTTGCATTACCAAGCAAGTTAAAAGCTCACGAGCAATGCATCGAACTAAAGGACATCTTGCTTCCGTTGGACTTAATACAGCAGCTAAAAGCCCACTCATGAGCTGCTGAATTACCTATCTTTAACGAGAATCCACTGTCAAGAAAATTAACAAAACAAAGACAAAAAAGGAAATTGGCGAAAATTTGCCTTTTGAATTAGAACACTGCAACACCTTGTACTCACACTCTGGTGATATCAAAGCAGGGTGAAGCTCCTTAGAGGTCAAGAGATGGTGTTTCAGCTTTTCATCTCGTTCATCAGAAGACAATGTGCCCATAACATCCCTTCCAATAGCCAACAGGTTTCTTCTGAATAGGTCAATATGATCCCCAATCATGTCTACTATGTCCCTGGACAAATAAAAATAGGCAATGTTTTAAATTCACACATCAACTTTTGGTTTCACAATTTTCAAAATTTCATATGAATTTTATTACCTTGTTAGCAAGTCAGCAAGATTTACTTTTTTTACTCTTGCAGATACTTCTCCTAGAGCTTCCATGATTATAACACGTATTAGCTCTGGTGCCTCCTTATCAGGCGTAATATCTGAATACCACATTTCTACAACAAAGTCATGCAGAACTTTGTTTACAAAATCTTCAATAGCGACCTCTATAACATGCGAATCTATTTTTTTCTTCCATTCTTGTGGGGGAGGCAGTGCAGAAAGGCGAAAATCATTCATAGAGAGCTGTTTTTTTTCTAAGTGTGACAAGTAGGATGTGGATAAGGGCCTCCGAACTTTCCACTGGAATTCCACCTCATTGAGCAGTATTCTTACTCCAGAGACCAATAATATGGCTATGGGAATATTCATTAACATTGATTTACTAGTATCTGAATCAAGATTATAATTAGAACAATTAGCATCATAGTAAAGACAGGCTAAACAATAGCAAACTTGACAGTCAAAGATCACCGAAATGTAACAAGAAATTGTTTGCTAATTCGATGAATTTTCACGTTAGAACCACACTTGAGTAAAAACTGTTAAAGAGAGAATTAATATCATTATAACCAAAGTTGTTCTGATCAAACTATATATCAACAAACTTATTATGGGAAACTCAACTTAGACAGGCACTTAATTCTCCCGCAACTTCTCACTCAAATTTTGCCAATAGAAACAGTAAAATACCAAAATTATCTCAAATATAAAGAAAATGAAAATTTTAGCCCAACAAAAGCAGATAACGCCCATAAACTTTCGCGATTTTCTTGATCGTAGAACAATGAGATGCGAGTAGCGTTATAATTAATGAAGCGTCATCTTATCCTCAATGTACATACAACAGAAAATAAAAACCGCAGTTTATGATTTCTGATTTAAAGAAAACCTAAAAAGAGCCGTTGCGGAGGACTTACGCGTCAAGCAGTACGTCACTGCGAATATACAGAGGATCCACCATATCGTCCGAAGCTTGGCTTCCCGGATAAGATCTTGAATTCCATCCATCGTTCTTCATTATAAGAAATTTAACAACAATAAACGCGCGAATCACTAAAAATCAAATTAATTTGTCAATAAAAATTAAAAATAATTTGAAAAAACAAATCCGCTTACTTCCAAGGATAGTCTGGAAAAAAAATTCGTTTCTCGATCGTTTCTTAGGTTAAAATTTGTGGCATTTCGTTCCTCATAATTCCGATCCCCTTTTCTGTGCCTTGTAGAAATAACTCCATATTTGCGAGGGGTGAGAGAGAAATAGCGAGGGAAAGGAAGGCTCCCATGACGTCCGTTATATTGGTTGCCCACTGGAAGTTATTATCTATACTCCCCCAGTCCCGTTTAAAAATTGAAGCAAGAGAAATAATATTTAATGTGTAGAAGGTGATATATGGGGCTCATGAAAATAGATTAATTATTTTTGTATGAATCTCATGTATTAAAAATGAAATGTGTCAATTTTAGTGGAACAAATTATTTAGGGCTTTTCTGTAATTAAGCTGTAAAAGGCTGGCATTCTCTACGTCATTATTGTAAATGCACCAATTTTTTACTACACACAAACTTTTACTGCACAAAAATATTTATTTATGTACAACACATTGTAGGGATAATATTGAAATATTACTATATATTTATGTAGTTTGTAGTAATATTTTTTAATATTTGTATCTTATAATAATCCTCTCAACAAGTAAAGTTTGTTTTTTTAGTAAACGTAATAAATTTAGTTTTTTTTTCTTTTTTAAATAACGTATTTATGCCTTATGAGGAGTTATTTTTTCCTATCCTTTAATATACAAATTCATTTAAGTACTTAACTATTTTCTTTCAACAATAAAATTTACTGATTTAAATTATTAAAATTGAGAGAACCTAATTAGATGCATGATTCAAAATGTTATATTACGTGGCTAAACACAGGTGTGAATCAATTTCACACTGCATCCTAATTATAATGTGATTTTTTATATCCTTAATAGGAATTTTTTTATTTAGAAGAATAATTAATAATACATATTATTTCTAAATAATAAATTCTCATAGAATAATTATAAAAAAAAATTAAAGTACATTACAAATCGGGTTTACAAAGACTCACCCATAAAAATGATATTAACATCCATTGAATTAATAAAATAATTTAATAAAACATATAAATACCACCCACCACACTCTTATCTAAATTAGTTTATAAAACTTATATAATGCAATCTTAAAAAAAAAAAAACTAGTTCAGGCAAATGCAATGTATTAAATCTAGTATCCACAATTCCACATTCCCATGCAATCAATGTCTTCCATAAGCTTATAGTATTATTGTAGTAGGATTTATTTTTTGAAGAAGTTCCTTTTCGTTAATGAGTTAAATTATTCAAAGAGCGGGACTTTGTGTAGTTGGATAATCAATTTTTTATTATTATTTTTTAATCGGGATAATGAGTTGTATCTAGAAAACATTTATTTATGTATATATAAATTGAAATTATTGAATTAGAGTTGGAGATATATAAAGTGAAAATATAGGATGGAAGATTTAGGAGGAAGATATAGTTTGAGAATAAATGAGGAATTGAAAACCATGGAGAAAAAAGATGCTGGGTTTACGGTAAGCCTCCTAAATTTTAGTGAAGAAATCAAGATTGACCTCCAAAATCATGCGGTGTAAAAGGGAAATCATATTTCAACCCATAATGCTCCCTCTTCACAAATTGAAATAGCCTAATATATTCTGCATTAATCTTTTCTTAAAGCCGTATTGGGCTTAATTGTCCCAACTAAGTTATCATGGAAATGAAAACATTTGGTTGCTTTCTGTTTATCCTCCTCTCCCTCCTCCTTTCCCCATCCTTGTCTCATTTCACCTTCCAAGGTGAAGCCAACTTTGGTTTTGAAGCTGGAAGTGGAATATCCTTGAATAAAACTAACGAGTTTTCGTCTTTGGACGACGGCTTGAGCTCCGGATTTGCCAATCCGAGGCTTAAGAAGGCGTATGTGGCCCTCCAAGCTTGGAGAAAGGCCACGTACTCCGACCCTTTCAACTTTATCAGCACCTGGAACGGCCCCGATGTTTGCTCCTACAAAGGGGTGTTTTGTGCGCCGGCATTGGACGACGCCAGTGTCACGGTGGTGGCCGGCATTGACCTCAACCATGGAGACATTGCCGGTCATCTCCCTTGGGAGATTGAATACCTGACAGACATCAGTCTCCTCCACTTGAACTCCAACAGATTCTGTGGGATCCTCCCTGAAGGGATTAAAAAGTTGAAGCTGCTGCACGAGCTGGACGTGAGCAACAACCGGTTCGTGGGGACTTTTCCGATGCAAATTTTGGAGTTGCCGGCAGTCAAGTACGTTGATCTACGGTTCAACGACTTCGAAGGGGAGATACCTCCAGGGCTATTCGACATGAAATTGGATGCCATATTCTTGAATAGAAACAGGTTCCACTCTACCATCCCAGAGAACTTTGGGAACTCACCAGCGTCGGTGATAGTGCTGGCTCACAATGATTTGATAGGGTGCATTCCAAAGAGCATTGGGAACATGGCGGGCAAACTCGACGAATTCATCACGTCTCATAATGAATTGTCAGGTTGTTTGCCGGAGGAAATCACACTGCTGAACACCACCACGGTTTTAGATTTAAGCTATAATAAGTTCATGGGAGACTTGCCTCAGGGGATGGAGTATTTACAGGAGCTAGAAGTGATCAACATTGGAAACAATAAGTTTAGAAGCAAGGTTCCGCAAACCGTGTGCACTTTACCTAACCTCAGTAATTTCACCTTCTCCTTTAACTTGTTTGATGCCAAGGACCAGACGTGCAATCCGAATGCAATTCAGGGATTGGCAGTAGACGACAAGTGGAACTGCTTCGCTAGAGAAGGGAATCAGCGGTCAGTGAAGGAATGTCGATTATCATTGAGTAAGAAGGCGGATTGTAGCGCTGGTTGTAGGCCACCATTCAGTGGTAATGCACCTAAGCCTCCAAATGACGCTGCCCAAACACCTACTCCCAACCCCCAACCTACACCACATAAGCCAGCACCCAAACCTCAACCATCTCCACCCACTCCAACTCAAAAGCCAACACCTACTCAGCCTGAACCAACACCCACACCATCTTCATTAACTCCAACTCAAAAGCCAACACCAGCGCCATCTCCAATGCCTACAATGCCTAAACCACCAACAACCCCGACTCAAAAACCAACACCACCTCCCACAACCCCATCTCAGAAACCAACACCTACTCCTAAACCTCCATCAACCCCAACTCAAAAGCCTACGCCATCTACATCAACCCCCACAAAGAAACCTACTCCATCGCCAAAACTAGAACCAACACCTGCTCCCAACCCTAAACCAACGTCACCTCCATCAACCCCAACTCTAAAACCACCATCTCCATCAACCCCAACCGAGAAACCAACTCCAATGCCAAAACCCCAACCAACACCTGCACCAAAGCCTAAACCAACACCAGCTCCATCAACCCCGACTCAAAAACCACCACCAACTCCATCAACACCTGCACCCATGCCTAAACCAACGCCAACTCCATCAATCCCAACTCCAAAACCACCACCAACTCCATCAACACCTGCACCCAAGCCTAAACCAACGCCAGCTCCATCAACCCCAACTCAAAAACCACCACCAACTCCATCAACACCTGCACCCAAGCCTAAACCAATCCTAGCTCCATCAACCCCGACTAAAAAACCACCACCAACTCCATCAACACCTGCACCCATGCCTAAACCAACACCAATTCCATCAATCCTGACTCCAAAACCACCACCAACTCCATCAACACCCGCACCCAAGCCTAAACCAACCCCAGCTCCATTAACCCCAACTCAAAAACCACCACCAACTCCATCAACACCTGCACCCAAGCCTACTCCATCAACCCCAACACAAAAACCATCACCAACCCCATCAACACCTGCACCCAAGCCTAAACCAATGCCAGCTCCATCAATGCCGACTCAAAAACCACCACCGACTTCATCAACACCTACACCCAAGCCTAAACCAACACCAACTCCATCAACCCCGACTCAAAAACCACCAATTCCATCAACACCTGCACCCAAACCTAAACCAACGCCAACTCCATCAACTCCAACTCAAAAACCTCCACAAATTCCATCAACACCTACACCAAAACCAAAACCGACGCCAGCACCATCAACACCTACCCCTATCCCTAAACCAACACCTACTCCATCAACTCCGACTCATAAACCATCACCGACTCCATCACCTGCACCAAAGATCTCCCCTCCAAAGAGTCCTGAATTAAAACCACAGCAACCACCAAAGGTTTCCTTCCCACCTCCCACTGCTAAACCACCCCAAAGAGAACCATCAAGAGCCTCCCCTCCACACGTGCAACCTCCTAAGACACCATCAAAGCCCTTTATCCCACCCCACATTGTAAAGCCACCATCTCCATTCCAAACCTTGCAACCACCACCTGCCCAATCACCACCGCCACAAAAACCATTTTCTTCACCCCCACCACCAGTTTTCTCATCACCTCCACCTCCACCAAAACTGGTTTCCTCACCTCCACCACCAATTTTCTCATCACCACCAACTACACCAAAACCGGTTTCCTCACCCCCACCAGTCTTCTCTCCACCCCCTCCAATTCACTCCCCTCCACCTCCCACCCGTTCTCCACCACCTCCAATTCACTCTCCTCCACCTCCCACCCTTTCTCCACTGCCCCCAGTTTATTCACTTCCACCTCCCACACACTCTCCACCACCCCCAGTCTATTCACCTCCACCTCCCACCTACTCTCCACCGCCTCCAGTTTATTCACCTCCACCTCCTACCAATTCTCCACCACCTTCAGTTTTCTCACCTCCGCCGCCTGTCCTATCTCCACCACCTCCAACCTCTTCTCCACCTCCACCGCCATCTCAGCAATCCCCTCCTCCTTTCAAGTTCCCTCCATCTGATCTCCCAAGTATTTTTGGGGCCAGTTACGCATCTCCACCACCACCAATGATTCCTGGCTATTAAGGAATGACATATTTTTTCGTCTCAATTGTATATTCTTTGCCACCAACTATATGTTTAGAAAGCAATCAACAAAATCATGTAGTAGGTTTGTCCTTGCCATTCTTGTAGCTGCAAGTTCTAGCTTATGCCACTTTCAACAACCGTTCTAATCATTTTAAATGTATATTGGTGTTATTTTCTCGGTGTATATTATCATTGATTAATCCAAAAAGAAAACTTCCCAAGTATTAAAGTACGTAGGGCAAAGATAATTTTATTGATTTCCATTCAATATTAAAGAACAGGTTCTATTTTTCACCAAATAATTGTTCAAATTTGCAATGCACATATGGTAAATTATAACAAAAGCAGGACTCGTTAATTAATTTATGAAAATAGAGAAGTGTTAGTAGATACTTAAAATTAATGGATAACATAGCTGCACCAATACAGATTCAGCAACAAGAAAAAGAAAAAAAAAAAAAGAAACAAACAAACAATGCCATTATTCATTCAACACACTCAAGAAAATAAGTAAAGTGGAATCCAATAAATATATCTTCTTGTTGCTTATGATCAGCAGTTCCAAGGGATCAAAGGCCAGACGACAAACTTCATGAGGCCAGTATTGCAGTGGATGCCGTTGCGTTCGCCGCAAGCGAAAAAGTGTGGCTGCCATCTCCGGAGAACAAACTCGAAGCCTTCGCCGCCACCCTGATTGACGTCGGCGACCTTCCGGGCTCTCGTGAGATCACACTTGTGGAAACTCTGGAAATCGGGAAGCAGGTAGACGCTGTGTGGGAAAGTGGTGTCGTTGGGTGGATCATACTTGAACACTGCGTGCATGCATGCAATTGCATTTCTTAATGATCAATTAGTAACATAATAATATTGATGTGCATGAAAGTACATACCTAGAGTGTCATTCAAGAAGATGGGGCCATACTTGATGGCCCAATCTGTGTAGTTATACCCAAAGTGCCACTTCTCCGATCCTCCCACCACCACTTTCTTGGATTCGGTGGCGTTTCTGTGTTTGAATCCCCAGAAATCGGCACCGCCGCCACTGTGGTTCCAGTTTCCGGCGGCACTGCTCCACTCTTTGTTTGCCGAAGCCATGCCCAACATACAGCTGATTGCCGTCACCACCACCACTAGTGTTCCAACACCCATTTTTCAGTTCACCAAACTGTTAATTTGTGATGATATGATGGTGTTATGAATTGAGGAGGAACGAATTTATAGCTACTAATTAGGTGGAACAAACCTCAAACTAGTCAGTCAACTTTTTATTATTGGTTGGTAAAATTACATAATTGCATGACAAAATCGATATTATAAGTATGGATATATGTAGGGTGTAGCCATATAATTCGCTGTTAATTTTTATAAATAAATGTCGTGCAGGAAATTTGTAAAGTTTTTTTTTTATAACAAAACTTTTTAGGAATGAATTTAAATATACAATTTTTTTAGAACAAAATTTTGTATCCATAAAGGTTTTGTACACTCTAATGCACAAAAGAACAACTCTTTAAAAAATTAGAAATTAATTTTGAATCTAATATTGTGAAAACACAAATATTTTTTAATATTACTCAATAATATCATATTAACCTAAAGAATTAATTTGAAGTTGGTTTTAAAAAAAAATTTATTCTTAAAAATCTTATCTTAATTTGATTATATCGACAGTGTGTTTCATGAACTATACACACACGCTTCGGTTACCTTATCTTTTAAGAAATACTAGAACTCTTTCTATTTTGATGTATTTAAGAATAAGACTAGAAAATATGATAAAAGTTAGAATTTCAAAAGTAATAGAGTATTTTTAGTAAGTCTATCACATAAATACTAAAATTAAATTACAAATGAAAAGTTAACGATGTTTTGGGGAGGGACTTTCTTATGCAACGGATATTGAAATGAGTCGATATGTTGTTAGAGTATTGTTAAAGTATGTTTGTTTGCACTTTAAAAATATATTTTAATTCATTATTCATCATATGTGTATTCATATTTTAACAACGGATTAATTCGTTTCATATACTAATCGTGTCACAAGAGACTTTGTCTTTTTTTGGGAGGGGTAATGAAAATAATAATAATAAAATTTGAGACGGCTATTTTAAGGGAGTATATTAATTAGTCCATACATCCCACGTATTTAAAATTACTTAGTTTTGCCATAAATATTTAATTAAAATATAATTTATTACTCTCTCCGTTCATCCTTAATGTATACATTTGCTTTTTGTATGTAAATTATTAATAAATATTAAATAAATATAGAAAATAAATTATATTTTTGGGACTTTATTATAAAAAAACAATAAAAAAAACTAATGGAGGAAGTATTATACTTACTATATAATTGAACAAATTAATTAATAAAACTTTTAAAAGTGAAATAATCCGAGAGAATGCAAGTCCAATTTCCTGTGCATTTTTCAACTAAAATAATAGTCAAATTTTCTTTCTGAAGGAAAAAAAAAAAAGTCAAATTGTGTGGTTAATCAACATTTGCATTAGTGCGCGTTTACCTGATGAACGCTTCTATGACCTAATTAATCGGCTAAAAAATTTAAGTGAATTTAATATCATTTTAAAAAATTACAAAATATTATTCTTTTCTGATGAACTCCAATTTGCAAAATATTATGAGATGATACAAGAAATTTGAATCGATTATGAGATGTTTTATTACTTAATCTCTAACCCACCTCATTTTAAATTTTTATACTTCAATGACTTTTTTATTAGAAAAATAATAATAATACACCTATATATTGCGAAATGTTAATCTAATACCCTAGGAGACAACTCTTAATTTTATTCTAATCGTGACACCCTAAGAGACAAACTCTTAATTATTATTATTTTATTAGCGTTTTAACCTGTGTGATACATGAGACAAAACTATTATGATATTATTTAAATCTGAAGGAAAAGTTTAAATCATGTCTTTTAGATAAACTATTCTATATCTACCTGAAGGAGAAGTCTAGTAATACTCATCCCGTGATCACGCGTTTTAATAAAATAAGTATAAGTATATCTTGATTTAAAATTTATCTGAATTTAAATATTCACTTTCGTGTTACATATGTTACTTTTTAGCAGTAAGAAGATCAAACTGTGCATTTAAATATATATAACGAAAAATATAATGGCAAATATTAATCCCTTGTCATACTAAGTATGTTCATTTTTAACAGTAAAAAGATAATAAAATAGTACATTTTAAATATATAATGAAAGAAAGTATGGGCAAAGAGTGTGGGGCATATAGAAGTAGAGATTGAGATTATTATTATATTGTATCACGTATGATTAGTTAATGTTATCTGAATGGTGAATCGAATCTATATTGGGATCGGTGAAACTCATTTATTTTAAAAAATTATTTATATTTAAAATAAATATGATTAAATAGAAAATATAATAACAGTATTAATATATATTTATAATGTATTTATATTTTTTAGTGTTTAAATTAATGTATAAATTAATTTATATACATATATATTTTTTAGTGTAAAAATTAATGTTTTAATAAAAATTATTTTATTGTTAATTAATTATAAATTAAATATAATACAAACTTTATTATTTTTAATATGATCAAATAAAAGTTATAAATATTAAGTATATATAATTATATATTATGATACTCATATCCGTCCCAAATTCGTTTATCAATACCCGTTAATCATACCCGTCCCAAATCTGTTTATCATTACCCGTTGATTGCACATACCTATTCAAAATTATTAAGATGTTATGACCAATAATATTAATTCAAAATTATTAATAACAAATAAAATAATTTAAAAATGAATTAATTGTTACAACTACATTATAGATTAATTTTGCTGAAATATAATAGGGAAACTTAAAATCTTAAATGATTACGCATACCTATTTAAAATTATTAAGACGTTATGACCAATAATATTAATTCAAAATTATTAATAATGAAGAAAATAATTTAATAATGAATTAGTTATTACGTACTCGTATCCATTTAAATATAAATTATTCATATTCACACCCGTTTAGTTAAAAATATACTCCATTATAAAATTCATACTCGTCTCAAACTTGTTTATCAATACCCGTTGATCATAGCCGTCCCAAATCTGTTTATCATTACCCGTTGATTGCACATACCCATTTAAAATTATTAAGACGTTATGACCAATAATATTAATTCAAAATTATTAATAATAAAGAAAATAATTTAATAATGAAGTAATTGTTACGTACTTGTATCCATTTAAATATAAACTACTCATATTCGTACCCGTTTCATTAAAAATATATATTATGATACTCATACCCGTTCCAAACTCATTTATCAATACTCATTTATTACACATACATATTTAAAATGTTTATCAATACTCATTGATCATACTCGTCTCAAATCCATTTTATCATTACCCGTTGATTACATATACTCATTTAAAATTATTAAGATATTAGGACAAATAATATTAATTCAAAATTATTACTTTAGATTATTAATAATGAAGAAAATAATTTTACGTACTCGTATCTTTATATATAATAAAACACACTTTAAAAGTCAAAATTGAACCAATTTTTAATCTATACCATTGATTTTGATTACTAAACCTTTTTTAATCTCAGCTGTTCATCATATTATTCAATCTCATTCATTCATCACAATTATGATACTAGATTTTGGCCATTGATTTTTTTGTCATATTAATGATACATTATTTAATTTAAAATGATACATTATTTAAAAAGATTCATTTTTGATTACTAAATCTTTTTTAATCTTATCCGTTCATCACATTATTCAATCTCATCCATTCATCACAATTATGATACTAGATTTTGGCCATTGATTTTTTGGACATAATAATGATGTCTTATTTAATTTAAAATGATATCTTATTTAAAATGATTCCTTATATGTGTGTTTAATATTATTTTTTCATTACATAAATACTACTAATTTAATTATTTCAAATTATTATGTCAATTATTCCTAAACAATTTGAATTAATTTTTTCAAAATATGTTAATTATTCCTAAACAATTTGAATTAATTTTTAATTATATGGTTTAGGGTTTAGGGTAATATTATTTAATTATTATTATAACTTATAAAATTAATTTAAATAGATTATATGGGTTTAGGGATATGGTTTTAGGATTTAGGGTTTATTGTAATATTATTCAATTATTATTATAATAACTAATAATAAAATTAGGGTTTAGGTCATATTTTTGTAATAGAATTATATTATATTTATTTCATATTTAATCAGTAATAGTATAAGTTCATGTTAATTATTCCTAAACAATTTGAATTAAAATTTTCAAATTATGTTAATTATTCCTAAACAATTTGAATTAATTTTTAATTATATGGTTTAGAGTAATATTATTTAATTATTATAATAACTTATACAATTAATTTAAATAGATTATATGGGTTTAGGGATATGGTTTTAGAGTTTAGGGTTTATTGTAATATTATTTAATTATTATTATAATAATTTATAAAATTAGGGTTTAGGTCATATTTTTGTAATATAATTATAGTATTATATTTATTTCATATTTAATCAGTAATAGTATAAGTTCATTTAAAATATTAATTTTAATCAATAAAAATACTTTAAAAATAGTATTAAATGGGTATGAGTAATTTACGAGTATTTTTTAATGCACCGGTATCCGATCTATAAACCGACTAATCAAAGGGAGGCCAGAACCCACCGTCCATTAAAAAATTTTGGGACAGATACAAATATTATAATGAATTTTTAACATATTAAATTTTAAATGATATTTATTTATACATGGGTATGAATATTATGAAATAAGAAAGTATCTTACATAATTAATAAACACCCTAAAATAACAAGTACGAGTAGTTCAAAAAAATATCATTAGAATTTGAAATTAAAATAAAAAATTATAATATTTTTGTATTTAATATGCACTACAATAAACATGCTGATTAATGTCTATTTCACCAGCCAGTGGATATTGAAGTCATTAATATTAAACGTATGCGCTGATAGACATCGATTTTTAGTTATAAGCATATAAATACAATATAAATATATATTAATATTTATAATTTTCATGGGTAGTTTAAAAAAATATCATTAGAATTTGAATTGTGTACGTGTATGAGTCAGATATCCACAAATATTAAAATTATACAAAATATTTTATCTATATTATATAATATGTTATGAAATAATTATATAATTAATTAATAGTTATAACTTTTATTTGATCATATTAAAAATAATAAAGGTCATATTATATTTAATTCATAATTAATTAACAATAATATAATCTTTATTAAAATATTAACTTTAACCCAAAAAAAAATATGTATATAAATTAATTAATATATTAATTTAAACACTAAAAAATATAAATATATTATAATTATTTAATCATATTTATTTTAAATATAAATATTTTTCTAAAATAAATTAGTATTAAATAGGTATGTATAATCTACAGGTATTGATAAACGAGTTTGGGACGAGTATGAGTGTCATAATATATTTTTTAATGAAACGGGTACGAAAATAAGTAGTTTATATTTAAATGGGTACGAGTATGTACAGATACCCTTATAGTGGATATCCTACCTGCTACAATCTCTAACAACTAGCGATTATACATTAAAATATTATATCTCTCAAACTAATATATACAATAGTATATTCTTTAATATTTGATTTGATTACTTTGTATAACAAATACTTTGTTTGAGATTAATCATTGGTTTGATTACAACTAATTTATGAAAAATATATATAAAAGGTTATAGAAAGCTCTCTTATAATATAATTAATTGAAATGCTTATAATCAAATAATGTCTAGGCTTAAATGTAGTTTTTAATTGATTCATACAAATGTATGAGAGAATGTTTTCATTTTTTAAAAATATAATGACAATTTTAAGTGAACGATCTATTAATTTTTTATTTTTTCAATTTATGAATAGAATCTGTATAAATATTTTTTCTTATAGAAATGAAACCGAGAAATAAATATATTATCTGTGAGTAATTCTTTCATCGGTCCTAATATCGATTCGTTTCACCCTTAGGTACACATTAATTAAGCATACGGGATGTAATACAATAATAAGTTTAGGATGATATTATTATGAATTTTTAAAATTGGACATGTCCAATCACGGATGGTGAACATTTAAATGGATACGAATTACGGGTACTCCTAAATCGATATTGATTATCTCTAATAATTATATTTCATGGTACCCCATTTTACCCTAAGCATATTTATAAATAATTTTGGAGTAATTACAAATAGAAATAATTTTTTAAACGATACAGATTCGGGTATGAGTTGTTGATATTTAAATAAATATGGTATGGTACCTTTAAATAAGTACGGGTACCTAAATACTAATAATTAATAAATATACCTAATATGATAAGTATTACTCACTCCGTCCCCGAAGTACTTCACGTATTGTTGTGCGCGGAGTTTAAGAAAAAAAATATTTTTTATGTACAAAGTAAGAAATAGAAGAAGTATTTTAATTAATTTAATGAAAATGGTGTATAAAGTTATTTGAATGTGTGAAAAAGTGAGTATTATGTTGGGATGTGTGTAAAAAGTATGTATTATTATAGTGTATTTTTTACCATTTTTAGTAAAAGTAAAGTATGAAATACTTTGTGGGACAGATGAAAAAAGAAAATGTGAAATACTTTGGGGGATGAAGAGAGTACATAAAATTGGATATTATATGTAAATAATTAGTGGTATAACTTTAGAATATTTTGATAAACATATTTGAGACGTGTATGAGTATCAACCAGTGGTTTAGGGCATACTTTACCCCGATGATTTAATATTTATCAGCAGTAAAATGATGATTTTACCCCTTATGATTTATGGTATACTTTTTCCCAGTGATTTAGGGCATAATGTCCCCCGAGAGTTTAATATTTATTGACAGGGTTTAGTGTTTGTTCCAATTGTAACATTATGACTTTACCAATGTGGTTTATGATATACTATTATCTAGTAGTTTAGGGCATACTGTATCCCGAGAATTTATCATTTATCGATAAGGAATAATGTTTGTTCAAATGGTGAAATTAAGACTTTACCCCAGTGATTTTTAGTATACTGTACACCAAGAATCTATATGACATATATTATGGAGGGAGTATATTTTTACTGCTGCATGGGACGGTTAGGCTTCTCCTTGGATAAAGATATAATTATTTATCCAAAAGACATGAATTACACTTCTATTTCGAGTTTAAATAACATTAGAATACCTTTATCCCGTACAACGCACGGGTTCAAACGCTAGTTCATTTAAATATAAACTACTCATATTCGTACCCGTTTCATTAAAAATATATATTATGATACTCATACTCTTCCCAAACTCGTTTATCAATACCCAATAATATTAATTCAAAATTATTAATTGTGAAGAAAATAATTTAATAATTAATTAATTGTTAAGTACTCATACACATTTAAAATTATTAAGATGTTAGGATCAATACTATTAATTCAAAATTATTTATAATGAAGAAAATAATTTAATAATGAATTAATTGTTAAAACTATATTATACATTTTGCTGAAATATAATATGGAAACTTAAAATGTTAAAATTAAAATTAGTATCATTATGATAAAAATTAAATAATGTATCATTTTAAATAAAATTTTATTATAATAAAAAAAGGGGTTAATTGCATATAAAACCACGAACTTTAAGTGCATTGTAAATTAATCCTTACTTTTTTAAATTGCAAAAAAAATCATGACTTTTAAGAATAGTGCAAATCGCATCCAACGGTCAGGCTTAGCCTGCCGACTGCTTGTGTGGCATTTTAATTCCATCCCAAGACTCCAAGTGATACCTAAACGTCGTCGTTTTGTGCAATGAGGAGGAGAAACTAAAAAATTGATAACACCTCCAACGCCATGCTCTTTCGCCCTGTCGAAGTCAACCACCATCTTCCTTCCGACCTCCCCATCTAAGCATTAACCCTCTTCCATCATGACCGATGTCATCTGCTCAATTAGTAACAAAATTTTTAAGGCCACTTGCTCTAAAAGGGTGCAGAAAGAAAAAGTTATTAGTTTTCTTTTGAAATAATCAGTCTCTTCAACAACTTGAAGAATTGACCATTGAGGGAGGCTGTTGCTAGTTATCAGAGCTGGAATGACATTGTTGAGTAATTAGCCCTTGAGCTGGCGAGTTTGGAAAAGATGAATACTCTAAGCTTCCACTTACGTAAGTGACCTTAAAATTTCTCCGGCGAGAGCATAAAACCCGGCGGCTCGATGTTGTTGTCGCCCATCACTGCGCCGCTGAGATTATAAGCACAGTGTTGTTCTTAAATCTAACACACATGAATCGCTGATTGTTGATAAGTCGATTCGGAGGGACAGAGCGGGCAACTCGCCACATATCAGAAAGAAAACAATGGTTACAGCGGAAGGACTTTCACCTTATCCCATTGAGTCGGATTCCGATCAACTCTTCGAATTGTTGTAATTACCACCGCCGAATTCCGATTGGGCCTGTAGCAAGATGGGCAGGCAACGCGTGGACCAGCTGGGGTGT
Source organism: Pogostemon cablin (assembly GCA_023678885.1). Classification (NCBI taxonomy): domain Eukaryota; kingdom Viridiplantae; phylum Streptophyta; class Magnoliopsida; order Lamiales; family Lamiaceae; genus Pogostemon; species Pogostemon cablin. The sequence continues at coordinate 34,299,418 of CM042952.1, read as the reverse complement.
GGACGTCGGAGTAGTCGAAGCGGCAAACCCATTGGCATAGTGGATTTAGGGTTCGCTGAATCGATTTTCAATTTAGGAATTTCAACCCAAATCCAAAACAACGTCGTTTTGTTGATGATAACGACGTCGTTTTGTTGATGATATGGTGGCATGACATGGAATTAAAATGTCACACAACCAGTTGGGCAGGCTTAACCTGCCCGTTGGGTGCGATTTGCACTATTCTTAAAAAGCTATGGTTTTTTTTGCAATTTTAAAAAGGTAAGGATTAATTTGCAATACACTTAAAGTTCGTGGTTTTATATGCAATTAATTCATAAAAAAATCGATGATCAAAATCTAATCTCATAATTATAATAAATGAATAAAATTCTGTGATAAATGAATGAAATTCAATAATTATTAATAATCAAATCCAATGATTTAGATTAAAAATTAGATCAATTTTATCTTTTTTATTTTACTATTACGTTACTTTATATTAGAATAGATTTAGATTCCTTTATTCAATCGGTTGAGCACCGCCCCAATTCGATCACACTCGTATCCCCACACATTCCCGTGATCGATCTCTCCGCCCTAAATTCAACCGACCACCACAAAATCAACGCTCTCGCGGCGGAAATAGGCAGCGCCTGCGAGAAGTGGGGATTCTTTCAAGTGATTAACCATGGCGTTCCGTCAAGTGCTCGCGATAAGATCGATAGAGCCTCGCGAATTTTCTTCTCCCTGCCGGTGGAGGAGAAGAGGAAAGTTCAAAGAGATGAAGCAAATCCGATGGGGTATTATGATACTGAGCACACGAAGAATGTGAGGGATTGGAAACAAGTGTTTGATTTCACAGTGGATATTCCCACGGTGATCCCGGCGGCGATTGAACCGGAGGATGTGGAGCTAACAGAGGTTTCAATCAATGGCCTCAATATCCTCTTGGATTTTAGTAAGTACTGTATTACTATGAAAATGTGGTTATTAATTTAGGTTTCGTTATTTTTCCTAAAAAAAGTTCGAATTTCCTAATTTTCCACACAAGTCATACCCTAAGTCTAATTTAGTTCAAAGAAATGCCCTCATTTAGCTGATTCTCATAATAACAATACTGTTTGATTCAGTCCTTGTTTGAATTCCATATTCGAAGTTGATGTGTTGAGCAGGGAAGCATGCGAGGGGTATGCTCAAGAAATGGAAAAACTAGCTTACAAAATGCTAGAATTGATCTCCTTGAGTTTAGGTTTGGCTAGGGAACGATTGAATGTTTCTTCAAAGAACAAACCAGTTTTACGCGTCTGAATTACTACCCTCGATGTCCTACTCCTCACCTAGCTCTAGGTGTTGGTCGTCACAAGGATTCGGGTGCATTAACAATCCTGGCGCAGGATGATGTGGGAGGACTTGAAGTTAAGCGAAAAGCAGATGGAGAATGGGTTCAAGTCAAACCAATTCAAGATGCTTACATTATCAATGTTGGTGATGTGATTCAGGTATGCATCTTTTACCCATCGTTTAGCCTTTTGATCTTCTGGCAGAAGCTGATAAATGCCGCTTAGTTGATCTTCTTGGGACTACAATGTCAAATATTGGCATTTGATCTTTTGGAATTTGTTAACCATGTAGGAAAATGTTATTGAACCAGTAGTATTTGAACTCACATTGACTAAGTATGAAGATTCTCTGATCTAGCGATTGACTTAGTGTATGTATGGTGTTTATTAACACGAAGACAGTAACTGCTGTTGGATTGAGTTTAGTCCTTTTGAGTAATAGTGATTGGCCCAAGATAAATTTGGTGTGAAAGAGTAGTCCCTAACTACAATTATTGGTTGATTGATGAACTATTATGGGGTGCTTGGTAAGGAGTATGGGGGAAGGATAACAAGAATGAAAGGGTATTGATTACCATTTTTTATGCTTGGTATGGGGTAATGGGAATCCAAATTGCTCAATTATTCTCATTATCCACATTAATGATTCTTATTATCATTATCATTCCGGAATTTGAACCAAGCATGCTCCTATATATCCTCCAGGTATGGAGCAATGACAAGTACGAAAGTGTGGATAGTAAACCCCGAAAGGGAGCGGTTTTGTATTCCTTTCTTTTTCAACCCAAGACACACGTCATGGTAGCGCCTATGAATGAGTTAACAAGCGAGCAGAACCCAAAAAGATACAGAGCATACAACTGGGGAAAGTTTCATACTACCAGAAACCTCAGTAACTTCAAGAAGCTGAGCGTCGATAACATTCAGAATTCTCATTTTAGGATATAATAATCATACTTCTCTATATCATCTAGTAAAACTGTAATAAGGAGAAAATAACAGTGTTACTGTTGGGTTTCTCCGGACTAGATTATTTGTACTGCTAATATTTATTTCAATATTACTGTTGTACTCATACGCCAAAACTCCTGCAAGCTCTGTTCTTTTTAATCGTTCCACCAAAACTCTTGCACACTGTATCTTTTAAATTATTAAATGTTTCGTTAAAAAACATAAGCTTCTTGATACTAATTATAAAGAATCTAGATAAGTATATGGAATCTATCCAGAGATTTTTTTTTTTTTTAATTTAAGCAACACGCTTTGATTAATATAATATGCGGACTACTATTGAAAGCCAAGTCTCATCAACCAGATTGACAAATTAAAGATTTGCCGGTTTTTACAGGATCATGCCTCGTAATATTTTACAGGTGTTCATATATAAAATTTTGCAATCATTAATAATTTAAAACCATAATTAATTATACATGAAAATCTCGTGAGTACCCCAGTATTTAGTAAATAATCAATCTTCGAATTTTTGTACTAAAACTATGCATTGATTCACAATTAAGTTATGTGATCAATCCAGTAATCCTCAGAATTTCTATTGATGGGTCAAGTGCTAAATTGTGCCACTCGTTAGAAAAAAATAATACTTGCAACTGAAGTTTCATTATTTTAGAATGAATTTTATTATAAATTATATTAATATTATAATTTTTAGTGGTTCGACTTGGTTGAATAATATCTTTGTAGCACCAATAATGCCCTTTTGTTTTGGAAAACCTTCACGTCAAATAAATTTCTAACTTGCACAGCTGTAATCATTCGAACCTTCTTTTTCAGTAATGATGATAACATAAAATAATATCTGAAAATTATTTTTCAATGAGCCCTTGATCGTCATCGAAATCATATGAAATTCCCAAAATATTATTATTAACTAACTGCGAAAGAATCAGAGGTAGAGTGATGATGATTTCAAACAAGAAACGGCATCAAAATCACATATATATTCTGAAAATTCTCCTCACTATTACACATGAGAAACAAAAAGGAATAAAATTGTGTATTACATGGTAATAAAATGAATGCAGAGTAGAATTTAAGGTAAAAGGCCGACGTAGGGTGTCGAAGAAAGAGTATAATTATTATCAGAAGAGGTTTGATGGATGACAGATCCGACAGCTTCAATGAAGACGATGAAGAACTCTACTGCAAGCTTCAGTATACCTATGCACATTTCCAACTTCTGCATATTATTTCTTCCTAACTAATTTCTATAAATTCTTTTTTTGAAATTTCTAAAGAGAAAAAGATGGAGATATGCATCAATGTATGTCGTCAATTTTCCGCGTCCTTTATTCAACATAAACAATGAATAATGTAATGAGGGTATATATACTATATCTATATGGCCTTTTAAACTCCCAAGGGCCAAAATAAGTTTTATATTCATTAAACGTGAAATATTATTTTCTATTTAATCATAAAAATAAAATTATTTATTTATTTACAAAAAAATTATTATTTGTTTTACAAATTTTATTTTTTAATTTAAACAGTCTCATTCAACACTTATACACTCATAATATTTTTACACTAAGCACATTATATATATATACATAAATATTTGACATCTTAAGAACATTTGATGGGCATTATAATTAAACACTATTTAAACTAGTATTACAATTTTTCTCTTCAGAGTAATTTAGGTTAGATATTAATTAATTCCAAAGTTAAGAGTAGTCCAAGTCTTAAATATCATCGATCTCTCAAGTATATATAAATGTATAAAAAATATATAGGAAATGATTGAGGATCACGGTAATTTTTTGCCACGGATAGGGAACATCCTTAAAAAAGAAAATAATTAATATATATATTGGCGTTTAGTTTAGTATATAATATAAAATGCAATAGGATGAAATTAAGTTCCCCTCCCAATCAGTGCAAATAAATGGACATCGTGTAATAAAGTAAACAAATGGCTCGTTGGCATTGTTTCATTATTACAATAATAGAACTCTCTTGAAATGGAACCCCACCCTCCATCCTATTATCGCCAATGGTCTTATCCATATCTCTCTATCGACTAATATGTATGTAGCCTTGATTATATATATTATTCGGTATGTTGCTCAGAATATACCCATGAACAATTACTTCTCTAACAAACCAATTATAATAAAATACAATATTGCTACAATTTAGTAATTAGGATTTAACCTTTTTAATTAACTTTTATTTATTAATTTATGTTTGAGCACTCTAATCAAATTTCAACCGTTGGTTTCAGAAGAAAGGATCACCCGTGGCGTGCCAAACGTGTTTGTTACTACTGTTACCGTCTTTATCTGCATTTCTAACCAATACCAATTTTAATTACTCTCTGTTTTTTTTATTTTTTATTTATGACTAATTCAAATTTCATGGTTTAATTTCCAACCAAATTATCATCATATATCACAGAACCAAGACTTGATGAATCATGCCTCAAATCATTTATTTTAATCTTCATTTTTTTTTTTATGTTTTCCTTCTTATATATATCCATAATGAAAATTTTGACTTTGTGTTTATATCTTTTGAATTAAAAGGTGCTAATGCATAATTTTTTCATTAAAATAAATATATCTTACATTAAATATAACACCCTTAAATATGAAATAAATTTCATCAAATCAGATGCAATCCTTTCAAACGATATTTACCCTTTCTATATATATAATATATTTCTTGAAAAAAAAAACCAAACAAACAATGAAAGTGACACATTTTTTTAAGCAATTAACCCAATTAAAAACTTTAAGGTAATATATATATATATATATATATATATATATATATATATATATATATATATATATATATATATATCCCATTAATTAACTAGAGCTGTATTATTTTTAGAGTATAATATTATACTATCAAACATTAATATTTTATTATTTAACTCTGGATTTCTCTTATAACATTGCTGTATTTATAGTTATATATTAATTCAAAATCAGTAAATATTTTTTTATATACTATGTGTTAATTAATTGAGGTTGAATATAAATTTTCAATAAGTTGCCGTACAAACAATCAACATCATTATATCCTGTAGTAGCGTTATTAATTGATTAATAGTAGGTGATGAGTTCATATATATATATATATATGATGCCCAATTAGAGTAAAGGTTAGTATGTTTAATTAATTAATAATATGATTATCATTAGACAAATTGGCACCAAACACATGGCAACATATTTTTGGTCGAGAAAATTATTAACATGTTGTCGATCGAGTGGTACAAATATCAGCCAACCCTAATAAATCAATAATAAAAAAATAAAAATAAAAAGGTAGTAAATTAGTTTTGTAAAATCCTGTAAATGATTTGATATCAAAGACTTTAACAATAATTAAGATTTGACATTCATGCACGGAGTTAATTTCTGTTTCATCCGAATTGTATTAATTTTATTTAGTAATATGGGATACGTATGTATTTTTTATTAAATGTATTTTTTTTTAAATTTTTTTATAAGTTAAAAAACTAATAGGAAGTCATTAAAAATTCGCTAATAAACTATATAATATTTTTTTATTCATTATTGTGTATATTCTAAAAAAAAGTGTATATATTTTTAAAGTGTACACAAAAATTAATGTTTCTTTGAAAATTTCTCTGGATTTGTTTGGATTCTGGTAGGTCTGCCTCCATTCATTAATCTTGAAATCAAATTAGTCTAACGAATATATGCAGAATATGCTCGTGATTTAACTATATAGTGATATTAATTAAATTTAGCCTATACCTATTCGATCGAAAAAACAAAATTAAAAAAGATAAATAAATGGAGGGGTCTTCAGCCTTGGCCCCACTCAATTTCTTTCCAACTTTTTACAGTCTATAAGGGTAATAGGTTAAAAATTAATTTGTCAAAATTCATTTATACAAATTTTCAAAATTTCTAATCAAGTTAAATTAAAGTGAAATCTTTATTTATTTCATTGCAAAATTAAATCTAAGGATTATATGCTTTTTCTTTTTTAAGTCTATTATTTTCTTTTCTCGAAAGCAAGTATTATTACTCCTATTTCCATTGTTCTAGAAGTTAGAAGCCTGAAAGATTTGAAGAAGGCCACATGTAAAATAGCCCGTTAAGGTGTTTGCTGGGTTGGACTACCTTACTGAAGTCGGCCCAGCTAGAAATTACCTGATATTTTTTGTGATAAAATAGAACTAGTTTCATTTTGGTTGCAAATTATTCATAAATTTTTATTTGTCACTTATAACACATAATATAGATTATATTTAATTTTCTTTTAAAAAACTAAATTATTCCAATTTTCTGAATATTTTATATACATAGGAAATGTGAAGGGAAAAAAAATGAGGAAGAAAAATGTGAGTTGAAAAAAATGAAAAATGTGATTGAATGAGATGGGAGGGGGAAAAATGATGGGGGCGTGAAGCAACGGGCACACCATATTGCGTGATAGGCTTTCGGGTTTCATGGGTTGTGTTTGGCCTTTTAAAATTCTTATATTCATTCAACACTGGCTTCTTTGCATTTTTCTTCGAATTATATAAACTAGGAAAAAGAATTTGGATATGACATGAGATACATATAATTAAACGAAAGTTTTTTTTTCCTTTTTTTTTTTAACCTTTTAATATGGTTCGTTATTTAAAAGTGAATACATATTATTTGTTGAAATTGGGTGGGCCAGCAATATTAGGAGTTGTATGAAGCACCGCCGTTGAATATGCGGCATCCCGTTTTCATAACGAACATCTTCCCTCTGGGGCCCACTTTCCTCTATTCCTTCGCATAATCTTATGGTGTACCCCACCATTAGGGGCCCCCACCGCCCCTGCCCTGGGGATTGGTGGAGGAGGTAAATCGCAGGATGTGCCTCAAGTGGCTTATAGAGAGGGCTCACTGTTAAACTTGTGCTTGCAAGGGGCCAAATCCATGCCAAAGGCAGGATTCGAACCCCCACCCTGCAGCAACCAAGCTCAGCTGGAAGGCCTTTCCACCCTCCCCTTTACCACTTGAGCTATGCCCTGAGGGCTCCTTCGCATAATCTTTAGTTTACGGTTGGGGTGTCAACGGGCCTATCTGGGACGGGTAGTTAACTATCGGACCCAACCAGTTTCAAAATGTCCGCCCCGAACCCGTTCCGAACCCGTACGGGTCCTAATATCATAGGTCTGTGCTCAGATCCGTACGGGGCGGGTCCGCCCCTTCCAGCCCCTTTTTTTTTTTCAAATTTAATTATCAATCACATAAATTTAAATTTTCATGTATTCATATAAAAAATATTTATATATTTATTTATAAGAAATTCATGCATTTAAATAAATAAACCTTAAGAATATTAAATATAGTTATAATTTAATTTTATACATATACTCCCTCCGTCCCAGGTAAAGATGATTTTTTTCCATTTTGGTCGTCCCAGCAAAAAGGTCCTCTTTCTTTATTTAAATACATGGGACCCACACCTCCCTAATACAATTAAAATATATGGTCTACACTCCTACTAATACAACTACACACTACACATTAAATAATAATATTTCTTAATATACGCGAAAAAAATAAAAGACTCTCTTTTGACAGGACGGAGGGAGTATATATTAACATAAAATATAATTATATGTAGAAAATATAAAATAATTCTTAATATATTATATACGGGACGGGCGGGTTTAAGTTAATACCCGGATCTCGTCCCGTATATTTACGGACCCGGGCTGGGCCGTCTCGTTTTTCCTATGGACCGGGTTTGTGCCACCCCAAAACGTGCAGAACGGGACGGGTCAAAATTGACACCCCTATTTACGTGGGTATACGTTCAAAACTTATAAATTAACACAAAAAAATAGGGCGACGCTATTGTCACCCAACACTTTAATGTGGGCACCCAAAATCCTGAAAATATTTTTGTGAAAACACACTTTTATCCCTACACCCAAGACTTGCATCATTACGCAAAACAAAGGTCAATCCGGATAATCAACCATGGGAAGTGGGAACAACTTCATAGCTTCTTGAATCCGCGGCGACGTCACAGAAAGTTAGATCACTTCGCTAGACTATAGATTATGACCAGCGTATGGGTTTTGAACTAAATTTCAATTTGCGGAATTTGTACAGCTTTGGAGGACTTTTGTAGAAATATTTCTTGAGTTGTGAGATTGTTAGAAAGTTTTACTGAGTTATTATGTACAATAATCTTTTGTATTCTTCCAATTGTCTGAATCTATTACAAATACAAAGTCGCGTCATAGACAAATCAGTAGGGATGAAGTTAAATTGATGGATTTCCATCCTCCTCCCTGCGCACACTTAGTAGTGGGCTCAATTGGAAACGAACCTTTGTTCCACCAATTTTCCCACAGCACATACCAGCTATGACTCATGAATCAAATCATACACAGAAAAAAAATTCCAGAACTATCAATTCGAATTCAAAAATTGGAGACAAATCTAGAGGTTCTCAATCGAAAAATTCGAAAAATAAAACAGATACACAAGACATATATCCAATGCGCTTTGGTTCGGTAATTATGTTTGGGTGTATTAAGTGATTTAGTGCTTTGAAGGTATGTTTTGGGTGTGGGGATAAAAGTGTATTTTCACACAACTGTTTTTAGAATTTTGGGTGTCTAGTGGCAATAATGTCGCCATAAAAATATATACTACATGTTGCCCACAACTTTATATAATATTTATTGTGTAAATAACGAGAGAGATATAATATTTTAATATATAGTAAATAGTTGTATTAATAATATATATTAATCTTGAAGATATATTAATTATTTTGTATGATTTTCATTTAAAAAAGAAAAATACACCCTTATATTATGACAATTAAAATAGCAAAAATAAATTTATTGAACGGTGTGTAGCATCACACCCCTTATATTAAGATGGTTTAAAATAACAAAAATAAAAGGTAAATTCGTTGCTGCATCACATACCTTATTTTTGCAAATTATCATCACACCTGCAACCCTAGCATGCAACTTCTATTTTAATTCAATAGGTGTTTAGCCATTTATTCTAAAAATAAATTCATTTCACCTCAACCAAAGAGAGGTAGCAAATAAGCTTCTTTTAAAAACAGTATAAAATTGGAATATTGATCCTTTTAAACAATCTGTTAATTTAATCTGTAAAAAAAATAGAAATAAAAGGTTAAGGCAAAATAGAATTAGTGGCGCAGGTAATTTGCATGCTCGAAAATGAGAGAATGATTGGTCAAATATGAAAGGAAACAGGCTTGTTTAACAAGAGTTGAAATTTTTGTAGGAATCAATTACTCTACTATACTTGAGAAAAGAAAAGAAGAAAAGAAAAGAAGAAAAGAAAAGCATAGCATAGTGAAACCAACAATGAGTTCGTGATGTAGGCTAATTAATTCGTTGTTGAGGGCCCAACTTAAATTACATTTTCTCCAAGGAATTGAGACCAAATCAATAATGTAGAGTTAGACACACACCATAAACATTTCAAAATGACTATTATGTCCTTCAAATTTCTATTTATCTTTATATACCTTTCATATAAGTTATTAACTCATTAATTTACAAAAACAAACCAGGTTAAAATTTTATATAGCTTAATGGGCTTAACATTTTCGTTTAATACCATATATATATATATATATATAAACACTTATGTGAGACAGTCATATGTATTTATGTTTTTTTTATTAAATATGTTAATATTTGTATAATTATCACTTTTTATTAATTCAAATAACCCATTTTTGTTCAAGTATTATTACTCCAAACTTCTTTAGTTTAACGCAATAATTTTCAAAATCGGTTGGACCGGCAGGTTCAACTGGGAACCGGCCTCCAAACCGATCCAAAACACCTACAAAATCATTTTTTGAGTTGAACCGGGTTGAACCGGTCAAAACCGAAAAAAATGGTTAAACTGGTCCAATCGATTTTTGAATTTTTTTTGTTTTTCTTTTTATATTTTATATTTTTATATTATGTCACTTTTATTTTTATTTATTTTAAAATACAATATTTAAAATTTGAATTAAATTATGTGATTTTCCTAGATTTGTGCATCAAATTTATAGCCGTTTGAATATAAATGATGTAATATGATATTGAGAGAATATATAAAAATATGTATAAAATATGAATTATTAACTATAAATATTTTATCTAATTATATTTTTATATAAATTGAATTTTTTCTTTATAAAATAATTTTGGTTATTATAAATTTTTTTAATAAATTGTAATATTATAAAATATAATTGAAAATATGTAAAATTCATTTTTTCGGTTGAACTGCCGATTAAATCGGTCCGACCAATTAAATCTCGAATTGCTACATCCACGGTTCAACCTTCTGTCCAATTATGAAAACACTGGTTTAACTATCTTAAGTTAGCGTTAGCCTAAAACTTCATTACCATACATTTACCTTAAAATAATGGGGGACGAAATAATGTAAGGAAAAGATATGGTGGTGAAAAGGTAGATTATTTGAGGGGGCACAAATGACATGGATAGTGAACTCGTCGTCACGTGAAAGATGCTTTTATTTGGTACATAGGGAGTGTTTGGTGTCGTCTTATTCAATCCCTATTTTCTATATCTATTCCCTTTTATTCATATCTCTCTCATACTTGGGATCCCTATGAATGCCAACTCAGTATCTATCAATCTCTCAATCTTCATTTATATTCCAACCCTCATTTCTTTTTTTTTTTTTTTAATTTAATTTGTCCTCATATATAATACTCCTACATATAAGGCTATAACATAACTACTCAGATATTTAATTAATTCGATCTATGGCTATAAAATCACTTAAACCACACATAAGTTTGATAAATGACACGTCACTTCAAATTTGAAATCCAACTTAATCTTTAGCTCACACAATAGTATATATTTATACTTAATAGGAGCGTTACACTATCACACGGTTAAATATTTTACAAGTTGTTCAATTATTAAAGTATATTAAATTATTTTGGCAATTAATAAGAGTTTTATTTTGTTATTTTGGGCGAACACCTCTAAAGAGTTTCATTTTATTTTTTAAATACATGAAACCTATATACATTACTAATACAATAAATACATGTGACTCACATACTTCACTAATACAACTAATCACTACACATTAAATAATAAAATTTTTAAATTCACGTGCAAAAAGCACATAGATCTCTTGCTGACAGACAGAGAGTATATAATTAAAATATGCTATTGAATGGTTAAAGTAACATGAATAATGCAATTAAATATTTTCCCCGTCCCATTGAAACGTACGCGACAAAGGAAGTGCGTATGTTTTAATGGGACGAAGGGAGTAATAAGTTTAGGATGATTATAAATATTCTTTTATAAATCATATTATAACACTTTAAAATTATATTTTAATACATTATACTTTAATAAATCATACTCCACTTAATTAATAAAAATATATTTTATTTATATAATAATCATACTTTAATGCCAATAGGATTTGTCGAGCTAATTTGTTTCACAAAATGTCAATTCATTTTATTTTTAAAATTTTACAATTCGATAAGCACCAGTACATGAACCCAAAATGCAAAGATGATTGATTGGATTCTAGAAATTTCTTGGATTCTTGGATAGAATATAAATAAATTATTTAAAAATACTTGGTCTGAATTCTTGATTCCTTACAGCGACAGCGGTCAAGAATTATATCCTTAAATAGTGAATACTCTTCAGAAACACTCGTACAGTATAAATATATTGACGCAATCGCCTTTCTTCAGACTTGAATGCCCAAAAAGCGTGCTGTACTTTTGACGTGCTCCAAATTCCAAGCCATTATAGTTTTTAAATGACACGAAAATTTGGATTGGAAGGAATCTGGTCTTAATTTCTTCCTGCTCTCTCAAGAAAATAATATTCCCTCCTCTATAAAACCCTCCATCAATTTTATTTCAAAAAATTATTTACTTACTAATTTTAAATGAATATTATTGTGTCATGACTCATGATTAGAGTGAGGAATTTAAAATTAAAATATAAAATATGAAAAATACTTATATATTTATACATGAAAAAAAGTGTAAAAGGTCTGATCTAAAATGGATGAATTCTTTTTATGAAAACATTAATTTTTAATTGAAAATTATTTTTAGAGTTTAAATATAAATTTTATGATAAACACATTTTATTTTGTATAGCACATCCTGTCGGTAATGACTCAGAAACTTGATATCTTCCTAACATGAGTCCAAAAGAATTAGAGAGATTATTACATTATCATTTTTAGATGGGTAATCTTATTTGCACACCTTCTTCTATTAAATACATATCCTATTATTATTATAATAATAAAATTAATATTTTTAAAAAGTCTGAATTACCCTTAATTTATTAAATACACACCCTAATATATTTAATAAAGTATTTTAAATGCACACCTCCTTCTATTTTATACACATTCCATTATTATATTATTCAAAAATCTAAATTATTTTTTATACGTTAAATATACACTCCTAAAAAAATAAAAGAAAGCAGTCAGTCATTAACACGAGATTGTAATTGAGACAAACTTGTAATAATTTATTTCTCTCAAAAAATTAAAATAGATATATTTTATTAATTATTAAAATATAATATGTATTTTATCTTATTTTTTATGGAAAAAGATATCGGGTTTTTTAGTGATAACTTTTTATTTAAAGTATTATATTTATCTACTCTACTAACCCCATAACAAAAACGGTCTACTCTACTAACCCCGTAACAAAAACGGTGAGATGCTAATAGTAGGGTAAACCGTTTAGAAAGGATGGAATCTATGAAAGTGGTAAGAAAGGGTGGGATTTATATTGAAGAGAGAGAGAGGGGGAGAGAGATTAGGACAAAAAAGAAGAGAAGAGGGGGAATCTTTTTTCTCTCTCTCACACACTAGGGTATCGCTTTCTAAGTTAGAGGTGAGCAATCGAGCAGCTGTCCCACCAGATTCCTTATCTCCATCTCCATTACCACTTTGGTTGTAGTTATAGTTGTAGTTGTACCACACGCATTATCTGTGTCGCATTACCATACCCTTCACTTCAACCATTTTTTATTTCATCTATTTTCCTTTTCTTTTTATTTTTAAATTAATCTTTCATTTGCAAAACTTTCTATCTCTAATTAACTTATTTTCCTTTCTAATCTTAAGGCGTGTATTTATTTTTACAAAATGCACATATCACCTCAGCACAAATATCAAGTGAAAAAAATAATTATATCATTTAAAATAATATTAATTTTAAAGATATTGGTTTCTTTTCAGGATAAAAAATAAAATAAAAGTAACACTATTAAAAATATCAGGGTGTAAATACTCAATATAAATGGTTCAAAATAATCTCAATCACCCATTAAATTGTATAACAATTTTAAGCAATTGTTATTTTTATCAAAATACCCCCACTAAATCAAGTGTTTTAAATACCCAATATAAATGTTTCAAAATTATCTCAAGTCACCAATCAAATTGTATAACATTTCTCACTAATTGTTGTTTTTCTATCAAAATAGCCCCACTAAATCAAGTGATAAAAAAAATTTGTGTGTGACAATTTTATAAAATTAATCTTGTCTGAGGAATGATAAATAACAAATTTTTAATAAAAATACACCTGATCTATGAAAACAATCCTCGTAAAATTTGTCTTATTATGTACACAGAAAATTACTTTTTAGAGAAATAAATAAATATTTTTTTATTAAAAATATAAAAAATCGCAACATATCAAAATTTGAAAAATAATATTTTTCATTCAAAAATAATAATAATTTATCTCTCTTAAAAATTATCGATTTAGTGTTCTTTTTCATTTAGTAGCTAAATATACCAAACTAACGAAGGTTATGTTTGGATTAGTAGATTTGAAGAGAGATTTATAAATCATTTCCTCAAATCGATCCTTCCATCATTGAATTCACGGATTTATAAATCATTTTTCAAATCATTACTTCCATCATTAAATATTCAGATTTATAAATTAAAGATTTCATGATAAATTTAAAATTATGATAACAAAGAAAATAGTATAATTAGTATAATTAGAGATTTATTTATTTATTTCATTCCCTTTAATCATGGGAAGAGGTTGGATTTGATTTTGATGTTGAGTTGGTCTACTGTGCCGGGAGACAAATGGTGGCATAGTGTGTTCCTGAAAGTACAAGAATTTTTGCCTTTGATATTTTTTTAGTTGTGTTAAATGGATTTTCAAATCCTCACTCAAGATCGTGTCATTTGAAATCCTTACACAATTTTAAATGAATGTATTTCAAATCATAATTTTGATTTTAATGTTTTTTAATTTTTAATTTTTAATTTTAACCCCTACCCCAACACCATCCCCATCCCCCTGTGACCAACCCTTAATTTTTTTTAAGATTTATATTTAATAATAATTTCATCATGCTTTTATCATTTTCATTCTTAAAGTATTTTACAAGGTTGGTGTTTATTTTTATTTTATTTTATTGTTGAGGAAAAAATTTTACAAAAATCCAAGATATAAATTCCAGAAGAGGTTTGAAACGTGTGGGTAACATTTATTGTGTCATGTGGATTGTCCTTGCGTTGAATAACAAAATTGTAATAATTCACAATAAATAATGAGCTGTCAAACTAAAAAATGCATCTTCCATATTAATTTGAATTTAGTTATATATAGGTATAGAATTCTCATTTATTAGTAGTAGTGAGTATCTCTGCAATACAATGATCATTTATCACCACGATTCTGGGTATCTTCAAATAAAATAGTATTACATTTAAACAGGGCACATTCAGAAATTTTTTTCGGAGGTACGGGACGACATGTAATTATAAAAATATATTCCTATTTTTTATATTTAAAATTATACGATAAATAAATCAAAATAAAAAATAGTCCCTTCGTTCCTTTTAAAGAATCCATTTTTAAAATTTTGATATAAAATAGTTTTTTTTAAAAGAACAAATGAAAAAAAAGTAGTAGAAGTTAAATGTGCTATAAGAGGGAACGCCTGACCTTCAGGGTACAAATTTAGCGAAGACCACTATGATAAGTTCTAAATCTTGTTATAAATTACTATATATATGTATAACCTTTTTCATTTTGGGATACAACTGTACCCCTTGTCCCACAGCGGATCCGCACCTGCATTTAAATTGAAAATAGCATGCTGCGAAGATATTATGAAAGAATAACATTCAGTCAAATAAGGGGGGGGGGGGGGAAATCATTATATCAAATATAAAATTCATAAATATTTAATCAATGCGGAAAATCTGAAGGGCATTAAGGTCTGTAATGTGAGATAGCGTGCTATAGAATTTGAATCTGTGATCTTTAATAATGTAGTCAATCAATTGTAAGACTTAAGGAATATTTATATTTATTTATTTAATATTCGATTTTTTAGTGCAAGTATTTTATAGTGCAAAAAAGGATGAGATGAAATACGCGACGAAGTGAAAAAGACACTTTCCGTTTTGTCATGTAATAAAAATTCCCACACACACATATTGGCATCTCTCCTCTGTCGAAACTCGGCGTTGTTCAACAGAATCTTCTCGCACTTGTGGATTTTTTCTCTCTCTAAAACCCCCCATTTCACATTTTTCAATCTATCTACTCCATATATTATTATCAATTCACTTAACATCAAGATCTGGAAGAACAATGGGATCCTTAATTCCTCCCGAGCTCACCTTGGATTGTGGTAAACCTTGGAATCGGACAACCTGCGAGTTTCTCGCTGAAGTTTCCAAGATCGATGATGTTTCCGATAAACTGTTGAAGCTTAACGATTACGTTAGTCAGTTGAATGATGAGATGAAAAAGATCGATGCTTTCAAACGCGAGCTCCCTCTTTCTATGCTTCTTCTCAACGATGGTTCGCTAATTCTTTCCCCTAATTAATTACTTCCTCTGTTTTCAGTTTTCAATTTGATTAAATGATTTATTTATTGCAGCAATTGCGAGGGTGAAGGAAGAAATAATGCAGTGTAATAAATTGAATTCTAAGCCAGTATTGGAAGAATTCATGCCGTTGAAGAAAATCAGTAGTGATGAAAGGGATGAGAAAATTGAGGTTTCTAAAGAAAAAGAAATTGTTAACAAAACAGAGAAAATGAATTGGATGAGCTCTGTGCAGTTATGGTGCTCTGATAACAATAAAATGGTATCAAAGAAACGTTTTTGTTTTCGTACAAGGGTTTTACCAGAATTGATTTCTTATAAATTGTATTCTTTCGATGAACAGAGAAAGGAAGAAGTAGTTAATCGGGGGACGAGTGATGATTTGTTTCGGTGTGGTAAGAACAGAAAATCAGTAAGACCGTTTGGCCCTTTCACCAAATTTCCGGCGATCGGAAAAGAAAGCGGCGATGAATTGGCCGGAGCACCGTCGCTCACGCTTCGTACGCCGGAAGTCAAGCTTCGTACACCGGAAGTCAAGAATTTGAAGGAGGAGATTTATTGTAATGGGTTTAGCACAAAATCTAGCTCTACCAAATCAGGGTCATTATCTGCAACTAGTGGACAGTCGAATTTCAAGGCCGAACAGCAGCAAACTGGTCGGAAGCAACGGCGGTGTTGGTCGCCGGAATTGCATCGCCGGTTTGTTAGTGCTCTGCAACATCTTGGTGGTGCTCAAGGTTTGATTTTCACAATTTTCTTGGAATTTTTAAATAATTTATTCCTTATCAAGGTTAGGAGTTGTTGAAGCTCTGTTTTGCGTTGATGATAAGCATACTGTTTTCTGTTTCTTGAAAAATAGAAAAGCCTTAATCATAATTATTGCTTAATCATCGTATTAGGTGTATAGAAAGCATTAGAATACAACTGGAATTGAAGCTCGAGTAAAAAACAATGTTGCAATAATAGTGATTAGAGCTTAGAATGTTGCACATCTGATTGGATTTCTTTTAATGAATGGCAGCTGCTACTCCAAAGCATATCAGAGAGCTTATGCAAGTCGACGGCCTAACAAACGACGAAGTGAAGAGTCATTTACAAGTAGAATAATAACCTTGCAATTCCATTAATGATCTAGTAGTAGAAAGAAATCTTGATTGGCCACATGGTATATGTTTTGTTTCAGAAATACCGACTTCACACTAGACGAGTAGCTGGTTTACGGAGGTCGCAAGAAGAATGTGGAGAATCCTCGAATTCACCTCAAGGCCCTCTTCACTTGAGTGGATCGTCCAGGGGCACATCTACAACGGGAGGTGATAGCATGGAAGACGAAGATGATGACAAATTGGAGAGCCATAGCTGGAAGAAGAGTGATGATTGATATGATTAATTCATAATCTTTTCTTAATCTATAATAACATAGAAATTTTATCAGTTTTGTCTTAAATTTTGCAGGATCATAACTTCTAATTTTGAAATTTGAATTTGAGTACTCATGTTTTCTCCCCTCTAATTCAGAAGAATTTTAGCATGAAAATGGCTTATGTCAATGTGTTGCCTAATTGAATTGTAATAATGCCTCCTAACATTTTCATAGTTATTTATTTATTTTTATTTAAAGATATGTAGATAGGATCTATATCAATGTGAAGCTATATCCAATGAGAAAAGAAATAAATAAATAAATTAATAATGATGTGTGGCCATTGAAAATGATGATTCTTGAAAACTTTAGAGAAAGGTTGATGAACAGACAAGATTCCTACTCATCTAAGATATTACCAAGATTTTGTTGTTTCTACTATTTAATATTGCCGTCGCTTAATAAGTATGCCTCAATTAGTTGAAACTACCAAACTATTTCCATTATTCAATACTACCCTATTTATTTAATTTATATTCACAAAATTATGCACATGTTATTCTATTAAATAATCAATTCTTAATTATTACTACTAATTTACGAGTTTTAATTGCACCAACTGCAAAATGATTTTTAATTCATTTTTTCATTTGTCAAATTCAGCTCTCAGGAAAAACAAAAACAAAATAAAGGAAAATTTTATTGGAGTAATCAATTCTTTTATGTGGCAGTAATTCTGAATCCTAGATTCAGTTTTTATTATTCCTCCTGCCAGATGTCTTGTATATAAAGGCAATGTTTGGTGATCAAAAGGTAAAATTAAAATATTTGTGCCTGAAATGTTGGAATCTTCTAAGAAAAAGAATTTTATTTATTTATTATGTGTGTTTGAAGAATGGTTCAACATGGAAAAGAGGAGGAGAATCTTGATCTGTTCAAACTTCAGACAAGAGAACCTCTGTCCCATAAAGCTGTCTTTTCTAAATTACTTTGGACGAAATCTATCATTATTTTGCTAACTACTGTTTTAATTGCCACTTTACACTTTAGATTTTGGATTTAATTCCCTCAATACAAAATAAAATATTCCACCACTCTTGTTAATTTCTTAAAAAAAACACACACACACACTATATATGTGAGATATTTTAAGTAATTCCAAGTAAAAAAAAATAATAAATGAACCTATATTTTAAAAAGTAAATGATTATTTTATAGTATTGTGGAACTATGATCATATTAATATTTTTACTTCTTACAAATTTAAGGAGTGAATGCTTTAGTTAACACAAACTATATGGGGTGCTTGCGTGGATTAATTAATTTGATACTATGAGAATAGAAAAGAAACAGTTTTCATTAACATTGGTAGTTTAAAAAAATTGGAATCATCCACCCATGTGCCCCTACACTCTGACTAAACTGAGTGGTTAAGAGATTCATACAGTGACTCAAATGATCAAATAAGGGTTAGACCATTACTCATTGCATACAAGGAGCCTCCCATTTTAAGAGAGGTTGCTCCTATACTGTGGCAGTAAAATTCGATTCTCGGTTATTAGTACAAGATTTCACCCACAATAACCGTTTTCATTAACATTATGATAATTCTCTTATTTTGATTTTTCAAAAATTTATCATTTACCTCACATTTCAACTAAAAATAAATGTATGCTATACATATATTCTAAATTTATAAAAAAAAAAAAACCTCTATAATATACATTGGGTGGATATAATTGTTAGAATAGTTTTTCAAAAGGCAACAAAAATAGTGAGATTGAAACAATGAGGGTGCCCATCCCATTTTGGATTGAGCAAATAGATTGTTAGGTTAAAGTGCTTTGAGCTGAAAAAGGTGTAACTACCTAAATTTAGCTCTCTCTCTCTCTCTCTCTCTCTCACACACACACATTGATGGGATTCAAAATCACCCAATTCCCTAAACTGTACATTTGTTAATGGCCTGGAGAATCTGATTCCATCCACCATATATATATATATATATATATATATATATATATATATATATAAATTAAGATGCCCATATCTTAATATTCCCGACACTTGTTTACATAGTATTGGGAGAGAATCGGTGCCCCGTTCAAGGGCACAACTGTCATTTTTACAAATTTGAAGTTAAAGGATTCTTTTGTGTATACTATGAAATTAAAAAAAAAAAAACAAATTTAATTCCTCGCATCATTCAATTCAAGAAATTAATAACAATAATAATATTAAGGTATGTGTAAAATTGTGGAATATTATGTGTTATATATGTATCTATTTTATCATTTGATTCAGGATTTATGGACTAGTTTAATTTTTATTTTTAGGGGGGGTTTAACGCTAATTTTAAAGATGTGATTGCAATTTTTTCTTCATTTCATGTAATGATATACATTATACATATTATTTTCATACAATTAGTCTCCATCAAAATAAATTGAGATTCATCAATATTTTGAGTTAGTGAATCACATATATGTTTGAGGTCAGTTGAATCACCACACAAATAAATATGAGCGCCAAATTTGTGACGATCAAATCACTTATTAGGGATAATATTAAAAAAATGGTGTACCCCATCATTAGGAGCCACCGCCCCTCCCTGGGGATTGGTGGAGGTAAATCGCAGGATGTGCCTCAAGTGACTTATAAAGAGGGCTCACTATTTAACTTGTGCTTGCAAGGGGTCAAATCCATACCAAAGGCAGTTTAGAAGCCAGTTTATTGAATTTGCTGAGACATCCCCAAGCATTTCCATATTGGGCTTAAAAGGATACCGTCTAAGACTCTAGCCTTACCTTATTGGGCTTAAAAGAAGACCCTTCATATCCTTTTCCCTTTTGAGCTTTACTGGCAGTAATTGGGCTTAAGTTGCCACACTACAACATTTGGGCTGTGGACGCAGCCCACAAATAGTTTTTATGATTTCTTTTCTTTTGGTAAACATTTAATAATTTAATTTATTTATTGATAAAAATAATTTGAGGGGAAAAAGAGAAAAACAGAAGTGTTTTTATGATTAAAAAATATAATAAAAAATTCAAAATATTAAGGAGTGTGTATTTTATGTGAATTTGATAAGAAAATGAAGGAATGATGTGATGAGATAATTATTCCTCATAATATTTTAAGTAAAATATATACTAACTTTCATAAAAAGTCAAAATAAAACATAAAAAACGATGATAGATGTGACGAGACGTTTTTATGTAGGTGTTTTGTATGAAATGAGGACCGTATATAGTGAGCGTATGAACAAGATTTTCTCGGAAAGGTTACCATATTTGGTCAAACATGAAACCCCAGGAAATCGGTGAAATGTAGGAATGAAATAGCATGAAGCTGTCACTCACTCACTCTACTTCATTCAACAATTATGCCCTCTATAAATAAGGAGAAACACTAGCATTTCTCCCCCCCCCCCCCCCCCCATTTTCCACCACCATAAGATAGATAATAAAGCCACATCCCATAACCCTCAGCATTACGGACTTCTTCGTCTCAACACATCAATCTAAATCTTTCTTTTTTTTCTTTTTTTTTTTAATTATTTAAAAAAAACAACAAAAAGATATTGATCTTAATTCACCCAAGAACAAGGGTTATTATAATCACAATCATAATTAGATTCAAATGGCGCAGATGAGCGTACATGATTTGGAAAAGGAAGAAACGGTGAAGGGGTCGTTCAAGTTCAACGTGGCGGCGCCGGAATTCGTTCCGACACAAACAATCGGCGCCGCTCCCCAAGTGCCCATCACCGGATATTTCTACCCCTGTTTTCAGTCGATCAATGGTAGCACGGGGAGTTGGATTTACGTTTCCGATCAAGAAATTACCATACCTTTGGTTCAGACCAAGCCTAATGCCAATTCTGCCCACATTCATTCCCATCAGCCCAAGGATGTTGCCCTGTGTGACGAACTCAGACAAAAGATCATCAAACAGGTTCTTCTTAAGAATTTTATATTTTCTCTTTGATTATTCGAATTTCATATTTTTTGGTTGTTGATGCGTGACAGGCAGAGTATATGTTTAGTGACATGAGCATGCTAGCAAATGAAACACTAGTGAAACATATGAATAAAGATCCTGAAGGCTATGGTGAGGATATATACTAGTATTTCTTTAATTAATTGTAAATTCGAATCTCTTATAACGTGTTGTGTTGTGTTGACAGTTCCCATAAACTTTGTTTCGACTCTAAAGAAACTGAAATCCCTGAATGTTACCAATCAGATGGTGGCGCAGGCCCTCCGCTCCTCTTCAAAGCTGGTTAGTCTTGATTCATCTTCATGATTCTTGTTTGTTTTGTTTCTTATAAATGTACGTATTGTGTAGATCGTAAGCAATGATAACAAGAAGGTGAAGCGTAAGAACCCTTTCACTGAAAAGGAAAAGGAGGAGCTGCAGGTATATGTATAATGATCTGTTGGCCTAGCTACCATGTGTTTAATTTTTCAACTTGTTAAATTAATATGATTGATTGTGTTGTCAGCTGAGAACTGTTATAGCTGAGAATCTACCTGATGATCATTCCCATCAGAAAATCGAGAAAATGTTTAATGTGGTTGGGAGGTACCAACTTTTTTTCTTAAGATATCATATACTCATTTCATTTCACTTCATATATTTATGGATGATATTCATATGCAGTATCAAGTCAATCCGTATATGTCAACCACAGGAGCACAATCCTTCACGATCTTCTAAGGGTGACGTAGTTGTTAGTAATAAGGTTAGGCAATTTGCATTAAATTAAGAAACAGGTTGTGTGTTGATTGTGTGTTAAAATTTTGTTGAAGCTCCATGCCCTGGTAGAGTATGAGAACCCTGAAACAGCAGAGAAAGCGGTATGTAATAATGTTTTAATTCACCCATGCCACAGTAGACATTTGCATGATCTCATTCAAATTAACTCCACAGGCTGACAAGTTAAATGATGAAAGGAACTGGAGGAAAGGCATGCGTGTCAGGGTTATGCTCAAGCGTTCGGTATAAACTTCATTCCTTAATTCCATCTCTTATCACATCTATTCCTACTTATAAATAAATAATTAATGTATGTGCAGCCAAAGTCTGTGCTAAAGATCCGCAAGTCAGAATTTGATGCATGCCTAGACGAAGATGGACCAAACCTGCATCATGAAGATGCCTCTCGACATAGCAACTCTGAAACTGAGGTGAGGTCACTGATCAGTGTCTTTAATTGTGTTTATGTATGTATATTCACATGATTCTGGAATATCAGGCGGACGAGAATTCAAGCTCGTTGAAAAGAAGTTGGTCTAAAAGCCGAGGGAAAGCAAAGCAACGTCCTCAGCTTCAGAGCACGCGCAGCCTCCCCACTCCATCATCACACTCTTTCCTTGGCCAGCCTGCCAAAGGTCCTAGAATGCCCGATGGAACGAGAGGTTTCACCATGGGGAGGGGGAAGCCACTACAAATTCCAGTTCACTCCAGTTAAACCACAACCCAACACAACTATCAAGTTACTATGGTATTCAACATGGATCGAACTCAATCGATCTTGTGTGTTTTTCCTCCCCCATACTCCAATATACGCCTTCTGCTCGTTACCCACCATTTTGTTTAGCTACTAGAATTAACATCATTCATTCATCTCTCTCAGTTTGGAGATGCTACTTTTTCCCTTTTTTGTGTTGCTTGTTTCCCCTCCCTTGTACTTACCTTACTCCCATGCCTACAATTTTGTTTCAAGGGACCAAACCTTGTACTTCTATATTTGTTTTTCATATTCTTCTTCTTAATCAATATGGAGTACTATATTTTTATTTTATTTTATTCTTATTCTTGGCTGTTTCTATAATTTATTTGTTGTATGATTATTACACGTTACTGTTAAGTTAAGATGATGATAATCATTTATAAACAAAATAGACAATTATAAAGGGAAGCATAGTAATGTTGGTCACATAGAATAGGCTATATTTAGCTAAGCCCCTCGAGTTGATGAACAATCATATGGTGTTTAATTAAATATATATCACAATAGAATAGAACAGTCTTTTTTTTTTTTTTTTTACAACCGGATCTTTTTAGAGAATACGGGTAAAAAAAGTCGCGGGTTACTCACCCTATTATTTCTATCTTTCTCTCTCCAGAAATCCTTCTTTCCTTTCTCTCTTCGCTGCTGTGATCTAAGGCAGATATTCTTCTTTACTCCCTCTCTTCAAATATTCTTTCCTCTTCTCTTCCCTATTGTCTAGATCTTCGCACAACGACGAAGCCACCGGAGATGATGGGAACTTCTCCGACGTGCATCTTAATTGCAAAGCTTCTTGAAATCATGCTGAAGTTTTTCTCATCAATCAGTAAGAGTTTGTGTGGGTTATTCTAAGAAGATGACACGTGATGTGCCTCGTATACAGGGATTGGCGGGAAGCAGCGAATCTGGAGATATTTCTCGATGAGTGGTGCCGTCTAGAAGAGGATATTGGATTTCGGCAAAAAAGTCGGCTTTGATTTTCGGCATTGATGTGAGGACAGATTTAAGAAAACATACTCAATTTCGAGGGTGTTGTTCGATCACTTCTAAAGTGGGAAATTCACGTTCTCAATTTTGATTTTCACGAATTTAAATTTCTGTGTTGTTTTTGGATAATTTTGCTACCTATTGTGTCTGTTAATTTATTTATTTTAGAATGGATAAATTGTATTCTTTATATATATATATATGATTATAGATGAAAAAAAATGGTACAGACGTTGAATCTGCTCTTTGCTTTATACAAATTGTATTTGAAGATCCCACGACATTAATGAGGCTCAAGTTTGTGCAGCTTTTATTTTTATTTGTTGAAAATGAGGAGAATGTGTTTGAGGGAGAAATATAAATCTTTTAGATTTGGTGAGGGATGTAAAGAAAAAATTCAGGACGGTGGTGGTGGAGTTGGTGGATAAATGGGGTGAGGGGAGACTATCACCGTCTTGGATGAAATATTGGGTTTGTCCTTCAATGTATTAGAATTTGAAAGAGGAATGAAAATCAACGAATCCATGAGGGATGGAGTACAGTTTCCCTCTATTCAAAACATTGGTTACTCTTTTTAATAATTTGAGTTATTCTTTAATTTCATATTCGAATTTTAGAAAATAAAATATTATTTTATTTGATTAATATCTTTTAGGTTACTATTTTCTATTAATTGTATTACTCTTTTTAATAATTTTGGTTACTCTTTATTTTCATATGCGGATTTCAGAAAATAAATATTGTTGTATTTGATTAACATTTTTAGGTTAATCTATTCTATTAATTGAGTTACTCTTTTTAATAATTTGTGTTATCTTTAATTTCACATTTGAATTTCAAGAAATAAAATATTATTTTATTTGGTTAACACCTTAAGATTATTCTTTTCTATTAATTGAGTTACTCTTTGTAATATTTTGGGTTACTCCTTAATTTCGGATTTCAAAAGATAAAATATTATTCTACTGCATTTAACATCGTTTAGGGAACTCTCTATTAATTAATTTACTTTTTTAATAATTTGAGTTATTTTTTTAATTTCATATTCGGATTTCAGAAAATAAAATATTATTTTATTTGATTAATATCTTTTAAATTATTCTTTGAAAATAATTAGGTTACTTTATATAATAAATTAGGTTACTCTTTGAAAATAATTAAGCTACTTGTATGATAAATTAGGTTATCCTTTGGAAATAATTAAGTTACTCTGTATAATAAATTAAGTTACTATTATCAATCTTTTGTAATTAGTTGGATATAGAATAAATTTTTATAGAAAACCAGGTTATACTCTTTATAATTAGGTTACTTTTCGTACTAACATCAATCTTTGCAATTAGTTGGATATAAAATTAGCTTATTTCTCTTTCACCTATAGTATTCTCCAATGCTAATTAGTAAAAAAAAAAAAAAAAATTTACCATACTCACTGCTCAATTGCTCCTCCCAAATCTCAATATTAAATAATGTAATTTATTTTTCCAAAACCATTGTACAGTCAACGGTCTTGTCATCATCTCTTAAAGCAAATTTAAATTTCCTATTTTTTCAGTACTGTGCAGTGTGCACAACCGAACAAAAATAGAGTCAACACATCACACTCTACTCCACGTGATTCTTCACTCTCTCTCTCCCCCCACTTCATTCTTCCTTTCTCTCACTGAATTCTTCAATTGAATTATATCAAAATTATTAACAATATATCCACTTGTAATTATTTCATACAATTAACACAGTACCTTCTTCTCCAATTCTATCCATTATTCCTCAAAACCATGCAAAATCTTCTTTTTCCACGGTTTTATTTAACTATGGAGAACAAATTGGGTGGATTGAAGACTACAGTTTCCATTACTAGGGCAAAGCTCTTCCAACAGTGGCAATAGATTCGGCGGCTGACATACCACGAAATGCTGGCGGAGATTGACATGGAAGCTCTGACCAAGAAGAACGACTTCGATTTAGGACAATTTTTACCGGAATTGATTTACAATTTCTCCATTGTTGCCCACTGTTGTGATTGCAGCAGCTATGAATCTCAACAAGCTACTTGATCACACACGAAGATTACACTCAACACTCTGACGGTTGAAGATTTGATTAACACACTCACTCAATGAAACAGTAAAACCCAAAACAAGAAAGGAAGATTGCTCAAGAGGATTATAGTAGTTCGATCTTAAAGATCTACATCCACTGTGAGGAAAGAGAACTCTCTTATTGATTGATGAAATACAAGACGAAGAACTGATTCAAAACTTCGTAAATCAGCTCAATAACCAGCTGCAAGTTTTAACAGATGAAGAAGAATGAATGCTGATGATGATCTCTCTTGCCATGTTTAGTGTATGAGCCTTTTATGTTGATTCCCTCCACATAACTGACTGCCATGTGCACCAATAAATGATCACACCTCACGTTCTTCTTGGCCATCCAACTGAAGAGATCACATGCTCACAACTAACTAAGTAACAGCTGCTAACAAACAAACAAACTGATACATCCTCCACATGTGATCACAAGCTGGCGTGTTGACTTTGCAGCTAATCAAACCGACTCAACATCACGTGTATAACTCATGCACCATGTTCATTAAGTCCTCCAGACCCTTAGCTTCACAGCAACACTCCAAACTCACATGATGGATCAAGATTTACACACCATTCTTCAACATACTCCACCTTAAATCAAGTATCCATCTTCAAACAAGATTGCTATCTTCTTTCCCTTTTTACTGTTCTTATTGAGCAGTACTTCAGACTTCATTACACATCCCAACTAAGCCTAAGCTTAGTTCAAATTTAGAACTAGGCAAGGTCTTAGTTAGACAATCAGCAGGATTGACTGAAGTGTCAATTTTACAACCTTCACAGTTCCACTTTCAACAAGATCTCTTACAAAATACATCTTGACATCAATGTGCTTTTTTCTTTCATGATAACCCTGGTGCTTTGCCAAGTGAATTACACTCTGGTTGTCACAGAACACCTTCACTGTTTCTTGCTTCACACCAAGCTCATCAAGCATACCACAAATCTATATACCTTCCTTAATATCTTCAGTCAATGCAACAAATTCAGCTTCAGTTGTGGACAATGCTACAATGGATTGATGACTTGCCTTCCAACTTATAGCAGTTCCATAAAGAGTGAAAATTTAGTCTGTTAAAGACTTCATAGTATCCATATTTGTAGCAAAATCTGCATCAACATAACCACATAGTATTTCACTGTCCTGGTTGCTTTTCTGAAACTTTAATCCCCTACTGACAGTGCCTTTTATATACTTCATAGCCCATTTTGCTGCTTCCCAATGTGGTTTACCAGGAGATCCCATGAATCTACTTAAGACACTGAGTGTAAAAGTTATGTCTGGTCTACATCAGACCATACAATACATTAGACTTCATACTGCACTAGCATAGGGAGTCTTGTCCATTTCAATAACTTCTTTTGTAGACTGTGGACCCTGCTGTAGAGTTAACTTTACACCTTGTTTAAATGGGGTAGTGACTGTCTTACACTCATCCATATTATACCTCTTTATAACCTTTAACACATAGGCCTCTTGGTTGAGCATTAAAGTTTCACTGATCCTGTTCCTATCAATTGACATTCCAAGGATCATCTTGGCTTCTCCAAGATCCTTCATGTCAAATTCAGCTTCCAACATCCTTTTCTCTTTCAGAATACCATTTATTGTATGACTAGCTAATAGCATATCATCAACATACAATAAAAGGTATGTAAATAGACCACCTTCCTCTATATAGTATACACAACTATCATGTAGACTTCTCTGGAATGCACACTTGACTATATACTAATCAAATCTCAAGTACCATTGTCTTGGACTTTGCTTAAGACCACAGAGAGATCTTTTAAGCAAACAAGCTTTGGAACTCGAGGTCTGAAGTTCAATGTCTTCTGGTATGGTCATGTATATTTGCTCTTCTAACTCCCCATGTAGAAAAACTGTTGTAACATCCATTTGATGAAGCACAAGATTCCATTGTGTGACTAATGAGAGAATGATCCTTATAGAGCAATGTTTAACTACAGGTGAGAATATCTCATTGTAGTCAATCCCTTCATTCTGTGAAAATCCCCTTGCTACTAATCTTGCCTTGAATCTAGATTTTCCCCCTTCAACTGTAGATGGTTTCTTTCTGAAAATCCATTTACAACTTACTAATTTCTGCTGTTTGGCTTCTCCACTATATCCCATGTGTGATTATTATCCAGGGATAAGAGCTCTTCTTGAATGGCCATTATCCATTGATCACTATCAATACTAGTTATAACTTCCTTATAATTCCTAGGTTCAAGTGATTCAACTTCAGAAGCAGTATACAAAGCATATGAAACAAGATCAGCTTGGATGTATCTTGCAGGTGGTATTATTTATCTTCTATGTCTATCTCTGGCAAGATGATAGGTGTTTTGCTCTTCCTTATTACTGTCACCACCACTAGCTGACTTGTAAGGCTCCACCTGAGGCTCAACACCTTGATCTGAGCCTGCTATAACTTTGATCTTCTCCAATAGTGGCATATTTCCTTCATCAAAAGATATATCCCTACTGACTAGAATCTTCTGTTGTTCTGGATACCACAATTTATAACCCTTTACTCCAGGTGGATAACCAACTAGTACACATTTCAAAGCTCTTGGTTACAACTTTCCTTGCTTTATATGAGCATAAGCAAGACATCTTATTACCTTCAACCTACTGTAATCTGCAGGTTTGCCACTCCAAGCTTCCTCTGGAGTTTTGAAGTTCAGTGGAGAGGATGGACATCTATTTATGAGAAATACTGTTGTAGTAGCTAATTCTCCCCAAAAACTCTTTGGAAATCCTCCACTACTAATCATACACCTAACTCTTTCCAGAATAGTCTGATTCATTCTTTCTGCTGTTCCATTTTGTTGTGGAGTTAATGGAACAGTCTTATGTCTTTTGATTCCTCTATCCCTACAAAACTGATTGAATTCATCTAACAGATATTCCAAGCCATTGTCAGTCCTTAAGTACTTCAGTTTCTTATCAGTTTGGTTTTCAACCTCAACAAGCCACTCTTTGAACTTAGTGAAAGCTTCATCCTTGGATTTCAATATATAAATCCATACTTTTCTTGAATAGTCATCTATGAAGGAGATGAAGTATTTTCCACCTACCTTTGTGATGTTCTTGGCAGGTCCCCACATGTCAGAATAGACATAATCCAACACAGATGAGGAATTATGTTCTCCAATACCAAATTTTAATCTCTTTGCCTTTCCCATCACACAATGCTCACACTGATTCAAAGTAATGGAAGTGTGACCACATAATAAATTCTGTTTAGCCAACTCTTGCAGACCCCTCTCACTTATATGACCTAACCTTCCATGCCATATGATAGAGTTGTTTATTGTACTAGTGCTACAAGCTTGAGCAGTGACAGTACTGCCACACAAAAAATATAGATCATGTCTCCTTATACCTTTCAAGAACACATCATTTCCCTTTGTGACAGTCAAAAGACCATCTGTTGACTGGAAACTATATCCCATGGAATCAAGATTACCAAGAGAAATTAGATTTCTTCTTAGATCAGGGACATACCTTACATCATGAAGCATTCTTACTGTACCATCAGACATTTCAAGCTTGACAGATCCTCTTCCCATGATTTTGCATGTTTGATTGTTTTCAAGAAGTACAGAGCCATCATTCTGATGTTTAAAACTTATCAATCAATGCTTGACAGGTGTCATATGGAAGGTGCAACCAGAATCAATCACCCACTCAGAGGAGATCTCAGATGCAGTGACTGTCAATACTTCAACATATTTTGTAGCATCTTCTTGTGCTGGAGCAGTTTGATTTGCTTGGTTTTGTTGATCAGCTTATTTCCCTTTTTCAATGCCTTTGCATTTGCTAGCTTCCCACTTGTAACAGTTTCTTCTCATATGGCCTGGTTGGTTGCAGTGATAGCATTTTCTCACTTCACCCCCTTATTTCTTGTCTTGCTTATTTCCTTCAGAACCCTTTTTCTTCTTATTATTTCTTTTAGCTTAATTGTTCTTCTTGACAACCAAACCTTCTCCTCCAAAACTTTGAGTACCATCAGTTACTAGTTGTAATTCTCTAGACTTGAGTGCTAGTAATACATTATCAAACTTGATGGTGCTTTGATTACCATATAACAGAGTGTCTTTGAAGCTTTGGAAAGATCTTGGAAGTGATGTCATCAACATGAGAACTTTCTCTTCTTCTGTTATTTTTGAATCAACACTTTCAAAATCATCCATGATCTTGAGAACTCATCAACTTGATCCAAAATAGGCTTTTCATCAGTTATTTAGTATGCATTCAATTTCTGCCTAATGTGAAGTTGATTTGCCAAAGTCTTGACCATAAACATAGATTCTAACTTTTTCCAGACTCCAATTGCAGTAGTCTCCCTAGCTACTTCCCGTAATGTCTTATCCTCCAAATATAAAATGATTGTAGAATGAGCTTTACGAAGTACCTCATCATCTACTTGTACTCTTGGAGGTCCTGCTGCTGATGGATCTTTGATGATCTTTGTCTTGACCGGTGGAGGTGGCTTCAATGCATCAATGAGCCTATGCTGTGTCAAGATCGCCTTCATCTTGAGTTTCCAGAGACTGAAATCCATTTTCTCAGAGAGCTTCTCAATATCAAATCGGGTGGTGTTTATCTTCTTGTATTCAGCTTTGTTCGATTTTTCCACAGACGGCGGCACTTGTTGTGATTGCAGCAGCTATGAATCTCAACAAGCTACTTGATCACACATGAAGATTACACTCAACATTCTCACGGTTGAAGATTTGATTAACACACACTCACTCAATGAAACAATAAAACCCAAAACAAGAAAGAAAGATTGCTCAAGAGAATTATAGTGGTTCGATCTTAAAGATCTACATCCACTACGAGGAAAGAGAACTCTCTTATTGATTATGAAATACAAGATGAAGAGCTGATTCAAAACTTCCTAAATCAGCTCAATAACCAGCTGCAAGTTTTAACAGATGAAGAAGAATGAATGCTGATGATGATCTCTTTTGCCATGTTTAGTGTGTGAGCCTTTTATGTTGATTCCCTCCACATAACTGACTGCCATGTGCACCAATGAATGATCACACCTCACGTGCTTCTTGGCCATCCAACTGAAGAGATCACATGCTTACAACTAACAAAGTAACAGCTGCTAACAAACAAACAAACTGATACATCCTCCACATGTGATCACAAGCTGGCGTGTTGACTTTGCAGTTAATCAAACCGACTCAACATCACGTGTATAACTCATGCACCACGTTCATTAAGTCCTCCAGACCCTTAGCTTCACAGCAACACTCCAAACTCACATGATGGATCAAGATTTACACACCATTCTTCAACACCCACATTGATCATGACAAATCCACACTTGTCAATCGTCTGCTAGAGCACACTGAACCATTCAGCGGGGCCTCAATAACCCACAATATCTCGATAAATTGCAGAGCGAATCGGGCAGGTGATGGTCGTCTCAAGACAGCAATAAGGTTTGCAATCTCCGACGGTGTGAGCGGTTCCAATGGTGGGGCTCGATAAGGATTATCGATGGGATACGACAGCAAAACTGGTGGAATTAGCACAGATTTAAGCATCTGAGTTTTCAATTTCTTGAGCATCTACTTTTTTTTTTTTGAAGCGATTCCATCAAATTTGGTAGGACTGATTTTATCCTAGTCTCTTTCAATAAAAACAACCCGTCACACAAATTTTATTTTCTTAGATTATTACTTTTATTTTTAATTAATTATTATTAAAAAAAATAATGATGCCCTCAAATTCGTTAGATCACTTTTGCACATCAGAGTGGAATGGCTGGAAACAACTTTAAAAAAAAAGAAAAAAAAAAAAAACTAGAAAGGGGTACTTAACCTTTTGGACAATGATGACAGAAGAAAGTAGCAATAGTTCGAAAACATATATAAAGCGGGATTTAGGGTTTATTTTCCAACCCTTCCAGAGCCTTCTTCTGTTCAATATTACAATTACACAATCCACACATAGTCACACGTGTACTGTGAGAGAAGGGAAACTACTATGGCTGTGAGGCCTCGCTGCTTTCTGGATGTCACCATCGGAGACGAGCTAGAAGGGAGAATTGTTGTTGAACTCTACAATGATGTTGTCCCCAAAACCGCTGAGAATTTCCGCGCTCTTTGTACAGGAGAGAAGGGCATTGGTCCTAACACCGGGGTTCCTCTGCATTACAAGGTTTTTCGATATCTTCATACTTGTATTCAATTATTTGGATGAATTGTTCCGATAACAGAAGCAGCCATCGGAGAGTATGCTCTATTTTCAAGTGTTTGTATTTTTTGATCGAAAAGTTGCGTTTTTTAAACTTTTTAAGGGCAGAAATTTGAGTATTAGTACTTGTTTTAGGTTTGCTGCTGCTTTTGAACCTGTATTTGACTAAGTTGATTTGGGTACCTCTGACGTTGATTGCTCATGTTTCGCAGACATGACATTGAATCAGGCAATTTGGGTACTTATTTTTAATGATAGATTCTTATGATAGTTTTGCATTCGTTTTAGGGATCCCGTTTTCATCGTGTCATTAAAAGTTTTATGGTACAAGGTGGTGATATTTCTGCTGGTGATGGAACTGGAGGGGAATCTATTTATGGGAAGAAGTTTGAAGATGAAAATTTTGAATTGAAACATGAAAGGAAGGGTATGCTGTCTATGGCCAATTCAGGACCCAATAGTAACGGTTCCCAGTTTTTCATCACCACAACTCGGACATCACATCTGGATGGAAAGCATGTTGTGTTTGGGAGGGTTATCAAAGGCATGGGAGTTGTTCGTTCCATCGAGCATGTCACTACAGGGGATAGTGATTATCCCACTGTTGATGTAATTGTTGAGGATTGTGGAGAAATTCCAGAGGGGGCTGATGATGGGACAGCAAACTTCTTCAAGGATGGTGACTTGTTTCCAGATTGGCCTGCTGATCTTGATGACAATTCTAGTGAACTCTCCTGGTGGATAGCATCTGTGGAATCAATAAAGGGATATGGAAACGAACATTTTAAGGTAATAGTGTGCTCTTCTCTGTTCCAATCTATCTTCCTTTCCGTCCTCAGAGTTCCCGAGCTGCCTTTAATCTCCATATACGTGGTGTTTGCAGAAGCAAGACTATAAGATGGCTCTTCGGAAGTACCGAAAGGCTCTTCGCTATTTGGATGTATGCTGGGAAAAGGAAGGGATCGACGAAGGTGGTCAGGAATTCTCTATGTCTTCCATTACTGATAATCATTTTCATTTATGCATTTTGTCATTTCTTCCTTGCTTATGTATATGATGTTTGCATATTCTTTGAGGCAGATATGAGCTCATATTTGAGAAAGATGAAAGCACAGATATTCACCAATAGTTCTGTGAGTTTCAATTGTTTGATTTCTTTCCTTAAAATGTAAAAAAAATTCATTTTGTTTAAATCTTTATGATGAAGTGTTATTGAATAGTCACGTGCACATAAGTTCTGCAAAATTATGCTTCCCTCCATGAAAAAATATTTCCCGAGTTATGAAATATTCTATCTTTCTACAGGCCTGTAAACTGAAATTGGGCGACTTGGTAGGAGCACTCCTGGATACAGACTTTGCAATGCGTGATGGTGGAAACAATGCTAAGGCATTGTTCCGGCAGGGCCAGGTTAATATTCATTCACCAATTGTGATGAGCCCCTGAGTGCATTATCTGAATAAAATGATACACTTCTTGTATTAAAGAAAAAGACGGTATTATCTTACAAATTAGTCAGCTTGTAAATTTTATAAATTTCTATACATGCTATGATATAAGATTGAAAAGCTTCTGGAATCTAATTTGACTATACCTTTAATTGAAAAATGAAGCATAACATGACTTAAAAAATTATTTTAATTTCTGAAGAACTCAAAATATGTATGGATTATTTGTCATACAACTAAGATATATATACATTCTTCAGATGTAGATACTCTATTTTGTCTTTGTAGCTTAGTTCTCACTGCTTAGTATCATTGACCATTCTTTAAAGTTGCTTAGTATCATTGACCATTCTTTAAAGTTGTCTCATATTAAAGCTGTTTGAATGAAACCTAAAAATAATATGGCTATTTTTGCACTTATTATTCCTGTGAGCTCGTTGTTGTTATTTGAGTTTGTATTTTCTTGTTATGTTTAACTGCTATACAAATGGCGGACTTAGGGGCTTGTAATGCATGCTGATGTGCATTGCGCCTAGTTGCTCATATGAAATATGATCCTCCGCATTTTGGACATTGTACCTACTTTTTTTTTTTTTCAGTTTTCAGACAGTTGAACAATGTTATTCTTGTGGACCTCTTATATTTGTAATATTGATACTGGTTGTACCCCTCTGAATTGGACCAGGCTCACGTGGCTCTGAATGATATCAATGCTGCAGTTGAGAGTTTCAAAAAGGCTTTGGAACTGGAACCAAATGATGGTTAGCTTTAGTACTGTGTGTCATTACACACAAATCTCGTTACATATATTCTTTCCATATTAAAAAAGAAATTGTCTTATATATTTAGTTTAACTGTTGTGTGCCTTAGTAAAGCCTGAGATACGCACACAAACTTTCTTAGTCATTTTCTAAACTGGTCTAAAAGCTCGAACATGTTTTATGCTCCTTTTTCCCTCATGTAATTAAATTCTGATGGATAAAAATATTTACATAATTTAAGGCATTTCCGTAACTTTCTAGCTGACGTTATACTGCTTTTGTTGTAGGAGCAATAAAAAAGGAACTTGCTGCTGCGAAGAAGAAGGTAAAATTGCATCTATTGTACTTTCTTATGATAGACATTAAGTGCATTTGTGATGAGAGCTGATCATACCCCCTCTCTTCTGGAGTAGATTGTCGATAGACGTGACCAGGAGAGAAAAGCGTACTCCAAGATGTTCCTAAAGTGATCGAGTAAGCACTATCTACCTTTTTACATGAAGAACAGAGTACTGCTGTTCTTCTTTAACAGGTCACTTAATTGGTTGTATCTTCTCTATTACTCAGGGTAATTGGTTCGGGCCTTTCATTGACGCGCTCAAAATCATCTGACAGTGTTTTAAGTTATAGAACTATGATCAACTCAGCTGCAGAATTAAATGGCAGCTGAGTGTACGTTTTGGTGAGTTCCCTTGTTTATTCTGTGAATGTAGTTTTAAATCTTATTTATATTGGTATTGGTGGACATTTATAGGACCTCAAGATGTAAAACTTGATGAAACCAAGACCCCCTTTTGGGTAGTATATAACACACTCTACAAAGTGCCTGGACCATTACAAAGACCACCTTTCTCGGAGCTACAATTGGCAGTATAGCTTTTTCCATTTTTCTAAAAAAATTTATTTTTACTGTAACAATCTGTAACTCTTCTTAATTTGCACCTCCATTGGAATAATTTAAACTTTGGTACTTGCTAATTGCTGATTTATTTTTATGTTTCTATCTTGAATCTCTCTGCCCCGCTAGGTTTGCCATATTACACCTGATAGCATGTCACTAGTGTTGACGTTCGTTTCAGAAATTTTCTTTCCCTTTTTTTTTCCCCTTTGTTTAGGGTCCTAAAAGAGAGTTACGACTCTGTGCTGAAATCGAACCAAAATATTTTCGATTTTTTGGTTATTTCCGTAACCGGCTGTTCTGATTTCGGTTCGAACCGCCTTTTTGTGCGGTGTCTAATGAGATCATAGAAGCGTCAGTTTGTGGTGTAAAGGTATGAGCATCCATTTTCAGGTAAAAGCGCACTAATTGGAAGTGCCCATAACTAAGTGTTTCCACAATCTTGTCCGACTTTCTTTCAAAATAAATAAATTTGCAACACTTTTCCGCGTAAATGAGTTAACGAGTAGAGACTTTATGGCCTCATCTCATGCACCACATTTTACTTCAAGCTGATCTTTTTGACCCATCAGTTGACACTAAATTCACTAAATTCAACATTTGTAAACATAACTAAGCATCCCCTCCTATAGTCCTATTATTTCATCATGCATGGATTCAACAAATTAAGGGAATATGGAGTTTCAGTCCTCAAAACAAAATCACAATTCAACTAATTTTGATTTATACTTGGGATTTCGAATATCTCATTATATTTAAAACACACATAAAAGAGAAATCCAATTAGGGATTAGTGATTACCTATAAAATTCTTTTTACACTAGTTAATTAACCAGTTATCTCTAATGCTGGTTTGCCAACCTCCCTCAAGGAAAATAATTAATAAAAAAATTAAGGCATTCCGGCATGCTAATTGCTATATAAACCTCACACACCCCTCAACAGCACCAAATCAATCTTAATTATTCATTGATTGATTGCACATAACATAAAGATGGGTGTGAAATTGGGAGTTGTGATTGTGATGATGGCAAGCTGCATGGTGTCCAACATTGGAGCAGCGTTGCCGGAAACTGGAACCACAGCGGCAGCGGAGATTTCAGACACAGAAATACAAGCTGTGCGCAGGGATCCAAGAAAGTGGTGGTGGGTACACAGACTGGGCCATCAAGAATGGCCCCATTTTCTTGAATGAAACTCTAGCTATATACTTTCATGCACATCAATATATATACATATATTTTTTTTTATGTTACTAATTGATTATGCATGCAGTGTTCAAGTATGATCCGCCCAACGACACCACATTCCCACACAGCGTCTACTTGCTGCCCGATTTCCGGAGTTTCCAAAAACGAGAGCCAGGAAGGTCGGTGGGGTCAATCAGGGCGGCGGCCAAGGCTTCAAGTTTGTGCTCCGGAGGTGGCAGCCACACTATTTTGTCTGTGAAGAAGGCAATGGCCCTTGATACCTTGGTACTACTGATCACCCTTCCCTCTACTCTGCCGGATACTTTTCTCATGCCTTATTAAATTCGGTCTTTTCATGCCTTATCGATACGTACCAGGCGTGCAATTCGAGCTCAGCGGTGTTTGATTTGATGGTAAAAGCGTTATCAAATTTGAGACAGATTGATAGAGCTTTAAATTTTATTAATTTAGCTAGAGATCATGGGTTCATGCCTAGTGTATTGTCATACAATTGCATTCTAGAGGCGATAATTCGGAGATCAGCTCATAAGATGATGGATCATGATGTTTCGCCGAATGTTTTTACGTACAATATATTGATCAGAGGGCTTTGTGCAAACAAGGAAATGGATAGAGGATTGAGTTTCTTTGAGGAAATGGAGAAAGGGGGTTGTTTGCCTAATGTTGTTACATATAATACTTTGATAGATGCCTGCTGTAAAATGGGGAACATCAATGAGGCATACTCATTACTGACATTGATGTGGAAGAAGAATTTGGAGTTGAATGTGATCACATATAATGTCATCATAAATGGGCTGTGTCGAGAGGGGAGGATAAAGGAGACTAACCAGGTTTTGAAGGAGATGAAGGGAAATGGTTTGTTTCCAAATGAAGTTACTTATAATACACTTGTCAATGGGTACTGTAAAGAGGGCAATTTTCACCAAGCTCTTGTTTTACACGCAGAGATGGTCAGGAATGGGTTGACCCCCAATGTAGTTACTTATAAGTCTCTGATAAATAGTATGTGCAAGGCAAAAAACCTGCATCGAGCCATGGAGTTCTTTGACAAGATGCAGATCAGGGGAATGAGCCCAAATGAGAAAACATATACAACTTTGATTGATGGTTTCTCACAGCAAGGGCTTCATGGATGAAGCATATAAACTTTTGAATGAAATGATTAGTAAAGGCTTTTCACCATCCATTGTCACTTACAATACATTAATCAATGGACATTGTGTGGCAGGTAGAATGCTTGATGGTTTGGATGTGATAAAAAATATGATCCAAAAAGGAGTTTATCCAGATGTTGTAAGTTATAGTACAATCATCTCTGGGTTCTGTACAAGTCTTGATATAGATAAGGCATTCCAAATAAAAGAGGAGATGATTGAGAAAGGAATTTCTCCAGATGCTATTACTTATTCATCACTGATTCAAGGTCTTTGTGGACATAGGAGATTGGATGAAGCTTGTGACTTATTTAAAGAAATGTGGAAACTAGGTCTGCAGCCTGATAAGTGTACATACACTACTCTTATCAATGCTTATTGCGCAGAAGATGATTTACAAAATGCAATTCATCTCCATGATGAAATGATTGATAAGGGCTTGTTTCCTGATGTTGTCACTTACAGTGTGTTATTAAATGGGCTGAATAAACAGGCTCGCAGAAAGGAAGCAAAGCGACTTATTTTAAAGTTATTATACGAGCAACACGTCCCACGTGATGTCACTTATGATTTGCTGATAGAAAGTTGTAGCAGTGTCGATTTTCAGAACTCAGCAGCTCTTATAAAAGGATTCTGCATGAAGGGGTTAATGGATAAAGCAGATCAAGTTTTTGAGGCAATGCTCAAGGATAATGTCATGCCTAGCGAAGCGGTGTACAATATTCTGATACACGGTCATTGTAGAGCTGGGAATTTGCAGAAAGCCATGGATCTTCACAGGGAAATGGAGCAGCATGGACTTGTACCTCATGCAGTAACTGTAATTTCTGTAGCCAAGGAACTCCACAAGGTGGGAAGGATGGAAGAGCTGAATTAAATTTTACAAGATGTATTAAAGAGCTGTAAAGTTATTGATGGTGAGACAGCCAAAGTCCTTTTGGAGGTGAACTTCAGAGAAGGGAATATGGACAGTGTATTTAAGATTCTAAGCGAGATGGCAAAGGACGGTCTTCTACCATATGAATTAAGAACAGTTTAGATGTATTTTTATACAATGCCTAACTTGTTTATTGAAAATGAAGTGATGAGCAATTTATAGCAGCAATTTATTTATTTATTTTTCATGGAAATTTAGGTTGTATCTTTACTAATTAAACCAGAGTATTTAACCTTACCAGACTATTTACTGATTAAACCAGACTATTAAGAAAATAAAAGGCACTATTAAAATAACAAAGTCAATAAATCAGTAGAAATGATTTTATGAAATCTTGTTTCATGTGCTATATTTATGATTTAATTTTTTTTTTTAATTCTTAACTTTAATATTAGTTTTTAGGGTATAATTCTAATTTTTCTTTGATTCGTGAAGTAATATTTACCACCCTTTCTTGATCGATTTTACTACCATTCAATTTTTAAAATTTTGTGGATCATATGAAATGAGTACTATTTTTCTTGTATAGTTAATTCTTTATTCTTAGGATCTGGGGTCATAAATTTTAAGAGCATAATTATGAGTTCACTTTTAATCTTTATAACTATCCATGAAGTATAGCTTTTAATTTTTAAAATGTTAATTATCTTTCAATTCATAATTTAAAAAAAAAAAATTCAGAATGGACTATTCCACACAACTCCACTGAATAAGAAAATGTTGCAGTACTAATAAAGATTCTATGAAGCACCAAACTACAGCCAAAATTTGGACATGGAGACTCCCTGTAAGCAACTAGGGTTAAAAGAATTAACGAATAAATGCGTTAATCTAACATGCTAATGTTATATATACAGCCACCATTCACAACTTGTAATCCTCCTGAAGGAAACTCTCGTAGCGCGTTCCCCTGATCATCTTCTCAACGTCCTCCCAGTTCTCAACATGGGACGACATCTTCCCTTTATGTATCTTCACTTGCATACTATTCAGCTCCCTTTGTGAAACCTTCAAAAAGTTCTGAACATCCACCAGTTTCTGAACAGAGGTTGAAGAAAGTAGAACAGAGGTGGGTTCAAAATGGGGATACAATAGCCAAATGTTTTAATGATTATGATGCCTTACCGTTCTGTTCCTTATTATATCTTCGTAGTAGAGGATGATATGTCTAGTGCTGTTTAAATACTGCATGGACTTGGTAACCAGATCTTCCACTTGCATCAGATTGGGTATAAGCAATGTCGTATTGATAGTTGGCTTGAATTTAGCCAGTATCTCAGCCTGCAATAATTAAATGAGTTTATCGGTCTCCATACGTGCACTCGTCAATAATGTGTGCAAGAGGGGGTGAGAGAGACACACACCTCATTGGTATTATGTACATGAGATTTGTGAGTCCCATTCAACGGCTTGGCATTTTGGTCATAAGAATTTGCTAGAATAGAAACCATCCGGCGCAAAAGATTCCTTCTGAAAAGAAAAATGGCTGAGACACCTTTAGCGTTGAAGTATTCAACTATTTCTTCATGGTGTTGCATTAGCCCCTGCAACAAGCCAGGCAATAGCACGTCTTTCTTACTTCACTTTGCTCTTCATAACATGCAAATATGCCAAATTATCAAATGATTTTGATTATCCAATAACACATAAATGAGTTTCGTGAAGCACAAGACGTGAGGACGTTTATTTTTGGACTCTATGGATCATGGATGGTTATTTTGTCTCTAACGAATTTTTTGTTTATTAATGCAATCATGATGAATATATGTTTTTCCATTTCCAACCGCACCTTTTAGCTCAAATTATACGAAGAAACAAATCAAAATGAAGGGCTTTTAGAAAAAATGGAGGAAGGAAGTCGAAATAACAACCAAGGCACTTTTACAACAACAAAAAACTAAGTTTTTTATCTCATTATGTTGGGTTAGCTTTAAGGATCACATATCTCATTATCGTTTGAAACTTTGATCCAGTATATCACAAAATCTACCAAGAGCAATCAACAAAATACTTCAACTCATGAGGAAATATGAATCAGATATATATTACACAGCTTGCCAATGAGGCAGTTTGGTTATGCACAGAAAATAGGTCAAAAGACATAAAGCAGCATCATTAATGTTAGTGGCCATCATAATTTTGTATATATCCTTTAGTTGGTGGCAAGTCCTTGTCAGATTAATGTAAAATACCAGCTAATTATATATCCTAAAAAAATCATAACAGGTAGTTACCAGCAAACTAGTTACCAGCTAGTTATTGTAAGAGTATAATGAGTAAATTATAGTAATTAGCTTTGCATGATTATAAAACAGGTAATAGTAATATTTCTATTCATGTAAAGACGACATGCACATGTTTCAAACAATGATACAGACCTGGTTAAGCATCCATTTCAAGCCAACTGCAGAGGTGCATTCATTTTTTGAGGCACTTGTAAACCAATCCAGATTGTAAACTTTATCCAAAGTCTCTATAATAGTCGATATATTACTTCTTCGGACCTTCACTGAGAAAATCTCTCCATTGGAGCTAATGTTAATATGACTGTTCAACAATGTTTCAAACCATCCACTCCCAGACCTTTGTGTGGACAAGATCGCAAAGTACCGTACAGGATTGCATTCACATTCATCTCTATTGATAAGGAAAACATTTAGTTGTAGATCAAATAACAGCATACAGATCAATATCTCAAATAAGCAAAGAAGAAAGGAGCTTCTAGCCATATCTTTCTTACCTGCTGAATGTTTTCGGCTTTGGGAAATGCACATATGATCTTTCTGAAGGGTCGATGTCAATCACATTGCAAGATCTATTAACAATTTGAATGCTCATTGAACTTTCTGTCGATATTCTGCCATATTGCCTAAGA
The DNA here is from genome assembly GCA_023678885.1 of Pogostemon cablin. Lineage (NCBI taxonomy): Eukaryota > Viridiplantae > Streptophyta > Magnoliopsida > Lamiales > Lamiaceae > Pogostemon > Pogostemon cablin. The sequence goes on along the minus strand of CM042952.1, from coordinate 34,257,715 downwards.
TAGACTGAACATATATAAATTCCACATACCATTGCGAAAATCACAACCACCATCCTCAACACCAGGGGATTTTTCTTAGATTGTTTTGTAATAAAGCTATCCTGATATACAAGAAAATACCACAATCCCAATAAAAAAAAAACAGAAATAATTCCAAATAAAACAATGAATTGAGCTTAATCGAGCTAGGAGAGTAGCCAATATTGAGATTGAAACTAAAGCAAACACAGATACACACCAATTTGCAACAAATTAGGGTTTCAAATATCATATTCAGTTAAACAGGGCAAGAAATTGTCATCTTTATTCCAGAGAATCTGAACAGCAAGAAATTTAATACATAGTCTTTATCCAAATCAAAATGTGGATATCTGAACAGCAAGAAATTTGACAGATTATCGCAAAGCCCCTTTATTCCAGAGAAAAGAAATTGCAACCAATAGAAACATGGGTAGGCTTGAATCAACAGCCCAAGAGGCAAATTTCATAATCGAGATCAAGACATAGTCTTTATCCAAATCAAAATGTATATTCGAATGAATGGGGGAAAGAAAAAGCATACCTTGGATGGTTCGTCTGCCATGTTTGTTTATAATTTAATACCTCCTCCCTTTCTTTTTACCCCCCCAAAAAGGGCTTATTCAGGAGTTGTTGGCCCTTTTCCTTTTAGCTTTATCCATTCTACGATAATCCAATGTTGGGTTCTCATTCTCCAGAAATTTTACATGCAATGCAACAATCTCTAAAATGTATTTAAAGAGAGAGAGAGAGAAAGGATAGAGAAAGGCGTGAGCTTTTTCTCGTGACGAAGAGAGTGAGGATGTTCTTTTAAGACCGTTGCCGCTCCCCCCTTCTGTTTTTGTTGGTAGTTTTCAAGTATCATCATTTTCCTTAAATACTTCCATCATAATGATAGGATTGGGTAGTTATACTTAATACACTCTCTCTTATACACTTTTCATAATCATAACTATAGTTTATTGATTGTAAATTTTCTAGCTGTTTAATGAAGTACAAAAAATCTAAAGGGAAAATTATTAATTTACAAATAATGAAAAATAAAATATTACATTAGCCATAAAGTGGAGTAATTACAATCATGTGTTAAACTATTCAGATCCCCTACCATTCCATAACTTGTTTCCTATTGAATATTTAATACTCCCTCTGTCCCACAACTAAAATACATTTTTTTCATTTTGCTCCGTCCCAAAACAAAATCTATACATTTCCTTATTTGATTAATGTGATCTATACAATACCATTATTTTATCCACATGGCCTCACATACTATACTAATACAACTACCCACTACATGTTAAAATATTATTTCTCTCACTTCACTACACATTAAAATATTATACTCCTTAATCTCAATGTAAAATGTAAATATATACCTTGTTCCGAAACAGAGAGAGTAATCATTAGTGGTGTAATAGTGAATCTAACTGATTTAATATCGTAAGATAAATGAAGCACGTCCAAATAATTGAAAGGGACGAAATGGAAATGGAAATGGCAATAGCACGCATAAAACTAAAAGTGAAATAAGTGGTAAGTGGGGTTCGTTTAGAAAGAAAGTGTTAGTGTTGCTCCACTTAGTAACTATTACTGAGGGAAAAAGGACAAACAACAACTGTAGACAACTTCCCTTCTGATATGCAGTGGTCCATCTCCATCACATATCCCACGCTGGTCGTCGCCTTCACGTCTAACAAAAAGTAGGAGTAATAAACAATTCTACCACCGAATCATCTCTAACTCTAATTATTGATTATCTCCTTTTTTTTTTAATTCAATTTATCAAATTTGAAATTAATTAGTACTCTCCGTACCTCTATACTTTGCACCCTCCGTAAATTAAGAAAAGTGATACTTCCATATGCTATAAAAAGTTATTTTTTTTATTTTGGGTGTGCGCTTCAAGAATATTATTACATTTTTGTTATACATAATATGGGATCACACACTCACTGATATAATTAAAATATGGGATTCACACACCCACTAATACAATTATCCACTATACATTAAATAATAACACTCCTTCATTCACGTGCAAATTACCCACTTCACATTAAATAATAATATCTCTTCATTCACGTGCAAAAAAACAAATGCAATCATTTGAGACGGACGAAGGGACTAACTTTTAAAGGTATCTTTTTTGATCTTTTGATGTTTCGAAAGAAATGCAAAATTTTGTAGAACCACGCAGAATGAAAAGGTTGCAATAGACTTTAACTAGCTATCCCATCTTCATACATTTCGTGATGTTCGTTTTTGGGTTTTAAACTCAGGCTTTGGTTTTCAAAGCCCATATTTATATATTTTAAAAATCACCTCTATATATACATACTATATTATCTCCTCCATTAATACATTTTTCTTTTTTATCTCTCATCTCTCATTTAACTTTTTAAGTACATTAACACATTAATTTAAAACCTACCAAAAACCCAAAATAAACATAAAATGACTATTCATTTTCAAACTCCAAATAACACCAAACCAAAAACCAACTTTAAGTACTCCCTCCGTCCCATAATACTTTTCTCACTCTCCTCATTTGTTTGTCCCACAAAATATTTCATCCCCTAAAAACGGAAACACTACTTTATGCAACAACCTCAAAAGTTACTTTAATTTCAAATTTGTCACTCCTTTTTCACACACATATTATAACTTTATACTTTTTTATTACCTAAAAATATTACAATATCCTCCAAAGTCAATAAAGTTGATTAAAGAGTGCAACTTTTCTTAAACAACGTGAAACAATAAAGGTGAAAAGTTTTCGGGACGGAGGGAGTATTTATTTTTGCACAATAACTTGCGGAACTAAAAAGTACTACCTCAATTTAATATGCTTAAAATGTCTATTATTGTTATTTGTTTCCACCCCCTACACAAATAATCTATTTTAGACTTTAACAGTGTTAAAAACTTTAAACTACAATAATTCTAGTATTCATTTCTATGTTTAGATGTCTTTGAAACATCCTAACCTCATTTTTCAGAGCTGTCTTTGGAGGTTACAAATGAAATCATTTATTTCATAATGATGTTTCATCTATTTCACAAATTAAATATTTATCAAATATTATAATTAATGTCCAAAATTTAATGAAATTCAATGATAATTTGTATAGCGTAATATTTTTATAAGCAAAGTATAACAAAGTATGGAACTGAAAATTCAACTTATCTATCTCCTTCTCCCTCACCCCACTTACTATTAATATCCATTTTCTAGCAATCCTTACATTACAAGACACCCTCCCCCACTCTCTCTCTAGAATATTACCATGATATCTTGCAATGCCTATTCCCTCATTTTTGTAGTAATCTTTTCTGTTTATTCAGTATTTGCAGCAGCAGAAGCTCCCCCAAACACCACTGCCATTCTCTACGATATTTATCCATTCATAAGAGTCTATAAAGATGGCAGAATCGAAAGATTTATCGGTCAAGGTTATCTTCCCGCATCACTCGATCCAACCACTGGGGTTCTCTCCAAAGACGTCAAATTCTCCCAAACATCAAATCTATCCGCCAGAATTTACCTGCCCAAAAACGCCGCCGCATACGGCCGGAAACTTCCGCTCCTAATCTACTTCCACGGCGGCGGCTTCTTCACCGAATCCGCCTTCTCTCCCACCTACCACCACCACCTCAACTTACTCGTCGCCAAATCCAGAGTCCTTGCAGTTTCAGTTAATTACAGATTAGCCCCCGAACATCCTCTCCCCACAGCTTACGAAGATTCGTGGCTAGCCCTACAATGGGCTTTCTCTTACCTTAAAGGGAATGGGGGAGAACCATGGCTGAAAACCTACGCTGATTTTGGGAATTTCTACTTGGGGGGGGACAGTGCCGGTGCGAATCTTGCCCACAACATGGCCATCCGGGTCGGGGTACAGAATCCGGGTCCTGGGATTACGCTAAAAGGGATGTTTCTCAACTGCCCATTTTTCTTGGGGAAGAAAGCCATTGGGAACGAAGCAGCGGCAGCAAATTCGTATGCGGAGACTTTGAACCAGAGGCTCTGGCTGTACGCGTACCCGACAAGCAGTTCGGGTCTGGATGACCCGTTGATTAACCCGGGTAAATGCCCGCTCCTGAAAAGGGTGGGGTGCCCCCGGGTGTTAGTGTATGTTGCTGGGAATGATGTGTTGAAGTACAGGGGTTGGTATTACAAGGAGGTGCTGCAGAGAAGTGGGTGGAAGGGACAGGTGAAGGTGGTTGAGGTTGCCGGAGAGAACCATGTCTTCAATCTGATTAACCCGACCCGGAAGTCTTCTATCCAAATGCTCCAAGTCTTGGCTTCTTTTCTCAATAATCATTAGTTTCTAGGGTCACATTATCTTCTTTGTCTGCTTATGAATAATCAAGATTTAAGATCTATATTAAATTGAGTTGGCCACAGCTTTTTGGTCTATTTTCTGTACCCTGATTCCTCTGTATGGTCAATATCCAAATCCTGTTTTATTACTCCTTCAGTCCCGATAAGTACTGATATTTTCCTTTTTAGATTGTCACACATAAATTATCATATATTTTTTATAATATATGAGATCTACACAAAAAATATTAACATATTCATATGGTTCCATACACACTCCACATATACCACTAATACACCTACCCACTACACATTAAATATTATTTTTCTTCCTTCACTTTACATTAAAATATTATACTCCTTAATCACCGTGCCCAAAAAAAATATTACACCTACTCCAGGACTTAGGGAGTATTAATTAATGATTTTATAATACTGTTATTATTCATAAGTTTAACATAAGAACAAGAAACTTTTTGTAACGTTCTCGATCTTATATTACGGTTGATATTAATTAAATCTCTATGCCAGGTTTTTGTGGCTGCACATCAATAATTAGACTCATTTTCTATACATTCACACTCTTAACATTAACTAATAAAATAAAATACATAAAAATATCGGAGCACAACTAGTAGGCAAATAATTGAAAATTAGAATAATGTAAATTTATAATGCATAAAATTACCTCAAGTAGAGGAGTTGAATTAATTGTTGGCGTTGTCTCGTGGGCAGATGTTTTGTTTAGGATCAAATCATGTGCTATGTTCTAACATCACATTTAATATTCACCGTCCAATTAAATCCACACCGTTGGGCGATTCATTTCTTTTGAATTTGAATTGGATTGATTTCTTCATTTTTCTAAAAATAGACTCGTAAAACCAACCTCTCAATATACTTCCTTTATTTTAAAAATATCATCATCACCAACTTTTATTATTCTAAACATGCGAAATTATGTGTATTATTTTAATTACGTGTAAATGAAAATTAGTTAACTCACTTGAACTAAGGAAGGGAGTGCATTGTAATAAAAATTTGCTACTATTATTCATGGGCTTTAGCAAGAAGCTCTTAAATAAAATGTAATGGTCTTAGTATTGCTGTAATGGGCTTTATTACGCTTTAATTACGTTAGCCCGATCCATTGGATCATCACTGATCGAATCCGACAAGTCATGGATTGGGCTGAATAATTCATTTTAAACCACCGTGTGTATATATGGAGTATATATAACATATATATATTCAAGAAAGATTGAATATATATCATCATCATAATATAGAAGATCATTAACCAATGATCATGTCAAAATAATATATTCATGATATATTAGTACAAATAATATATATCTTCGTATCATATCATATAATAAATTAAAAATGGGAGTTGCTAAATGATCAGTTTTTTAGCGGTGTGTTTTTAAATATAAGTTTTAATTAAAATCAACATTTATATATTGAGTGAGGCTTGCGTGCGCTCGGATGCACGGGAACACATTCCGTGTGCTTTTAGAAATTTAGTATTGTTGGTAAGGGTACATTGTTTTGATTTAAAGGGTATACACTTTTCATTAATATTTTTTTCTTTAGAAAATAAAGGGTACACATTTTTATATTAAAGGGTATACAATTTAACACAAAATTCTAAAGGCGCACGGAGTGTTGTCCATGCGCCCAGATACACACAATAATTTTCTTTAGAAAATAAAGGGTACACATCTGTATACTAAAATGTATACAATTTAACACAAAATTTTAAAGGCGCACGGAATGTGCCCGGATGCACAGTAATTTTTGCCTTATATATTTAGGAAACAATAAAAAATATTAAGATGATAAGATGAAATAATTGATTTCATTCCATGAATGATCAAACTTACAATAGCGTATTTATATATATATATTTAAAAGTATCAAAACAAATCTTCTATTTTAATATAAAATTGACTAAATCTCTATATAATTAAGTACTCCATAGAATAGTAGAATATTATGTTACTGTCATAATATATATTTTGAGTTTTGGATATACATGAGATGAAATGTGTTTGAGAAAATAGTAACGTTACAAAAGAAAATCATCCCTCCACGAACAAATAGCTATATTACTCACAACAAATACATTTAAATCTTCATACTTGGCTTCTTCTCTTTAAATTTCCAGAGCAATTCATAATTTCTTCCGTCGACGTCTTCACAATCAAATCGGATTCACAGGTAATTTATATTGTTCTCATTTTTTCTTTTTCATCATTTGAACATTCACATTCAACATAAAATGATTAATTGTATCTAAATCGAATTTTTGAATCACTCTCTTCAAATTCTGTTTGGATTCACCTTTTTGTCGGTTGATTTAAATTCATTTAACATTTTTTTTTTAAATTTCTAAATTGATGATTCTATAGTAAATAGGGTAGAGGAGGGTAGTTATTTTATTTAAATTTTAATAATTTTATTTAAGGGTAATGATATTTGTCCATATTCCGAACATCCAGAATTGAAATAAAACTATATTGTAATTCATTTAAGTTATACTTAGCCATGTGGTTTACCCTATAATGATTTAGAGTTTACAGTTTTAAGGGTTAGAGTTGATATTTATAGGGTTTAGAATTTTTTTTATTAAAGGATAAATTCGTAAAAAAAAACACTTTCTATAGTCCATAATATGAACATTTAGCATTACCTGTTATTTAATTTAATGATGAAGATTAATTTGGTCAGTACCGTGCTACAGATTTGATGTTGGACTCGGAAATTTGAAATTCAAATATTTTCAAGGTTAGATATATTCAAGTAAAGGTGAAGTAGAGGTTTGCGTGCATGATTAATTATAAAAAAAATTAATTTATTTTATTTTTGCATATATATTTAATGTTATCATTTGACCATTCACGGTTCAGTTCCAACCTACAAATGAAATTTTATACATACACAAGGTGGTGCTGTTAATTCAGGTGAAGGAAATAAACCACGTTGAATTTACTTTGCATTAATTTATTAATTAATTGTTGATCCCAACGTTTCACTTACTGTATTTATATACCAACATGGCTACCTTCTCCCCACCATACAAAGTAGGTTTCCCACGGCGAGTCCCCAACGGAATATCTCACCATCGGCACCGGAGATGGCGAAGCTGGAGGAGTTATTCGCGGCGGTGGAAGAGAAAGCACGGAAACAATTCGTCGACAAGTATTGCAAACTGAAATTTATGGAGTATTTATTTATTTAATGAGGTGTAAATTAATGTTATTAATCATGATTTTATTTTATGAAATGGTTTTTCAGGTACAACTTTGATGACTTGGTGAATGATGTTCCATTGGAAGGACGATACCAGTGGGTTCGTAAGCACGAGTCATTTGAATTTTGATATTTTTTTTATTAGGAAAAATAAAAGAACTCAAGAGATTAGAGAGAGACGAGTATCCATCTTTTGATTATTATGGATTTCCTTAATTTTCGTTTTGTATTTATCTAATTATTTTTAAGTATTTTGACAAGTTTGATTAATTAATGTTATCTTTACGTAAAGGAGTGTAATGTGTGAATTGTAAGTAAATTAACGTGTCTGCCCATTTTCTTCATGATGTCATATTCATGCTCTACATACTACTCAGCACGCTTTAAAACGTATTAAATATATTTTAAAATTCATTTAATACAGTTTTATAGAGTTAAATTCATTTTTTGCCCTATAACTAAGCAAAACTTCGATTTTTATCCTAAAAAAATAAGTTGTTCAATTTTGCCCTATAACTAATGGATCATTTTAATTTTTACCCAATTTTCGCAGGAAAATGCAAATTTTGCAGGAATCCGCCACGTCATGCTTCAATTTGGGGGTTTCCGGCAGGTCAATCCATCGAGGTAACAATCTCGTGTAACTTAATTATACAATAATTTTTGGATTGACCAATCGGAAACCTCCAAATTGAAGTACGATGTGGTGGATTCCGGCAAAATTCATGTTTTTTGGCAAAAATTGAAATGATTTGTTAGTTATAGGGCAAAATTGAACCACTTATCTTTTTAGGGCAAAAATTGCAGTTTTTCTTAGTTATAGGGCAAAAAATGATTTAACTATAGGCTAAAAAAAAGTCAAAATTGCCACGTAAGATTGACCAGCCGGAAACCCCCAAATTGAAGCATGACGTGACGGATTTCGATGAAATTTTTATTTTCTGGTGAAAATTGGACAAAAATTGAAGTGATTCATTAGTTATAGGGCAAAATTGAACAACTTATTTTTTTAGGACAAAAATCAAAATTTTACCCAGGACAAAAAATAATTTAACTCCAGTTTTATATTATACGGTCAGAGAAATGTTGGGGGTCAATTAGTTCTCTATAAAGTTTTGTAGAAAATCTTTTCCCAATTTCAATTTTGATGGGATTTTTGGGGTGACGCACATGTGGATTGATTTGAGATTTTGAGGGTTGTTTAATGACTTGACTTTTTTTTCTTTGAATCATATTATGATTTTTATGATTATATTATGAGATAAAACATGATTATTAAATATTTAAAATTAAAATAAAATCGCACCTTAATATATTACTTATCATACTTTAATTATTCAATAATCCTAATTTACTTATAACATGTGTATCGTATAGATATTGTTCAACAAAATCCTTTGTCTTAAATAAATTGTTTTAATAAATAAACGCTTTTATGGCCAGCCAAGTGGGGCATTAGAAAGGAAGTCAAAGGAACTGCATGCATTTTATCTGCAGCATTTAATTAAGAAACGCAACATTATTTTATTAAAAAAAAGAAAAAAAAAAAGCAACATTATTCCTGTGCATCTAGTAAAAGAATTAGGAGCATAAAACGTATTCATTAGATCATTTTTTAATTGGCAATTAGAAACTAAATAATCCACCTTAATCATAAGGCGCATGATAGTCGAGTTGATAGTGAACAGAATTCACCTTAAAAACATTTGGCGCATGATAGTGCAACAAATATAAGGCGCATGATAGTCGAGTTGAGGGTTGAATCTCCGTATAGTGCGCCGAGGTTGTAATCATCTGAGGTGGCACACACATATGCAATCCAAGTCGATCCACCACCAAGAACACTATCTCTCTCCTCTCTCGTCAATCTGATAATTTCTGAACTTGAAGCGATATGTCTCGGAAACTCGGTTTGTAAAGATGAGCGTGAGCGGGAGGTATTATTGGGTGCGGAATCACGAACAAGAGTTTAAAGCCAAGGGGATAATTGTTGTTTTCTCATGGATTTCGATCACCGAATCTCAGTTGAAGGATTATCTCAATTTCTATTCTTCCCTCCGATGGAATTCTCTTGTTTGCCGCTCCAATTATCTCAATCCGTACGCTCTTTTCTCTCTACTTAGTGTATTTCAATTTTTGATTCAGCTGTTCCACTAAATTGACCTTCAGTAGACTGTTGCGGCTTCTTGAAACAATTTCCTGGTTCTACGTGTTGTTAGTGAATCGGATTTTTGCGCTTTCTTTGGGTTATGTACATAAAAGAAGTTTCGGAGACATATACCTAATCATAAGTTATGACATGTAAATTGAAGGATTATTATATAATATCAAATTATGTGAAGTCGTGTTCTTAATCGTGTCCATATTGAATTTGTAAAATTGTGGTAGAATGACGAATGGTTATCAATTAGTTAATGTTTTCTTCAGATTCTTTCCAGGGAGAGCTACATCACTTGCTTTTGCCGTGCTAGATGAGCTTGTCAAGGTTAGTATTATATTGAATGGTCTTTTATCCTTTTCCTTGAGTGGATTTTTAAAAATTTTGGGAGTGCATTTCCTACTATGAGTCTGTGAGAAACATTTTGCTCATCAGAGTTGTAGTAAATCATGCTTCTTAATCTGTGATTCTGTATGTGTAGGAGCTCAAAGGTGGTTTATGTCCTGTAGTCCTCGCAACATTTCATGGAGGTTCCAAAGCTTGCATGTATAAGATGTTGCAGGTAAAGTAAGTGCAGTTGCATTGCCATAATGGACTTACATGAAGGGGTATATGCCTTTTTCATGATTCGTTTCCTTTATATATTTTATGATTAGTTCTTTGAATGTTTGACAATGCCACAAGATTTCTGGATGCAGCATGTTAACAATTTTTCTTTGCAATAATGCAGATTATTGAAGGATGCGCTGAAGTGGGTCTCAATATGGTAGATTTTGTCCATGAACTTTAACAAGTGAATTTTTGTGGTGGATTGGTGAACCTTGGTTAATTTACTTATTTCTTTTTAAATGAAGGAGGATAGTAGGTTGGTCAGAAGCTGCATCTCAGGACAGATCTATGATTCTGATCCTATAGAATTCACTACTGACTTGGGTGCTCAATTTGCTTTGCACCGCTCCATCCTTAAGATGCCTGGAACATCAACGCTAATATTATTGTTTGCGAAAAGTGTTACTTCGAGTTTGGATGCTTTATTTCTCACCAGGTTTGGGTCCCAACGAGCAGAGTACTGGCGAACGCTTTATTCCTCTGTTGTAAGTTTCCTTCTGTTTGTGGTTTATCAAATTGCGTACTTACATTTGTTGTTGTGAGTCTCCTGATCTTTTATTTAATTGATATTTTTCCTGTAGGATTTGGGGGGCTGCTTTCTCGTTTTGTGTTCAGAAAATGATGATCAGGCTCCTTGTTCAACGATATATACCTTTGTTAAGCACTTACTGGATTTGGGGGCCAGTGTAAAACTTGTAAAAAAGAGTACTCATGTTCATCTAGGTTTGTTTGTATGCAGTTCCCTTTGTTATAGTTGTGTTTACTCAAGATAACATTTTATTACTGCTTTCCAGGCCACAAGCATCAATCAGCAAAGATCAGAACCGCTGTATCCGAGTTGCTCGAACAAGCAGTTTCAGTTTTCTTGGAAAAAATTCAGAAACTCGGAGAAAAATCTCACATTGGCAATATGGATGATGAAATGTCTGACTTAACTTGCAACCTTCAGAATGCAGCAGTTTTCTCAAACCCAAGATTCAGGAGAGGTCCGGTTAGCCCCAATGACCACTTCTTCCTGCCAAATTCATTGGAGTATCAGAACAGACAAGAATTTGAAACCCTTCAGAAAGAGATGAAAGAGAGGTTGCCCCAGCTTTCAAACCCTTGTATGAGCACAAACACTGTTTTGGGCCAAATATTGTTTGACGCCTGTGTTCCAAAGAACGTGGAAGGTTGGGATATCAAATTCTCAGGCACCCTGAACGGAGAGCCAATTGCTTCCTTCAGACGAAGGTCGCCCTTGAGTGGCTGCAAGCACCGATCAAGATTATGAAAGCTTTGTGAAACTATGGTCATTCAAGAAACTTGAGACCTCACAAGTACAGAGTAAATAGAGCTTGTGAGTTGAGATGTAAACATTTTGAAATTTGTTTCATACATGTCTGTTACAATACTACTACAATATGCGTACATAATTTAGTATAACCTTGTAAATTAAACCAATAGAGTTGTAATAACTTTGGCATGAATGTACATCCATTTGCGTTGTTGACGTTGAAGATAAAGGATTTCTATAGCATTAACATGGGAAGTGGAGCTGAGGTGTGATAATCTGATATGACCTGTTTGCTTATTATGAATTGTTGTTAACAATGTTGGCAACTAGTTTGGTATGTGAAGAAATACATAGCTGATTAACAGAAAGTGAGGAATAACAGAGCCAATTGACACATGTTTGTAACATAACTTATTTGCTAAAGCAACACAAGGATCTCATACAATAAAATAAATTAGATAGAGAATGTCATCTCCTAAAAGTAATGACCTCAATACCGATGTTACACAGGCATGATTGAATCAGAAAGAATACAGACAAGAAAAGGGTAATCAAGGGATGAAATACATTGGATTGGGAATCTTGAAGGAACGAGTTGACATAGAAGAACCTAATAAATCACTCCACTGGTCTCCAGAATTGCCCTCTATTTGATAACCCTCCTCAACCAACTCTTTCCTCTTGTCTGATTTGAACCTTGTTGCTGTCTTTCCATGATCCTCTGAGGACCTCAGAATGAGCTTATCCCATTCTCCAAATCCAGCCTGCCACAAATTCTGCACAGTGATGTTTCTGTGTCTTTCACTTCTACCAGTTAAAAACACAACCTTGAATCCCAACCCTAAAACCTCTTCATAAAGCTTCAAACTAGGTTCAATGGCAGGAGCCATTCCCATCTCAACCCAAGCATCAAATTTTGCACTATCAAACACCTCCAACCCATAACCATTGTCTATATAATAAGGAAGATTTGACAACAGAGTCTCATCCACATCAAAAATCCAAGCAATTTTCCCATTTCCACTCAAGTTCACACTTCTTGCATAGATTGCAGCCTCATTTGAGACCCTTTGAAGATCAAGTTTATAACTTCTCTGGGTCATATATTCTCTCACATAATCACCACACTCCACAGGAACAGTCTTCCATGGGCTTAAGTTATTGGCCTCCACAGCAACCCTCCAGCTGGTACACCCCAATTCCAGTTCTTCTGCAGACAATTTTTCCAACTGGGGTTCAATGATCAAAGGCCCCTGGATGATGAGAGGATGAAAAGTTTCTTGAGGGAAGGCAAGGGGCAAAATGCACATGAACAGGAGCATTTTCTGCATACAAATCATGACGGACAGATCGAAAAAGAGAAAATTTTGTTTGTGATGCCCAACTTATATGGTCAAGAAACGGATGCAATCAATTGAATCGTGAAGTTTCAACTTCCTCAAGAAATGACTTTCTTGGTGTGAATTGAAAAACCCTAAAATCAATTAAAACGTGTAGATTGGGGAATAGAATATTCCAATAGACCAGATGCCCAATCCAATTGTCAAAAATTGAGTGGATGGTAAGAAGCCTGTTTCTTCAATTAAATTATTGTAATAGCAACCTTACCCTAACAGCTATGTCAATACCTTTCAAAAAAAAATTGATTTGAGTTATTATTAATTATAAGATAAGATATTATATAATAACTTATTAATTAGTGATGGTGACATTGATTTGTACTCCCTCAATGTGGAAAAACAATTTCCTTTTTTTTATTTTCTATTTATTACACAATTTTCATTTTTATCCTAGTATCAAGTTTTTATTATTAATTTTTTTTTTACTAATACCCACTTTTTTACTTATCACAACATAATAGCCATCTTTTTAACGCATCTCAATAATTTTATACATATTTTATTTAGATAAAGAATAGACTTTTCTTAAAATTCACGCATAAAAATATACAAAATACATATAGGAATGGAGGTTCTTAAACAAATGAATTGTATATTACTTGGGCTAAAATAGCCAGAGGCCCAACATATCCGGCTTACTAGGCCCGAGAAAAAGGCCCAATCATTGTGGACAGCCGCTGTGATTTATGCTACTGCCAAATAATTATTGACTTGTTTTTTCTTTCTTTCGAAGAAATAAATGAAAAAATACATGTTGAGCTGCCTTTCGTAATTTATTTTTCAGATAAGATTGATTTTAGATTTTTTTTAAAAATTATTATTTTGGTACTCACGAGTCACGGTTAAACAGAACATAGTTTCAAACTTGATAAAATTTTAACCGTGACTCGTGAGTACCAAATTATTTACATATGATATAGCCCGGGGCTGTCCCACATACATCCGCCACTGCTTAGGTACAACTCTGCCTGATCTCTTTAGTCCTAACCTCTGCTTCCACCTGCTTGTACCTTTGGCCATTCTTGTCTCTTTATCACCAGTAAGAAGCTCGGTCGTCGTTCTGCAGGGAAGAATTTTTCCATTCAAGAAAAGCTCATCCGCAGAGGTCATGGCGCCGTTAGGCGCTGAAAATGCGAAATCCAATGATACGGGGGATTCATTATAGTGATTTTCTAGGTTTAGAGGAAGTTGAAGATCAACAAAATCATTTGAGAATGAGATTCTTGGGTTTATGTATGACCCTTGAGTTTGATCATCTTTTGGTGTTTTTAAACATGCAATTGTGGAGTTGACACTTATTTTGCTCTAATTTTTCACTTCACAGTGATGACCATTATATAGAAAGTTCCATGTACAAAACGTGATCTGTCGTCATGATAATATTAAGAAACGTTAAGTCTTCTGTGTGAGATCGTGTCACATGAGACAATTAAAATTAGCGATTAAATTAGGAGATTATACGATTAAAATTAATTCAATTATAGTGTTTATCTACTACAAGACAACAAACTAAATTTAATAGAAGCCTTAAACATGTCACACAAATTTTTGTATTATAAAAATAAATAAGTGCCCCCTTATGTTGTTTGGAAATGGTACTTACTTGTTAAGGGCATGTCCTTTAGCGTTGTTTTTGAGCCAGAAAGATGGGTTTGTTATATAATAATCTTCCTTAGATCAGCATCGCATAGGTTATTATTTGATGCTACATCTTGTACAAGGTGATAAGCTGCCAAAGCAATCCAAAGATTGTCGTCTAGTGAATTAATTATCCACAAAATAATTCTTCATATTTAGAACACTAATTAGTCTTGATTCATAGGCCTTGAGTACTTGTATTTCACAGTTAACATGACACTATAAGATCTAGGATACACTAGAAAACAAGAATAAAATAATTGCCATCAATCTTCTCTCCATCATTTTCCCTCGTCCACACTACATTTGAATTAAAAGAAAAAATTAGTGTATAATAAAATGCAATATTACTATATATCATGGTGGTTTAAACTTTAATGCTTATCCTTCATCCTTACATGGGTTTACTACATTTTCTCTTTAGAAATTTTGTCGTTAATATCTATTCAAAATTACTTTGATCACCTCGAATAAATGTAGATGTGATTTTACTATTTTATCCGTATTAAATTATCCTTAGGAATTTATTATATTCTTTTATCATCAATATAATTAAATTAAATTTATCAAATGCATTCATGGGTATACTTCTGCACTCTCAAGCTAAAATTTGAACACAACTGAGTTTTTTTTCCGTACTATACATTTCACATGGGAGGTGATATAACAAACATTTAACATAGTCATATTTCAACCTTGACTAGAAATATTAAAAAAAAAAATCCTCTTCATAAGTTTTAAAAAGAGATTCCCACTCCAATGAATGGACATGACTGAAGCTCACATGGTCACTGGTCAGTTTGGATTAGTCAAGCATGATGTTTCATTGGTAGAATGCTTAAAACAATTTACAAGGCAAAAAATGAACAAGAATCCCTTATCAAAAAGGTGGAGGAAACTTAGGTTTATGTCTCTTTTTGGTCTCCCATCTAGATAACACTCTTTGTCTTTTTACTCATATATTAAATCCTACCTATTCATTTCAATGTACTACAATTCTTTTCATGGTTGAATTATATTTCCTGATGTAAAGTTAATTAGATCAAACAAAATGGGAGAGTAATTAGAAATGAGTTGAATTTATTGAAAATATTTGTATAATTTAAACTTTTATAATATTCATTATTTAAAAATATGACATTCTAAAACAAGCGCCTGTAGCTCAGTGGATAGAGCGTCTGTTTCCTAAGCAGAAAGTCGTAGGTTCGACCCCTACCTGGCGCGGTTTATTTATTTTTAAAGGGCTCTGAGTTTAGGTTTATTGGGCCAAGCCCCATCGATTTATTTTCTTTAAAAGGGCTCTGAGTTTAGGTTTATTGGGCCTCAGCCCGTATTCTGCCTGCCCAAAACATCGAATCGTGTTCATACTGTAATACACGAAGATTTTTTCTTGCAATTTCCTTTCTTGTAATTGTAAAACCCTAGGCTGTATTCAGTCGACGAACCCTAAAACCCCCAATTAACGATATCGAAGGATGAAGACATTCGAGGTCGGCGGTAGCACTATTTCTCTCGCTCTCTTTGTCGATGTAACCAACTCCAAGTATGCCTTTCTACTCCTCTGTTTTTCTCCAAATTTGTAAATTTTCGATTCTTTATGTTTTTTTTCACTTAGGGAGATATCTGATAAAAATCTCGCCTTCATTAAGAGTACATTGTTAGTTGTTCTTCGTAACAAGAGCTGTATATGACATGTTAGCCGCTTTTTCTTTTTTTTTCCGTAAACAAAAGATGGCAATTGTTTGCATTTCTCTGAAGTGGTTTAAATAGGATTCCTATCATTATTTGCCTCGAATAATTTGATTATCTCTGTAATTATGGGTATTTATAATCTTATTCCTTAATTGTCTGATGAGCCAATTGCATTAAATTTGTTACATATGGGTGCAAGCTTTCCCTTAAAAGATCAACCTCTTATTTCATATGCTTGATGATATTCTTGAACCCACTTTATTTGGATGATTTTACATTTCTAAATATAGCTATTCAGCGGAATAAATTCTGGGGTCTTCGTTTTAAATTCAATCCTAAAAAGTTTTGAACACTGATCGAATGTTCCCTCCATTAGGACTATTACCCGAATACAGCAATAACATTGGTCTCTTATACAGAGAACTTGAGATTAAGTATCACTTGTGTTATGGATGCTACTTTGAAGTTTCTCACTGATAACTATATTTTGCTCTGCTTCCTCATATTTATGGCTTGGCACTTTTATCATGAAATCTTAGAGCTGGTAGTATTTTTATGCAGAGAACTTCTTGACTTGATGCAAGCCGGAACTTTGGAACCAGAAGTTGCATTTCTAAATGCTTCACTGGTAAAAGTGCAAGTGGTCACAAAATGAATTCATGTTCCTTATGTATCTTACATGTCCTGCATTATCACTTTTATTTGAGACAGATACCAGATGTTTTCCCTGTTCTTGCTGCTTCGCATGAGACGCTTGTAGCCAAATCACGAGATTCATTGATGACCCGCACTCTTCATTCTGAGCTTGTTTACAATTACTCAGGCTCTAAACACGTAAGAATTGTTTTGCATACTCTCGTTAATCTTACAATGTTCTATGGGATTGGTGTCATTATATTTTTTCTACCAGATATCTGAATCCTTAAAAAGGTGCGGCATTTCTGACAGCACAAGTTACATTCTTGTTGCTCGGATTGGTACTTCTGATGATGAGGTGAGACCATGGAGTGCAAGATGCGTTGCGAATTCTCATCTTACTTTTTAAGCTTTACTTAGCTTTACCAGAAAGAGCAGACCCTGAGTAATTCACTGTTTCTCCAGATTGAAGCTATAAGGGGGCTTATCAAAGGAAACGAAGTAGCCCTAGAGGAATTGGAAAAACGGGTAGACCAAGCCCAGATACAGAAGGTTTGTTCGTTTTTCTGCTTCCACTCATTGTGTGATGACAGAAAATGGTTGTGGTGTTGATGTTTGCTTTGGGTTTTTACCAGCAATACAAAATATCAGGATTGGAGTTGGAGATATCTTCAATATCAGATGCAATTACGTGCAGGATTGCTGCTCGAGATGCATTGTGACTAAAAATGTACGTATTCGTGCATCTGGTTTGTAATGTTACAACACTATCCCTTGCTTTTATTTGAAATCACGATTGTAGTGGAAAGGATAATTTAAAATCTATGTTCAATTGAGCTAAATATGCAAGAACATGTATATTATGAAGTAATTTGATTTCAATCTCACTGAATTCTGGAATTTTCTGTTACTCCGTTTTATCTTAGAATCTATGCTGAATTGTGAACGCGATTGCAGTTGGAAGGATCATTTAAAATCTATGGACAATATGCATTGAGTTTCACAATTTTCTGTGATTATTACCTCTTCAGGTATACTATATCCCGTGTCCGTATGTTTTTAGCTCCATCCACGCATGGCTCCTCTTAAGTTGGCTCCTCTTTTTTTTTTTTTTTTTTTTTTTTTTTTTGTGGATTCCTTTCACGTGGCTCAAGACATATACTCCCTGAGTCGTGGATTTGTTGACACTGTTTTTGGAAATATTAAGGAAGTGTACTGTACACACTTTTACATTTACTCTTTAAGAATAGAATTGTTAATTTATGTGAAATTATTTGCTTTTTTTTTTATATAAAAATGTCAACTTCGTAAGATAATTCAAAAGGTCGTGCAGCTTATAGGGATAATGGAAAAGAAAATATGTATACATACAGATACAGTAGACTTACACTTTACAACATTTAATCAACTGAATTGAAATCTGCCCATTGAGGGTAGTATGTGAAAATTCAGCATGTAATCAAATTTGTTACTGTTTGATGTTATGAGTTCTGCATACATGCTACAGTTTTAGACCAGAATCGGGTCCTCCACATTGAAACTTGATGGAAATGTTCTGATTTGATCTATTTCTTTCTGTTGTTTTTAATGTTCTGATTTGATCAATTTCTTTATGTTGTTTTTGTTTCTTGGGGGTTGAGGAAATGGATTTGAGAATTTCATGCAAGAATCTATTATAAAAGCCTTAGTCAAAATAATACTCACTTAAACCCTAAAATGTATGCATGTGTTTCTTTCATGTATATTAAGAGTGATGTTAATTTAATAGAGATTTTAATTGTATTTTCCACACTTAGTTCTTTATTGCAATTTAAATTAATGATAAATTTTGAAATATTAGTAAAATTTTTAGACAATGTTTATTTTCGATTTTAAAATTATGATTTTTTGTTTTCAAAATTCATGTTTTTTTAATTATACACTTATAAATTTTATTATTCTTAATACATTCACTTCTTGTACAATCATGTATCCTCAATTAATGGAATACTCTTTATTTTCTTAAAAGTTACATATATAAAGTTAAAATATTAAAAAAGAAATAATAAACACTTAGAGATAATGATTTCTTTCGGCAAAGACTCGCTAATCTAGTTAGGTCCATACATTAAAATCCGTAATACCTTGAAAGTAATTTCTATAGACTTCTTCAATTAAAAAAAAAAAACTTTATTAATTAAAATGTATACTTTAAAAATATAATGTAATTTTTTTAAGCAAATAAAAAATTTTTATTAATATAAATGAGTACAAAATTTTAATAGTATCTTTGAACAGTGTTGTAGCACTCGCTCGGATGAAAGATAAAAAATAATAATTTATTAATATTAAAGATTTAGCTACCAACAATAGATGAGCGAATAAAGAATTTTAAGAGTTAATTACGGCAGCCATTAAATGCAGAAAAAAAAATCGAGAAAACATATGTTGACTTTATTTAAATAGGAAAGCCATTAAATGCAGAAAAAAGAAAAAAAATCGAGAAAAGATATGTTGAGTTTTTTTAAATAGGAAATAAACCGTCTTAATTAAGGAATTGGATCTCTCCATTTAATTAGTGAGTTCGACGGCTGGAACTGTGGCACAAGTGCACCTAGATGATTAGAACCGTTAGATTAAATTTTAATCTAATCTTTACTATCAATTAATTTTAATAATAAAAAATTAAAATGAAAAACCATCCACTACCCAAACTTTTTGCATGTAATGTAAATTCTAAGATGCACCCTAGAATAATTTATAATTAGTTATAAATTTTGTGAATTTAGATAGTTATACATTACTTTTTATTAATTAATTCTGTTTTTTTCACGGGTTTGTACCAAGTCACTTTTTTTTATTAATTACTCTTAAATTAAGATCAGATTTTTTTCCTTTTCTTATTTATTAATATTGATTACAATTTTAATAATTATATTTAATATTTTAAAATCTATTTTATTCCAATTCATACAATATACCTATGGTTAGAGTTAATTATAAAATATAATTTTAATTTTAATTTTAATTTTGTGATTTATTTTGAATTTAGGATTTATTAGGGTTTAGTGTTGATTTTAAAAGTATAGAGTTGATATTTGGTGCACCGGGTGTAAGGGTGCACCAATATGTGTATAAATTTTTATTCTATTTTGTATACATGTTATTTTATTTTGTATACATATTTCTTAATAATTGTATACTTTTTTCACACTCAATTTTTCATTAAAAAAACTAGTATCAATATGTGTATAACTTTTTATTCAATAGTGTATTTATATGTTTTAATAGTTGTATATTTTTTTACACTCAATTTTTCATTAAAAAAACTAACAAACAAATTTTATATATTTTTGTTCATAATTGTATATTATGTTTTTCTCATAATTGCGTACAATCTGAAAGTGGGTGCACTGTATCATGTGCACCCAGGTGCACAGTAATATTAGCCAAAAGTATAAATGTAATTTTATCGTTGTGATTTATGATAGGCTAATTATAGTGTACACCGGGGTGCACCCTAAGATAGGGTGCGCCCATATACAAATATATAAATATAAACATATACAATTAAAAATAAAAATGTATACAATTTAATTGTTGCTTTTTTTAATGAAAAATTGAGTGTAAAAAAATATATAATTATTAAAAAATATGTATACACTATTGAATAAAAAATTATACACAATGCTAATTTTTTAATGAAAAACTTAGCGTAAAAAAAGTAAACAATTATTACGAAACACATATACAAAATAGAATAACATGTATACAAAATAGAATAAAAAATTATAAACATGTGGTGCACCCGGGTGCACCCAATATACACTCTTTATGATATTTTATTCCTAGAGTTTAATATTTATTTTTAGGGTTTAATGTTAATTCCAATGGTATATAATTATTATTATCAATAATTAATTAATAAAATAATTTACAAGAAAATAAATGGATGAATTTCATAAAAAACTAAAATTAATTAAAGTTAGAAAGGTGATATGACGAATCATTAGCAATAGATTTATTCATTTTTTTTATAAAAAACATATAGAAATTTTTTAAATAATTAGAAATTTAGTAATAATTAATTAGAGGGGTGAAGGGCTATGTAATAAATGTTAGATTTAAAGAAATGCGCGAATTAAGGAAATTCAACATCCTATCGTCCATATATACACACGACTTTAACGATAAAAGGCAATAAATTAAGATTCAGACAAACCCTTGTTTCCCTCATCTTCACTTAATTCTTCTTCTTTATTATTTTTCAAAATACACTAATTTAACCAATAACTTTTGGATAATTTATGTCACTCCATTAGGAATTTTTTTATTAACTACTCCATAAGTTTATTGTTTTGATAATTTCTAATAATTACACTCATCAGATCATACATAACATCATTATGTAGGGTTGTTTTTGCAAATCGAGATCAATACTACAATTAATATGTTTTATAAAGACTGTATATTTCTTGTTGTAGATCTCTTAAATGATATGAAAATGTTGGTTTATTACCCTATTTGCTATGATATATATATATATATATATATATATATATATATATATATATATATATATATATATATATATATATATATTATATTTTATTTATTTATTTTCTGAAATATTAAAGACAGATTATTCCTTGAAATCTGAGTGTTATGTGAAGCATGTTCTAGTTAAATTTATATCTTTTTCGCCACTAATTAGAATTCCTCCAAAACTCATTTTTTCTATTAATTTCATACTGTTTGGGTAGAAATTTTGTGCAATATTTGGTTTTGGGTAGAAATTTCATATTGTTTGTGATATTGTTAGTATATAGTATATTTTATTTATTTATTTGTGAAATATTAAAGATGTAAGATAGAAACCAATTACGATTTAATGGAGGCTGCTAAGGATCATCTTTAAATAAAGATTATTTTTATGATTGGGCATGGCAAAAGGAATCAGCAACAAATTAGTTAGTGGGTAAAAAAAAAAAATCTTTGGATGGGATGCCAAAAAGACAAAATTGGGTGGGACGGAGGAATTATATTATTTTAATTTATACAACATTTATTTATATAATTATAAATATGTTAATATTTTTCTACTTAACATGTAATATTTATTAAAATCATTTGTATTAAATTATTTAATAAAAACTAAAATAATAAATCATTTAAAATCTAAATAAAAAGAATTAAATATTTTTATATACATATCGGTAAAAAATATATAATTAAATTAAATTCTTAAAATTTTTAAATATAAATGTATATAATTGTTTTAATATTTATTCAAAATAAAAATTAATAAATTATATATAAAAAAATTAATATTATTAATTAAATTGAATATATACATGTAATATAAATATAAATATAATTTTTTATACATAGTTTAATTTTTTTAATATATATATATTTTTTATTTGTATTTTAAATTTTATTTATATTTTAAAAATATTAATATTTTATTTTATTTTTAATTTAATATTTTTCTATAATTATTAAAATATATAAAATCTTTATTAAAATTTTAATTAATTTAATATTTTATATAAATTAAATTTAAATGTAATATTATAAAAATACTATTAACGAGATTGAAATTATTAAGGAAAACAAATTCTATTACTTGAGTTATTCGTCTTAATCATTCCATTTCCATTACTATTCTATTCACAAGTTCATTCCATTCTCCTATTATTCAATTCAATTATACCAATCTAGCATAGAATGTTTATGATTCTATTATGATAGAAAACATGAAGGGGTCAATATTTTTTTGAATGGAAAATACTTATTTTTTTATAAAATTAAAATATTGCATGTGTTTAAATAATTAAATTAGCAGAAGCAATTAGAATTATAGATAGATTGTGGTTAATGATTGATTTGATTTACAGAATGAGTTAATTATTTAAACTTTTTGAATTTTGAATCAACTCATTGTGTCTGATTTCATATATTAATTTTAATTTAATCAATTGGTTGTTTTACGTGTCATTCATCTAACAGAAAATTCGAATCATGGGAGGGCGAAGTTGAAGATGGAATTAATTAAAAAGGAGAAGCCAAGAAGCATAGCATTCAAGAAAAGGAAGGAGGGATTGATGAGAAAGATGCATGAGTTCACCATCCTATGTGATATCTACGGGCCGAAGCAAGAAAGTGAGCCGTGTGAGTCCGAGATATGGCCTAAAAACCGCGAGGAATTCAATGAAATCATGGACATGTATAGAGAAAAGAAGAATGATAGTGGAAAGAAGAAGTTTGGGCTGAGAGATTTTTTCATTGAGAGGGAGAGGAAGATAGAGGAGGAGCTCTGGAAGATTCGAAAGGAGAATGTAGATGCTAAGTACCCACTAACCGGTTAGGGTTCATGGAGACTTGGAACGAAGGGAAATTGAGACAATTCGCAGCAGATCTACAATCCAAAGCTGAGCTTGTCAATTCGCAACAGATTGGAGGTGATGAAGGCTATTGCTAATGCCGGCGTGAAAGGTCAGTTCTACCCTCCTTATCCACCCATGCATAATCCTGTCTACTACCCCATGATGGATAACCACCGTCAGATCCATCCGTTCAACCAGAACTCGATGATGAACGGTGGAGATGGTGCATCATCTAGCAATGATCCATTTAAGCGCCAATCTATGTATGATGCTGTCGATCACCAGATTGCCGCGTCACTGGCGCATTATTATTCTCCACCGCTTCCACTAGCGCCGTCGTACGTGTTGCCGCCTCCTCCGCCGCAGTTGCCGTTCGGCGCTGGCTGGGAGAATCAAACTGATTATGTTGTGGGCGAGAACCATGGAGTTACGAGTGAATTGATTGATTTTAGTTAATTTTAATTTATTATTATGTTTCTAATAAAGGAGTGGCTACTTTTAGTTTATGTTGATTTACTTTGAAATTAAGTGCTTTGTTGAATGCCATTGTGGCGTCACTAGTTTATTATTTTACATCTTGTTTATGAGGAGAGTACCTAGTTAATCTTTACATAGGAATTGAGATGAATTAGCCAGCTGAAAATGGGCAGATAATTGGTATGTTGGTGGGGGTGGGGTGGGGGAGGTAGGGATGGTGGGTACTCTTAACCTTTTTTTTTGGCTGTTTCATGCATTGCCTTAATATTAGGAACTGGATGCTAAAATTTTGCTTATTTTTTCAACAAACAAATTTGTTGAGTATATATGGAGAATTTTCTACTATGTGGGTCCCAACTCTAACAATATTAGTATTATACAGTAGTACATGCAGGTCGTGGAAATTGGGTACAAAACTAAGATATGATATGTCTTGATTGGAGCTTAATTAGACTCCTAAAGTACAATACCCACATTAATTGTGTTGTATCATACCATAATGCTTAAAATTCAACACATAAAATTAAACCTATCATAATAATTGAATCAAAGCATGGTCGGATGATCCAGCTCCAAAATCAAGTTAAAGATGAATATTTATTAACTACGCAGCAAATTTGAAAAAGTCGTTCCATATCGGCTTAATCAAGTGAAGAGGATTTATTTACGTTAAGCCTAAAGAGATCGTCTCACATCGATTTGAAATATATGCAAGACTTTTGAGATTCAAATATGTTGGGCTATTCCCCCAATGATGCTAGAGTTGAAAATATAAATACATGTTTACTTTATCTAAAAAGAATTTTCATCTAAAAATAATATTTTTTTAACAATTTTGTCTCATAACATGCGTAAAAACACTGATTTAGTCCAACAATTTAGGTTTATGGAATAAGAAAATTTTGACACTTATAAGTAAAAATGATTATTTTGTTGATAATTTAAAATTTATGAGACAATTAACCCTAAATTAATTAATTTGATACTTATATACTCACTCTGTTTTATAAAAATGCGAACAATATCTTATAAAAAATTAGGTAAATATTTGGATTAAACTATAACATATGGAGTATATACTAAGGCCTTGGTGTTAATATGCTGCAGATATCTGAACTTGTTGTATTCATTTGCAGAATAATAATGCGTGTCTTTATTTCTATGAGATAAGCAAGAAAGAAGAAGTGTGATGCATTGTAAATATCTTGAATTAATGAAACATACAAACATATTTTTTGGTTTTTAAAATTCTCACATAGTTTTTTAAATTGATTTGGCTTTTTATCTGTATTTTATTACGTAATCTTGGGTAAAAGTTCATTTTCCTGAAAAAAAAAAGTTTTTAAAATCACTCCAATAAATCCTATAAATTTTTTTTTGAAAGATATAAATCCTATTATTAGTTTGTGTATTGGAAATAAAATAGTGTACTTAGTTCTAGAACAATATGATGACAAGGTGTTTTATTCAGCGACCGACAATGATGGGGTTTGACTGTATGGTATGATAAGGACTGCGACAGTACACACTCCTTTATCTTTCCGCTATTTAATGTCGGTATTCTTACATCTAAATTACTGCTTTATTATATTATTATTATTTACGTTAATAATTACGAGTTTAAATGTAGTGTATCCTTAGTATCTCTACATCTGAACGATATTAACGGTTAGATTAATTTTTTAATTTAATTTTTACTATTGAGTAAAATAATATATTTAATTCTCTTTTTGAAATAATTATCTACTAATTCATTTTAAACCTATAAATATTGGGTTACACCCCAAAACCTCCCATATTTTAATAATTAACATATTTTTATTTTATTACTTTTAAAATATATCAAGATATTATTAAAAAAAATTTAATAATTAATTTCTAACCATATATATATTTAAAATGTTTCCTTTTTGCTCGAATAACAAAATAACGTCGATAGAAAAAAGATCGCAGCGAATTGATCATTTCAAATTGATTAGATCGGTTTTGTAGAAATTATGGTAAAATATGTTTGATTGAGAAAACGAATGGTTGTAAAGTAACTATAGTCAGACCTGCTATCTGATTCTAGTTGACCGTAAGTCAAACAGTGATAACCACGTGATTAATGTGCTCCCATTCTGTGATCACATTTTTCATCTGTCTAATTATTATATTAAAATGGCGTATGTCAAGACAAGCAATGTTTAATCCATATTTATCGATAGAATGGATTATATTTTCGAGATTAATATATACTAATTACATTTAATTAATGTATTAAAAAGAATGATAATCAGACGACTACAAAGAAAAGCAAACCTATATACAGTGGCGGATCCGGTAGGATGTACTAAGTTTATTGAATAAAATAAAAAATAATAATAATTAAAAAATAATATATATATATATATATATATATATATATATATATATATATATATATATAATTTAAGAAGATATATTTATTTTTTACCTTTATTTCGGTGGGCTTAAAATATTTTTGGGTTGGGCTAAACTTAAAAATACAAAGAAGAAAGAAGATATATTTATTTTTTAGTTTTATTTGGGTGGCTAAAAATATTTTTAGGATGTGTTAAACTTAAAAATACAAATTATTTATAAATTATTTACATATGATATAATGAACTTTTGGGAGACAGGGATTGAACACGGGCTGCCCCCACATACATCCGTCACTGCCTATATATCTACTCATTTTCTAAACAAGGTCAGTAATGTGTGGAGAAAACTTAATTTGCTACTTAAAATGGTACTCCCTCCGTCCCAACTTCAACTTCACACTTTCTATTTTGGTCCGTCCTAAATTCAACTTCACATTTCCATAAAAGGAAAAAGCAACAAACTAATATCCCTCTGACATACTTTAATTTCAAATTTGTCATCACCTTTTTAACACACATAACATACTTTATCATTTATTTATTACCCAAAAATACCATACTACCCTCAAAAGTAAATCAAAAAGTGATTTTTCTTAAACTCCGTATCTATAGTAAACGTGAACTTGAATTTGGAACGGAGTATTAAATCACAAATAATTACAGGGTGTGCATTGGTTATACGTTATATCCTATAGGTGGACCACCTTACATAAATTATGTACACTTGTGGGGCTTGAAAATATAAAAACGTGACATGGAGTCATAAAAATTACCAAAAATGGATGACTTCTCCTTTGAAACCATTTGTTCCAAGAAATAATACTTTCTTCGTCAACGAATTTATATACTTTTCATTTTGAGTGGTTATAAATAGTTATCCTACAGTAAAAAAACTATTATACTCCCTTCGTCCCATAAATAAATTCACACTTTCTATTTTTGTCCATCTCATAAACAAGTTCACACCCTCAAATAAGGAAATACACACAAATCAATAACCTTACAATACATTTTAATTTCAAAATTGTCACCTCTTTACAACTCACATAACTTACTTTATAATTTATTTATTACCTAAAAATACCAAAGTACTCCTAAAAGTTAACTTTTCCTTAAACTCCGTATCTACAGTATCTGTGAATTTCCCTTTGGGACAGAAGGAGTACATTTTACTTATATTTTATATATCATTCCAATAATTTTATTTAATTTTTATTTTTAAATTATCAATTTATCATTAATTTTTCTTACACTATAATATTTAAAAAGCATCATTTCTTAATTTGCTTGCCAATACAAACAAATATAAATATACTCGAGAGGGAGGGGGTATTTGAAACATTCCGCAACGGTAAAGTTGAAAAACCCGTTATAAAAATAGGCCAAAACTTTAACTTATTCGTTAAAAATGAATATTCCCGCCACTAGATGAACTCCCATTGAATCCCATCCTGTTGATCCACCCTTGGATCTCATCCTCTCCCACCATCATTTCCTCCTCCTCTTCCACCTTTCCCCTCTTCGTCGATTCCTCCGCCGTGGAGGTGTAGTCGGAGGGGAAATTGAGCTTGGCTCTGGGTCCACGGAACTCAATGGCGGCCCTATCGTAAGCACGAGCAGCATCCTCACCCGTCTCGAAAGTTCCCAACCACACGCGCGCGCCCCTCCTGGGGTCGCGTATCTCCGCCGCCCACTTCCCCCATGGACGCTGCCGTACGCCTCTGTACTTGTTCTTCTTCTTCTTGGAAGTGGGAGTAGTGCTCTTCTCCTCCTCTTCAAAGAAATCGCACCCCAAACACCCTTGTATCCTGCAGAACCTGCAAGTTTCCATTTCTTCTAAAGCAGGTAAGAAACCCTCCGAAGTTGGCAAACTATTACCCGACTGCATGTTGTTGTACCTTCTCATACTGCTAAAGAGATTTTGTATATTTGAGACAGGGGAGGGGGTTGACATATATAAAGTAAACTGGACACAGAGTTTACTCGGGATGGTTCGACCACCTGCTTTTGTTGGCACGTGTGCTTACACTTGATGACGTGCTTTGGTCAACCACATTCAATTTTGTTTTTTTCTACACCTCAGTGTGAAGGATAACTGGCCAGATAATGATGTGTATTGCTATGACTAACATATTCTCAACTTTCTTCTTCAACACTCCATTTATTATTAAAATATGGAGTGTGTTTAATTATTTATTTATAATTGAAGTTATTTATATTAAATTATAATATAACATCATATTATTTATTATATTTTTAAAAAATATATATTTTAAGTATTAATAAGTGTATTTTAACTATATCACACCCATATTTTAACCCGTGTTATATAAATAAAGTCATAAATAAAAGATTATCGTTTTTTACAAGTATTTTTTAACTCATCACCTACATGCTATTATTATCTTTTTTTTTTTAATGAAATTTGAGTCTTTTCTTTTAATCAAATCATTAAACTAGTTTGCAATTAGTACATATAAGTAGAACATTATAGAATTAGGAAAATAAGCAGCATTTGAAATAGTAAGACTCGAGCTAATTGCATATATTAAAAAGTAGTAGTAATTAAATGGAATCAATACAGTGCGGATTTAATATGAAATTTTATCATTCATATTCCTGAAGAAAGTAAAAAATAGAAAGGCCCACCATCTCTCTGATGCGACTACACTTGACAAGACTCTTTTAATATACAAACAAAGAGAAGAAGCAAAAATAAAAAGATACACAACTGTCAACGCTAGTCAGCCCAATTGCCGACTCTCGGCTATCACCCTCATCACATTTTTATTAAATTAAATTTCATTAAAAAAATACTAATAGATAGAAGAAGTAAAAGAATCAACCACAGCATACATACGTCAACCATGATGTAGAATGATGACGTTAGTTATCTAGAACTAGAAAAAGAAAAAGAAAAAGAAGAAAAGAGAGAGTGAAAGACTTAAGAAGGGGGTTGGAGAATGAATGAAGTGGTATGTAATTTGTACAAGGGTGATATATTGTGAGCTGAGACATAAAAATAGGGAATTTCTTTGATATCTTTATGAATGTCCTGTCCTTTCCTGTCCTGGCTCCTTCTACAACATAAAGCACAAAACTAGACACTACCTAGGAATCACATCATGCATTGAATGCACATATCTCCACCTCAATCATCGTCTTCAGAATCTGTCAAGGAATTGCAAACTGTCAACCATCCTTCTCTCATTTATCAAGACAATAATCACTATTACTCTACTACTTCATCTTATGTTACATTCAATGCTTAATTTCTTATCTGCCAGATTTCAACAATATTATCTATCACCTACTTCCATGTATTTACTCGATATTCAACACAAGTAAATGATCAAACACGAGTACAACATACCCGATCGTATATCTTCCCCAACTTTTCCTCTGTTTTTCAGCTGTCTTGTGATCATTGAACATATGAGAACCCACCAGTATATATGGAAAACAAACAGGGTTAACAACATTGTGTTGAAGATATAGTACAGCATCACATGGTATGTCCGAGACAAGTCCAACACATTGCATAAGTAGTAGCTGCGGAAAAGCAGGATTAGATGAACAGACACCTCCTCTGGAGACAAACACTTGATACATATCAATAAGAAACCAACCTCGATGACCTTATCACCCAAAATGGAAAGTATATAATCCTTAGTATAAGCCATGATACTGCAAACATGCCAAATAACACACTTGCTCCCAGCTCTTTCCCGGAGTATTTGAAAACTTTAGCACCTTCCAGAAATACGTCACTAGCATCATGCAGTGCCAGGACAACCGCTCCTATACGAAAAAATCTGTGCAAAATTCTACATTAATAAGTTTTTATCCTTTACATAGACATTCCGACTTTAGATTTTGGACAAGGGTATCCCAGAATCATCACTTTATCAAGCATCATTAAGTAATTTAATTTATAGATGGATATTAAATCATCCTGATCATAAACAAAAAATGGGCACTCAGAAAATTCATCCAAACTCTTACAGAGTACAGATGCTTTATCTCCTCAGAAGAAATAACAGAGCTTTTAATAATATTAACACGTTAATGAAAGTTAGTAATCCTGTGTGCCAACTTAAACACCCACAAAAAAGGAAAAAAAAAAAAAAAGACTGAATGTTCTCATGCCTCAACTTACACTACCAGTTGTCTAATGCACTTTCCATAGTAATTAATTCTAAAACTCTTGTAACAATAAACTCGATTTTTGGTACTGTTTAAGTAAAATGGTTTATGCTAAATCGTAGTTGTTAGAGGCACGCACCAAAAGCTCTAGCACCAATTTCTTCCTATTTCAGGTGCTAAACGGACGCCTCATTTCATCACCTGAGGCTCTTCTCCCTCACATTGGTGATATTTCTTAACTTTTCAAAGGATTTAAAGAGTTGCTAAATGTTTTTTTTTTAATTAATAAAAACGTTTCTTAATCTTCATAATAAGTATCAGGGGGAAACCGTTATCTTAGCCAGAGTTTAAGTTGAAATTTGAGCTACCTGATGATTATTGATTAGGTTGCTAATCATTTAAAACTTGATAGCTTTTTTAAACTTTAAGAAGATGAGTTGTTGACATATTGTCTATTTGTGTAAAAGATTTGAACTTTGAAGTTAGTCATGTATGATTGTTCTATGAGTTCTTATGTTATTTATGAGTTATAATGTATCATTATGTGATTTTATGTAGATTTCACCTTTAGTTGGATAGGTAATTATGTATTAAGTAGGATTTACTTATATGTATAGAATTTTTAGAAAAATCTATGAACTTTGTACAAGAGGCACGCCTCTCGCCTTAGGCTGGAATACGGCCCTTGTGCCTTTGTGTGCCTCTCACCATGAGCAAGGTTATTTGCATGTTTTTAAGCATGAATCAGCACTATCAATATTCATATGCACTTTCTTCAGCAACTGACTCCAAAATCTTATGACAATCATCTTGATTTTAGTACCATAAGTAGTTGATGAAGCAAAATAAGATACCTTGTCATGTAGGAATAAGAAATTAGGATCACCGTGACAATGTGATGAGACATCATGACAGAGAAATCCTTCCTCCTAGTTTCCCAGGTAAGAAGGGCACCGATGCTATAAACGTAGAACCCGCATTGGCACATGTAGATAAGTTTCAAGGGACGCCTGAAACAATCAAGCAATAACTAATGTTATAAATGAACATTATACGCATTCAATGTCGCACAAAATCTTGGAGTTCAAATATAATTGTGGCTGATAAGAAAAACAGATTAATTGTTAAGGTAAGCTTCCACCTACACCACTGTGACATCTTTTGACTTTATCATGAACAGATATTAGAAAAATACTTGGTATTAAGGTGAGACGTTTCAAATTCCATCTCATTTCACTTCCAAAAAACCAAACTGTTTCCAAGTTAAAATTTCGTATCATCATAATGAATAGATTCAGTAATATCAACACTGGAGAAAATAGAATCTGTAAATGCAGCTAACACCTGACCACACCTACTCATCCATATCTCTTTGCATCACGAGTATTAGAAAAGAGGAAACCATAGTTCAATGGTTCTGGTTGGATAACATGAAAAAGGAAATTAGAAGAACCCTCAACTCAATTATATCTGCTGCTTTGGTGCTTCTCCATGACACACATACAGCTATCCATTATGCAACAAAAGAGAAGGGCATAAGACAAGACTGGAGACAATTTGAAACAGGGGAATTGCAGTGTAATCAAACAGAACACTCATAATATAAGGAAAAGGATTTTGCTGATGACAACTAGATAATCTGCTCTCACTATATAAATTAGACAATGCTTGAATACTTATAGCAATTTCAAACTTACTGCAACTCTTGATTAGGCCACCCAACAAAGTATTCTTTTATATCTGTAAACCATGGTTGCTGGTAGATAGTTGACACAACGCAAAACTCAACAGTAGCATAGTAGGTAAACTTCCACATGGACTCTGAACATTTTGCTAGCTTTGCCCTTGCCTCGGCATCAATTTTAAGCTTAGAATCACTGCCACTGGATAACCAGAGTGCAAGCCTCTGGAATATATGGGATCAATTGTGAGAAAGGAAAATCTTTCAACTGGAATAACGTAACCAGATAACTTTTTGCCATAATTTAGAGTATGGAAATTCTATAATTCTATTCTATAAAATGACCCAGAGTTTATTTCCCAGTACAGGGTATTCACATTTAAAAGAAATTCAAAATAGCCTCAAATCATACCACATTCTCATAATAAGAAACTCTTTTACCTTGTATTATTAGATTGTAGTTCAACTCCAATTGCCTGATCCCAGAAAATAGTCAATACAGTGGAAAATTAAAATCATGCTGGCATTCAACTACCCGGGAACGTACTAAATAAATTGTTTCTCCAAAGCATAGAGAACAAAATAATTACATAAAATTCATTTAAATGGTGCAGAACCAGCAAAGTAGACTAAGATTTTTCTCCAGATTTAGATAATGTCGCTCAAACAACTAGTTTTTTTTTTTAATTCTCACTCTTGTTAGCATCACTATGCAACATATCAAAATCCAGGAGTGTGTAGCAAAGAAAACAGTAGAATTATAGCGCAAAATAAATCGAAAGAAAAACAAAGGCGTAGAGAAGCAAGATGCATTCCGCCCATCACCGTATATCCATAATTATATGCAAAAGGAGCTTACACGAAAGATGAATCTGTCGAGGAAGGACCTCGCAGGCACAAAGGCGACGGCGAAGCAGAGTGCGGTGGAGAAATTTGAAACGCTGGGGACGCCATTGTGCGTCCAGAACGATTCCATCAGAGAATTGTAAAACAGGAGTGCATCGATCAGGTAAGAAGTGATTGATGTAATCAGAAATGAGAATGAATCGGGAAGTGGAGCAAATCTGCAGGCATTGAGTGAGGAGAAGGAAGGCGATTCGCAGTAGTTGGATAGAAGCAGGAAAAAATCTGGAAAAATTGAAACGCAGAAATAGGGGAGAAAGGGAAAAAGGAGATAATGGAAGAAAGAGGATTTAAGGATTGGAGTGGATTGAGGGAGGCGAAGGGAAGGTGGAGGAAATACGATGGACCTTTCTAATTTCCATACTCCACATTCACATTGCTATTTTGCTTGCTTACAACTAATATAGTGGAATAGATCTACCCCTTTCTAAATCTTCACTTTTTCATTGTTTTTTCACTACCTTCTTTATTTTTTTATTTTACATTTACTTCGGTAATTCTGTACTATACAACAAAGCACGTTTAATCAAATTTTAATACTCCACACTAATTGTAATAGCCTGTCGTGTTGAGCTGGAAAAATATGTAAAAATTCGGATTCCTTTCTGATCCTCGCATCATATTTTTATATTGCAGTATGCCTAATTGAGCACACATGAAAGAGGAATTACCAATAATGCTGTAGCCTTGCATAATAAACCGAATAAAATTCATTTAAGGAAAATCATATATACATACATTTGCAAAATATGGGATTCAACAACTCTTGCGCACATAACTCTAGGTTGCCAAAAGGGGGCCTAAAACGTTTATATAAGTAATTGAATGCGTATAATTTACATAACTCCATCCGACTAAGTGGAATGAGACGAAGCATATACAAATCTCCAGTTTACATCTACACCTCTTAACAAACAAATAAACAAATCCGACGAAAATTCTCGACTAGAAACCATGGTTTCATACTGCAAATGTTTGTTGGATGCCAGCCAATCCTGGATCGCGCTTACAATTGATCCTGCAATCAAACACAAACAAGGATAAATAGGTTATGATCATTCTTGTCATCTTTCAAAAGCAACGAGTCTCACGCTAACATCCCTGACTGCAACTATAAAATGTTGAAGACAGACTGACATTTCAAATGTTCAACATCCATTGCAAGACAAAATAATGTTTGGATCAAGAACAGGTTCGCTACATAACTTGTATATTTAAAAAAAAAATGAAAACAAAAACTGCTAAAAGAATGTAAACTTGATTAATTACTTGATTGTGATTAATCTGGTACAGCTGTCTTTGATCTTTTCACTAAAGGCTTTGTAATTGGTTTAGCTTGATTGCCTTCATCAACAAAATTCTGACCTGTACCCTCTGCAAGAAATCCAACCAACGTTATTACTCATGTCAAAAAAACACATCAGTCTTTCTATGAGGCATTATTGCCCAGAGAACACATCAGTAGTCCGTTCAAAATTTCTACATGAAATGACAAGGCAATGAAACAAACAAGAAGTCGAGAGACTGGATATTGATATTTCAGCTGGCTCATACAATACAAACTAAAATTATATATGTGCAATAGTCATATGCTCAATAAGAACTATATTTATTAGATAACAGAAAAGTGAGATCACCAGCAAAGGAAAACCTTACAGAATTCAAAACACGGACTCCTTCAGAAAAGGAATTGTAACAAGAACAATGTGAATATCCAAAGGGAATAACTGAAATCACCTCTAGTTAAGGAATGTGAATCGTCTTGGTATAGGCTACTGGCAGAACATTGATGTGAACAAGCATCTAATGCATTAGATGTCAAAACTTTTCCGTGATTCTTTGTATCACAAAGCATTAAATTTCCTGGCTTATAAGCTGATGATGAATGATTGTTCAACTGAATGCGTTTGGTACGATAAACCCATGGATTCTTGATAGGACTAGAAGAATCACCCCTGTTGTAGTTTATCTCTTCCCAGCATCCATGCGGCTCAGTAGTGAACTGGAAAACACGCAAAACATTTTTTTTTTCCTCAGTATCTAGAAACGAATACGTAATCCAAAAACATAGTTAACAAAACGCATCAATATGTGCTTCATGTAAGTCCCTTAACCTTATCAGAAGCATTATTAACATTAGTAGAACCCATTACAATTGAATCTCTGTCTCTCTTGTTCTGGCCTGAGCATTGCTGTAGCAAACCAATTGACTGGTGCAGCTTTTTGACAAATGAGACTTCCAATTGTTCAAGATATAAGCTGTGCTTCTCATCAGTCCACATTGTGCTAATTTCCTGCAACATGAAGTTATATATCAGTGACTGTTCATACTTCTTAAAAAGCTTTAGCCCAACAGATTTTAGACACACATATTTCATATGATTTCCTTTGGAGAATCAGGTGTCAGCTACACTACATGATTAAATTTAAAAGCCAAAGCTCCATCATAAGATGTTAGACATTAGAAGCGATAATCTGTTCGGCACATGCTTTGAAAATTTGGTAATCTTTTGAATGAACTCCTACAACACATCACACTCTAAAGCCCTTTCTGCAGATAAGAACAATGGCATTTTTTTTACATCAAGCATTCTATATGCAATCGGATGAGATCAAAGAGGACGAAGCTCAGCTTCATCATACAATCATCTTCAGATGATGATCTTTTCAACCTGACTGTAAACTTCGAGTTTCCTCCTATCCTGTCTCACGGTTATCGTTGATTTCCACAATTCACCTACAAAGCTTAGATTTTGTTCCAAATACAGAATACCTAATCATATCTGACCGAAACTCAGTTTCTTTTATTCTCATGACATAACAACACATTTAAAACTGTACGAAGAGCGACAAGCTCCACAAATCTGAGTCGATAAAAACACAAAAAAAAAAAAAAAAGATACATTGTTGAGACCTTTCAATCTAACGATCTCACTGTCCTTCTACGACGCAGAAAAAAGGCGAGAGACGAAAGATCTAAAGAAAACCACTGAATTTTCGGAGGAAAATCAACTCCAAAATGCATATAGATATAACGCAAAATTAAATCGGAACAGGCGAGAATATCATTCATCCAATTACCTACAACAGCTGTCACAAAAGGTACCACAGGGCGAAGAGAAACTACTAAGATTTTTCGGACATTAGGTCGACAGAATATAGACGTAATTTACCTGGTTGACGTTCGGCGAGCAAGGGTTAATATCTTCGAAATTTTCAGCAGTCAAAGTTGATGCGACCGAACTCGACCGGTTCAACTCATCTGCGAAAGAAATATCTGGCGGCGGCGGCGACTCGGAGAGAACGTTTGCTTCCATAGTTCAGAGAAAAAAAAATTAGAGCGATTATTTATCACAGAAGATAATTGAAGAGAGAACAAGAGAAGAGAATTGATGAGAGAGAAAGAGAAGCGGTGAGAAAAGAGAGAAAGTGCAGTTAAGGAATGCTCCACATGGAGTCGCTTTGACACGTGTCAGGAACATGGGGTCGGTGGCACGTCAGCAGAAAATATCTTCAGCCATTGTCAGCCAGATATTTATTTACAGCACCATTCAGCGCGTCGGCAAACGCGCCGCAATCTACGTTTGTGGCGAGTGCCCTGTCTTGCGGTGACGCCAAGACTACTAGATAAGGTTGTGCGGATGCGGGCCCTTACCCGGGCCCGGCCCACTATTTGGTCCAGCCCTTGCACTTTTTTCCCCACTTTCTAGTACACTAATAACACAAATATATCTGGTTGTTGTCATTATATATTTCCTTTTCCTTTTTTCTCTTTATTTATTAACCTTTTTATTGGAGGAAAGTAATACGAACAGGCATTGGTTCAAAATGATTGCGTTACTTTTACTCATGGTCAAATGTAAAAATTAATTAATTAATGAGTAAGAAGTAATATTTTTTTAAAAAAAATTACATGACACTGTCATATGAAATACTATTTTTTTCTTTTTTAAATAGTTATTATTTTTATTAAAGATTTTTTAAAGATTTTTAAAATTCACATGAATTTGTATAGAAGATGACTTTAATGGCTTTAATGAGCATATATTAAGAAGAACAGGAACAAGAGCAACAATGGGGGCTCACGACAGACCGCGAAGCTCGAGCTATGCAATGTACCACAGAGTTGGCAGTACGACGAATAAATTAACAGAATAAAAATTGTTTAATGAAAGTAATTTTTTAGATTCAGAGATAAAATCACCAAATACCAAGTTCTCCACATCATTTTTAGAGATCGCATCGTGGACTATCTTAGCATCCACTTCAAATATGACCCGATTGAAGCCAAGTTCTTAATCAGAGGTTCATGTTAACGGATTGAGTTTCGTGTCGACATGATAGTGACACGACACGATAAGGGCAAACCCGAACACGACACGATAAGGATTTGTTCCAACAAGACACGAACATGAAAAATAATGGGTTCACACGACACGACACGATAACAACACGATAAGAAAATAAAAAATAAAAAAAATACTAATTAAAATAAATAAAAATTTAAATTAATATATTTTAAAATTATTATTAAATATTTTTATCATATATTTTTCTAATTTTATATTTATATTGGGTTATTAACAGGTTATTGGGTTGTTAAAGGGTTAATGGATCATCTGTTAATATTAATCGTACTTAACGGGTTGACACGAACCCGACACGAAATTTTCGTGTCCTTATTGGGTTGACACGATAATGACACGAACTCAATAAGGCCAAACACTAACCCGCAATTATCGTGTCGTGCTCGTGTCGTGCTATTGTGTCGTGTCGGGAATTGCTACCACTAATTCACCTTGGAACATGGGGTACTGCTGTACCCCAAATTGAAAATTTGCCAACTATAATTTTTTTACTGTACCCCCAATTTTTATTAGAATTAGAGAAGTATTATACTAATTAATACAGAAAAACTATTTCTTTTTTTTAAAACAAGATTTCTCCATCACTAAAATCATTTATTTCTATCACTTTCCTTTAAGATCTTATATAGTTTTGTTTATAAGTTTTAAGAAATTTCTCTGCTTTTATTTATTTTTCTTAAGAAAAATTAATTGCATTAAATTTATTCATATGCATTTATCTTTCAATTTTCTAAAAAACACACTAGCTATCAGGTTTCTTATTACTTTTAAATATGTTTTAACTTGTTATTTAGATTAACTATTGCATCACATATTACTTAGAAAGATGCTAAACTTAATTAAAATCTTGTGTCTATGCTCATTCAAATATAGTACATTCAATTTTCTGTTACATTTTAGTGTTACATTTTCTATCATAAATCATTGAATAATTAACACGTATAATATAATCAAATTTATAGCCTAAAAGAAAAATATACTCCGGGCTCCAAGAGAAAATTATTGAGATTATCAACTTTAAAGGAGAATTGTTGAAATTTTCCTCCCGCATCATTCATCTAACACATGTAACAAGAGATATAACACCAAAATATAAGAAGAGATTCGAAATTATATATCGTATCCCCATATTCAAAATCCTGGATCCGCCCCTGTCCTTAATCCATGACAAGGCCTCATAAAGGCCCAAGGCTTCACCTTCATCAACTATAAGAGAACCAGCGCAGGGATCACCACTGATTTTTCGGCCACAAATATGCCTTCATCATCTCGAATCACCATGTCTATACCCGTCTCCGAAGTGTCTTAAAAAAAAGCTGCATCAGAGTTGATTTTCATAAAGGAGATTTGGGGTTTATGCCATGAATTGCAGGTTTCATTAGTGCTACTCCTAATATGAACCTTTCTAGTAGAACTCCAATATGTGAGGGAATTTCTTGCTGAAAAAATAGATCTTACAGCCGGTTCCCTTAGTCCCTCCCATACCACGTCAAATGTAAAAGATAAATAAATAAATAATTAATTAATGAGTAAGAAATAATAATATTTTTTTAAAAAAATTACATGACACTGTTATATGAAATAATTTTTTATTTTTTAAATAGTTATTATTTTTATTAAAGATTTTTTTAAAGGTTTATTAAAGATTTTTAAAATTCACATGAATTTGTATAGAAGATGACTTTAATGGCTTTAATGAGTTTTTTTTTCTTTTTTTTTTCCTGTTATCTTATTTATGGCAAGACTAGAATACGACAGGTTTTTTTTAAAATCGGTGGAACCGGATCTTTAAATGAAAAGTGGGTCAAGTATTTGAAAATACGAATAAACTTCAACCCATCTCTCTCCCCCGTACTTCTTCTTCTCCTCCATATCTGCAAAAGCCATTTCTCCCACGTCGTCTTTAATCTCTCTTCTCTCTCTCATATTTCAACAATGCAGACTCCGATGAACTCACAAACAACAAGCGCTTGGTGGATTTCTTGCCGTACATGGCTTAGCTA
This sequence comes from Pogostemon cablin, assembly GCA_023678885.1. Lineage (NCBI taxonomy): Eukaryota > Viridiplantae > Streptophyta > Magnoliopsida > Lamiales > Lamiaceae > Pogostemon > Pogostemon cablin. Next base: position 34,218,377 of record CM042952.1, on the reverse strand, counting down.
GGGCACGCGCTCACAGCGGAGGAATTAAGGGGGATGATTAGAGAAGCCGACACCAACGGCGATGGAAGGATTAATTTTCAGGAATTCTCTTAGGCGATGCATCGCGTTTGCACCCAGAGCCCCTGCACCCGCCTTCCAGGTTAACTTCAATCGATACTATTGAATTTGATTATGCTAATTTTGGATCATAAAATGTTACTTGATTACGTGGATGAATGTCTTGCATTTCTAATTAGGTGAATTTTTGGATAAATCTTGGATCTGATGTGAATTAATGTATGAATTATGATGAGCTTGTGATCAATTGGAATATAGTTAAATTTTGTCCTAGTTAGAACTATATGGAGAATGAGAAAGATGAATTAGAAATACATCAATTATTCATATAAATTTTTGAATCAGGTTATGTTTAATGAGTATGAATTTATTTCTTCACTCATTTTATATCACTCTTGTGCACACCATACTGATTGGTTCGTTTAGATAGAATTGATGTTTTAAAGGTAAATACTTGTGTGAGTTAAATGTTTAATTTTCAGGAATTTTAAATACATTTACTTAAATCAAGAAATTGTGTGAAATGTGAATGCATTTCATATCATCGAAATCCATTCAATTTTTATGCTTTATGTTCTTGATTCTTGGATTTTAATGTTGCAGATTCAAGTGGTGTTAAAGAAGTGGGCTCAGTTCCGAATCAAGAAAGTTGTTGAAGTTATTGCTTGAAAGAAGCCACTTTCTTAGGCTTCAGCTTCCACCAATCATCAGGTAGATTTGGCAAGTCGTGGGAAATCTTGGAAAGATCAGAAAAGTAGCGTCGGATGATTGAAGTCTGCAATTTGTTGAGCACATATTTCTTCCTTCATTTGACAAGTTGTTTTAACATATTGTGGATGCTAATTCAGATCAAGAAACTGAGTTTGCAATCGTGAATGAAGGTTTCAGATGGAAATATGTACCAAACTATGGCAACCACTCAATTCAATAAGAGATTTAGATTAAGCCGTGCATTTTCTCTTTCTTAATGAGTTTATAAGTTTATGTTGATTTTCTCCTATGTATAGGCATATAATTGATGTTTTGATTTTCTGAATTCTTAGACGAGTTTGGTTCGAGCAATTGTTTACGAATGTGATGCGCATTTGATAGTCATTAGGTAATGTTATTCTTTAAGTATGCGTGTGAATTTGTGATACTACTCTTGAAATAATTCTCATAGATGAAGCAGACATGAATTTAGCTATTCCTTTTACAATCCCAGCAGCAATTGTTGGGACAAAAACAAGCCACAAGATCCTATCTTACATAAATTCAACCAGGTTTTGCTCTCTACTTGATGCTCATATGATGTTCTTGGATTTTACATTCTTCTCTCCTCAACTCGGCCATTTTCTTCAAAGGGTCCGAACGCATTGACTCCTGAAATTCTTAAGGTAACTCTATGTAACTAAGGCATACATAGCTAGAGGGAGTTGAGGATTAGATATATGGTTCTTAGCAGGTTGCTATGCTAATGAATCAGGTGATACATAATGGTTATACTTTGCAATGAAACTTAGGAATACATAGCTAGAGGGAGTTGAGGATTAGAATTTATTTGTACATGTACCCTTTGGATGATCAATGTAGTTGCTTAATCTCTCTTGAAATTCAAGAAAATTAGTTCATTTATTTTGAGAATTAAGATGAGGGTAGGATTTGTACTCAGGCAATTTTTTTTAATTATATTTTATTGAATCATTTCGTCATTTTGTTGATCTTTGGTACAATTTATAAAAATTATTAAGTTGCTCTTTGATACAATCTATAAAAATTATTAGGTTACTCCTTAAAATTAATTAGATTACTTTTTGGAATTAATTGGACTACTCTTTGAAATTAGTTAAATTGTATATAATTTATACGTTGTTAGATCACTTTATAAAAATAATTAGGTTACTCTTTGAAGTTAATTAAATCACGCTTTGGAAAATTAATTGGACTACTCTTTGATATTTTTAATTAAACTGTGTATGCAATCTATGCGTTGTTAAGATCACTCTATAAAAATAATTATGTTACTTTTTGGAGTTAATTAGATCACTCTTTGAAATTAATTGGATTACTCTTCGATATTAACTGAACTGTGTATTGATGAGAGTGGAAATCTACGTCTTTTCGGTCGTATATTACCGTGTTTATGTTAGAATAAGGCCATATTTTCTTGTTGGAGTGCGTAGTTGATGTATTTTACATGATTCTGGTGCTTCTAATGGTTTTTGTGGAGTTTTGAAGGTTAAAACAGGGTAAGAATGAAGCGAAACCGAAGACAGAAGGAAACGAGCTGAAAAGGGGTTTACTCGAGTTGCATGAGTCAGCACGACTTAGCAACTCGAGTCATGTTGGATACCGTAGAGGGTCTGAATTGGTCAGTAAGCCAACTCGACTTGTATTGGACAGATCAACTTGCAGCTCGATTCGAGCTGCGTATGGGACAAGCCGAGTTGCATGTCGTGTGAGGCAGAGCAATGCCGAATTTTGTCCAGAGAGCCAACACGAGTTGATAGGCGATGACTCGACTTGCCAGCTCGACTCGTGTTGATGTACGGAGGAAAATCAGTTTCAGAGCATGGCAGCTCGACTTAACAGGCAGACGCACGACTTGAGTTGGATTACTCGAGTTACAACATAGGGCGACTCGAGTCGTGCTTGCAACTCGAGTTGGTCATTCCAACTCGTGTTGCATTAGTTTGGGCCAAAAATCGGGATTTTTAATCCCCTGTGCGTGACAAACGTAAAGAATAGCCCAGCAAAGTCAGTTTCGTGGCCCATGGTATAAAAAGGGGGATCAAATACTTTGAGAGAAGACCAATCATTCACCACAGAAACACACCGTGAATTCAATTCACGCACCATCCATCCATCACCCAATTCACATCGTAATTCATCCATCCATTCATCCCATCGGTCCGGAGGAAGAATCAAGTGCGGTTGAGAGTGCAATCCAATCTGAGAGACGGAGGAAAGATGCAAGCCACGTGACGCTAGGGTTTCATTTTCTTTTCTTAATTTCTTCTTTTTTGATTTTGTTATGTATTTGATAGCCATGAGGGTTGTTTGTGACCTCATGGGCTAAAAACTCTTTACAGTTCTAAGGATTGAAAGTTATGGTAGTTGATTTGGAACCCTAGACAAAGTATTGTGATTTCATGTTGTTAAGATTCTTATTTATTTGATTTATTTCAGATTATATTATATGTTTGTAATGTCTTCATAGCATGCTATTGATATTGCCCGTGCGCAATTTATACGTTGTTAAGATCACTCTATAAAAATAATTAGGTTACTCTTTGGAGTTAATTAGATCACTCTTTGAAATTAATTAGACTACTCTTCGAAATTAATTAAATTGTGTACAATCTATACGTTGTTAGATCACTCTATAAAAATAATTAGGTTACTCTTTACAATTAAATAGATTACTCTTCAAAATTAATTAGATTACTCTTAAAAATTACACCAAAAAAATATTTACAAATTTCTAATCTTGGAGTAATGAACAAAAAAATAAGCCAAGAGTTGTGATGAACATGTTATGTAGATTCCGTTACAAAGTGTCACCTACACAGTTGCTTTATGTGTTAAGAAGTTGGTACACCGCCACAAGTCCAGAATTTCAGGGAGCTTTGTCAAAGGCTTCACATCTTTGTAGCAGATATCCCAAACAGAATTCAATGCCATCTCAGTTAAATGCTTTGTGCATTTCGGGTATGCACTATAAGAAACGGCATCCCAAGGCAGTGATAGTCGCATCGGTGGTTTGCAGGGACTTTAACTCTTGGAAACGGAAAAACCATCACAGGATGGACCATGTTTCCGGCAAGAGCCACAGTCAGAAACTTACAACTCTACTACAACGAGACAGCATCTGGTTGCACCTCAACTGATGCGGTGGAGGACCCTGATAACAGCATCATTATATGCAACGTAACCTCCGACATTGGAGATACAAATTGGAGTTGTAATTAGCCCTAAAGAAGGACTTGATGGTATAAATTACACTGTGAATAGTGCTACACCAACTGTAAGCATTGTTTTCCAGCAAACATTTGTTGAGCCTAGAGCTGCTCCAGCCCTATCAGATTTCTCATCAAGGGGTCCCGTACGAGGGCATCTTGAAACTAGATGTAATGGCACCAGGATCTCTCATCTTAGCAGCATACAATCTTCACACGCCCACAACAAGAATTGTAAACAACCAAATATTGGTAGGACCGGTTGCATCCTAGTCTCTCTCCTTATTTATTAATGATATCTTAAAGCAACAAGGAGAAGTGAGCTCAATTTTATCCAGAGTGATGCCATTCAAAATACAATCATATTTTCTTTTTATGGAATATCTAGACTAGATATATAAATAACGAATCTAATTTCAAAATGGAGATATTTTTGGTGGGTTCATCACATGATTGTCTCACGCATGTAAGGGGCTCAAAGACACTTAAAAATGCAAAATTTTAATTATCTTTTCAATTAAAATATTATAAAACAAAATCTCTTGTAATGTAATGTAATGTTAGCTTAAATAATACTTTGTAATGTATTTTTAAACATTAATAGTAAAGTTAGGGTTCGATGGTCTATTCAAGTTAGAGACATACGTAAAAAGATGATATGTAAGTTGCATAAATTGCTTGGAATAAATTGTTTATGTTATTATTTTCAAACGGAAATAATTTACTTTTAATTAGGCATAAAATGTATTTTGGACAAATCATGTGGTTGGTCCAATGTGTCGTTTTTTATCTAAAATATCTTCATTAAAGTCTTCTCGTAGCTTGATATTAAAGCAATGAATAGATGTCTAACTTTATCTTGTGTCTTGTATAGTTTATTTATTTATTTTTAGAAAACACAATATATTAAATAAAAGACATATAGTACGTCATTTAGCTGTCGTTTCACATATTATAATTAAGACAGAGTATGAGTACTGCAAACGACTCGATCCATATGAAATATAAGAATGCAAAAAAATGAAGTAACTAGTATATATTATTTTTGTTCAATTCAAAATTCATAAATTACATCGTAGTTGTACAATAATTAGTTAAACATTTTCCGCAAGGAATATTAAAATTATCTAAATATTTATAGTATTTTAACATCAATAAAAGACTCTCTTGTGAGACGGATCAATTATTAAAGTATGTTTATCATATAGATAAAATATGCTTATTTATAGTTAAAGTATGTCAATAATGAATCATCTTATAACATCCTAAAATCATACATTACAAAACATAATTTAACAACCATTAAACATATTTTATCTATATAATAAACATACTTTAATATGTCTCACACATAGTCTCACATAAGTAGTGTCTCACACGAGACTTTGTAAAAAAAAGTGGAGTACGGAGTATATTATATGTAAAGAACATCTCACAATTTTCTAATGATAATAATAATTCAATAGTAATATCTTTTAAAATTAATTGAAAGTATTATGTTTTTATGTTCCAAGAAAATTCTTGTGTTATCAAATAGAACAATCTGCAAGATTTTAAGTATAGTTTTACATGCAACATCTTAAACAACATAGGAATCAAAATATATTGATTAATGTATCCAAACTACATACTATATAAATATGCAATGAAAACCCCTATCCCCACCTGAAAAAACGAGAGAGAAAAAAAATGCAATAAACATTTAAAAAGAAAGAAATAAACAATATATTTACTCGTGATATGCAATAACGTCCAACCCAACCAAACTATCCTTAAATTCATACATTAATTTATTCATAACGTTTGATGAAACTGTAGCTCCTTTTTTTTAGTTTTTCTCCTTTTGACCTTTTTGGTGGCGTGGCCATCATTAATTTGCGGCGGTATTCCCTAAATCTTACCGTTATATGTAATTTATCTTTAACAAGTAATGTTCCCGCAGACAAATATTATTATGTATATTATTATATCAAAATAAATAATATAATAAATAAATGAAAAAATCTCTTAATTTACTTTAAGGAAAAATATTTCTCTACACTTTGAGATATATTACTTTATTTTTGTCAATAAACTTGCTTAAAAGACCAAAATTTTTTCTCAGTAAAAGTCATGGAATTCTCTTTAATTGAAGTTTTAACTGACAGGTCAAGTTATGAAATTTAAAAAAATAAAATAAAATAATGTTAAATAATTATAAAAATTAATATAAAATGTCAACCGTCTTAATATATTTGAATATAAAATACTTTTAATTTTTTAAAATAAATCCAATGTGTTCTTAATTATTATTATTGTTATTATTATTATTACTATTACTACTACTATTATTATTATTAGAAAAAATTATATAAAATATTTGTGTGGATAATTCATAAAAGAATAAAATATTATTTTGTAATTACCTAATTCATGTATTCCAAATAAATTAAAGAGTGACTTCAAATTTTTTGAGTGTCTACAATATTTTTAAAGAGGTTATAGAATTTTGTTTTTATGATTATTTATATAGGATGAGAAATAAATAAAAAAATCTAAATGGGAAAGATAAATTCTTGCCCTTAGTTGGGAACATGAATGAATATTTATTTATTTTTAACTTTCTAATTTTCAACAAAAAAACAAATTGAAAAGTTTTGGTTCATTTATTAATGTATGTATTTTCACCGTAAATGTTTGCATTTCGATATTTTTTATGGCAAAAACTCCTGTGCACCCGGGCGCACGGACCACATTTCGTGTTCCTTTAGAATTCTGTGTTAAATTGTATACCCTTTAGTATGCAGATATGTACCTTTTATTTTCTAAAGAAAATTATTGTGTGTATCTGAGCGCATGGACAACACTCCGTGCGCCTTTAGAATTTTGTATTAAATTATATACCCTTTAGTATAAAAATGAGTACTCATTATTTTCTAAAGAAAAAATATATATTAATGAAAAGTATATACCCTTTAGAACAAAATGATGTATCTTTTATTAATTAAAGTGTATACCCTTTAGACCAAAGCAATGTACCTTTACTCATAATACTAAATTTCTAAAGACGCATGGAATGTGTTTCCGTGCGCCCAGGCGCACGCAAGCCTCACTCTTTTATATTTATTAACAAAAAAAATTCTTTTTATTTATTTGAATGATTTTTGATAAATAATATGAATGATTACTGTATCAATTAACATATTTTTATATATCTTCCTTTTCTAGTATAATTTTAATGATTTTCATCATATATATTACTTCCTATTTTTATATTTTGCATTTCCCTTTTAAAATCAACACATTTTGTTTATTTATTTATAAATAAAAATAAAAATCAAATATATTTTCTTTTTAAATATTATAGTATTATTTTGAAACTTATTTAAATCAAATAAGTATTTAATCATAACAATATAAATTAAAATATTACATGGAACATATAAGATTAAAATAAGATTATTAAAAATAATATATTGTATATTATTATTCAATTTTATAATAATTAGAAATTATTATAATAATAAAAATTCAAACCATAATACTATATACATAGGATACAATCACATCAATAATATTAAATGAACTTTTAATTTACGATCTAAAAATAATTAAATATATTAAATATTTCAATAATTATGATCAATATTAAAATATTCTATATTTTATAATAATAATTATTATATATTATATATACAATATGATTGTTAAATTAAAGATTTTTAAAAGATGGTTAATTTGATATATTATTTTTTAAAAAAACATTTAAAATAAAAAGTTATGAACAATTAAAATTTTGAGTAGGTTGTAATTTTAAATATGAAAAAAAGAACATTTTTTATTGATGGTGAAAAAAGCAGTCTTTTATGAATACTCTCTCTTATAAGCTTACCATTAACCCACAAACCATCTCTTATTGTCTTTTTCTTTTTTATTTTATTTATTTATCAACTAATATGTAATAGATATATATTTATGGTAAATAATCAAATTATCAATTATACAATATCCACATTAACATGAAATATTTTTAAGATAAAAGTTTATTTTTTTTATTACTCCTAAATAAATATATAGGATTGTAGATGTTAGGATTGTAAATATTAGTTGAACATATTTTCGTATGAAGATAGAACTCCTATCACATGCTTGTTACGAACCCTTCATATGTTCGTATGAAGATAGAACTCTCATTCGCATCAAATTCCTGCCTGAACCATTTTTTTCATGTACATCAAATTTCTTGAACCATTTTTTCGTGTATTAATAAGCATAGCATAAATCTATACTATAGATTTCTATTAATACACTACAATTCAAAATTCTATATGAAGTTTAATAATACGATATATAGATCTTTAAAATATCTTATATAAAAATAATAAAAAATAGCAAAATCAATGTAAGAAATAACTCGAATTTCCAATTTCTTAACATATCGCCAATATTTCTTTTACATCTCTATCATATATATCAGAAATTAAACTTTCACATCTCTATCATATATCATAAATTAAACTATTTTCTCAACATAAATGGAGAAAAAATACTAATGATAATTTCTAAGTTTGCTAAAATATATGCGTTTGACCCTCATGTCGGCACAAACGAAATCTCACCTCCGCTATATCACCTCTGCGCTTGTTGATGTTGCCCTCTGATGTGCCGTCAGATACCTCTTTACTAAATCACAACCTACAACTCTACCCTCCTGCCACACAGCCCGCAATGTTATTCCCTTCAAATAAAGAGGAACCTCCATCACCATATCACCACCTCCGACTCTACCCTTCTTCCACAAAATAGAGGAGCCTCTTCACCACCTTCGACTCTACCATACCTTCGACTCTACCATTTCCCTATTGAGGCTCCCTCCTCCGACTCTACCCTTTCCCTCTTGAGCCTCCTTCCACCTTCCACAAAATAGAAGAGCCTCCATCACCACCCTCGACTCTACCATACCTTCGACTCTACCCTTTCCCTATTGAGGCTCCCTCCTCCGACTCTACCCTTTCAGCCTCCCTTCGACTTCATCCGACTCTACCCTTTCCCTCTTGAGCCTCCCTCCGACTTCATCACGATCTCATTAATATTTTATGCCTCCCTCCGACTCCATCACGATCTCATTAATATTTTATGTCTCTGTTAATGTATTTGATCCTTCCCCAAAGCCTTAGACAAATGTTAAATCTTCTTGCAGACTAATCTTAAATCTTTCCTATTCTTCTTGCAGACTAATCTTAAATCTTTCCTATAGAAGATTCACGTTTATGCCATAATAATAATACTTTCTAAAGATTTTCTTTTCTTTAACTTTTTTTCTCTTTCTTTTTTTTCCTGTTTTTGGCCGCAACTTCCATTGGAAGCTACTATTCTCTTTTTATTAATATATAGATATCATTAATTAATAACGGTGTATTTTGGTGGAGATTTGGATTTGGAGTTTTTTTTAAGGTGGTGTATTTTGGTGGAGATTTGGATTTGGAGTTTTTTTTTTAAGGTAAGAATGTGTGAGACCATAACCATGCCACTAATAATTTTCGTATCACTGATAGTTTTGGTGGAGATTTGGATTTGGAGTTTTTTTTTTTAAGGTAAGAATGTGTGAGACCATAACCATGCCACAAATAATTTTCGTATCACTGATAGTTTTGTGAGGCTGATAAAAAATATATTCTATCAAATAAAAAATGATACCTAATTGATAAAAGTGATAATAATAGTGTTTTAAACTCTTTTATAAATAATTTATAGTATAAATAACATTTTTAAAAGAAAAGTAAACATAATTCTAAATAATTATGAAAACATAAAATTGTCACGATGTCACACATAGTTATTCATTTTTCTTAAGTTAAGCAAGAGTATTATGAGTTTTTTTATTATTATTAAAAAAAATTCTAGTTTTGATTATTTTTCAATATCATATTATTGAATAAAATATCATTATAAAGCAGAGGATTTTGAGATAGACTGTGACGTTTAATTGAAAAATAGGACCATAAATAAGAAACTAATTTTTTAAAGCTTCAATTGGTTGCTTCATCAAGCTCATTGACTCAATTCATAAATGACTGTCCAATTTTGTTAAATAGTCCACATCAATTTTTTTTCTTCTCACCCTTTACTTATATATTATAATGAAAATGAAATTATAAAATAGAATAAAAGCATGTTGTGTAGTAGTAGCTAGGTCAAAAAATGCAAGTAATATTGGGGTCCATAAAATTCATTGAATTTGGTAATTGAGACTTTGAACCTAAACGGACCACTGACGGCTAACTTCATTATTACACTATTAATCCATGGAAAACATGATGCACCTAAATCAATTTCATTACAATCATTTCTTACCGATTGCCTTTAATTGTTTTCATCCATAACCGAAACATTAATTAATTATCAATTTAAATTTTAAATAAAAATTTTAACAATTCAAAATTTGAAATAATTGATAGACCTAATTAAAAAAATTTAATTTTAGCAATTGTTTATCATTGAGACGTAGAAGATGAAATGGGACAACGAGTTTGTAGACACTAGACATAATTTGGTCCATGCATTAAACCAAATTACTCTAACGTATCATCAAAATTATATAATCAGTTATGGTGTATAATTGTCTCATGAAAAGATTATTTTACTTTTTAAATTAAGTTAATTATCACTTTTTGAATAATAATATTATCATTTTTTTACTAAATATGCTATATTTATATTACGAATAATTTATTTGGATAGTTATCACTATCATCAATGATTTCTCACTTTTTATTAAAACTAACCATTACTTATTAATCTTACCAAATAAATTCCATACAAAATTTTCCCAAATTATATATTCCATATAGAGTACAATTTTTAAGAACTCTCATTTGGAAGGTTAATAAATGATAACCCAACTCCTCAAATTAAGAAATAAAAAATAAAAATAAAAAAATAATAATAATAACCTAACAATCGGCACCAACTAAGATCGCACTTTATTATTTTCGTTGATGAGATTATGAGCGGTGGAAATTGTAGTATTCAAAGAGATCTTTTGGTGCATAAAAGAAGCTTAATAATGCAATCAAGTTGAGACAATAAGTTGGTGGGGGCTTATTTAATCAACAGAAAATGTTGGAACGAAAAAGTTCAAAATTAAAATTAAAATGAAGTTCTTATATTTACTTATTTATTATAATTGAGTGCTTTAGGATTAAAAGTGATTTCATAAGTCAATCAATCAATTATATACTATGAGTGGTTTGATGTGTGAGTTGAATTATTTTTAGCATACTCTTTAAAAGAATTATAACTAATTATTTTTTTAAATAAACAATATTATTCTACTTCTCAAATTCTTGATATATTATGATTTTCTATCTTTATTAAAGTATACTAATTTTTTCAGAACAATAATTCAATTTTTAAAAGAGTACCTTTTTATATTAATAAAGAGTAATTTTATAAAATTAAAATGTTTAATAAAAAATTCCTTTAAAAACTGATTTTAATGATTTGATAACTAAATGTGTAAATTATGTGAATTTTTTTCTATATATATGACCTCCTACACGTCTGAAATTGAAAGTTATTTATTTATTTATTATTATTATTTTAAAATAATGGGCTTCCAAAGACTTTTATACATAATTAGTTATTTTCAGAAAGCCAAAATTATCCTGTTATTAAGCAAAAATAAAAACATAACTGAGGATTCTAATTCTATTTGTTAAAAATAAAATTGGAATGAGGAAAAAAATGAGTATTACAAAAACCTCAAGAAAACAAGTTGTAAAATCTGCAACCACTGAATTCAGCAGGAAAAAACAAAATCCAATCGCATAAACAGTCTATGAGAATTCTAATATACAAAACTGGGCTTCCAGATTATTTTCTGACTGAATAATTACAGTAAGCTTGATGAAGGCCGCCGCACCGAACACGCCACCACCTGAGCCCATTGTCTCAATCTCGCCTTCACCGTCGCCGGATCTTCTCCTTTTCCAACAAATCAAAAATCAGATTCAGTTCACACCGACTAGAAGAAGGGGAAAAAAAACCTAGCTAATTAATTGCTCGATATGAGTATTACCTGGAACAACAATAGATGTAGGGCTTCCAAACGATCCCGTATCGGAATCGGAAAACGACGCCGAAGAAGATCGCGGCAACCCATTATAGTGTCGGTTCACGGAATGGTATAACTCGAGCGCAGGAAAAGTAGAGGAGAGCTTGGGGTCCAAATCCGGCGAATCGAGGTTGAACCCTAAGTCAAAGCAGCCACGGAGCTCGTCGAGGTCATCGGCAGTGACGCTGCGGCCGCGTCGGAGGCGATTGTTCTTCCGGCGATTGGTCCAAGCCTCGTCGCGGAGGATGTCCGGGGACCAAGAATTCTGCTTGTACAGCGGCGTCGGAGGTCCACGGCGGAGGCTCGGTGGTTCAATTTCCGACATGGGCGTCGTAATTGGGGGAGCAGGAATAATGGGAAACGGAATTGGGTGGTCTAATTTTATTTATGGCGGGGTTATAGTATAGCTTGACTGAGTTAAATCTTACGAGGATTGTGGGGCCGGTCATCCGACGTGTCGTCTACGCTACCTTGCGCCGCCTTAATGTTTCTTGCTACCTAAGGCCCAGCTCAGAATATTCTCAGCTAGAGCGCATATTTATATATTCTACTTTAAGAAATTATTTAATCTGCGCTGGCTTGATTTTTTTAAGAAATTAAATTCTGATATTATATTGTTGTTTTGCGGAAAGATGGAATATTCTTATTTAGTTTATTGATATTACTATTATTTTATTTATTTTCTTTGTTGATTTGGTAAAGTTCTCACGTGATGAGAACGATACAACACGTCAAAGGAAGGTCATTTCATGAAAAATATCTTCTTAAATTATAGACGCCATATATATTTTAACAAAATAATTCACTTACAAAATAAATTATGATAATATCACAATAATTGCGACATAAAACACCCACACCCCACTCAATTTGCCATCTCTTAAGTTTGGCACCAAAATTGTTTACTTATGATGTGGATATATTTTTTTTTTAAAAACTTATATATAAGGGTTTATGGCTAGAGAAAGACTATGGTGAGACCGATCTTAATTATTTCTACACGATAATCCAATCTATCTATCTATATTTATCTATACATATATAAAAATAAATCTAAATTTTCACTTTTATTTTTAATTTTTTTCAATTTTACTCTATTTAGAAATAATTCAATTTTAATATTAACCGTTCAATTAATGCTTTTGATTTCAATTATAAAATTTAATTATACTAATAATGACTTTTATTATTAAAATTTTACTTTTTAATTTTACAATATAAATTTGGTAAATATGGGAGATACTTTTGCATATTTGACTAATTTTTAATCAATATATGCTTAATTTATTTATATATACATATATAAAAACAAACTTAATTTCTATTTTTAATCTATTTATGCTAATAATAAATTATTTATTTATTTTTTAATTAATAATATAAATTTGGTAAATGTGGGATATACTTTTGGCATATTTGACTAATTTTTAATCAATATATTCTTAATTTATTTATATATACATATATAAAAATAAACTTAATTTCTATTTTTATCTATTTATGCTAATAATAAATTATTTCTTTATTTTTTAATTAATAATATAAATTTGATAAATATGAAAAATATTATTGCATATACTAATTTTCAATCAATATACTAATTTTAATAATATTAAATCTTTCAAATCTATCTTTTGTAATTTTTCATATTTTTTCCTACGCCGTTGATCGCTTTTAATCACGATCGTTCATTCTTTCAAATCATTTTATATAAACTTTTTCATTACCTAATCAAAATTCTTTATTATTATCTTTCTTTTCTTTTTCTTCTCTATTTCACTTTCATACTATTTCTAATCTACTTTAATTTGTTTTATCTTTTATACGTTATGCAGGTTCAATCATTCTATGAGGTATCATTCTTATTTTTTATTTTTTTTCTTTTAGATTTTTTTGTTTTATTTATAATTCTATAAACCTTATTTATACACTCTTCTACTTCTAACTCTTCTTCAATCTCTTCATCGAAATTCTCCATTTCATGAAAAGTATTCCGTTCACTTATCATTTAACTCATTCGATGTTCAAGGGCTTCAAATCTTCTCTCATTTTCCTCATCTTCTCTCTTCCTTTCTTCTCTTCTTTCTTCAATCATCTCATTGAGCATATCCATGAGTTGCCCAATTCGATCTTCTACGGATTTCTTTATCTCTTTACTCGGTGGATGTCATCTTTGTTTTTGGAGATAATTCTCTTGATCTTGGAAATTACTCCCTTGCATGTAATAAATTTCCTCCACTTGAGAACTAGGCATCTTCCACTCTTGTTGCACCGTAGTATAAGAAATTGGCATACTTTGAAGATATTGATCCCCATAACTAGGAAGACTTGGTTGAACACTTTGTCTTTCATTGTGTGTCTTCTATACAACTCCATTAAGGCACTATTCTCGGATAGAGGGGTAACCGTCGAAACTTGGTTGTAAGAACTTGATACGGAATAAGTGTTTGCTTGATACGGTTGGAATGTATTTACATTGTAAGCACCTTGTCATCCCTCATATATTTCATTATTGTAGTATTGATCCATTTTTATGCCCTTCTTCTCAAGATCTGCTACAATTCTTCTCCACTTACTATTTTTGGTTGCTCCTTCTTCTCTTCTATCAAGGTTGGTGTACCTATCAAGAAGAACAAGTTAGAACGAGAATTTTCAAAGCAAACATAAAAGCAAAAATAAGAAAAAAAATGTCCTAAGTAAAGCTAACAAATCCAAACACGTTACACTGAAGCCTTTCTCCCCGGCAACGGTGCCATGAACTTAGTCTCAATTTTGGTACAAATTGATAAGAGTAAGTGTACTCTATCGTTGTGTAGAACGTGGTGACCAAGTGCAAAATTTATAACATCGAACCCAAGGGAAAAAGTGTATGTATCCGTATTTGAGAAATGTTTTACTCTAGAATGACTAATCAATAAAAGTAGGGGATAGAATTAATTACAATAAATACCTAAGAAAGCAATTAAGATAAAAAGATACAAATGGAATGGATGAAGGTGAGATGGATGAAATAACAATCTAAAGAGGAGTAAGGCTAACCACAATCAAGATTTAGGACACAACATTGACTTGTTAAATTCAAATGGCTAACATCAATGACAATTGGAATAAAAGCAACCACAAATGTTCCCCTAATTCCTATGGCCAAGATAATTAGGTTCTCAACTCATTACAAGTTTTAAGCACAAAAGATTGATTCTTACTCTCAATTCCCTTAGAAGGTACTACGATTATAAGATTGATTCTTCTCACTCAATTAATAACCTACTTAGATCCATTAACTAAGTGTCCCAACATGAGTGTTCAAAGTATACAAAGATGCTACCACATACTTCACATACTAACATACAAAATCCATATTATAACATGATTCAATCAAATTCCTAGGCACAATAATGGAATGACCATCCTAATATCATAAATGGAGAGTTTAACCACACACATCATAATACAAATAAAGCAAATCATTAATCATGGAGGAAATTCCAAAAATCACATCAACTAAACCATTAGAAATTCAACAAATCCAAATATCTCTAATTCATCATGCGGCTAGCCTTACAAGATGCTTACAAATATTCATTGTTGCAAACAACACAAAGAAAATACAAAATGAAAGTAGAGTTCTCCCCTATATAGAATTGGGTTGATTTCTTCTCTTCAAGATGCAATTTCCACTCTTCAAGCCTCAATACTCAATAGATGTGTGATGGGTAGATGGAATGTGTGAAGATGGATGAAGATGAAGGTGAAAATGGTGGAAAATGGGATGGAATTTGGATGTATGGATGAATGGAGAGGAGGATGGATGAATGGAGATGAAAATGGATGAAATAAGGGTGTGTGGTGTGTGAGAGCAACCCCCTGCTGTTCTGGTGGAGGATTGGGAGGTTTTGGGTATTTATACCCCCTTGAAAAGCCCTAATTTCGCACTGCAGAATTGGACATTTTGCACGAAAATTTGATCGAATTTTCGTGCTTCGGTCGAATTTTTCTTACAGTGTGCAAAGCCTTCAATGCTCTGTTTTCGCCCGTATTTTTCACAAAAATGCACAAAAATTCGATCGAAATTTTCCCCTTCGGTCGAATTTTTGTGACAGCTTCGCGTTGCTTCACTGTTTTGGCTCGTTTTCCCTCGTTTTAACTCCGAATTGAGATCGGATTTTTCCTACATCTTCCTCTTGACTTCTAGAATGCATTTATACCTAAAAATTATAAAAATTCCACCAAAGTACAAATTCTCCAAATATTTACAAATATCGCGCAATCTATGACACTTAAACACTCAAACTAAGCATAATTGTATGAAATCATGCTATAATTGGACCCTAAATTCATGAGATTTCTATACTCATCAACACGTCACATGGGTTTACCCTTTTCTCTCTTTCTATCCCCACTCATATAATCTTATCTCTTTATTTTTCTCTCTCCTCTTTCTTTGTTTTACGATATTTCTCTTTATTTTTCTCTTTTCTCTTTCTTTGTTCTGTGATTTTTTTCTCTTTTCTCATTTTGAGGTATTTGTCACTCTATTTTCCCCAATCTCTCATCGCCGCCACTGAAAACGCCAACGAAAAGCTCGGCTTCGTCAAAATTACGGACGCCAAGGGTGAGAAAGTCCTCTTCAGATTCGGCATTCCTGGCTTTCCACTCGACATTTCCTTTACCAAATCTGTCAAACAAGTACCCTTGTTACGTCTCCGTTATCGAGGTCAGCAAGGCGATTACTCCCACCGCAATTTTGACGGCGTTAACGTTCGAAGTTGGTGGAGAAAGCTCACTGCAAAACCTTCTCTTCTCTCATTTTTTTTCAGTTGGGTTTTTTTACCCATCGTCAAAGGATAAGGGTTTGATCATTTTTTCGCAGAAAGATAAGGCGTTTAAGGCTGATGATCCGCTAGATTTGAGCAAGCTTTCTAACGCCCTTTCTAACGCTGATGGGGTTTAATTAGTAGGATTTGATCAATAACTTTTTATGTTAATCTTTTCCATTTAATTAGATTTAGTCAATAATGTAATATTTTTCATTAATTAGTTACATGGATTAATTTGTGGGATTTGATCAATAACTTTCTATGTTAATATTTTCCATTATTCTTTTACGTTGAACTATTCTGTTTCATTAAAAAATTAAATAAGGTTTTTTATTATTCTTTTGCGTTGAACTATTCTGTTTCATTAAAATTTTCCTAGATTACTATTTTTATTAATTAGGTTACTCTTTCAAATTAAATAGATCACTCTTTCTAATTAATTAGATCACTTTTTGAAATTAATTAAATTGAATATCTAATTGGACCACTCTATAAAAATAATTAAGTTACTCTTTGGAATTTGTTAGATCAACAAAAATAATTATGTTACACTTTGGAATTGTTGATCGCTTTTTTTAATTAATCAAACCACTCTTTAAAAATAATTAGTTTACTTTTTGAAATGAATTAGGTTACTCTTTATAATAAATTAGGTTGGGTTACTCTTTGATTTGATACTCCGATTTTTCAAAAATAAAATCAGATTTCGTGAAAAAAATTACTTTGTATGGAATCATACTCCAAGAAATTGAATGAAATGTAAATGTTGATACGTTCCATATAAATAATTAGGTTATTCTTAGGAATCCATATAAATAATTAGGTTTCAAATAAAGTCTGATTTCGTGAGAAAATTAATTTGTATGGAATCATGCTCCAAGAAATTGAATGCAATATATACATTGCTACATATAAATAATTAGGTTATTCTTTGAAATCCATATAAATAATTAGGTTCCAAAAGAAAGTCAGATTTCATGAGAAAATTAATTTGTATGGAATCATGCTCCAAGAAATTATGCTCCAAGAAATTGAATGCAATGTATACGTTGCTACGTTACATATAAATAATTAGGCTATTATTTGGAATCCATATAAATAATTGGGTTATTCTTTAGAATTAACTGGATTACTCTTTATTATGAATTGAGTTAATCTATACTCCAATTTTCCAAAAATAAAGTCATAATTTGTGAAAAAAATTAATTTGTATGGAATCATGCTAGCCAAAGACTCCCATTTTCCAAAAATAAAGCCATATTTAGTGGAAAAAATTAATTACCTTACTTTCAATACACAACATAATGCTCCCAAACCAAAACACACAAACCAATTCTATAAGATTAACTTTCCCTAACAAGACTATATTAATACTCAAGACTATATTTTTGTAATATTCTTCTTCCTCAAAGTCAAAAAGACCAACTCAAATTGGCATAACCCAACAGAAATCATTAATTAGAAGAAAAAATAAATTAAAATAGAAGGAAAATCAGAGGAAAGCATGTGAAATAAATAGTTAGAAGAAAAAATAAATTAAAATAGAAAGAAAATCAAAGGAAAGCATGTGAAATAAATAGTGTATTGAAAGCGAAGGAGAGGAGAAGAAGAACAGTGGCAGCTATCATCGTCGACTGACGACGATTGTGATAGTGATGGCATCACCTGGAAATAGGGATCTTCGGGGCGAAGACGGCATCAATTGGAGGCTGAGTGATGGTAGCGGTTCCCGGGGGCTTTTTGGTGGCATTGAATCCAGGAGAACTGGCTTCCGGTGTCCAGCAAGAGTTGCTGAGCCTGAGATGGGGTCCTAATGGAGAGAGAAACAATCAGGACCATTGAATACTTGAAGGAGGACTTGGAGTCGAAATCCAAGGGCAGAGCAGCGGCGGTGTTGTTCTGGAGGAGTGAAGAGAGGTATTTATTGGGCGTGGAATTAGCATGATTTGATCTGGAGCGAGAGGGAAGGAGAAAAAGCGAGTTCTCTTTTGGAGAGTGGGTGGAAAGAGTTGCAGAGGAAGATATCCAAATATTTTTTTAATTTTGGGAGATTGAGATTTTTTTTTGAGGAGAGGAGCAGATTTACGTCTTTTTAAGAGGAAAGAGGAGAGGAGGGAGAGGGTACAGAGTTACAGGAGGAGAGATAATAAAGGGAATAGTACAAGAGGAGGGAGAGGGTACAGTTACAGGAGGAGAGATAATAAAGGGAATAGTACTTCATGGTATTGCTTACAAGATCGGGAGGTATGATTTAGAATTCGGTTCTTGAAATATTCATGGGATCGGTTCCACCCTAGTGCATCTCATATATATAGAGTGTCACTTTGGTGAAACATATGATCTCACCTTTCTTAATTAATTACTCCTTTTTTATTAATGTTGTTTTTTATTTTATTTTTAAATTTATTATACTTAAATAATTATTATACCCTAAACCACAAGGTAAAATTACAATTATACCCTAAACCCTAGAGATAAATTATACCCTAAACAACAAGGGTAAAATTACAATATACCCTAAACCCTAAACTATATGGATAAATTATACCCTAAACCACAAGGGTAAAATTACAAATACTCTAAACCTTGAATAAATTATACCCTAAAACACAATGGTAAAATTACAATTATACCCTAAACCCTAAACTCTAAAATTTAAATATACTTTAAACTATAAGGGTGAAAATTATAATTATATCCCTACAATTAAATAAAAAAATAGAAAATAAACAAAATAAAAATAAGAATAAAATGAAAAAAAGAAATACAAACAGCAGTAATCGTTCAAAAAAAAGAACGATGTGATTCTTTCCGTACAATGCATGAATGGGTAATATCTAGTTTATTCTATAAAGTAATCTAATTTATCTAGGGATGACAATTTTACCCGTTTGGTCGGGTTACCCGACGGTACCCGCATAGCGGGTATAGAAAAATTGGATAAAATTGGGTAATGGATAGGGTAGCACCCGAACCCGAAGGAAAACTGTGCGGGTAAGGGTAGGGTACGAGTTCCCTTATATTTATCCGTACCCGACCCAAAAATTATCCGAATGTATATATATGTGTGTATATATATATATATATATATATATATTTAATAATAGTATTATATATTTAATTAAATGTCTAAATCTAATATTTCTTTTAGTATAATAATTTTGTTGATGAAAAATTTATGATGTATTTAATATTTATTTATTATAATATATTTAATATTTTTAATTAAAATTTATATTCTTGTCCTGATATAAATATAAATAATTTTTAAGAATTATAATAAATCTTGTTCTATATTATAATATTATGTGTTATTTATAATTATTTTTAAGAATTATAATTATTTTTTTAATATTTTAACAAAAAAAATTATATTCGAATTGAGATATCTTTGTGGCGAAAAGGGGATGCAAGACTTTGAAGTTTTCATAATTAACCAAGGACTTGGAAACAATTGTTGGAATATGATGTTTGTTTTATGATTTTATTTGATTAATTAACTATGAATTTATGATGTTTTCTTGTTAACGGACTTAGACGTTATTGTTGTTAACTTTTTTTTTCTAATTTGCATATTTTATTTTAGGTTATTCATTTATGTATTATAATTATTTTTTGGTGGATTATAGTTAAAAAAAATGAGTTGTGTCGTGTCGGGTGAATTCAGGTATCCACGAATTATCCGTAAAATCTACTAAGATTGCGGGTATCCGTTTACCCGCGAATTACCCGTATACCCGATGGGTATATCCGTACCCTACCCGAAGCTCTATTTTAGGGTAAAGAGTAGAGTATGTGTAGGGTGGGTAGAGTATAGGGTAGTATGTAGATTTGCCATACCCTATCCTACCCATTACCATCCCTAAATTTATCTCTACAAATTGCAATAATTCGGGTGTTGAAAATTGGGGGAGGGGGATGGAAATATGAAAAGGGTAATAGGTCCGTCACATGATAGTCATTGGCTTACTGTAATTGTAAATACAAAAATATTTTATAACATCGTTAATGTCTTTCAAAAGGCTTGATTATCAAACTAACTCGCCCTCTATTGCAAAAGTATTCATACCTGTGTATTAATTAAGATAATAACGTTGATAATAAAACTGAAACATAAAGATTCCATTTTTTCAATAGAATCACCGGTTGCCATTCAAAATCCTCAGTCCAATTATTGAGGAATTGCGTAGCAGTAGAACAGGCCTCGTGACAGCTCCACATTGTCCCTTTGAGAGTGGTTTCAGTGGCTTGTTTCTTGACATGAAGAACATTCTGTGTCCAAGAAGAAAGAATCTGATTCTTAGGACATGATCCTCTCACAGACAGCCCCACGGCTTGTCACCAACAGGGACCTTTCAATCTTTATGGTCCATGGCAGCCTGACTTATTATCTAGGGTAGTCGAAAACAAGACCTTCGGCCACACTCCTCACTCTTGCTTGCCCAAAAAGCTTACTCACAATAGCAAGACTAAAATATGTTGCTGTAGACAATCCTTTACCAGTGATCACTTTACCATCGATAACTACTTGGGCAGCCGTTGCAGCGTCGCCCAACGTACTTGCAATAGACGGATGGCCAGTTGCTTTTTTGTCCTGTTTGTAAGAGGAAGCAACTATTTTAATTTCATGCTCTCCAAGATAATAATATTGAGATGATCAATGTACCTTTAACAACCCTTGTTTTTGCAGAATTGCAGGTGAAGAAGAAATTGCACCATATATTCTATCGCCCGATTGTTGTTCTTTAAGCAATTTCTTCAGAATCCTAGACTTGTTCAGCCGCTCAGCCGCTAAAGTTCCTCCCTTAGATTTAGGACACAAACATATGATTTTTCATTCATTGACGGATAATTCAGAACTCATCCACAGAGCTTATCTAATTTACTCAAAAATCATTATAAGATCTACTAGCATGATGAACACAAGAACAAAATCCTTACTGGCAGGATAATGAGATCATGAACTGAATCGGCAGCAACACTAATCATCTGGTCTGCGATTAACTGTGTGCCGTTGGATGCCAATATCTGCAAAGATCTTTCTACTGATGCTACTACTACTTTTGCTTTTGCTCGTCTTAGAATATCTATAATGGTCGCCACTTCAATTTCTTCAGAACCATTGGCAACTGGAACAAGGACCTGTAGCAAGATTTTGAAGATATTGGGATAGTTTACTTTATACACAATAATGTCAGAGACTGTAGAAAGCTTAAAGAACAATGATCACTCTGCTTATATTGAAGAGAGAGAGCGAGGAGCATTTCTAGTGATCCGTTATCTGTGAGTAATGAATGGATGGATTATGAGCAGAAGATAGAAATAAACTACATAATTATAGTCATACAAAAAGCAAGGATTTTACACTTTGAGAGAAAAATGTTCTTGCCTGAGGAGTGTGATCAAGCGACCAGGACACTTCACCAAATTCTTCTTTCCTAGAGTTGTCATCAAAAGAACTTAACAGCTGCACCACGAGACAAGCAAACAATTACCAAAATCTGGTTGTGCAGATATAAGATTAACTACAATGATCAAGTTGTCTAAAAATGCACTGGAATCTCGACAGCAAGAGAACCCTAAAAAGTAAACTTTTTGTGTCAAGTTCCGTATGGTTAATACGGAAAAATATGCATCAAGTATTTCCTTCTGACACTTGGCAGCAACGTTCCAATAATCATTACTACTAATCCGGGTAAGGCAATAGTTTCATTTATTCTCTAATCACAAAGCTAAAATGTACTTACCATTGAATCACAGATTTCTTTGGCTAATGACTCCCCAAATAGCTGTCCCACCAAAGATATAGAAAATTCAAAGCAAGTGCCAGGGCCTCGACTAGTTGTTAGCTCATCTGATACTTGTAAATTTGATTTTACAGCCCAAAAGGTGGGAAGCTTGTCCATAAATGCAGGGTGACAAGTTGTCTAACACAATAAACCATGAACAAATCAGCATATCCTAAAATCCAAATACATGAGGGCATTAGGCAAGAAAGTGGGAAAATATCTAATAACCAGATAGAATTACCTGTTTTCTCTTAAGTAGTCCCCAAGGTAAAAGTGTAACAGCTGGAGCAGCACATATTGCAGCGTACAACCTCTTGGCCTCAGCCTGTTTAATCGTTATATCTTGAAGAATTTTGCAGTCTCTCAAACGTGCAGACCCCGGCATCCCTCCCTAATCACATATGATAAATTTAAGTTAAAAGAATTTTACAGTTTAAAATTCTAAGTATTCAGAAACAACTATTGGAACTATGCTTCAAGTTGAGGAACAAAATAAAAGTAAAATTGAACAGAAAACCAAAATGAAAGAGAAATCCTCATATTTTACTCAGAGGAATTCAATTATTTTTATGATGCTAATAACATTCAGAAGCACACAAAGTTAAATGCAGCAACTAACCGGCAACGATACAAGATCAAAAGTCTCATTTGAGCAAGAGGAGATAAATGCATCAGCCACCAACTTGGTGCCTCCGGCGGCCTCCACCTGCAGCTGCTCCTCCACCGAAGCCACCATTACCTGGGCTCCAGCTCGGCGAAGAACATCAACCATTATCACGGCTTCCATCTCTTCTGTCCCAAACCCAATTGGCACCAGCACCTATCACATAAGAATTCCAATTATAAACCTAAGCCAAGAAATCCCCCTACATGCGCAATGCTCATCTTCAAAATGTTGAAAACCCCTTCAAAAAAATAATGCGTGACCAACAGAACCATTTAAATCCTTGAAAAAAGTCATTCAAATAAATGGAACACTAGCATTCGGAAAAAGATTGGACCTTTTTCAGAGGAACTGGGGGTGTGGATGAAGCAAGTATGGGAGTTGGCGAGATATTTTCTCTGGGTTTCGTAGAGCGTCGAGTAATGGTTTTCTCTTGTGCTCTAGAGCTTCGGATTACAGCAGCTATCGAGAAAATCGTGGAAGTTGCCACCATCTCTTGCTTGATTCTTGTTTTTACACTACTGTTATAGCTAGTTTGGTGAAATGCCATTGCCAATTCTTATCGACCTTTTACAAGTAAATAATAATCTTTTATAAATTCCTTATCCCAAGTAGTATTTAGAAGAAAGGTTTCCGTTCCACATGTTGAATTTCTTAAATTAAAATTAGGGTTTTGTTTAGATTTGGGTAATTTTGTTAATTACTGGAATTAATAAGGAATTTATATTTTAAAACTCGCCTAATGAATAAGGCGTCTGACTTCTAATCACGCGATTGTGAGTTCGAGTCACACCGGGCGTGCTTTTTTTTTTTCCCACACCAGAATTTAGAATTTTTTTTTTTTTCCCACCAGAATTTAGAACAGCAGCTCCATTTACACGAGAATATCGTTTATTATTGAGAAAGGAGAGAGAGATTCATCTCCCAATTTAGCAATTTCTACCACCCGCTCCTTTTAACTAACCTTCGCCGCCTATATAGAAAATTAGGAATTCAACTATCTATATCTGCACCATAATTAATGACGCAATTACTTTGATGTAATCAAGAATCCACCAACTGTATATACAGTTAGATCTCATCCATACTTTTCTTTTCTTCTTGATTCTTGAGAGACGTCCCTCTCCTCTTCAGGCAAGTTTTTTTACTTGAAATATCCGTTCGTTTTCACGAGGGTTTTCTGAATTGACATGGGTTTTGGAAAATAAGGAAGTAGATCTTTAATTGTTAGTCAAGAAAGGAATGTCCCTTCTTGATTGCTCCATTACTCTTTTCAATTCATTCCTTTCTTGATCATTTCTTAGTATAGAGATATATGCAGACCGCTCTGAATTCATTTCCCAACTATGTTTGAACTTTCAAGTTGTAGAAGATTTATTACAATTTGTGGCACTGATTCTGTAATTCTTTGTTGTTTAATCTTCATCTCCATGATCATCATTGATTAATCAATTTAGGGAAGCCAATCGGTAGTTCTCGATATTGATTTTCATTGGCGTAGAAAGCGTTCTTTGGTATCTTGATTAGAGTAATGAATTGCTAATGCTGAACTTTCCTATCAAGATAGTATTGCTTTGGTGTAGCTAATATAGCTCTGGTTCTCCGATTTTTTACAAATGTAAAAGCTTCAGAATTTGAGTTATTGATTCATATTTCATAATCTGGTCATTACTTTTTTAGATGTGAATTAGGGTTAAATGTGAGGGAGTGAGTAGTTCTGACGAAACATGGTTTGTGAACTTGAATTATGATATCTTTCAATAGGTCAGCATAAGGTCATATGTCGTCCGTTGCTTCCAAATTTAAAAGCTATATTGTACTAGTTATTTTATTCATTTCAGTGGGAATTTTTATAATATTCAACTAACACTTTTTTTTTGTTGCAATTCAGAGTATTTTCCTTAATACTGTAGGTAGAATTCCTTAACAAAATTTGGTGATGTCGTGCTCAAATACAACTGCATTGGCGATTCCATCAGAATATTGGGGGCATGGTTCAAAGCAAACAGAAACCTCAAACATAAATCCTTATGGACCTCTATTGCATCATCATTGGAGCCCCTCTCGGTGTCCTGTGGCTATTCTTTGGGACATGGAGAACTGTCCTGTGCCATGTGATGTGCGGCCTGAGGATGTGGGCGGTAACATTAGGATGGCTTTGCGAGTTCACCCTTTAATCGATGGAGCTGTAACAATGTTTTCTGCTTATGGGGATTTTAATGCCTTTCCCAGACGATTGAGAGAAGGGTGCCAAAGAACTGGTGTCAAGCTTATAGATGTTCCAAATGGGCGTAAGGATGCAGCTGATAAAGCAATATTGGTTGATATGTTTCTCTTTGCTCTTGACAATCGTCCACCATCCTCCATCATGCTGATCTCGGGGGATGTTGATTTTGCTCCTGCTCTCCATATTCTGGGTCAGAGAGGATACACTATAATTCTTGTCATTCCTTCTGGGGTAGGGGTATCATCTGCCCTTAGTAATGCCGGTAACTTTGTCTGGGACTGGCCTAGTGTTGCTCGTGGGGACAGCATAATGCCCCTCGGTAAGGCATTGGTACCTCCTCGAGCGGCTACAGCAGAGATTGCTGGGCTTTTAGTGGAATGCCAGATCAACAACTACATGGATGGTGAAAATGAAGAAGAATCAATAGTGTATCGGGGAATCTCAAAAAGCACTCACAATATGAAAGATTTTTCTTTTGTATCACAATCTCTATCTGAGCATAATCATATAGCATTTACGGCGACGCCAACTCCTTCAAGCTCTCGATCACATAGCCTTCCATCTGGGTTGAATGTAGCTTCATCGGGAACTTTTTCTTCATGTGAACAGAATGAATTAACATGGGTGCAGCCCAGAGATCTCAATGATTTGAAAGGCCAATTGGTGAAGTTGCTGGAATTGTCAGGTGGCAGTTTGCCCCTAACTCGACTTCCATCAGAATACCATAAATTATATGGGAAGGCTTTGTATGTTTCTGAATATGGCGCAGTTAAGCTCGCAAACCTCCTTAAGAAAATGGCTGATACAATTACTATTGAGGGTAAAGGCCAAAAGAAATTTGTCTGCATCCGTAACCTTAAATCTGAACCAGTACGTATACCTTTGATTTTAGCTAGGAGGGATAAAAAGGAACATGGATCTCAGGAAGACAATGTTGATTCGACAACCGGAGTTGGTTCTTCAGAAGAATTCTCAGATGATGAAACGTTGGTAGGTGGATCTAATGGTGATAGGGAAGAGGGTGAGAAACCTAATTTAGAGGTGAATGATCAACCTCTATCCACCGACCAATGCCTAAACAAATTCAAGTATGAACTTCAAGAGATTCTAGTAATCTACTCTTGTCGAATTTTTCTCGACTGTTTTGAGGCCATATACCAGCAAAGATACAAAAAACAACTTGATTATTCAAGCTTTGGTGTGAATCATCTGGAGATGTTGTTGGAGAAGGTCAGGGATGTGGTGCTGCTGCAAGAGGAACCCATAAGTAAAAGGAAGTATCTGGTTGCTTATGGTGGCTAAAAGAGATTTTCACTTCTTGCAGGTTCATTGTTTGAACTTCTACTTCTCACTGAGGTAGGCTCCCCAATCCTACTCTTTCTTTTCTCAAGTTTCTATTTGCACAAAGAAAACAAAATTTTATTTTTGAATAATTCCTAACTTAGTGCCGTTGTAGGCTTTTTTTTATATGATGATTGGAACATTTATTCAGGGTGCTTAATTTGATCAATTGATGACAACCTGAGATGGGAACGTTTATGTTCATTTAAATTTTCTATTTATTTCTGTTTGCCATGGGGTTGTGAAAAAATGGGTAGATAATTTCCTATAAAAAATTGATCTCTAGGAACCAAGTTTCGTGAGCTTATTTAGTCGGAGATCGTTTTGATGAAGAGCTCAAGCTCTTTAAGAAGTCCTCGTCTAAGTCAACTCCAATCTACATTTGATTTCCTATTTAGTTTTTTAGTAGGTATGGATTTTACATCTGAAGATTTTACCTGTGGTGCTTATCCATTGTTTTACACTATTATTTGTTTCTAACTCCTAGAGCACCGAGTCTCTTTCATTTTATCATGAAAAAATCTCATTTAAGATATCGAGCCGGCTCTGCTCATATGTTTGAAATTTCCATTTCTTCTTATGTGAATTTACATATTGTTATTTCAGAAGGTTTCACTGTCAACATGAGTTGCCATGCTGTCGAGCAATATCAGCAATGTGAATGACTTGATTCCCCCCCCCCCCCCCCCCCCAATTTTTTTTTTCTTGGTTAAATAGTAGTGATAGAGTTTAGCAGCTTCAAAAAGATGGGGGCCCAATGATATTGTTGGTGGGGATTGCTCGTCTTTGCACTATGTTAGTTCATGGATCACCTTGTAATTTCTATGGCTAGATGGTGTTGGTATTGCCAGTGATTCCTTTTTGGCTACCTTTGGGAGCATTGCATATCTAGGAAATGTTGCTTATAAACGACATCCAACGGCATAAATACGTGAGTTGCCTGTGCATTTGCTCTCTACTCTTGATGTATCCTGTGTAGAAGAATGTGTAATTGCTAACTTACTGCTGTCATTTCTTCTCAGGAATCAATACTAGTTGGGCAAGGCATAATGCTAAGCTTGATAGAGAGATTAATTTCTCATGTTTGAACCAGAAGAAAAAAAACACAAGCTCTGCTGGTTTGTCCATGGAAGACAGCATGTGTTGCTTTAACTCTGCATCTACGCTCATGAATCATTGGTTGACTTCTGTGATACTGCTTACTCTATACAATATATTCTTTCCAACAATAATGTAATGATTATGCATTACAACTGCACATCCATTCCACTCTCATATTGCTTTCTCTTTGTATTCTGTTTTTGGATAAAGAAAATAAAAAATCATCAGCTTAATTGTCAATTCAACCATACTATAGACCTGCCTAATGTTTATTTAAATTTAGTTTTACTATATTTTTTTTAATTTTAAATAGTTTTACTAGTAGATTTACTTTATATTTTATACGACAGAAAACAATTCTAGGGTTCAATATGGCAAATGATTGCATTTTACTGCCTTATGTCTTCTTGGGTTAAAATACTATGCTTATTTTTAGGATTTATCACTTTTTTTTAAAAACGATTTTTATTGTTAATTTATTCATTTTAAACTGTGTCAATTTGATTTAAATACTATTTTACCAAGTGATTTTAAATTAAGAATCCAATTAGGATACACGATCTTAATCGTTCAATTAAGTATTAATTTAATTACCACAATAAATTTAATAAAATAATTAAAAAAATCCACTCATCCTATTTTAAATGTATCAATTCTAAGTTACATTGCAGAATTACCCGATTAATCTAAACATGATATTTTGGGAAGACTCCCTAACTCATTTGGTCTACATTTGAAGAATATAAATTGGGCTTAAGAATTGGGTTACAGGTTGGCTGATAGACTTATAGTCCTGCAAAATTAATATAGATTTAAATTTCCGCCAAAATCAAATTAAGAAAAAGATAAAAGGATTTGTTCGTGAGAAATAGTAACAAAAAATAGAGTACATGGATGATCATCTGAATAATTTTTATTTATTTATTTATTTTAAAAAAAAAAAGAAAAAAAAGAGCAGTTAATAAAGTGAAGATTTGTATTGATTTACACTAACACAAAGGGCCCCAATTAAAAGTGGACGCAATTGTCGACAAACCGAAAGAATTTATGCCGTATCCACACAGCCAAAGACTTCCCCTATTTAAATTGTTTGGATTTTGTTTTGTTTTATTTTATTTATGATTTTTACTTTAAATTTTAACAATTTTATTGCATGTTAAATACATAGTTGATACATAACTATAAAAAAATGAAGTAAGCAAGTATAATTAAGAAAATAAATAGAAAATAGAAATAACCACACTTACCCTGAAAGAAACATGAGTAGTGAATTTATATTTCTTTTTAACTAATAATGCATCTAAGTGGATACCAGTTAATTGTCTACATTTAAGTATTAAAGTAGAAATATTATATGTGTTGAAGGAGTCAATATGCACTGTTAAGATAACATCTAAAAAACTTTTAAAATTGCAACACAACATACATAGCTTTGCCAAATATTTAAGTATGGATTCATTTCAATTTATTGGGATATACAAGAGGGCTTTTTATTTTTACTTAAACTGCAAAACTCTCTTAGATTTTGTGGAATTGATTTCTCTTGAATTTATTGTCAATAAGTACTGATTGTTTATTTCAATTCATATGATAATCATGGAGTAATATTTCTCTATGGAAAAAAAAAATCCAATTATTTAACAAACTATCTGCATTTACTATTTGCTGTGGAATCGTCCAATTACTATTAATTAAGAATATTGTAAGAGTGAGAAATTATTCCAATTCACATGATTTGTGATCTGATCGAGTTTGGAGCACGTAAGTCAATATAATATCTCAATGTCAAAGTGAATTTCTACTTTAGAAAAGATGATAATACTTTTTTGATAGGGAATTAAATAGGAACTAATTACGTATTTGAAACGGTTTTGGTTCTTTTTCCTGTTTTTCAATTGGGAAGAAATTTATTAACACGGTTTCTACTGTATGATTTCAATCATTGTTGATGATGTTTTTGTCGATAGGGTTGAAGTAGCAATAAATTAATGAACTCAAACAACTAATCGAATAAGATCTAATGAAATGAAGTCTTTTTTTTATTGATGATGAACTAAGGATCTTCAAGTTTACACACACAAACTTACTGCCCTCTCTTGAAGTGAATATGAAGTAGCCAAAAGTAAAATTCCCCCAACAATTCATCGCGGTTTCTTTTTTTTTAATTAATTTGAATCTTGCTAACTATAATTAATTATTTTATTATGAATTGTATTAATTGCTTTACTAAATTTAAGAAATACTTAAAAAATAAAAAAGAGTTGCTCCCTCCCGGAGGAATTGATGCTTTTTTTTTGGCACGAAGATTAAGGAGTATAATAATTTAATGTAAAGTTAAGTGAGAGAAATAATATTTAATGTGTAGTGGGTAGTTGTATTAGTAGTGAGTGTGATGTGTGTGTGGACCCATGTAAATAAATAAATTGTTTTTGGGTGGGTCCCATGTTCTTAAAAAGGAAATAATATGAAATATGTCCATTTTTGTGGAACAACCCAAAAAAGAAAGTGTGTCAATATCTTTGGGATAGAGGGAGTATATTGTTACTTATGGGTGTATATTATTTTGGTTGTTTATAATAACCGGCCTCAAATTCTAACTCAAAAAAATTGGAATTAGAATATATTTTCAGAGGATTATATGAAATTGGTTTACCTAGAATTTGCTTTCGAATAATTGTCCTCTTATGTATGTTAAAATGTTACCTTGACAATTGTCTTGTGATGCATTTTTATAATTTTTAAATAATAATCGCTTTTATTTAAAAATAATAATTATCACTTTTAAATAATTATTACTTTAATTAATGTTACGAATTACTACACTTCATGAAATAATTCACTGCATTATTATCATTTTTTTATTAATCTAAATATAATATTTTATTAATAAAAATGTTAGAATTTTTTATCTACCTTACAAAAGTCTTCGGACGCACACAAGTATTTATCTTATATAAAATTTTAATATTTGAAGGAATTGTTATGCATAAATTAAGGCAACAATTTTCATGTATAAAAGTAATTGTGTCTTTAATTGTCATGTGTAAATATTATTAAATAAAAAATAATAATATTCTAATTAGAAAAATGATACTCCCTTAATTGATAAAAAAATATAACAAATGTTCAAAGTATAAATAAATACTGTCAGCATTTTTATTAAAAACTAAATTACTAATTAAAAAAGTGTAAAGTTGTTCTATCAATAATAATATATTTAACATAAATTTAAAATATGGTATAAAAGATAGTTGTAAGAAATGAAAATAGATATGTGAATTTAAGAGTATGCATAGGGATGTAATCGAACTGAGCCGAGTCGAACATTACTAGGTTTGAGGATCATTTGTTAAGAAATTATCGAACTCGTGCCCGAGCTCGAACTCGTCAAGAAAAAAAATATCGAACTCGAGCTCGAACTCAAACTATTTGTTAAGACTCGCGAACATGTTCACGAACACATAAAGTAACTTGTTTATGAATATATTTTCATGAACATTTAAATAATTTTGTGTCTGGATATTAAAAGAATGATTCGTTTATAAACATTTAATATTACTCATAATATTAAATAAACAAACTAACAAAATATAATAATAAACGATAAAAAATATTTAAATAATCACTTAAGTTATTATCATATTTGTGTGGTTTAATATAAAATATTTAATTATTGAATATTAATAAATAAATAATAATATATAATTCTAAAGAATAACTATAAAATTTACGAATGCGTTTGCGAGCCATTAGGGAGCCTATAAACGAATATGTTCGCGAGCTTTCGAGCCGAACACCCTTAGGCTTGAGTTTTGTTTGATAAACTATTCGAACCCAAAATTCAAGTTTGGTTTGGCTCGTTAAGGTTAACGAACGAGTTCGAACGAACATTTAATCAAACCGAAACTCGAATAGTTCGCGAACTGTTTGATTTGGTTACATCCCTAAGTATGCAGTGATATAATATTCAACTAATAAAAATATAGTAAAAGATTTCTAATAAAGAAAATAATAGTAAATATTATTTCGGTTATTAGGCTAATTAAAATATTGAAGGATGGCAAAAGGAAAAATAAAAAACTGAAAACCTAAATTTCAAATTTTTAATTTAATAACTGAACAGAAGGTTTTCTTTTTTCTTTTTTTTTTCTGTTTTTATAAAATTCGACTAAATGAAATTAGCCGAAATTTATGAATTACATTAATTGAGGGGGAAAATTGATTGTTTTTGTTTATTATTTAAATAGCTCACCGGCCCATTATTAATCAAATAAATAATGATTAAAATTCCTTAAGAGGATATCAATAATATGGGCACGACCAACCAAACCAAGTTGACAAAATTCACATCCCTTCTTAAAAGAGTAGTAATTATTGCATGTGTTAAATGGATAATGTTGAAAAGATCAAAAAGTAGTAATTAGTGCATATATTAAGTCGACATATTACATTACATAATGTTGAAAAGATCAAAAAAATGAAGATAGTAAAGGGGAATTGTAATAATGCAAGTGGGTTGGGCAACGCAAACCGCGTCTTCTTCGCCAACACACATACAGCACCTCTACATGTGTGCAAATTTATCAGTCATTTTACTCATGTTTTTATATTTTAACTAGAGAGCACTCAAAATGAGTTAGGCCTGATACTCTTATCAAAAAAGAGTTGATTTTTTGTAAATCAAATTTATATCATAAATATTTCTAAATTATGTGGTCCTTTAATTTAAACATCCTAACAATACATAGAATATACTACATTCGTCTCACACTTATCTTCACCACTTAAAAAAGGAAACTTTACATTAACAAACAACCTCAAAAGTTATCCTAATTTAAAAAATATCACTCACACCTAACATACATAACATACTTTATAATTTATTTATTACCTAAAAATACCACAATACCCTTAAAAGGTTAATAAAATTATCAAAAAGCAACTTTTCTTAAATATTGTCTACAGTATCAGTACATATAAGTATGAGATGGAGGGAGTATAAGATTAGAAGATGTGACTATAGAATTTACACCGTAAATACAATTTACACAAAAAATTTGTGTAAAAAGAGATGGATTGAACTATAAATTCATCGTCAATGCATGCATGTTAATGAACAATTGGAACTCTTCAAACTTTCTGTACTTTCATATTGGATTGAAACCACCATGAAAGTTACTATTTCTATATAATATACTCCTCTTTTATTATAAATTTAAAATCATTTATTCTTTTTATTTATTTCATAAAATTATTCATTTTTAATTCGTAAATATCATATACAAATTTAATACTACTCCATTATCAACGAGTATAACATTGTAATAATAGTATTTAAGGTAACAATTGTGTGACACCAATTTAATTTTTTTAGATTTTTACCATTTAATTATTAAAGATATTATTATTTTTAATTAAAAATATTACTATTAATTTTTATTTATATTACAAAGTGTTAATAAAATAATTGACTGCACCACTGTTACTTATCATTAATTTGAGTATTAATTTTTCATTAAATATTACTTCTTCGGTTCATGAAGATTGTTCACTTTATTCTAATTGTTTCGTCAGACATAATAGTTCACCAAAAAATTAAAATACCATTTTAATCTAACACCTCTAAATTAAGAATACATTAATTTAAAAAATATCACCCTTTCTTTCCAAATATAACATATTACATATTTTATATTATTTATTACCTAAAAATATCATATTATTCTTAAAAATTAAAATTAGTTAAAAATAATTTTTTTTTAATATACATAGCAGAGTATGTCATCCATTGGGTATATTAGAATTGAAAGAGGTACAGCTGGACAGGGTTTACACAGTTAACCATATAGATTATATGAGCGTTTATCAAGAATTTTTTTTTTTAAAAGCTACTTAATTGGTATCTTGTATATTGAAAAAATAATAGTAGTGTATAAAGGTATGAGTAATATTTTTGTTCTATTAGATAGTATAGATTTTAATTAATAATAAAGTATTTTTTTTATTGAAAAAGTAAGTTAAATATGAAACATTTAATATTAAAAGATATAAAATGGAATTTGAATGTTGGAATTTAAGTCTGTATTTCCTATTACACGTGAGACTTTCCCTACATATATAAAATTTAAAATTTACGAATCACTATTATTCTAAGAAGATAATGCTAAATTTCTAAGAAAATAATTCTATAATCCGTGAAATGTACGCTTGTTCTATAGGAACTTTTTATTTGATTTTATTTACTATTAAAAATTATTTACAACAGCACATTATTAATTAGTACTCCCTCCATCCCATTTTCATCTTCATATTTACTACTGTACACACGCAAATTAAGAAAAATCACTTTTTGAGTAACTTTTGGGGGTAGTTTGATATTTTTGGGTAATAAATAAATGATAAAGTATGTTATGTGTGTTAAAAAGGTGATGTCACTTTTGAAATTAAAGTATGTTAAAGGGATATTAGTTTTGTACCTTTTCCTTTTATGGAAATATGAAGTTGAAATTGAGACGAATCAAAACGGAAAGTGCGAAGTTGAAGTTGGGACGGAGGGAGTATAATTTTAAAAAAAAACTTATATAAGACACTATATTACTCCCTCCGTTCCAAACTGAATGTCTGCGTTACTGTAGACACGGATTTTAAGAAAAATTAATTATAAATTATGTTATGTGTGTTAGGTAGGTGTGATAAAGTTGTAATTAAGATGAACTTTTAGGGGTGTGGATTGATGTGATATTTTTTTTTGGAATAAGACAATTAGTTTAGGACGGATGAAAATGGAAAGTAAGACAATTAGTTTGGGACGTATTTAAAAAATTATTTTTAGTATATTATTTTATTATTATATGAAATCGGTGGAAAATGCAAGTTGGATTAGGGTTGCAAAGGGATGTTTTAAGGTTTGACCATTGACCAGTGACCACAGGAAGGGAAGGCAGCTGTGGTTATCAATATCATCCCACGCACGTATGCCAGCCCAACATAAACCGTCGGAATAATATGTCCTTGTGTTCCCATTTCCTCTATAACCTCTTACAAAAGCCATACAGAATTTCCAGTTTTTGCCCCATTTTTGGTTCTATATATCTACCCCATGTTTTTAAGGGCACTTATTTGAAAAAAAAAAAGAAAAACTTCTGAGGGTACTAACAAAACAAACAAGAGAGAGAAAGAAATGCGTACGAAATTGGAGGCGTTGGATACGACTGTACAGATTCCTCACTATTTCCGGTGCCCCATTTCACTGGAATTGATGCGCGACCCTGTCGCCGTCTGCACCGGTCAAACCTACGACCGCCTCAGCATTGAATCATGGCTGGCTACGGGCAATACCACGTGCCCGGTCACTCGCGAACAACTCACCGATTTCACCTTCATCCCTAACCACACCCTCCGCCGCCTTATTCAGGATTGGTGCGTCGCCAATCGCTCGTACGGAATCGAGCGTATACCCACTCCCAAGCAACCTGCAGATCCTGTTTTGGTTACCACTCTCTTGTCTCAGGCGGCTTCCTCTGTTTCGGCTTGGAGGATTACGGCGCTGAGGAGATTGAGAGAGATTGCGCGTGAATCTGATAAGAATCGTTCGCTGATTGCGGATAATAACCCCGCTCAGATTTTGCTGCCTGTTGCGTTTGGTTCCGAGTCCTCCGAGTTGACTCACGAGTGTCTCGCGCTGCTCTCATTGTTTCCGTTATCTGAAACAGAGTGTGTATGCGTGGCCTCCGACCCCGAACGGATTGGGCGTTTGGTGAATTTGCTATTCCATTCGTCAATCGACGTCCGAGTGAATTCGGCGTCGATGATTGAGAATGTTGTTGCGGGAATTCAGTCGCCGGAGCTTCGTGCGGAGATCAGCGGAGCCGATCGGGTGTTTGAAGGCATTGTTGGGATTTTAAATTACCCGTTGGTTTATCCACGGGCACTGAAGGTCGGAATTAAAGCGTTGTTTGCTCTTTGTTTGGTGAAGCAGCACCGCCATAAGGCGGTGGCGGCGGGGGCGGTGGATGCGTTTATTGACAGGTTTTCGGAATTCGAGAAGTGCGACTTGGAGAGGGCACTGGCGACGGCGGAGCTGCTCTGTCGTATTCCGCCCGGTTGTGCGGCCTTTAGGTCGCAGGCATTGACCGTGCCGCTCCTGGTGAAGATCATATTAAAAATCTCGGAGCGCGCGACGGAGTACGCCGCCGGGGCGCTGCTGTCGCTTTGCTCCGGTTCGGAACGAGCTCAGCGCGATGCTGTGGCTGCCGGAGTGTTGACTCAGTTGCTTCTACTGGTTCAGAGCGACTGCACGGAGAGGGCGAAACGTAAAGCGCAAATGCTGCTGAAGTTGCTCCGGAACTCATGGCCGCATGATCCCATCGCAAAATCTGATGATTTTGCCGGGAGCGACGTCGTTCTTTTTTGAAAATTCTTTTTAGTATTTTAGTTTATTCATATATATTGTTGGTAAAATAGATTAAACACTTGAGTGCTAAGGAGGACTTAGATACACTAGTAAATGGAGTATATTGAAAACTAGCGTCTTAGTTTTGCAATTAAGGATTTTTTTTAATGAATTTTCATTTATTCATTTATTAAATAGCTACTGCCCTTTATATGATGAATTCAATATCTTATGCCTACGTATTTGTGATTCAAATGAGGATTGGTGACTATCTTGAGATGTTGTATCATGGGTAATATGAGCTTAGAAAATAAATCCAGACTTTACCATCACTTTATAATCTCAAGAATTCAATTTTAATATGGTGCATTTACTTTAAAACAGTGTGTACATTTTGAGATGAAATTCAAATAGGATACGTTTGGTTCAAATTTCGGTGAGGTGCTTGATCAAGGCAGTGAGGTTGAAAATAGTATTGTGGGACTTATGGTTGGGTGAAGGTGGGGGCGTACAAACCGACAAAGGGACAGCACATATTGTGAGAGGTAAAATAAATCGATGGTTCAACATCCTTTGACCGTTGCTTATCCTCCCGTCTTTCAAACATTTCTCTCTCCCCCACTATTTATTATAATTTTAATTAAAATCGAATATTTACCACCATACCCCTGAATAGCAAATTCTCAAAAAGCATATTGGATGAATAATTGTGAAAGGTACATATATACATGAATGTGATAGTGTCACATGGTTAAAGCCTTTAAACAATGAGACCATATGAAATGGAATCTCACATGGCCCATAGATTTTTGCCTTTCTTGATTGCAACTCGTGGGATCACCCACTTGAAAACTCATTTTTATATATACCTTGCCTCCAAAAAAAAATTCACCATTTTCATTTTAGTCTATATACAAAAATTTCATATTTTTTAAAAAGTAAAGAGTTAGTTGTGTGTCTAGGGGCATGGACTTGACCCGTACACCCAACTTGCCCTATTTATTAAGCTGGTCATTTATAAATTAAAAAATAAAAAAAAATTCAATATAGACAACGTTGGACTTGGGCGCAGGGGCACAAGAATTTATGCCAAAAGTAGAGTAAAACCTCAAATTAACTAATCTTTCCGTACACTTTATTTTGTCTTACACACTTATTATTTATATTGTAAAAAAATGTCATATAATACCCCTTAAAAGTTATTTCCATAATGAGAAAAAAATAATTAGGTTTCATTTTAAAGGTTTTACTAATATTTATTATATAAATAACTTTAAAATGAACCGTAATAAAATAAAGTTAGGTAAATAAGGCCGTCCTAATGATCATATCACGATTTATATAGGATCTACATATCACTTTTGGGCTTTATTCTTGGGCTCGTGGGCCCATTTCTATTTCCCTCAACTAATGTTGTTCTACGTCTTCCTACTGCATTTTTTAATTTTCCACTTGCAAATGATTAAATTATGCTCTTTTTGTGCACTTACTAATTTTTTATTAAGAAAGTGCAACGTTTGCTATTGTTACAAGTGAAGATAAATATGTTATTATGAAGTTGTATTGAATGTCATATTAAACAGAAAAAAACGTTGCTGCATTATTATAGATTGAACAGGAGGTTCCAAGTTTGCAGTCCTTTCGACTTACTTAATGACCAACTGCTTTTAAATTAAAATAAAATAATGATTATAATAGGATTTATTTTGCTTCTATATGAAAAAAGGAAAAGGATAAGGGGTTTTTGCCTACATATATTACATGCATTAATGAAAAATAAAATAAATTGCATGTAGAAATTGATCATTAATTAATCTCGATCGGGAGGCACATTTAGATAATTAGGTATTAAGCCATAGCATTATCTCTGCTGCAGCTTGCTTGTATAACTCTTCCACTAGAAATGCCTCTGGAAACTGTCCATGTGCCTGATGTATACACCAAATTAGCTTACAGTAAATTATTAAGTAATATAATTAATCTAAGATACTACTAATGAATTAAAAAAAATCCACATATCTAATGCAAAATTATAAATTCTTCTACAATCTTCACATTACTTAATTAATCTGCCATAAGAGCTGCTCCAATATTTTGCAAGGAAATCTATCTATACGTATTGTTATTTAGCATTATTAATTTATGATCTTCTACGTGTTGTTCATGATGCTAAGTAGAAGATTGATGTATAAAATGACACAGAAAATCGAACTTACAAGACCTTAGCTCTCAATTTTCTCCTTAATGCTAAAACCTACATATCAAAATATGTGATTTTTCTATGTTCAATTGGGAAAAAAAAAAAAAACCCTAGCCAGCTCATCTAGGCCAAATGAACAAGTACTAAAGTTCCAAGTGAGGGTTTAATGTCAGAAATTAATTAAGACCTAATCTAAGAGACATGTACTTTAATTAGCTAAAATTAGAGAAAAAAAAAGTAGGTCTTACTCGGACATGAATCATGTACATTCGGGCTCCATGATCCGTAGACACTTGTGCAGAAACCACATCAAGCTTGTATTTCTCCATGACGAAGAAAATGGCGGTCAGAAAACCGGGCTTTTTAGGGCAGCAGACGTTGATGTGGGCATCTTTGCCACAAATATTGAGGATGACATTGGGTGAAGTCCATGTTTTGAAGGTGGTAGGGCCCGAAAGCAGCAAGTTCGGGCTTGGCTGTTTGGTTGTTGATCCCTGGTCAGCCGGATAAGCCTCTCTTAGGTTTGGTTGGGTGATAATGGAGGAGGTATCACAGGTCGATGGATTAGTAATCCCACCAGCTCTCATCCTCTCCTTCTTCAGCCTCTCTAGGCTTTCAAGATTTAGGTGAAGCTGTTTGATGTACACTATTGCCTCATCAACTATGGTAGATTTATCTGCCTGTATGGATCAAAATTTCAAACTATTTATTAATTAGGATGTAATTAGTTTATTGAATGAATTAATTACTTAACAAGTCTCTCATTGTTATCCCAATTTCTGGATTAATTAACATACCCTTATTGAATGTTTCATTGTCGTTATTAACTAAGTAATTGCACTAATACAGATATAACAAAAAAAGTAATTACAAATTAATAAACTAGTCATTTAAAACCGATACAAAGTGTTATATACGAAGGATCAAAAAAATCATAAATAAGAGAGATCTGGATGTGGGTGTTATAAAATCATGAGCAGTGCTTGAAAAATTGGTAAGAAAATGCACTTTTATTTTAATTTGCATGCAAAAATCTGATAATTAAGAATTTATTCAAAAGGGATTGAGGATGGAATAGTGACACTTATATATAATCAGTTGCCAAAAGGCCCAAAACAGAAAAAATAAAAATAAAAAACCAATCTTTGATGATTTAGACATAAAAATGGTGTCTTGAATCAGAAGGTTCTTCCTTAAATCCACTGAATTCAGACAGCTACTTATCTATTATGAGAGAGAGAGAGAGAGGGCATGATGAGGTATAGGTTAATTACCCTTGGATGGATGTTGGGGATCAAAGCATGAAGATTGGCAAACATATTCCTCATCTTTTTCCTCCTCTCCCTCTCAGTCCATATATGAAGCTCGTGCTCATCAGAATCGCCGCCTCCGCCATCATTCCCCTGCACATCACCGCCGCCGTCTTTCTTGCTTGTTGCGGTTGCTTTGGCCCTTTTCTTCTTCCCTTTGAGTACCTGCGCCTCCCTCTGGGTTAATATCTTCCCGCCCTCAATCAAATTCTTGGCGGTATCATCTTCACCACCCAAAATCGGAAACGCCCAGGATTCCTCATCGCCCCACAACAAGGTGCTTTCATTCAGAAATTCTTCAGTCATAGCTAACATGATATGTGTGTGTGTTGTATGTGTGTGTTCGTTTATGGCAATGATGAGATGGATGAGTTGTAGAGAGGAAGGGAGATATATAATATAGTATATATAGAAGATGAGGGGAATATTGGAGAGAGAAAAGCATGATTCTTAGGAGGCTAAATGGGAATAAACCAAAATACAATCATAAGCCAAAATGCCGTTACTGGCTTCTAAACAAGCTCCTTTGCTAAAGCATTCTCACTCTAAAGCGGGTGGGTCCCCCCTTCCTCAATCTTCCTCTTTTTTTCTTTTTTTTTTTTCAGAAAAATTCATAATGTAGCTTTTTTATTTACTATCTCCGTTCCGGACTTATCTGCATCAGTATTGTAGATACGGAGTTTAAAAAAAAATTAGTTTTTGACCAATTTTATTGACTTTCTAGAGGTATTGTGGTATTTTTTAAGTAATAAATAAAGTATACTTATATGTGTATTAGGTGAGAGTGATATTTTTTAAATTAGTAATGTGAAGTTTTTTTTTGGATAGTGAAGATAAATATGAGACGAACGATAACGGGAAGTGTGAAGATAAATTTGGGACGGAGGTGTACTATATTTGAGATTAAATAGGTAAAACACCTATTACAATTTCCTATTATATTTGATGAGTAACAAGGCATGATACAAAAATCTCTCAATATTTATTTTCTTTATAGAGTATATTTTATCTCTCTTTTACATATTTTTAATTTAACAATTCTCAACATGAAATATAACAATTAAACAGGAGATTTGAACTACTATCAATCTTATGATTATAATTTCCATTATACACTTCTTTATTTTCTTCAATTTATTTGCCTCACTATACTTTTCTTAACTTCAAAAACATTCATTAAAATAACCTCTTAATATATTTTATTTTTTAAAATGCTTTTCATACATAATTTACTTTATACTACACTTTTTATCAATATGTTATCTAAAAATACTAAATTACAAAGTTTTCTTAAAAACATGGTATAGTAACTATGAAAACATTAACCGGTTAAATTGACAAACAAAATCCTAAAAAAATATAATTAAATCTAAAATAAAGGATGATTATGTTTTAAACCATCACATTTATAACCTCTCAAAATTAAAGAGTTTGATATTTTTAAACGAGAGTTAATTCCTTTAAATTAGAGTTGGGAATTCAGGATACCATAAACGTAATTCGCATCTTACAATTTTATTATTATTATTTTTTTTTTGGTGGGGGGATCATAATCTTTTTTACATTTATTATATGTTCATGAAATACAAAATAAAAGGTTTATTATATGTTCATGAAATACAAAATTAAAGGGGAACATATGTATAGAAAGAATCACTAATTATATGCTAACTTGTCATAAATTTCTAATGACATAACCTTGATTAATCTCATAATTAGATCATTAATTAACGTAAGTTTGATTGTCATAAAATTTAATTCAAGTTAGCTAGTGAATAAATGTATAATTTTAATTTATTACATATTTGACATACATAATTATATTATCTCACATAAATAATTTGACGTAACTTTTTTTTTACATGTTTAAGAAATGATGGGGAAATATATATTAGGAGGAAAATTCCAAAATAATAAGTAGGAAACCAATAAATCGAATGGTGTGAATGCGAGAAAAAGATTTGAGAGTGAAAGAAATTTCCAAGATTTAAAACAAACAAACAAACCCTAAAAACACTGTAATGATGTTTCTTACTATACTTTATTTTGTATTTAAGCTAACAGATAGTATTTATTACATTGTCAGTGAGCTTTGCTTTATTCATTTTATATTTACTTTATAACGGATTAAACATACTCTAATATTATTATAAATTTAATGCAACATTATTCTTTGTATGTAGAACAGTTTTTTTTTTTCCTACAATAATATGGAAGGTATAATTTCTTATATGCGATTTTTTTCAAAAAAAAAAAAATTCAAAGAAGCTAGCAGACGTACACATACACGCATGAAGATGGACACTATCGAAGCAATTCATTTGTAATACAGTTTTCAACATACAATCAGACTTAAGGGAAATATAAATTGCTTTTTGAGATTAATATTATCAAACAATTATTCATGTGTTATTAAATATATCCTAAATGAATAATTTTCGTATATATATATATATATATATATATATATATATATATATATATATATATATATATATATATATATATATTATTGAAATTCATGGATGATTTAAGGATGTTTATAGGTTGAAACATTAATTAAGTGTATAAATTGAAAATTTGATATTAATTAAGTAACTAAAACATTTTATTGTTTTAAATAGTAATTTTTTCTACTATTCGAATTTCTTATGTTATTTTTATACCATCTTCTGTCTTAGGTAGAGCTGTTATATCAAACGAGCAGTTTGTCAACTCGGTTCGACTCGGCACGAAAAGCTCAAACTCGGCTCGACTCGTTTTCCATTCGAGCTCGAGTTCGAGCTCGTTCATATACTCGTTCAGTTAATGAGCCAAGCTTGGCGCGGCTCGTTAAGTCTCGAAAATAATAATTAGTATTAATTATTATAATTATATAATTATAATAATATATAATATTTTAAATATAATAAAAAATATATAATATATTAATTAATATTGGGCTGGACTCAACTCGGCTCGGCTTGAATCGGCTCGAAAATTCAACATTTTTGCTTAACGAGACGAGCCGAGCTCGAGCTCGAGCTCGCTCGATTACTTTTCGAGTCTAG
Organism: Pogostemon cablin; assembly: GCA_023678885.1. Taxonomy (NCBI): domain Eukaryota; kingdom Viridiplantae; phylum Streptophyta; class Magnoliopsida; order Lamiales; family Lamiaceae; genus Pogostemon; species Pogostemon cablin. Next base: position 34,175,396 of record CM042952.1, on the reverse strand, counting down.
CCAAGCTCGTATATAGGCTCGTTACCATAATGAGCCGAGCTCGAGCTCGAGCTCGACTCAATAAGTACTCGAGCCGAGCTCGAGTATAGGACCCCTAGTCTTAGATATTATCGTTCTGAATGATATCACAGAAAATAATGTACAAAAGTGGTACTATAAGGAATCCGAACCATGTTTTCTACGCTCCATTTATTCCAAATAATTTAAGTTTTATTTTTATTAATGTTTAGAATTAATCCTTAAAAAAAGGCATGTTTTTATTTTTATTTTCTTGCTTCTTCATTTATTTATTTATCTATCCTTAAGTTTAAAAATTTGTTCTTAAATTGTATATTATTTATACTCTTATCGTGTACAATGGACATGGAGTTAACAAATGTAATTGAGTAGGTTAATTAAGACAGCGAGGATTACGTTTACCTATAATGATTTACTTTTACATTCTAACTTTACATATAACGTGATTACTTCTATAATATTGTGTTCCATGGTGCTGATCTCGTTCATTATGTGAATTAAACTAGCTAATGTAATAATACTAACATTTCTCCAACTCATTAATGTACTGTTTATTACTCCGTATAATAAGAATGAAAGCAATATTTATACAATACTAATTGGGGATTTATGTATAATTTTTTATCAATTGTTTATGATCACTTTTTATTACACTTATCCAAATTTATTTTATGAGATGGTATCACAGTAAATTCACTATGTGGGTCCTATGGATATTGTATTTCGAATTAATTTATTTATTCCATGGAAAGTATAAAAGTTATTTAAGGTGAATATGAAGATGGCATTGGGTGGTTGTTGATTTTGAGAGCTTTATGGGTAATGCTTGCGTTTCAGCAATCATGAAATTCTGTCCATTTTCATGGTTTTGTTTTTGGCTCTTTCCCAAACACCCCGTATTTGTGATTACGTGGCACATACACAGCATGTTGGACCCACCCTATATTATTCCCAACCAAAAAGGAAATTTTTTAATAAAAAAAGGAATAAAAACAAAGAATTTAGTTTTCCATTGATGAAGCTGAGCAGAGCTATCAATATTCCTTGAGCTTCAGATAACATTTCTCATCCATTATTGTCTTTTGATTTCCCAACTTGTATTTCTAACATTATATTCATTTGATAAATACACAAAATTCTAAATCATTGTCAATCTTTGAACCCCTAAAATTAACTTTTATAGGCAAATAACAATATTCACCAGGCATTACATGTAGTGTGTTGATAAAGTAACCATGCCATAGTCATACTGGTTTTATAGTTTGATGTTCTTACAAAACAATTCTTCCTATTCAATCATGATATAAAAAATTAAGGCAAAAATTTGTGTAATGTGGTCTCACAAAATGACTTTGAAAAATAATAATATTTTAATAAAAAATATAATCAATTAATATAAAATGATAATAATCTAATGGAGTACTTTATAAACAATTTACAATCAAAATAAAAAGAGACAACATTTAAAAAATATGGATATCATTCTGAATAATAAAAATAATACTAACTAATTAAAAAAATATAAAATAGTCCCACCGTCTCAAATTAAAAAAAAATAAATAAATACAATTATCTTCTCTAATTAGTTAAAATTGTTCAATTATATAAAAGCTCTTTCATTGAGAGTTTAACGAAACTAAATTATGTATCAAATCCAAACTTTAAAACAACCTTTTCTAATCAGATATATCAACAAAGTGGTAGGAGTTTAGTATTCCATTGACAGAATTTATTCACTATAATTGATTAACAACTTCGATTTTATGTACGAATATTATTGAGTGATTGAAATATAAGAGGGGAACAAAATTCAATCATTGCCCTTAAAAATTTATGCTTTATTTATTTTTTGGGTATAATTTTTCCCTCTCCCACATATCATTCATCCAATGATGTTTCACAAAACTTATTACTTTAAAATAGTATAGAGAATCCAAACCAATAAAAACTACTTCCACGTCTCTTGTTTTTGCTAAGAATTTGTTTGTAAAATTTGTTTTCGGCACATTAAGATTGAGCCCAAAACAACTCATCAACTCCAGTGGGCTGCTAAAACAGGTTTAGTTTCATTTAGGCCCATCCATACAGAATAACAAATGTAATACTATTTTATTGGGTAAATTGTTGTTTCACTTGACAAAAATGTGACATTAATAATATTTTCATTTCTTATTATTTTTCATAAACTATTTCGTTTCAATAATTAAAGCAGACCTGACTCATAAAACTTAGACCTTGTCAAATGTAAATCTTTATATTGATTATGAATCAAATGGTAAGATAAATTATTGAGATAAAATAATCTGAATCGCATAATAAAATTATAATTATGTCATAAAATTAATTAATTCAATCCTAAAAATAATTTTTTTATTATGAATATAATAAAACATTAATAAGGTGCATATATTTTTTTATGCATATGTTGTAAAGAATACTTGCCATAAAGTACTTGTGTGCAGTAAATATATATTTATGAGATACGTCAATGTATATAATTTTAAAATTTTATACTACTAATATCTGTAGGAGTTTTATTATTTTTTATTTTATTTTTACAGGTGACCTTAAATTTATATCGAACATTGTCTATTATTTTATGTTTTCTTCGGTATTATATTTTTTCGATTCAAATAGTAAACTTATTTAAACAAGAAAATTAGAAAATTAACTGTCTACGCAGTAAAAATAAAAAAATAGAAAATAAATAAATAGTTGATATTAATTAGATTCTTTGCGGGATAAATGAACAATTTTTCACCCATAAAATTTTTGGGAAAACATAAATGGGCTTTTGTGTTGTAGATAATATATTAATTTAAAACCCAATCCTACCCATCGATCTCTACTATGTGAAATTGGGCTTGATTTGTTTTGTGGTACTTCTTGAAAGTTGAAAACAAAATTGTTAGTGTGCCACACGTTGTGATTGACACAATAAGATGGGGAAATAAATTTAACTATTGCCCCTAGGGTTTAAGGATTAGTGTATAGTTTCACTCTCCTACGTGTCGTCAATCTAATGGTGTGACACAGGAGATGATGTACCAAATGGCACAGAGAATTCGAGCCGGACAAAGTCAGATAGATCAAATAAATATAGAGAATTTAACCCTCCTTTTAAAAAAAATTATAAACTATAAAGACAATTAAATAGTCAAAACTTTAAAAGTAAATATTAAATCTAAGTGTATAATAGGGTATAAATCAATGATTCATATTTTCAATCGCATGAACTTGATTCAAACAATTATTAGTTGAGAAAATAAAGTCACCTTAAAATTTTAGAATTAGAATGCGAAATTAATTTATTGTTAAATCAACAACAGTCATAAACCATTATTATTACTATATTGTTATTATTTATTATTCAATAATAATAATAAATTAATAATCGATAGTTGTAGTTTGAAACGCGGAACTAAACGATCAAATCGGACAAAATTTTTATGCATGACATACATTTTAGCCTAAGGATAGTCAGTACTTGTACTAAGCAGTTTTCAATTTTGTCTTTACTGAGTCAATTCTTATTGTCGTATGTTGCTTCACTACTTAATATATATTCCCTCTTCAAATTCTAGAAATTATTACTCCTTTAATTTATTTGCATGTGCTTAGTAACACTATATTATAATATTACTATTTACTTATTTTTTTAATATAAACAATGTAGTTGTTTGGAATAATTGGAAAAATTAAACAAATGAGTTATATACAAAACGGAAAAGATTGTTAAAGCATAAGACAATTTTGCAAGGAATGTGGACCATTAAAAAACATGTCAAAGCTAACCATATTTATTTTAAATTTTGATTTTTAAAACTTAAACGTGCATTCATCATCTTTCCTTTGCTACTCAATTAATATTCATATTTTATTTGCTTGTGATTATTCTCTCAAATCAATTATTATATTCTTACACATATTACTAGGTAATATTTATTTGACATAAAATTAAAATTCAAAAATAAAAACAAATTGCTACCCTATAAAACAAACTTATCCACCCGTAATTGAAATGGTTTGCTATTTGGATCAACCAACCTTAACCTTATACCATCCAATTTGACGTGGAGGTGTCAACCAATCATACGAGAACACGGTGGCAAAATACTCCACGCCCACACCACTACGCAATAAAAACAAGCCAACTAATGATTGACTTCATCGCTTGGCGGATCCCACTCAACAACTCCCGTTGGGTCCACCGGCTCACCAACCACGATCGGCTTGGCCTCAACCAACCACTACCAACCCAAACATTCCACCGGTCCGACCGGATTCGAAGCAATTATATATCGCGTACTCCCGTATCCCCAGAGTCATTCTCAGTCTCAGGTACAACCTATAAACACTTTCCCCCATTAGAGAGAGAGGAAAAATGGCGGAATCAAAGGAAAATCAAACTCAAATCAAGCACCAGGAGGTAGGGCACAAGAGCCTTTTGCAAAGCGATGCGCTCTATCAGGTAAGAGATTCAAAACTTAATTTCCTTGGCATTTTAATTAATTTATTTCATTTTTGGTGAATGTTTTTGTGTTTATAACGTAAATTGCAGTACATTCTGGAAACGAGTGTGTATCCAAGAGAACACGAGGCGATGAAAGAGCTGAGAGAAATAACAGCAAAGCATCCATGGTTTGTTCCTGTGTAAATCCTTGATGAGGAATGGGGATTGTTTTGTATATTTAATTTTGTTGAATTTATGGTTGGAAAATAGGAATCTGATGACCACATCGGCAGATGAGGGGCAATTTCTAAACATGCTTTTGAAGCTGATCAATGCCAAAAACACTATGGAAATTGGCGTTTATACCGGCTACTCTCTTTTGGCAACTGCTCTGGCACTGCCGGAGGATGGAAAGGTAATTTACTATTTTTATACAATTAGTATTAGTATTTATTTGCACCATTTATTGCATTGCATTTCAATAATTGTGACTTTACATTGCCGATCAGATATGCTTTAATGGAATGATATAAACAAACATTAAAAGACAAAGTAATAAATGGAGTAGAAAATAAAAGGAAAAATGATTATGATATTTTACTTAATATTGCTAAAATATTAGTGGTGATTGCTGCAGATTTTGGCAATGGATATTAACAGGGAGAATTACGAGTTGGGGCTGCCCGTAATAGAAAAGGCCGGTCTTGCACACAAAATTGACTTCAAAGAGGGCCCCGCTTTGCCTGTTCTGGATCAAATGATTCAAGATGTAAGACTTAATTCTATGCTAATTAATCCTTATTCTAACCAAATAATAATCCTCACTCTTTAAACTTTTTTTTTTTTCTCTAAATTATCTAAACCATGAATTTTTCTTATCAGATTCACCTAACTCGACAGGAATAGAAAATTGTTTTAGAAGTCATAGTGCCTTAAAAGAATATTAATAAAAAAAACAAGTAGTAGTATTTTCCCTTTTGTGATGAATTAGTGGGGGAAATTAAATAAGAATTGATTGGTTAGTGAACCATTTTTGTGTAGGGTAAGTATGATGGAACATTTGACTTCATATTTGTGGATGCTGACAAAGACAACTACTTGAATTATCACAAGAGGCTGATTGATCTGGTGAAAATTGGGGGCGTTATAGGGTATGACAACACATTATGGAATGGGTCGGTGGTGGCCCCACCAGATGCTCCGTTAAGAAAGTATGTTAGGTACTACAGAGATTTTGTGTTGGAGCTCAATAAGGCTCTTGCTGTTGATCCAAGGATTGAGATTTGTCAACTTCCGGTGGGTGATGGAATTACTCTCTGTCGCCGTATCAGCTGATTATTCTTCAAGAATGCCCATCTATCTCTTTTTACTCTTGTGATTTCTATTTCTTGTCTATCATCATGACTATATAACTTTTTTTTTTTTTTTTATTTGAAGATTATAATTTCGAAATCGGATATAGTTTTTTACCAAATTCTTTGGCTTATGTAAACGATATCTGTTATCTTGGGAATAATTCAAAACCCGTGCATGCAACTAATTAATCATAATGCTGAATGAAGTGTCTCCCAGAAAATGATTTGATCTGGCCCACGAAAATAGAACCTAAATAATTTGATTATAGTTTTTCTATTTATTTTTAAACCATTTTTTTATGGCGCATCAAATATCTGTATGTCTCACAAATACCAAAAGAACCATCATCATCTATGGTTGGCGTATCTTAAACTTTGTGTTTCTATCCTCAACGATGAATCTTATGCTTTCAATTTGTTTCTCTTATGGAAATCCACGGGGAAGCCCTTCCATGTTGAGGATAAAGAACGGGATAAATTTTAGCAAAAGAACCTCACACCATTTATCATTAATATAATTATCTATTTTATATAAAATAATAATACTTTTTAAAACTTGTATTAATTCATTATTATTATTATTATTATATTAAAACTTGTATTAATTCATTAAATAATGGGATTAATACACTATTTTTTTAAACTCAAATTAATTATTAATTTTATTTTTTTATAAAATCCTTATTTTCAATAAATAATTTTATTTATATAATATTTTTGTTACAATTTTAAATTTATTATAATAATAGTAATAAAGTCGAACATAATAATTTAAAAAAATATTCATTACAGTAAAATATAATTTTATATAAGGTGGATTTATTAAAATAATTGTCTTTCACAACTTAATTACAGCGAGTTTACTATAACAATAACAAGGAAAAAATATTATTTGTTCGACCTATATTGTATTTTAATTTTTAATTAATTAATTAATAATAATAATAATAAATTTGAATTGAAAATATGCAATAAGTGGTGTATTAAATTACAAAAATAAAAATTGTGATAAAGTTGAAAATATAAAATAAATTGTATATTGAATTGACAAAATAAAAGATCGTGATAGAATTGAAACTATTAAATAGATCGTGTATTAATTTGACAAAAACTAAAAGTCGTGATAGATTTGAAAATCCCCAATAAGGCGGTGAATTTTTTAGGAATTAACCCTTTAGAAAACGGAAAAGTTACAAAATAAGTCTCAACCTTCACTGATTACACAAATCGAAATAAGTAAAGAATAGTAGTGATAATATTATTTAATTAGTATTAATAACTTGACAAAGACTTGTGTACAACCTTCAATTGGTATAACCCCGGTACAACATATTTCCTTCATCTTCAGTGTGTGTTTTTCTTTCTTTTTTTTAATTGTAGTTGTACGTTACTTTTTTTTAATTTTAGGGATATAATTACAATTTTATCCTTATGATTTAGGGTATAATTTATCCCTAGAGTTTAGGGTATAATTGTAATTTTATCATTGTGGTTTAGGGTATAATTATCTCCTAGTGTTTAGGATTTAGGGTATAATTATAATTTTACTCTTGTGATTTAGGGTATAATTATCCCCTAGAGTTTAGGGTTTAATTGTAATTTTATCCTTGTGGTTTAGGGTATAATTTATCCCTAGAGTTTAGGGTTTAGGGTATAATTGTAATTTTACCCTTATAGTTTGGGGTATAATTATCCCCTAGGGTTTAGGGTATAAGGGTATACTTGTAATTTTACCCTTGTAGTTTAGGGTATAATTTATTCATAGGGTTTAGGGTATAATAGTCATTTAAATAAAATAAATTTAAAAATAAAATAAAAAATAATATTAATAAAGGAGTATGAATTAATTAAAAATAGTGGGGATCAAGATTGCACCTAGTCCCTCTCTAATAACTTAATACCGACCTAACAAAAAAGCCACAAGCCCGCAAATTTAACATTGCATTTTAAGGCCAAAGTGTAAAAAGTGAATGTCCACAATAAATATAATTTAGCCCACCAATTTTAGGCCCAAAATAGTCCAAGCAAATATAAAATTGGTCCAAAATAGTCCAAGCATATATTGGTAACTTCGCATTTGATTCCTGCTAGTATTTAGTTCTCCCAAAAACCCTAGTTCATCTCAGCCTCCTGCCTTGTATCTAGCACTGCGATATCATTTCCTATCGCACGCAATCATGGCGACGGCTACTGAAAGTGTCCAGTGCTTTGGCCGTAAGAAGACGGCGGTGGCTGTGACTCACTGCAAGCGCGGCCGTGGACTGATCAAAATCAACGGAGTTCCAATCGAGTTGGTTCAACCCGAAATTCTTCGTTACAAGGCGTTTGAGCCTATCCTCCTCCTTGGCCGCCACCGATTTGCCGGTGTTGACATGCGCATCCGCGTTAAAGGCGGAGGTCACACCTCTCAGATCTACGCCATTCGGCAGTCTATTGCGAAAGCGCTCGTTGCCTTCTATCAGAAGTACGTGGATGAGCAATCGAAGAAGGAGATCAAGGATATTCTGGTGAGGTATGACAGGACTTTGCTCGTGGCTGATCCGAGGCGCTGTGAGCCGAAGAAGTTTGGAGGACGTGGTGCTCGTGCAAGGTTCCAGAAATCCTACCGTTAAGATGTTGGTGGTACTCAAGTTTTTATTATTATAAACTTAAGTAGTATGTTCCTTGAATCAAATTAAGACTCTTGTTGTTTTGATTTCACTATTTTGGTACTTTGTTACGGTTTATACCGAAGGGTCGATTGAGAATGTTTTGAGACACTTGGCATGGCTAATTATTACCTTGGATTTATTTTGTTCTTTGGTTTTCTCTTGCTGTGGTTTGATTCCGTTCGAATTGTTTGTTTGAGTAATTGAGGGGCTCCTTGGTAACGGGGATGTTAATGTGAATGAAATGCTTGTTAATTGGAATCCAAAATACTCAATTCATTCTCACTAGCCCCGCCCTCTCAATGAATTTAACTCCCATTAATTACTCCCATTGCTATAACCATCTTTACACAAGTGTTTGCCTTCTTTCATTCCTTTTATTATCATATAATCAATCAATAAATTCTTCTTATGTTCCTTGATTATATGTTTCTATTTAACTCTGTGATGCAATTCAGTCTTAGTTCTGCTTATTTTGTTACTTGTGATGTGATATAAGCTATCTTGATTGTAATATGTATAAAATCTTCTCTTGTGGCTTTCACTTATGGCGGTCATGGCTTTCCGGTGTACTGTTAGCAGCCTTATATGGTTTATTGAGATTCCAGTTGAAGTGGCATTACTCATCATTTGAGATGTTGAAAACTGTTTTATTAGTGTAGAAATTGTTAATCTTGGATAGACGAACAAATGATTTGATCCATGTTTTTACTCCCATATTCACTTAGCATGTGGAAGTAGTTTTTGGAGGATGGTTGAGAAATTGAACAGTAAATTCTGAATATTTGTTCTCAAGTAGCAGCTAAGTTTTATTTGCTAGTGGATCCAATTTCTCATTTACTTGCGGTTGTTTTGAGTGATGACATGAGTTGAAACTATTTTAATTTTAAACGTGGATAAATGATGTAGTCTTCTTGTGTGTGTAAACACTAACTCATGGTTCACAAGTTACTTGCTAGATTGGTTCTATCATAAATAGTTAAAATTGTCCATGCCAATCCAAATCAAGGCTAACTGTTTGAAATGGTTTTCATTAGCCGAGGAGTGGGTGCATCATTTTATAGTTACTCATTACATACTTATATAAAATAGTTGAAAAAAAAAACTAAGGAGTAACATCATTTTATAATTCAATCCAAATCAAAAACATCATTTTATAATTATTCTTATATACTAGTAAAATAATATTAATTCTGTTGGAGAAAAAGAAAAAAAAAAAAGCTAATGAGTAACTTGTATTGACTGGGGAGAGAGTACTGATTTTTTATAGACAACTACTAAGGAAAAAGAGAGAAAAGTTCATGGATTTTGGTGGTCTAAGATAATAATTTTGAAAGACTATGCTTTTTCAGAAGATACCGGGGAACAGCTCGACATGAGTCGAGGTCGTCTCCTATTCTACGGCCTCATTTATTAGCCATCGAACTACCAAGAAAAGTTGATAGCTACCTTGTTATTTTAATTTTAAAATTTTATTAAGTCATATTTAATTTGATTGATACTATGTTTTTTCATAAAAATATTTTAAATGTAGAAAAGATATTTAAACAAATAAATTATTTAAAATACTATATCTTTTCAAAATTTAAAAATTAGCGAATTTATTTTAAAATTTTCACATTATTGTCAAAATTACTAAATACTAGTAAATACCCATAGTTTTGGAGAGAAATAAAATATTAAATACCAGCAATTACTAAATCGAATATTTCCAATTTGCCATTGCATTGTAATGGGCACCAAATCCAAATGTAGCACAGAGCGTTGAAGTTTTGAAGCAGCGTAAAAGCGCGTATCAGTTTTGTAGAAACGCTACTCCTTGTGCAACTAAACTCGCGCTTAACCAGAACCAGAAGTTCCTTCACTCCTTTCAGAATCTTGTTAGGTGATAAGCCCCATAAACCAACCCACAATGGACGCCATCGTCGTGAAATTTCAGCCACCACCACACACGGCTGCGCATTCTCCGAAGCTGAACCGACATCAATCGCACGCAATTATGCCCTATGTCTATGATTCAGTGGCGCCAAAATCCACCTCTGCCCCTCCCATTTCTTGCGAATTTCACGAGGTCAGTCCTTGAGTCATCCGTTGATCGATTTCAGTAGATTTAAGGTCGTTCCTTCTGTAGGACGTTTAATGTGTGTGCTTGTGTTTCAGTGTTTGGTATTTGGTGATGGTAGTGATGGAGTGATAGTAATCAGAGCCGATGAATATGGTGGTTGATTATATCAGTTGTAGTGTGTATTTTTTTGGGATGAACTTGAGAACGTCCCTTAACAGTTATTAATATGTTCATACAACCATTGGTACCTCATTCTTGTTGGAATTCATTGGTATACATGTACACTGAACCAAATAAGATCACAGTATGATTCATTTGGATATACTAAGAAATAATTCTGGTATGACCCTGCTGTGTATCTGTTGATATTTTACTTAGAAGATCACCCTTGATAGAATGGCATTCGTGGTCGGATTTTTGTTGGTAATTAATGGTACTGAGACTTGTAAAAATATGAAGATATAACAATTTTTGTGAGCTCTTGAATGTTGAGCTCTTTCTTTCCCTTTCCCATATCCCTATGTTAGTGCAAAGTGTTTAGTTGATTTCATTTTACTAGCCATGACATAAGGCATTCTATGGTTTCTCACAAGACACATTCTAATATATGACCAGAGTAAAGATTTTGCAGTTCCAAGGAGGAAAGTAGTGGCATTGATCCTATCAGGTTTCGTCTTTTCACATGGTGGTGCGCACGACACCGTCGCATTTGCACAGTCTGTTGGATTCAGGGAATATATAGATAGCTTTGATGGTTACTCTTTTAAGTACCCTCAGAATTGGATTCAAGTTCGTGGTGCTGGTGCTGATGTATTTTTCAGGGATCCTTTTGTTCTTGATGAGAATATCTCAGTGGACATATCTTCCCCGTCGTCTTCAAGGTACAAGAGCGTGGAAGATTTAGGTTCACCAGAAGAAGCGGGGAAAAAGGTACTGAGACAGTACTTAACCGAGTTTATGTCAACAAGACTTGGTGTAAGGCGTGAATCAAGCATTCTTTCGACCTCATCAAAAGTAGCTGATGATGGAAAACTATACTATGAAGTTGAGGTGAGAATTTGATCTCTGTGCTGCTTAATCTTTCTTTTCATCTGATTTAAATTTATAAGAATTTTTTGTTTAGTATCTCCTCACAGTTTTGGTTTACTGATCTTCTTTAGGTAAACATAAAGTCGTATGCAAGCAATAATGAATTGGCCGTGATGCCTCAGGACCGCGTGGTGAGCCTGGAATGGGATCGACGTTACCTTTCAGTTCTTGGAGTCGAGAACAATCAACTATATGAACTAAGACTGCAAACGCCAGAAAAATCATTCGCAGATGAAGAAAAAGATCTACGTGAGGTCATGGATTCTTTCAGGGTAAAAAAGGTGGCCGTTTGAACTTTGAGAGGGTAACCTTTCAGAGCTATCTATTTTCTTCCATTTCTATTTTCATTCTCTTGATTTAGAGCTTGTATTCAATGCTTCCATGTTAAATACTTCTGCCAAAATTCATCAGTTAATTCAAATGAAAATTTTGTTTATGTTGATAAATTTAACCATCTTGCAATTCATTTGACATTTTACATAAGAATTTGTCAGTTGTGAATTGCTAACACAACTTTCCTTTAAAAATGAAATAAGGCAAAATTATCTATAAATAAGGTAGTTGGATGTTATTTTTAATGCTTTGTATATCTTGCTCCTTAGGGGACGGTTGTTTTTGATTTAGAGCGTTCTTGAAATCTAGATTAAATTATCCAAGTGTATTTCAAAATATAATAGTGTGCTTGCTTTTTTGATTTTGAGCGAGTAGGATTCCATTTTATATCAAAATTCAAAACAATATGAAATAAAATAAATAAGTATCATACGGCAACATGTATTTAAATTTATTAAGATTTTAAAATTCAGATATTTTAATTGATTTTTGAAAGTTCATAACAAACTACAATTAAATGTTTATTTTTAAAATTTAATTGTCTTAAAAAGTTTATTTTTCAAATTGATCACACATTGATCCAATATATACGTAGTAACGCGTATTAGTATCTAGAAGATTACTACTCTTAAAAGAAATATTGAAGTGGAAGATCATGCAAAAACAAACTGTGAAATGAATGAAATTGATGAGAGCTGCAAATAATTACCATTCTCCAGCATGTATGACTAATTTCTAGATTAGATTCTTGGCATTTTCTGGGGAAGAACCAAGATCAAACAATCATGTGATCTATATAACACCAAAAACCATGTATTTTTAGACAGAAGATTAGGGTCACACTTGTAATTCACTCTTGAACACTATTATGATCTCACTTGAAATTCACCACCTCTAGTAAGAGCTCGGAAACCTTTATATGGCCGTGAAGGTAGATTGCTTAGATCCAATTTATCTATTTTTAAGCCGGAGAGAGCAACACCCATGATCCGGAAGCTCACTTGAAAAGTTGGGAACACTCGAAGCCGTTCTACACCTGCCTCCAGCATCAAGCTACCAGACATTGAAGGAGACTTATCTTTTGGGATTCGCCCTATCGACCACAAGCAGGTCTGCATAAGTTAATAATAGCTGTGAGTCAAGAAAGTTAGGGCATCTAGCAATCATGGATTTTCAAAGGCCCAGACAACTTTCTTTTACAAAATCAACACTACCTAGATCACACAGAGGCACTGGGGCTATCTGTAGTACCTTTCAGAACATTAGATTTATATTATTAGGCACTTCAAACACCACACATGCATATTTTTAAATTCATCAGTGTAACAAGTGTTCCACTCCCTGCAATCTTTAGAGAAAGATCCCTATATAATTACTTGCGCAGAACTTTATACAGCACGCATGCTTATCAAATCTTATACTAACAGGATTCAGTACCTTGTTAGCAAGAATATTTACTGCTCCACAATTTGATGATAGATCAGACGATGAAACACAAGGAGGCAACTGGAATTGAATTGCTATGGAGTCAATTGGCTTCCCAGGATCGTTCTTTATTCCAACTAACACACTAATACGACATGTCCCTGAATCTGATGTCAATTGTGGCTTCACATATATTGGAGTATTCTTCAACTTCTTTACCCTGAAAAATAAGGAGAGATTATAGAAGCTGAAAAGTGTAGAGATGTATCTGACACGAAAATAAAGTTTGAAGATTGATGAACAGAATGCATCTCTGAAACACTGTAAACCTGTAACTCATGAGCTTGAATTCTCCATCAGGAGGGACAAAGGACAGAATTTGGTTTGATTCCCATGGTCGTAGTCTAACACATGGGTGAAATCTCACGTCATTTATGACCGAAGGGTTAGCAAAAGACAGAGTAAGATCCGGGAGACCAGATAAATGACAATTAACTTGAACTTCACCATACATCTCACATTTGACCAGATTCCCATCTCTGAAAAGTAGAAAAAATCAAAAGGGTTTCAGAACAAGAACCATAAACAGATAAAGATGCATGAATTCTTCATTTGGTTTGCATGTCAAAACACCTTCTGCAAAGAATTATTATTTCGAAAAGATAACTCCTAAATTTGTAGCCGTAAGGGATACGGGATACCAATTCCCAATTCCATGCAGAACGGGAGCTTGTATATTATATAACCTGAACTCCATCATGTCTTTCATAATCACCAATTACACCTGCCTTTTTATTTCCTTAAAAAGTGAAATGACTTAAAATGAAGTACAGAATTACAATTAGATTTATGTGCAAGTCGAAGAAGTTAGTAGACCATACTTGAAATAAGTTAGGATGTAGTGCAAGAAGCATAGCACTTTAAATAGAATATGGCTACTTTAAATTTTCAGTGATTATCGTACTTTATCGAGTGCAACACAAATCACAGTTGACTGCATTGGTGTTCTTTATTTTAAGATGATAAAATTATAGATTTTCCATGCTGATTTTTAGTTTTGAAGTTTGAACAATACAAAAGGTCGCCTTCTAACAAGAAATTCTACCCATAAAGGGGGCAGATGAAAAACAAAAAAGAACTGAAGAACATATAGTGCATTTAGAGAATGCATAGAAACCAGTACCTAATGAAAGAATGAGAAATGTGAAATGAGTTTCTGAAAGGGAAATCCACTAACCTATTTACAATGGCATCCATTTCTTCCACAAGATCAACATAAACTTCATTGCTGGCATGCTTAAGATCTGTTTTTCTCCAAGGAACACAAGATGATGTCGCACCTGGAAGTGTATTGCTCATGTTGGATGTGTTGCCGGTGACAACACTCAAAACCTTACTAACGATGTTGGGAGGAGATATCATTTCTCTCAATATATTAGGTTCTGTCGTTAGAGGGAAGCCATTGTCTATCATCTCATCTAGCAGCTGCATAATTATATAATTAGGATTTGAGAATTTAGAAGAATGTCAAATTATGTAAGCTCAAATGCCAGTTTATTATTCAAAACCATTAAATAACCTATTTCTTTAGTCAAATGTAGTCCCTTCTACCAATTGACTAACCAGAGTTGATGAAACTATTTATGTAAACGATTATGATCAACCATGATATGATGCATTAAAAGCTTCCACACAATAAAACACAACAGTGATTGACTACAGATTTGTTGAACCCAAAAACTCGTAGACTAATCCCTTTGAAAATATGTCCATTAGTTCTTACAATGATTTAATAGCAATAAGGAATGATCCCATTTTTGATCTAGTATGAATAAAACTAGCATTCAAAACATATCATATGGACATCATAAATAAACTTTAAAGCTGCATCCTTATGTGTTCCATGCCCCTATTGTCTGTCTTATAAGTTAACAAAATCATATACCTTTGACAATGGATATTAGACATGGCTTAATATTCCAAACTAAAAATATATGATAATGCTTAAAAAAATTAATTATGTGAGACTTCCTTATGTTTACAGTGTCAAAAGCAGTGACAATTAATGATTCATAGTTGCTACCATAAAAAGATTTATAGACAATTTGACACAGAAATAAATATATACAGAATATTTTATCAAGGTAATCAAAAAATTTTATTATGCCATTAATAAGAACCAGAAGATATTATTAAAATTTAACAAAAGGGAATGAGCTATTTCTTATGATGATAATAAAATGAATCTACAGGCACATCGCCATTCTCTAACCAATTCAGATATAATAAGAATTAAATTCCTCATGACTTGACACTCAACATGCAATCCTAAACTCAAATGTCAAACTGGTCTATAATACAATCATGAACAACACTAAAGTCCATGGTAAAAAATCTTTTCATATTGAAGTGATATTGCAAGGAATCAAATATATTAAGCATAATTGTGTATAATGAAAGTAAAGAATAATTTAGAAAAAATAAAACATGTCAAATTCAAACACCTAACTCCATTTTTTAAATATAACAGATGAGTAGGGATACCTCATATACAATAACAAAATTATCCTTAATCAGATCTTCATTTAACCCATCCAAATAATTTGAAAGAACATCAGCTACCCTGCAAAGAAACTAAAGATCAAAACTGTTAAGTGTATAACAAGTCTTTCTGCTCAATTGAATGTTAAATCAACCTAATTGATACATCTATATAGCATGGTGCAGCCACAATGAAGTACTGAGAAATGCACAAGAATTATAAGCATGGTACTAAAGCAGCCTTGTATTTTATTGTCATGTCATGCACATACTTATGCGGCCAAATAAGTAATAACAATCCACTTACACATAAGATATCACTATATCACACCATAAAACTTTGAAAACAAGCCAGCACCCTTTGGATACCATCTTTCTATTTCATCCAAGATGACCAAACCAATTCTACAGCATCTACATATATAATGTTTATCCAGTATGATGTTGTAAAATTTCAGATGTGTATTGTCTATAAAGTTTAAGGATTAACATCTAGCTGAGCAAATCTACCATACAGTAACTTACTGCATCAAATGATTCTGCCGTTGCTGACATAGGATGACTGCACCAAGTACCCCTAAAGCCAAAAGGAAAAAATCTCCGACTTATGTTTTCTTTAGTCAAGCTTAGCTCGATTCGTTTAGAATGATGGATTCAGAGGGAAACTATTTATACAACAGCTGTATGAATAGTGAATAATTGGTGCAAAAACACAATCATCAATGAATTAAATGGAAGTTGAAGAAAGACACTTTATTTTGTTATATTTAAATTATCAACTCAAGTACCTATACTACCTAAGGACTTTTTGATATATTCCTTTAGCTTGAGGCCATCAAGTATTTTAGGCTTTTAGCACAGAAATAGGATAGCAATTTTTTTCAGGGGTAGCATCTTTGTCTCATTGAATAAAAATAAAATAATCACTACCTCAATAGCATCCAAAAACAACTTATGACCAATTCCAATTCTGCAACTCTACAAATTCAACTCATATCAGATATTGACAGTTAGTAATACAGCTACACTTATCCTCTGAATTTAAAAATGTTTGTCCCAATATAAAGTACCAAGATACGTATCACGGTCATAAAGAGGCAATCATTAATCCAAAACTTCTTATCTGAAAAAAATTATATGAAAAACCAGAACTCAGGGAACCTACCTCAATTGCCATCAAAGGCGGCATCTCAACTTGGCTGCACGCCAAAAATGTAATCCCCTCACGAACCACTTGGAAGAGGTAGTGGGTTGGTGACGCAATCACAGGTACAAGCTATAACATCAAAAGAAAACAAAAATTTAAACAAAAAGTGCACTATACTAGATTGGTCTACAAGAATGTATTTCGATTATCAGAACCCAATTCATAAAGCTTATTACCTTTAACGAATCGCCTTGTGTTAGTATTTGATCCCAGAACCATTCACATATTGAGCGGTCAACCCGGTGACCAGTGAGCTGTTTTTCCAGCATCACCTCCCTGAAATGTTCAAATCATCCTTTTGTCCCATAAAACCCTTCACATTTTTCTTATTTGTTTGTCAAAAAATACCTCCACAGCCCAAAAAAAAGAGAAGGAAATAACGCCTTAATCTGATAGACTCAAATTACATTTTAGTTCCAATATTATCACTCCCACCTAATTTATACTCAACAATCGTTTATGTAACATCTGGAAGGATATGCTTTCTACATTCTGTTCTAAACTCCATTACGATATGCAAACCAAGTTTTCAGCTGCAACCGAATTTGGAGCTACCCAAAACTTATTTTGTGTTTCAATCTCATAAACAATATACTGAGGCAAAAAACATTGAACAAACTTGAGAGGTTAATCTCATTTCACTAACTCGAATTCTGTCAAAACAAATTGATCCACAAGTTTGATAACTGATATAAAATAAAAATATATATAAATGAAAAACCCGCTAAACCAGAAGATAGTCAGTTTATATGTATTTATACACTAGTACAATTTCCAGAAGCATTAAACAAAGAAATAGGGGGAAAAAAAAGAAAATATTTTACAGAAAACATACCCAGAATCTGATAGAAGAAATATGCACTGCAACATGTTTCCACGGCTGGGATTTTCTCGGAACCTTTTGGATTGTAAACTGTTCTAAGTTGCTCTGCTTTTGATCTGATCCTCCCAAAAAAAGAAAAAAAACCATTCGACGCGATCGCAGTATCATTTATTATAAATCTCAAAAGAACCCCTCAAATTTTGTTTATATCTATTAAGCCCTTAATAATAACTGGGTTTCCACTTTCTATTACATCTGGCACATAGAGCCCATATTTTTTTTAATATATTTTTGTGTAGTTTATTATGGATAAGTATATTTTTAGTAGAAATTATTTTCTTCCTAACAAAATAGGAGTAATACCAAAATGGATATGTTTTCACCATTTGTATTTGCTCATTTCATAAAAAGTTTTCACCTATGAGGTGTATTACTTAAGAAATAGGAAATATAAATTCCTATATAATAAATACTCTACATATTATTAGAAAGGGATTATTTTATTTTACAGCATTATTTTACCTCTTACTATATTTTTCATCCGTCACCGTACTTGTTAGAGTCCGTTTACTTTAAGAATTGGGGTTAGGGTTTATTAACCTTGAGTAAAGGTTGAGGAAATGTTGAGTTAAGTTTAACCCCTTTAGTTAAAATTGCATTAGGGTGCTTACATTGAAGGTTTATTTTTAGTAATTTACTATAATAACCTTATATAAATAAAAATGAAAGAGAATCCTGTGTATTCCTCCATCGGACCACCACTAATCTGAAATCACACAATTGAAGAGTGGGTAATCTCTGCTGCAGCAAAAGCTTCATTAACGGTGAGTGTACATCAGATTGCAATAGATTCTTCAAAACCTTTACATAACCTTGTTTCTACAAAAATTGAATTCACAATACTCAATCCTCATTGATAAATTAAGTCATAGCCCCACTGTGTTTCAAACTATAAATAATGTCTTCAAAGCTTCAAACTTTTCAGTAAATTTGGGCAATAAAAGATGCAACTTCTCTTCAAAAATTAAATATAAACTTTACATCAGATTTGGCAAATAAAAGATGTAATTTTCTTCAAAAATTAACTCTAGAATCAAGGAAGTGACTAAAGCATAAAATATTTGACGATGTGGGTCGTCGGAGTTGAGCGGCTCGGTGTTCTTGATGGAGGCCGTCGGAGTTGAGAGGCTCGGTTTCCTCGAAGGCGATCGTCGAAGTTGAGCGGCTCGGTTTTCTCGTAGGCAGCCGTCGGAATTGAGCGATACTTCCTTTCTCGATGGCGGCGCTACAATACCAATGCCAACTGTTAGAACACGACTTAGGAAGAGGAAGAACGATCTAGGAAGAGGAAGAGGATTTGGTGAAAAGAAACCCTAGTTTGTTTTCTTCCACCACAGCTTCAAGTGAGAAGAAATTAATGGAGATGTACTTTTAGATTTTATAAATGAAGGATAGAAAGATAATTTCTCCCACTTGACCTGAGGGTTAAGAGTTGTCCCTCCTTGTATTGAGGGTCGAGATACTCTCCACCCAACCTTATTCCAGACCGGGCCTAAAAAAGCCCGTGGGTTATCCCTTTTACTTAACCTTCAAAGTAAACGATCGTTAACTAGGGTTCACGAGAGGATAACCCCCGTTAACCTTCAAAGTAAACGGTGGTATGGATATGGATGTTCAAAATAAAAAATGTTGTTGATGTGTGTTCTTAGCTAATTAATTTTAGGATTAAGGAAAAAGATAAAGTTATGTAACTGAGCTAAAAACGATCACAATCAAACACAATAAATCAATAAATATGTGCGAGATGGGAAAACGGACCAAAGACCTTAACCAATTTTATTACTCTCCTTAAGAACAACACTCATAAAATCCTCTTAAATACAAGTGTAATGTCTAGTATGAGAATGAATAATCTGCAAACCCTAACGATTATCCAATCCCGTGACGCCATCTGGACAAAAACAAGTAGCCATAAATGAAGCTGGCCGGTACACCGACCACTTTGGGGTTGGCACAGGGGGCTACCAGATGTCTTGCAGAAAGCAGCCGGTCTCCCTTTGTCATTTGATTGCTTCCCATTGGCGGATGGAGAAGGATATACTGTCGTGTGTTGTCTTCTAGTTTGGAGTATTGCCCAAGACATTCTTTCTTACCGTTATTATTGTCTTCTAGCATGTCATCACTAGCCGTTCACACAGTAGTATCTGTACTTTGCCCAGCAAGTCTAATAATCCCTCCAGCCATCGGATAAGTAGGTTTCCGAGACTGTGTTGTTCGTCTGAGTCCCTGAACGCCTTCTTTGGCTTCGGAGCCAAGGTATCCTGCCGAGATGTCTCGATCGTCTATCTTCTTAGCGGGCTTCCTGCCTCTCGGCCTTCTCCTCAGCCCTTGATGATGGGTTTATCTCTTGGGCTTCTTCTCGGTTATTCTCCGGGTTGTGTTTCTTGGGCCTGGGCCATCTTCTGGGCCGCCATCATCCCACGAGTCACCATTCATTCCTGCTCTTGGGCCTCTTCATAGTTGGGCCTCTTGTTCGTGATGGACTAGTTTGTTGGGCTTTCTACCCGTTTATTAAGAATCTGATCTTCTGCTACATTTTGGTGTTATTAGAAATATTTAGATGAATGACACTTAGGTGAGAGACAAAATCTATACTTAAAGGAAAAATATCTATCCTAAAGAGAATGGTTGAGATTTTTTTAGTGACGGAAAATGTAACACAAAATCCATTGCCGAGAAAAATAGACACTTAATAATTTTATTTAAAAAATTATGATGAATATTAATGTGTTTATTTCTCTTCAAATTGACGTATTCTTTTTAAAGATCCAAGTGATGATGTTGTGATTGATGTGGGTGGTATAGGTTTGGCTGAGGGTCTACGGATAACAGGTCTGGCCATGGTGAATTTGAGACCACAGTCAGGATTGCAGGTGCCTGTTTGCAAGAGCTTAATCATCCTCCTATCTCTAGCAGACAATTAATAAGGTAGCATTGGTGTTTGTTTTAGGACATATCACGGTTGATGGACAGCAGCAAGGCGGGAGGTCGTTGGGGCAACAAATTCGGGATGCTCCTATTACCAGTTTATTACCACAGCAGGGGATCGGATCCTCTGGAGCTTGTGAAGAGGTGATCGACAAGAAAAAGGTTTCGTTGGAAGCCCCCTTCTCGTAGTGTTGGAAAGTTAATCATGTCAGTTTTTGGAGCCAAAGTAAGTTTGAAGTTGACGGTAGCTGGTATGATAACAAATGGATGGATGATGTAATGAAGAGATGTTTGTAGGTTAGGTTGCAGGGATTTGTAATTACCGGATAGTTTGTAACACGACGTTGACCATATCGAACGTGGTAGGGCCAAAGGAGGAGATCACAATGGTGGGCAAGGCTGTGAAACACATTAGGGTCACTTCAAGCAGCCTTCCTCATGTAAGCCTAATCTGCCCCCCCCCCCCCCCCCCCCCCTCCCTCCTAATTAACTCCAATATGCATGTATTGACTATTGATTAATGGAATGCAGTCAATCACAATGCACATGGTGAGCTACGCAAATAAGGCGGAGCTCCAAATTTTTGTGGCCAAAGAAGTTATACCCGACCCTAAAGTTCTTGCAAACTGTTTAGAGGATGCCCTGCAAGAATTCAAGGAAGCAGCTTCTACAAACCATAAATCTGCCAACTAATTTCATTTATCTACACTCTTTACATCGATTCTTCGCAAGCATCACCAAAGAAAAAGATCAAGGCTTCTCGCGTTATGATGCGGTTTGTGTAATTTCTTCTAAAGGTGAATTGTGATTGTTGTGAATGAGTACCAAATTATGAATATCAAAGATATACTTAGTTATACCTTTTCCTGAAAAGGACCTACACAATAGCTAGCTCTTTGTTCTAAAGACTAAAGAGTACTCCATTGTAATAAAGAGTAACCAAGGTTATATCGTAAAACCGTTTCCACACTAGTTCTTGTCATCAAGAAAATGAAACCCTATTTCGTCTTCCAAGCTCCAATCTGGTATCTTCTTTAAGAAGGCCAGGTAAAAGGAGAATCTTCAAACCCTAATTATCCAATTGCAGAATAACACGACTAAACCCTAATTAGCATTTATTTATCCAAACATTTCTAAACAGCAATAAAATTTAACTAAATGAAAGAAGCAATAACACGAAGTATCAATTACCAAAAGCATCAGGTTCTCGCAGAAAATAGAAATCCACAAGAGACAATCTTCAGCAGCCAACATCAGGTAGTCTCACAAATGGGTAGCATTGTATGAAAGCAAGCCTTAAAATACAATCATTTTAATTGATAACGTTCCAACCGGATTTATTCAAACTTTTCTCGCAGAAAGAAGAGAGATCATTCGTTCAACGATAACGAAGCAAGTTGCTCTGAAGGAGCACCGCCCTGCTGAGACACATTCCTCAGAACCTCCATTGCTTCTGCAACCTTAGATTTGAGAGCTTCTGGTGATTCCAACAAATGCAACACCTCCGTCTGATCCATCTCCAGAAGCATGCCTGTCACCTTAGCTGCCGTATCGGGCTCCAATTGTTCAACAAGAGGGTATAGACTTTCACCCAACATCTGCACAACAAAACAAAAAATTGAACAATGGGCATGTGAAAGTGATGCTACGCACACATCGCACTCCAATAATAAGGATCTATTTTTCACATGGACTGTCAACTTAACCCTCATTTCAGGGACCAACCAAAAACTGCAAGAATAAGACATATAGGGAGAATGTACTTAAATGAGAGTTCGTTGGTGTATGTTTGTAGAATGTTTCTGAAAAATGTTTAATTAAAATAGCAAGTTGAGTAACTAGAAAATATCATTTAAAAGCTAAAGAGAGCTGAATGAAGAAAGTGAGCCAAACAAAGGTAACACATCTGAAAATGCTTACCGTCCTCTGTTCACTGGAAGAAGCATTTGCTAGTGCAGATGCCAAAGCTCCAATAGGAATTGGCTGAGATATTCCAGCATCACGCAAAGGCAACCCACCCATTTCATATGGGACAGAAAGCATTCCTCCAGCCATACCTTGCAAGGAAACATCAGGCATCCCACGCCCCGGAGGGTATCGATAACCACGTCCTCTAGGAACCATCTGAAGAATATCATGCAAAATACACAATTATAAAATTTTAAAAAGGGTTATGGCAAGACTCTATGAGGTCAAACTTCGAAGTGCCACAAACCTGTTGTTGCATAATGGGAACTGGCTGGCCCTGCTGCATTGGCACAGCATTACCTCTCCTTCCACCACGTGGACCTTGCTGCCCTTGCTGCACCATAGGCATAAACATATTTGGCATAAGAGGCCCCGGAGGTCTCATTCCAGGTACAAGCTGCTGTTGATACCCAAATCCCGGCTGAACAAAAAGTAATAAAATCATAAAATTAATTAGTAACCCAAACTCGTCAAGTAGATTGCTCAGAGTGGCAGACATCAATAGATTAGGTTTATCATGTCACAGTTCAAGGAGAAACATTCATTTTGGTCTGTGTACTCTTACTGCGTTAGATTTTGGTCATTAGGGTTTCATGGACATTGTGTTCACTGTCGAGCATAAATTATGATGCAAATAAAAGCACAAGGGCTAACGTCTATATATAAAATTGAAAAGACAAATCATACATTGGAATACAAGTCTATGACCCTAGGTTTTTTTTCCTTTTATTCCTGATAAAAATAAGTCTTCAGAAAAAAAGAGATACAAGACAGATTGTAAGCTAATAGCATGCATTATACACAATGTCAAGGGTCATGATCTGTCAAATATTGATTTTCTGAAAGTGGAGTGTCAAGGATTGAAATAGAGTGCAAGATTTGAAACAAGGCATCAGAAAATAAGAAAATCCATCTATATTTCAAATATAACAGAATAAGCACTGTGCTGTAGAAGAATTCACTTGAAAGATTGATATAAAGAAAGAGAACATGGTATTACTTGTGGAGGAATAATTGCTGGTGGGGGCTGTCCATAGAATATCTGTTGACCTAGACCAGGACCACCAGGCGTAGTATACATTGGTATACGAGGACCAACAGCAGGAGCCATAGTCATTGGCCTCATTTGAGCAAATTGGGCCTAGATAAAATCATATTAGATGTCAAAATTTTCATGTAACAATACACTAAATATAATGGCAATTTGTGCTTAATCTAATAAGCCAACATAACTTTAGACAGTTAGAGAAATTACTACAACGGTCAGCCTATCTGTTTATGATTGTGCACTAGTTTTTCTTTTTTCACCAGATTCAAGGTAATGCGTTTAAATAGTAAATAAACCCAAAGAATACCTGTAGACGTGCTCTTCTATCTTCTTTCCTTTGAGCAAATGCAACATAAAGAGGTTTCCCAATAATCATCTTGCCATTCATTTCAGAAAGCTGAAAGAAAAATATAGCAAGAATTTCCTTCATTAAAAGATAACAAGGTAAATAGGCACATGCAAATAGAATTATTAGACATCAACCCACAGCTCTAGAAGCCTCTTCAGGTGATGAGAACGCCACAAAACCCGAACCTCTGCTAATTCCCTTTGGATCTCTCATGACCTGTAGAGACATAGTACAGATACACTAAACTATAGGCTGCTAAAATGAACAAACTGATGATGGATAACCATTAATGAAGAGTGAGATACAAACCTTGCATGAGGTTATGGAACCAAAAGGAGAGAACAATTCCTTAAACTGATCATCATCAACGCTGTCATCTAGGTTTTTAATATACAGGTTTGAACCCTGAGATTTATCAGCTGCTTCCTTCACACTCTGCTCAAACCGGTTCTTCAACTCTACCTCCCTCTCAGATTTCTTCTGAGCTCTCCCAACAAACCATTCCTTGTTATCAATTTTTTTCCCATTAAGAGACTCCACAGCTCTAGCGGCATCATCTACATTCTCAAAATTGACAAATCCAAAGCATTTCGATGTTCCATCTTCATTTCTCATCACTACTGCACTGGTTATTGCCCCAAATTCAGCAAATGTCTTCTGGAAATCTTCATCAGTCGTTGTTTCAGATATATTTTTGACAAACACGTTAGTGAATTTTGTCTTGTCTATAGACATCTCTCTTTCTTGCTTGCGAAGGAAAGGCCCAACAAAGACTTGCTTTCCATTCAACAACATGCCATTGAGTTTCTCGATAGCTTTTTGAGCAGATTCATCACTAGCATATTGCACAAAGCCATATCCCAAAGACTGTCCAAAAGAATTTGTCTCAACTTTGCACGAGAGGATGTTACCAAATGAAGAAAATGTATCATGCAGAGCTTTGTGGTCAATCTCCTTGTCCAAATTCTACCCAAAAGATAAATAAAATAATATCAACTAACGAGAGCAAAGAAGAGAACAAATTTGGAACAAATGTTACCATGAAAACTGCAAAAACATGGCATAAATAGATCCATCCAAGTGTAATTGGCGATTATCTGGAAAACACTACCTTAATAAATATATTCCCAGTTCCACTTCGGCGTACACTGGGATCCCGATGAGAATACATAATCCTAATCGGTTTCCCATTAAGAGGAGTGAAATTCAGTTCCATCAATGCCCGCTCAGCTATGAGTACCAACACAAAAGATAGAAGAAAGGAATTAAGTTACAGTTGTTCATGACACTAGGAGATGTGGTCTAACCTATAGTGTACAGAGAAATGTAGTTTAAGGGGCAATTCCACAACTTAAGAAAAAAGTATAAAAGCATTGGAATGCATACAATTCCAAGCACACAGATATTTTAAATCTAGAACATGAACATTGAAAAAATAAAGTTGGTTTATTCCTAGAATAGAGACAATAAATTATACACAAAAATGTAAAATAAGTAAACACTGAGCACCGTTATTCTAATCAACTCAATTTGAATGACCAGTCACCTTCACAAAGTGATGAAGACATAATAGTGAAAATGTTGCAACTTACTTATGTATGATAACCTTGTTCAACTTCATGAAAAGTATATAGCCCTGGTTTATTCTAAATGAATCATCTTATCACTTGCAAAATCAATTGAGTAGCTAGTATGACAGAAGTAGAGGTTTAAATCACAGAAAATATAGGCAACTATTTACAAAATTAAAATGGCATTATGTCAATGCTAATGAAATTACCAATAATTGCTTAAATTTGGTAGTTCATAGTTGACAATGGTATTACAAAGCAGCAGCAAAATTCCCTAGCAAGGTTAATAATTATAGGAACACCCATAATAAACCTGGTAATATGATGTTTCTCTTTATCTAAAACATTCTGACCAAAGAATTATAGCATCAAACTCTCTACTTCTAAAGTGCACAAACTGGCAAACTAGGTGTGAAGCAGTAGATCTACAAATCTTTAGAATGGTGTAAAGCAGCAAACTTGGAATAAAATTCATAAAGTGCACGATGGGTTCTTATCATGTATGACGAAGTACCTAGTTCACTTTCCATTACCAATTTTAGCAGGAAATGAAGAAAATAAATTAATAACAGACGAAAATTCAAAAGGAATGAGCGAATAAAATCAAACCATCTTGAGGGTTTCCATAGTTGACGTAGCCGTATCCGAGCGAACGGCGACTGGTCAAATCCCTGCAAATCCTAACCGAGACAACATCCCCCATCTGGCTGAACAGATCGTACAGTTGAGAGTCCGTCACGTTAACATCGAGATCGCCGACGTACATAGAAGTAACGAACGGCGCACCACCAGAAGACGCGGCATTCACCACCTGCATCTGTGGCTGAATCTGAACCTGTGCGGCCATCTCAATTCAAGAAAGAAAAGGAAAAAAAAGTCGATTTTTTTTTTCTTTTAGAAAAGTTTTCTGAATTTTTTTGGGTTTTTCTGATAACTTCCCTCTCCTCTTTTTATTACCGGAATCAAAGGAAAATAAATCACGAATAGGTTTCAGATAATTGACCGAAGGCGAAAGAGAAAATCAGGCTAAGAATTTTGGGGTTTTTTGGGCAAGATTTTCTTTTTTTTTTTTCTTTTTTAATAAAGAGAGGAGAGGGAAGGGTTCATAACTCGGAGAACCGACGGGGAAGATGGACAATCACCGCCAGCAACGACGGTCGGCGGCTACGCCGAGGGGTGAGGGAAGAGAAAATAGATTTTGGAGGGCAGGTTGAACTGCGCACAGCCAAATCCGGAAGGCATATGGCGGTGTTATTTATAGTACCGAGGGGTATGGGATTACCTGTTGCGCTCAAACCCTAGATATTTTGATGCGAGTGATACGCTCCGTTGGATTACTCATCGTGGGCCCCTCTCTCTTATTTTCTACTGATTTTACTGGAGGAAACTTGCGAGTTGAAACGCAGTTTCCAAAACGGGCTAATATCCCGGATGACCCGAACGCTCTGACCCGATTATATTTTATGATTTTAAATTTTCATTTTCTTTATTCCTTAACGCATTTTAATTTTGATCAGAACTAAAAAAATAGTCCTAGTGTATGATGAAAAATGTGAAAAAATATATTCTTAGTAAATAATTTTTTTAAAACATAATTTTTTTATTTATATAGTTGAATTTTTACATATAATAAAAATAAATATTACTGATATTGACGGATAAGTCTAACTTTTACTAAGCATCATTGCGAATATTTTTATTAACTATTTATGGATAATTCTTAACTATTATGTTCATATTCCTTCATTATATCTAGTTATAAATTTGGAAGTGTGATAGTTCAAAATAATTAAATAAAAATTACTCCCTCCGTCCCCGAAAATGGTCCACCTTTACTATACGACGAATATTAATAAAAAGTTACTTTTTGATTAATTTTATTGATTTTTAGGGGTAATATGATATTTTTTTATAATAAATAAAGTGTAAAGTATGTTATGTATGAAATGAAGGGATGGTATTTTTGAAATTAATGTGTACTTTTGAGGTGTTAAATTAAAATAATATTTCTTTTTTGGGGGTGAACGATTATGTGGAACGAACAAATGAGGAAATAGTGAACGGTCTTCAGGGAGGAGGGAGTATCTTGTTCTAGTTAAAAATTTGGAAGTGTGATAGTTCAAAATAATTAAATAAAAATTACTCCCTCCGTCCCCGAAAGCGGTTCACCTTTACTGTACCACGAATATTAATAAAAATTTACTTTTTGACTAATTTTATTGACTTTTAGGGGTAATGTGGTATTTTTAGGTAATAAAGAAAGTGTAAAGTATGTTATGTATGGAAAGAATGGATGATATTTTTTAAATTATTGTGTACTTTTGAGGTGCTATATTAGAAGAATATTTCTTTTTTGTGGGGTGAACGATTATGTGAAACGAACAAATGAGAAAATCATGAACGGTCTTCAAGACGGAGGGAGTATCTAGTTGACTGCATAACCCTAACTCTAATCTCATATTCCTTTATTATCTGGTTAAGTTTCACATTTCTTCCTTTATTATCTATTTATAATTTTTGGACGTGCTATAATTTAAAATAATTAAATCAAAAAAAAATATTTTATTAGCAGCATAACTCTTATCTCATATTCCTTTATTATCTAGTTAACTTTCATATTTATTCCTTTATTATCTAGTTATAAATTTTGGAAATGCTATAATTTAAAATATCAAAGATTATTATCTTATTAACAGGATAACTCTAATTCTTATAGTTAAATTCATTTTGGTCCAACACCTATTAATAATTTTGATTTTAGTCTCAAAATACTTATTTTTTTTAATTTCGTCTCATAACTTCTTGAATTCATCGATTTATGCCCAATTAGAACCGAAAAGTTGATTTCTTGCCGGAAATTAATGTGTATATCACGTGGGACTCAAAGTTGGGAAAAACTTGCTAAATTTTACACATGGCGCTGAGTTGCCATCAATGAATGAATTTGAACCAATTTAATTGACACTTCATTTCTTTATTAAATAAAGAATATAAATAAAGAGTTGATATTAGGTGCACCCGAGTGAAATGGTGCATTAATATGTGTATAACTTTTTATTCTATTTTGTATACTACATGTTATTCTATTTTGTATACGTGTTTCTTAATAATTATATATTTTTTCACACTAAGTTTTTCATTAAAAAAACTATCATCCATATGTGTATAACTTTTATTCAATAGTGTATACATGTTTTTTTAATAATTGTATATTTTTACACTCAAATTTTCATTAAAAATAACTAACAATTAAATTGTATACATTTTTTTCATAATTGTATATGTTTTTGTTTATATTGTATATAATTTTGAAAGTGGGTGCACCCTAATATATGGTGCATCCGGGTGCACAGTATAATTAGTCATAAATAAAATAGCAAACTCATCAATAAGAATTTACCGATACAATTATTATATATGAAATAATTAAATTAATTATCTAATTAGTCGTGATTCTCAGTTCCGGGAGGATCTCGCCGCCGTTTAATTCATCTTCTCTAGGGTGATGTTTGTTTTGGGTTTAAGTCGATTTAATAAACAAGTGAATAGTGTTATTCTATATTTGTTATGTTTGTTCTGGGTTTAAGTATGGTAAGTTTAAACTTTATATCAAATAAAATATTAATTGATGTGACAGAAGAGGAGAGAGAAATAAATAAAAAATATTAATTGAGGAGAGAAAATATATTGTAGGGGATGAATAAGCATTAATAGGGTGGGTAGGTGTATATAGGGGAGATTTAAGGATATTTATTAAATCTAAATCTGAAAAATTAAACCCAAAGTGAACATACCCTAAAAGTATGAGCTGTCACCGAAGAATCTCAGCTCCGAGAAGTTACCACAATTATCAAGTTCGTATTCACCAGACTATAGAGCACACGGTTTACGCCCTTCTCTGACTTTCCACAATGAGATCCTTCTTCTTTTCATCCTTCCCCAAGTCACTCTGTTCCATAAATTAGAACCATAGTCGCTCAATTTATTTTTTGAATTGACAATCTGTTTAAATTCCATCCGAATAATTTATTTTGAAAATAGCACAAAAAAGAGAAAAACAATCATTCCATATTAATGTTTCGGAATACATTGGATTTCTGAATTCTGCTAACATCTACACCATATATATAACAATCTAAATAATCTCTCGTCCAACGGTGAAAACACGAGATGAATTAGACAACTCAAAACATAATAATACTCTAGAACATCGAGTTTCTCCACCCATCGTTGCTTTCTTTGCAGTAATATTTAAACTCCGGCACAAGAAAACATCGAATTTTTAAGTCACTTTTTGGATTTTGAAATGGGGAAAGAACAGCTATTTTGATGATAGGAAGTCATTTCAGAGCCAGGATGAAAGTTCCTTGAATTAAGATATTCAGATCTACTCCCAATCGACACGAACAACTCTCTCTAACTCCCAGAAGATTGGGCTTGAATTTGGGATCTATTTTTTTCATTTCTGTTAATTTCATAATTTCTGCTTTTTTTTAATTATATTAGTTTCTTAATTAATTTCCTCTATATATTTAATTTCTAAAAGATTTAGATTTTTCTAAAATTTTATTTTGATGAGTTGGATATTTTATTTATATTTTTTATTTAATAAAAAAATGAAGTTTCATTTTAATTGGTTCAAATTCATTCATTGATGCCACCTTAGCGCCATGTGTAAAATTTAGCCGGTTTCCCCCAATTTTAAGCCCCACGGATGTACACATGTTAATTTCCGGCAAGAAATCAACTTTCCGGCACTAATTGGGCATAAATTGATCAATTCAAAAAGTTATGGGATAAAATTGAAAAAAATAAGTATTTGGGACCAAAATCGAAATTGTTAATAGGTGTGGGACTAAAAATGAATTTATCCCCTATTTCTTATATTCATCTTCCTTTATTATCTCGTGATTCTTTATGAATTTGGAAGTGCAAAATAATTAAATCAAAGATTACTGTATCTTGCAATTATAACAGATTTTTTATTATTATAGATACGGAAATGTCATATTTTAAAATAATTATATAAATTATACTTAATTAAATTAATTCAAATAATTTTAAAAAAAACTTTCAATTCAATATTTAGAGGTGTGATATTTCAAAATAATTTAGTCAACAATTATCTTATGATAATTAATAAAATATTAGAATAGAATTCTAAAATTGACTGATAACTATAACTCTTTTTGTAATTTTGAGGTAGGATGTTCTAAAATAATTAAATTAAAGATTATCTTATTTTATAATTAATCGATTATAAGTGATATTTTATAATAATTTAATCAAATTATATAAATTTATAAGTAATTAAATTAATTCAAATTAATCATGATCAATTATTTTCGTGAGGATGAATTTGAAGACTACACATAAAAAAATTCAAATAGTATCCTCAGTCCCATTTCAATTTTTACTTTTTTCTATTTTGGCTTCTTATCACATTTCTCTTTATGATATATATGGGATCTACCTAAAACAATTAATATATCACCATGAGACTCACATTTAATATTAATACAACTACCCACTTTATATTAAATATTATATCTTCCTACTTACTATCCATTAAAATACTATACTTCTTAATCAACATGGAAAAAAAACGTAAGCATTGGAACGGAACAGATGGAGTATTAAATATAAAATTTATTATATGATTATAAAAATATAATATATTAATATTTTATGGGGAATGACATATCTAACCAATTTTTTAAAATACACCATCATTGCTAACCAACAAGAGTTAATCTCATATGAACCGCATTTATGATGTAAATTTTGTGATCCCTTTTAAATTTAAACTCTTAACAATATATAGGACATAGTTTAGAATAGAAAAAAAATCTGAATTCACATATTAAGTTATGTAAACCGGATTTATAAGAATATTTATGAATCAATAATTAGGTTTTATAGCAATTATACATGATTGATCATTATTTTACCAAACCCCCCAAACACAATTTTTTTAATAATTTAATTGTTCAGTGTGGATTAGAGTGTCGAGTACACGACACAGAATACCAACAATATATCTGACATTATTGTTATAATATTGAATGTCGTATAAGATGTCGATCATGTTATTGGAACCCCGACACAGGACACTGACATCATATCAAATACCATCGTTATAACATTAGATGTTAGATTTGGTATCATCATGTCATGAAATGTATTAATTTCAAATTGTCATAAAATTAGTTAAATTATGTTGTGCAAAATTATTAATTAGTTGTGTAGAATTATTCATTAATTGTGCAAAATTATTTAAATTACCATTGTTCGGAAAATATGTACATAAGCTATATTTTTTGTGCAAAATTATTCACTAATTTTGCAGCATTATTCAACGGAAAATAGAGGTTTTGTTTAAGTTTGAAAATTCTCTATTTTTATCAATTGTGCAACAAAAGTTTATCAATGTTTTCAAAAGAAAAGAATTTAAAATATTTTTTACTAACGATATAATAAAGTGAAAGATTAACATTACAACTACAAAATATAATTTTGTACTTATAATTATAATTTATGGTCCATCTATATTTAATATTAATAATCGAAAATGCATTGTAATTAGTAGAAATTCTCTAAAAGATTATATATACCGTAAACTACTGTTCCTGAAAATGTGGTGAGCTGGACAATTAATCCACAGCCACTCGTTAAAGTCCCCGCGCGGCCCCAGTAACAACCAACACCCAATTTGTTGCCGACCACTTTGAATAATCGTGTAGGCCGTGTTTGGGCTGAGCGAATTGGAAAGTAAACGGAGTTACTAATTAGTCATTAGGAAACTAATGTGGAGTTACACAGCCATATATTTGGATTAATACAAGGTACACTACTATACTATATGTGTATGGATTAAAAGTTTGTATAAGTTTTCAAATGAAAATTTTAAAAATATTCGTGAGGACAAAAAAAAATTGTCCACTATCCTTAACCCCAAAATTAATAGGCACAAGGCTGAATTAAGTGAAACACAGATGTTTCACTCTAAATAATTAGACAATGACTTTCTAGAAAGTTTAATATAGATAAAATTTATGTACTGAAATCTCATGAAACACAAATAATTGGACTCAAGTAAACACTTATATGATACTCTCTCCATTCCGGAGAAGTTGATATATATATTTTTTTGCACGGAGATTTAGGAGTATAATAATTTAATGTAAGGTGAAGTAAAGTGAAGTGAGATAAATAATATTTAATGTGTAGTGGGTAGTTGTATTAGAGGTGATATGTGGGACCCATGAGAATAGATTAATTGTTTTTGTGTGGGTCCTATGTATTAAAAAGGAAATGGGTTAACTTTAGTGGGACAAACCAAAAAGGAAAATGTGTCAACTTGTATGAGATGGAGGGAGTATCGTTTTCTCAAAAGACTCTGATGTTAGGCCATCTCCAGCAAGGCCGCATATGGCCTTGCAACCGCATAATCCAGTCAACGAGGCCCTCCAGCAACGCCGCAAACATGGCTGCAAAATGAAGAATTCCAATGTAGCATTTGAAAAATCCAAATGCTACAGTAATGCCCGCAAACATTTTTCTTTCTTTTTTTTATTTTAATTATTAATTCAAAAACATAGAATGTTAATTTAATTGGTTAATTTAAATTCCTTTTTTTTATTACTTATTTATAACAATTAATTTAAATAAGTAAAAACATAGAATATATATATATATATATATTGTGTATGTGAAAAAAGATTCTACATTCTGAAATAAATTTTAAAAAAATATATTTACTTAAATAATAGAATATATTAAAAATTAAAGTTACATTACATATTAAAATCCTAAACACAAACTTACATTACATTAATAAATTATAAAATATACTCTTAATTGAATTAAATTGATAAAACAACATTAATAGCACAAGAAAAAATAAAGTACATAAACATAATAAATAAACACACAAATGCTAATAATCAGAAAGACCATCCCCGGATGCTCCTCCAATATCTCGAATAAATTGGCCAAAGAAATCAGGAGCGGTATTCGAATTTTGTTGTTCGTCTAATCTTCTCTTTTCCATGATTTTTTGTTGCTCACGTCTAATAAAATCACGTGGTACGGGGTCCAAAATGGTGTCCAAATTCGCCATTATGAGTCTGTCTTCTCGCATTGACTCTTTTAATTTATTGTTATGCTTTTTAGCCTCAATCATTTCACGCATTATAGCAGCATCTCGATCTTTTTTTCAGCAGACATGTGTAATATTTCACGCATTTTTTCACCCTCTTCTCGTAACATGTTTGCTACACTAGCAGTTTCTTCACCTTGTTTCCTTTTTAATTTAGCTTTTTTTATCCCCTCAGATCGCCTCAAAGAAGATCATCCACTATCATCACTTAAATTAATTGCAAATTCTGACAATGAGGCTTGCAGAGATATAGGAGATGCCGACGTGTTTATTTGAGCACTTGAACTTTCTTCCTCTGCAACTTCTTCTACGTATTTCTTCATAATAGACCACACATGCGCAAATTTGAAACCATCTGGATATTCTTCATTTTTAGACACCAACTCATTTGCTTTGTCCCACTACATATATACAAAATATTAAATCAAGTATGAATTATAATAAACTAAGCATGATTTATAATTAAAAGAAAACAAAATATTTCACTTACGATGTCTTCATCATTTGCACCACTTGGACGAGAATATCGAACTTGTTGTAGACATGCCCAGAACTTTCTACAATCTTTAAGTATGATTCGAAAGTGGTATTGTAAGGATTTTTTCGTACGAGAGACTGATTGCGGTGGTTTTTCAGAATTGAATTTTTTAGTAATACGAAGCCAAAATTTGTCTTTTGTTTGATTTCTACCAACAATTGGATATTGTGAAACATCAAGATAACAAGTGCAAAGATTTTTATCATCAGAAGAAGAGAAATTTTTATCTTGTTTAGACATTTTAGATAGAAGAAAATACGAAAATAACAATAAGTTGAGTGTGAGAAGAGAAATTGCAGAGGCTTGTGGTAGGATAAGGGTTGCGTGTCACTTATTTATAATAAATAATAGACTTATCACATTTTCCAAAATCACCATCCAACAATTGAGATTTAAAGATGATGTTATACTATTAATGGTTGTGATTTAAAGAGCATGGATTGTGCTTCTTTTCTCTCTACACATTCATCAAACTGTTGAGATTTAAAGATGATATATTTTATCAATTGTTGAGATTTGAAGTACATGGATTGTACTTTTTTTCTCTCTACACTTTCATCCAACAATTATGGTTTATGGATATGACATGCATATTTTTGGATGCCGGGTTCCAACAATGATATTAATGTGTTAGAGACCGCTCCTCTTTTCTCTAACCTTACTAGAGGCATTGCTCCTCCAGCACATTA
This sequence comes from Pogostemon cablin, assembly GCA_023678885.1. NCBI lineage: Eukaryota > Viridiplantae > Streptophyta > Magnoliopsida > Lamiales > Lamiaceae > Pogostemon > Pogostemon cablin. The sequence continues at coordinate 34,140,127 of CM042952.1, read as the reverse complement.
TATCATTCAAGGAAAAGAATTTAATATGGGGTATTATTTGGCCGATGGGATATACCCCAAATGGGCAACAATTGTTCAAACTATCCATGAGCCTGTTGGGCCAAAAAAAAATATTTTGCAACAAAACAAGAAGCTTGTAGAAAAGACATTTAATGTGCATTTGGAGTTCTACAAAGTCGATTTGCAATTGTTGCAAACCCAACAAGTTTTTGGAATAAAATGCTTTAAAAATGATTATGCGTGCGTGCATAATAATGCATAACATGATAATTGAAGATGAACGAGATCTTAATGCTCCAATTGAGGAAGCAAGAGAAGTGCCACTTCCGGATGTTGAATTTGTGGATAGTGATCCTGCTCGATTCCAAAACTTCCTTACTCGACATGCACAAATTAGAGATACAGATGCCCATTTCAACTTTCGAAATGCTTTAATTGATCATTTATGGATGAAATATTCCAACTCGGAGGAATAAAAATAATCATTCTTAATTTAAGTGTTGTAGTTTTAATTATTGTGTTGTAATTTTAATTTGATGTTTATGTATTATTTAATGTAATTTTAATTTTAATTGTTGTCTTAATTTCATGTTTAAATAAATTATATTGTAATTTTAATGATTATATTATTTTAATTTTAGACATTTTAATATTTTTATTATATTATTTTTGGTATTCAAAAATAAATATAACAATGAAAAATGAATTAAATGTAAAAAATTAATAAAAATAGTATTAATAAAATGAATGTGCTGCAAAATGAAGTCAATTGATGGAGATGATTTACTGAGTTGTGTGCATTTTAGGGGTAAATGTACTGCAAAATGGGGTAAACTGCTAGAGATGACTTTAGGTGGATTAAAAAAAAGTGATTAAATTGAAAATCTGTTTAAGGTTAGACCAGCCATTGTATCTACAATGTTTAATTCGTACTTAATTTTTACCCGCGCAGGGATGGTTATTTAGTTCCAAACGCATCCTAAACCTGCCCAACTTGACGGTGTTTTCTTGACCAAGAAAAGTAGTATATGTATGTGTACACGCTACAGAAAACAAAATTCCTCCATTCAAAACACGCGACTGGGGAATGTGAAATGTCTCATTCCCCTTTACATCTCTATCACTCGAATCCTTGTTTCGTGCTTTTCACTTTTCGCACTCATCGTTCCAACCCCATGGATTCCGCCATTTTCGCTGATTTTCAAGCCGTTTTCTTGCTTTCAGGAGCAAGTTCCACCGTTCATGGCCGCAGTTTGCCCTGTATCCTCACGTACTATGGCCGCTCTTCACTCCCCAAATCCACCGTTGCTAGCAGTTCTGCCTCGACTCGCCAACGGCTGCGACGTCAATTTGCTGACGGTCGACTGCCCGCTGCTCTTCCCCTTGCCACCACTGGCACCACCAATTCGGTTTCCGTAAGAATTCGCTGTCTCTATCGATCTATTTCTCAGTTGTATTTTGTACATTTTTCATGTCCAGAGATTGGAAAGAATTACTAAGGACTTTTGTTAAAAATCACGCCATAATATGGTGAATTTTGATGGAAGTGGTAGGGTTACAGAGCCTTGCTTAAGTATTATAGTAAATGGACGGTGATAAATAAAAGAAGATGCAAATTATGCTATTTGTTGAGCAGATCTTAGGCCAGAGATTGAGTTGAATAATCTTATTTGCTATTTGAAGAAAATGACGACCGGAACTTCAGCTATTGTCCTTTAGAATACGGAGAGCGCTAGAGTTTTCTCATTCTTAATCTCAATCTAAATTTGATTGAATATTGCATCTTAATTTGCAAGGCATAACCAATCATTCATAAGATCCACCAAAAATATTTTAGGCTGATTTGACTAATGACTTAAGACGTCCTGATCCTGGCATTCAGGGGTTCACATAATAAACTGCTTCAACCTCGTAATCCAGTTGTTTGATTAAATGATATGACCACGTTTAAACCATCTAGTATTTTCTTCTCACATCCATGTAGTTATCGCATGTGTTATGACTTATCTGCTTACTAGTCCAATTTGATCTTCTTAGTTTTCAATTAGAAAGATACGGCAATATCTGTTCCTTAAAAATATATGCATTGTTCACCATTCCTGAATTTGTACGTTTTTAACTTTCAGTCACGAGAGGGAATCTACACTGTAGGTGACTTTATGACATCAAAAGAGCATTTGCATGTTGTAAGACCTACCACTACGGTGGATGAAGGTATTTGCTGACACTTTATATGTTTAAAATATCGCTATCGATTCATTCATAGGAAAACCTTTCACTTTATGTATAGCTCTGGAGGCTCTAGTTGAGAAACGAGTTACTGGATTCCCTGTGGTTGACGATGATTGGAAGTTGGTAATACTTTCATTTCCCTTTTGATTGTTTTGAACACAATTTCATACATTTCCTGGTAGTGTGTGTGTAGTGGCTGCTAATTTTAAATCATGATAAACTCGATGATATTACTGCAGGTTGGTGTAGTTTCTGACTATGATTTGCTGGCACTGGATTCTATCTCAGGTACCACTGGAGTTATAAATGGACTTTAATTTTCTGGTTTTAAGCAAGTTTATCATTGTTTTAAACTTTTAAAGACTGAAACCAAGCTGTTTTGTAGGCGATATGACTGCATTTAGTTCTAGGGCAAAAGATCAGTACCTATGCTCAGAAAATTGGGCCTGTATAAATATACAGCCAGTTCAATGGGATCATATATATAGAATCTGACAGATACCTTCCCTTAGTCAACATATTTTAAGATGAAGATACACGAGTAATAAAGACTATCAAACATAAAATAGACAATATTAGTACTGGCAGTTTCATGAGTTGAAGGATAATCTGCTCTGCTTAATTTTTTCGTCATCATAATAAATATTAATATTGTTAGCTTTTTCATCAGCAATATCTATTTTTCATCTTTGTTTATGGTTGCTGCTGAATGGATCAAAACAAAAAATATTCAATATGCTGATTAATATTACGGTCAAGATACTATAAGTTCTACATAAAACATATTTTTGTTGTTATATTAGTTTGTATATTTTTATGTATTGCCATCGTGTTTCTGCTATTTCCTTTTAATTTCTTTGGGTCAACTATGGGCATGATGCTGACGATTTCAATACCTCAAGCAGCTATCTTAATTAGAATCTCTCATTGGTCAATCATGTGTAGGTGGTGCTCAACAAGACACAAATCTTTTTCCAGTGGTCGATAGCACCTGGAAAGTATGTATAAATTCTTTCCTTGTTCAATCCTATGTTATCTGCTCTGCATAGACGACCTTTTAAAATGAGATGTCTTTCATGTGTAATGCACAGCTTTCCTCTAATTTTATCATATTTTAGGTGTAGAATATTTTTTTCATTACCAATATGTTGACTACAGTGTACCTGCTTAGGAGAGAAATATAATGCAAGTCGAGTTCAATCCTATGTTATCTGCTCTGCATAGACGACCTTTTAATATGAGATGTCTTTCATGTGTAATGCACAGCTTTCCTCTAATTTTATCATATTTTAGGTGTAGAATATTTTTTTCATTACCAATATGTTGACTACAGTGTACCTGCTTAGGAGAGAAATATAATGCAAGTCGAGTAGTTCTGGAGCAGTTTAAGCGAAATTGCAGCATTTATAAACTTAGATAAACTGGAATTGCTTCACTTTGTGGCCATTTTGGTTAAAAGATCTGTTATATTTTTTGTTAACAGTATTATTTATTTATTTTGTGGGGAGCATAATAATGAACTTAAAAGGACCAAATATTAAGAGATTCTCCCCTCAACCTGTTGAACCATTCACTTTTTCCAGAAGAATGTTGAACAAAGCTTCAAGTTACGCAAGGTTTCTGTTGATTGAAGGTTATCGCTCTACTTGTATACCTTCACAAGTCTCTTGTGATTTTTTATGCAGGCATTCAATGAAATTCAGAGATTACTAAGCAAGACTAATGGGAAGGTTGTGGGTGACCTTATGACACCTGCTCCGCTTGTTGTACGTGAAAATACCAATCTTGAGGACGCTGCTAGGTATATAATTTTTTTATTTTTTATTTTTTATTTATATTATTATTATTATATTTTTTTTGTTTTCCATAGAGGCGCAATTAACTATAAATTCTCTTAAAAGAATTACCTGTTGAGAGAACAGTTGCATGTAATTATGAATTAAACCATGAAACCTTGATTCAAAGAAAATTTTCATGCTGATGTAGGTTGCTGCTTAAAACCAAGTATCGTCGACTACCAGTGGTAGATATTGAAGGAAAACTGGTATTTTCCTCTTCTTTTTATCTTTTCATTGGTATAGGGAACAATTTTAAGCGAAAACTATTTCTTAAGATTTTCTATTTGCTATTTAATAGATTGGTATTCTTACAAGAGGCGATGTTGTTAGAGGTGCTCTTCAGATAAAGCATGCTGCTCAAAATTTTTGATCATTTGCTGATGGCCAATCAGCATTAAGTGAGGTTCGACTCAATTCTTCTAGCTATACTACTGCTTAGTCTATAGCTATATATTTTCCTGAGGTATGAATGCTCGATAAAAGTACGCACTTGAAGCAATCACAACATAAAAAAGATAAGGCATGAACATCCCCACGAAACTGATTGCTTCATCCTCGTGCAGCTTCTGCCTGTAAATTTTGTATTCATTTTTACAAGTTTGTGTTGCTTAGAATCTATTAAGCTAGATGAGATAGGAGAGGAATATAGAAACGACTTCTACAGTTTCTGGGTTTTCTGTGGCCCTTATAGCTTTCTGTAATACGTGTTTGGGTTTAATGGTTGAAAGAAAAACATAAGGAGTATAAAGTTCACATTTTCAGAAGATTGATATTGATAACATCATTGTATATGCACAACATACAGATGATGATTAGATGAACTTTCATAAGGCTTCAGGATTGATCAGTTTATTCTGAAATTCCAATGCATCTTTCACTCTTATTCAATCTTAATTCTTCCAGTAATGAATTCAGATCATTGTAACTAGATCCACCTTTTTCAATAGCTTTCTTCGCCTTCCCACTCAACACAGTAACCCTGTCTCTCAGTTCCATGGTTTCTTCACCAGCCATCACTTCTCTGATTGCATTAGCTATATTTTGCCATGTGACCAAACCCCTGTTCTCAACATCTGTTCTTTGAGTCCATTCTTGTGCACCAACTGAAATTCCTATCTTCAGAATCTGTGTGACTAGCTTTTGGTTGTCGAATTGTTCAGAAGAAATAGGCCAGGTGCCCGGCGGTTACTCCCTCTAGCAAAGAATTCCACCCGCAGTGAGTCACGAATCCACCTACAGATTCATGTTCAAGAATCAGCACTTGAGGTGCCCACCCTTCGATCAGCAACCCTTTCTCTTCAATCACCTTGTCAAATCCCTCAGACATCCACTCTCCATTCTCTCTATCATCATTCTTCACAACCCAAATGAAATTGTGACCAGATGATTCTAACCCCTTTGCAATTTCACGTAACTGAGCATCTGAAATCAAGGAAACTGTTCCGAAACAAGCGTAGACGACTGAGTTTGGTTCTTTTTTGCTGAGCCATTCCAAGCAAGTCTTTTCAATATTGGTGGTATTGTTGTTGTTCCCTCTGTGTGTTTTGTCTTTGATGTCCGTATTGCAGAGCGAAACAGGGCCAACATGCCATGCTTTTCTTCCAACTTTGCTTCTATAATGCTCCACATAAGCTGGTTCTAGCTCCTGGAAACTGTTCACAACGATTCCATAACTTTCCACCTCTTTTTTTGTTTCTCCATGTTTATCACGTATGTATCAAATAAAATGTAAAAATAATTAAAATGTAAAAATAATTATCATATAATTATAAAATGCACATAACAAAAATTAAATTATATTGGCACATGAGTAGTGAGAAGCTCGGGTATCACACGGGCTTTTCAGGCCCTTCCCTTAAATAATCTGGCAGCTGTAGTCTACTCATTTTCACTTCATCCGGAAGATCAGGAACGACAAACATCTCTGAATCTGACTCGATCCCTTCCCAAGGCCCGTGTTTGATCAAACTGTGAAACACAGAGAGTGGGAAAAAACCAGGTCCATGGAATACCAGCCTCGGAATCCCTAGACCTTTTGCTATGTCAGCAGTCCAAGGGAAGAAAAAAATCAGAAACTATGCAGTCGGGTTGAGCCTCGCGGAGGAGCTGCTCCACCGGAGATTGAAGCAGGTGCAAGGCCATGCCGAATTTGAAGGACATACTTGGAGAAGTTATTGAAGAAAGATCTTGGCAACTCTCTGGCAATTCTGGGGAATGGAACCACCTGGATATTGATATCCAACCCTTGCTCTCGTTCTCGCTCGATGGTTGATTGGAAACGAACTGCATTCAGGGGAGACAGTATTATAGTTGCTTTCACCCTCGCCATATCATGACGAGCAAATTGCCTCCCCATGTCTACTACAGGGATCATGTGCCCTGGAGCCATCATCGGAAAGAAGCATATGTGGAGTTTTTGGGAATGATTGGTCATATCTTCGTAAATTGATTGATATCAGAGCTGGATTAAAATGGTTGTTGTGCTCTTTGTGTCATCCTACTCGAGTTATATATAATCAGGTACCGTTATGTTGATGCATTAAACTATTCTATTCTATGCGTGTCATTGCTGAGTGTTCTTGAAATGGACCTTTGTCGTACTTGTTTTTTTAAAGTATATAAATTTTTTTAGAGCTTTAATTTAATAAATTGTCGTTATAGATAAGATTTAGTATTGACGTTATATTGACATTTTCAATTTAAAATCCATTATTGATAAGATGTTGCACCTACTGTTGCATATATGGCCCATGAAGGCGCATATACCACTACATAACGTAGTGGTATGAAGTATGAACATACTAAGTAGTAGTAGTCAAGAAAATAAGTTTGTCTAAAATTGTTTTGCAACTTCAGACAGTTATATACTAATTAATATGACCATATTTCATCTACTTCTTTTTTTTTTAAATGATATATATAAGTCTACTAAAAAAAAGGGGGATAAATTTTAGGGTTCATTTTAGGTAGGTTAATTTAATTTAAATATATATATTTTTTGAAAGAAAATATTAATAACAGTCTAATTTAACAATTAAATACGCTACCGTAAAACACCAAAAGTTATTATTCTTAAAAAGAAAATTATGCTTTCCAAGCCCTTTGCCCTATAATATTTTCGTTACGGAATTATTAATTTATAATATAAATAAATTGTTCATAAAATAATTCACAATATTATTATCATATTTTATTAATTGAATATCATTTTTCATTATAATTATTATCCCATTTAATCCGTCTCACTAAAATTATTCCATAAAACAATAAGAGTATCTTTAGTGGAAAAATGTAAAAGCTCAATGCGTACAAACATAAAAAATAAAAAATAATAATTTCAAACACTGTAGTATTAATTTAATCAAGATAACTTCATTATCAATAAATTGAGTCAAATAATTGTATTTTTCTTAGTTTCCTTTTGGATGTCACAAATATACAGAGTGATTTATTTTCTACATTTATTTGCTTGTAAATGTTTCAAACAATTAGTGGACGTTTCTTTAATTTTTCAATAAATTCATATAATAGTTTTAATTTACCTCTTATATTAAATTGAATTCTATAAAGATCTTTTTTTTTATATTAATATTAGACCGATAAAAAATGAATATTTTTACTTTTAGTGTGTGTGTTCGAAAATCTTAAAGTAGCGCAGAGTTTTAATGTTGGATGGGCCCAACCCAGCTTGTAGGGTGTGTCCTAACATCTTCTTCCCGCCATTGCGCGCAATCACAGAACCCCCAAATCTTGTAAGCATTTCAATTTTCCTAAAGTAAAAAATAAATTTTTATAGTAATAATTATGACTCCTATCGACTCTGTAATTGGAAGCATGGACGAAAGGACAAGCGTGATGACCCCCTCTGATAAAATCTCTCTGTTTTTGAGAATTGGGAGAGAGAAAGAAGCATTAGCCATAGGGTGTCTTGTCTAGAGAGAGAAACTGAGAATGGAGTAGTTTTCTTTACTTTTCTCTTGTTTTCCTGCAAAACAAACAACACAGGCATAAGCATTCATCTTTCTCTAAGGAAAGAAAGGATGGGTGTACACCACAATGCACACACTTCCTTGTTCAAACAAACTACAAATCAATATGCCCTTTTTCCTAACTCTCTGGATGATCAACATGGCCTCCTTCATTCCCTTTTCACCAAGGAGAGAGAAACCACCCATCCACTCGCTCTTGTCTCTCTCTCTAGAAATAGAAAGCAAGCTGTTGAATGGATTCTCAGAGTCAATTCTCACCATGGATTTTCAGCCTTGACTGCCATTCTTGCTGTTAATTTCTTAGACAGGTTTCTGATCAACTTGTTGAGTGATCACATGAAGCCATGGATGATGCAGCTTGTGGCTGTTGCTTCTCTCTCATTGGCTGCCAAAGTTGAAGAAACCCATGTCCCCCTTCTCTTAGACTTTCAAGTATGCAATTTGCATCATCACTTTTCTCATTAATCTATTTTCTTGAAAATCAAGAATTCATTTTTAAATGAAAAACAAATAGGTGGAGGATGCAACATATTTGTTTGAGGCTAAAACAATTCAAAGAATGGAACTTTTGATTCTTTCAACACTGAAATGGAGGATGAATCCAGTGACACCCCTTTCTTTTCTTGATCACATTGTAACAAGGCTTAGGGCATTGAACAACCACAATCACTGGGAATATCTCAGAAGCTGTGAAAATCTCATCCTCTCTCTCATCGCCGGTCTCTCTCTCTCTCTTCTCATGCATTGACTCAAAGGCATATTATATCTCTTCAGAATATGATTATAGTGTTGATATGCAGATTCAAGATTCGTACGTTATTTGCCATCAGTGTTGGCGGCTGCCACAATGCTTCACGTTATGGACCAAGTAGAGCCCAGCAATGCCATTCACTGTAAAAACCATATTCTTTGTGATCTCCAAATCAACACGGTTTGCTTTCTCTCTCATCTTCTCTAAATTTTCTTTATTTCTTAAGTCTAGTACTATCTTTTACAATTGTTCGTCGTAGAAATTAGAATTTGTCAAAAATAATTAAGGTCCCTCTAAATCTACGTGGTCGTTGTGGATATACTGCAAGTTAAAATTATTTATTTTTAATGAATCAAATTAAATGTGACACACAAGTTTGACATTAATATAGAAATCTAGGCACTCGATTCACTCTGCTCATTAGTTGGCCCATTGCACCACTGCCACGTTCTACTTATTTTTGAGTCATCGTTTTTTGGATTAATCCTGCTTTTATTTTATTTGAAACGACTGTGACATCATATATGTAATGAAATGCAATACTCATTGTAGGAATTATTGCATGGAATATATTTTTTGTGAATGATATATAAGTGAGAAGAATTTTTTTTTTTTTTTTAAAAATGAAGAGTTTTGTGTGTGGTTGACAGGAGGAGGTGGATGAGTGCTATAAACAGATATCAGATGTAATTTTAGAAAAACAGACAAGTTCAAGTGGTGTAATGATGAGTAGTTCATCAGAGTGTTCAAATAATTCATGGGAAGTTGATGCATCATCACCTCACCAACACCATATTTTCAAGAAGAGAAGAGTTGAACAACAGCAGATGAAGCTTCCATCATCCACCAACACTTTCTCTAGAACCTTCTGATCCACAATCATCATTTATATCTTGGTTCAACTATCCTGCATTTTGGAAGTCAACTCAAAAGTTTAAAGTCTAAAGTAGTGCCTTTTTTCACCAACAATTCTAAGAATAAATCATGAGTTTGGGGGACGGGCATTAGTATAATTGAGTAAACTATCTAATTGATGTTTTGTTGGTCTTTGTGTGAACCCGGTCTGTAGGATAGTATTTCGTCAAATGAAAAAAATAATTTCATTAATTATTACAGAATAAAATTAATAATCATAATGATACAAATATATTTCATTAACTAGCTTCTATTTCTGCATACCTCTTTTTTATAGTAGCAGATTTTTATTCTCAATTCCATCATTTTAGGCAAAACATCTTACCCTTAATTTTAAATGGAGGTTGTAATAGTAGTAACTAGTAATTATAATTAGTCAAATTTTTTATTTTTATTTTTTTACTATTTTAAAAACGTGGTTACAGCTGTAAAGGAGTTAGGGGCAGAAAAACATGACCCCCAAATAATTTATAACTTGGTCCCTCTTTGATTTTACAGACTCTCAAGTTTGGCAAATCTGCTCAAGTCAATTTCTCTCATAATTTCCACCATGTACTAATTACTATTTCATTTTTGTAGGGAGATAATTATAAGATTGAAAGTTTAATAATTTAAGAAGGAATAAAGCATGAAGAAATCGTAGGAAGGTTGATTAAAAATGATAAATATTAAGGCGCACCTTAAAAATAAAATAAAATCATAGTACTAGAATATTCGAATGTAAATTATCATGTTATCATTTCTAAGGTTATGCATCATTTATTTCAAGAGACCTTAACACAAGATATAGAATATTTTTTATTTTTAATTCAAAATAACGAAATTTCAAACAAATCATGATACCTTAAATCTTGGAAACATAATTAAGGTTGAGATTTGCATTAAAAAAATTACAAAAAAAAAAGGGGGTGAAATAGGGATCCATATGGGCCCAAGTAAGAGTTGGGCTGAGGGCAACATTTTTGAGTATGGACGTGGCCCACTAATCACAATGTCCACTTGACCTGTTTATTTATATTACAACACACACACACACGCAGTGCTTGAGTCAAACCAATAATTGTATTACTCCCCCACCCCAAAATAAATTGTATTTACTTCGACTGGTCTACATTAAATGCTCTACGAAGCATCCTAGGAAAAGATTCATAAAAATCTCTCCATCGCTCCTGTACTTTGATCCGCAGTAAAAATGTAAGCCATGAATACATTGTTTAAAGAGAAAAAGAACTAATGATTATTAATGATTTTATTAACAAAAATACGTAGAAGATGCTTCCATATCTTTAAAATTAGTACGGTATTTAATAATTTAATGGAAAGGATATCATATTTTATTAGAATTGTAAAAAAAAAAAAAAAAACCCTCTGTTTTGACTTTATGATTACCATGAATGATAAATGCCAATTGTAAGTATAACACCTTCTTATGTGATGCTGCAAACTATTTTAAGATAATTTATTCGGATGCAATTTCATGGAGTATTTTTAATGTCATTTTTTGAGTAATGATTATGTTATTTTTTATATGATGAAAACATGAATGAACTGAAATAAGAGAGACCGAAAAGACGTGATAGAAATCAAAATAATTGTGTGTTTTTACCATGGAAAAACTTGCATGATAAATTTTTATTTTTTTTTAAATGATTGTTCGTATTTTAATTTCAGATGATAAATGCCACTTCCACGTGGATCAGGAAAAGGGGATGCTGTATAGAAACAGTGGAAACAGACCAGATTTTGGTATCTATTTACTGTTAGTAATGGACCCAAGTATACATTTTTTAGGTCTGATATTTAATCTATGTCCGTATTTTAGCTTTTGTAAATATATAGACTATTTTTAGAAGTATGGGAGATAGAGGTAGATTTTTTTCGGTACCCCTTCGTGCATATAAAATTTACAGATATAGAGTTGTAGATTTTTAATTTTTTTTAAACTTATTTTTGGGATAATTTTGTATTTCTAAGTATAAATTAAAAATAAGTTATTTTAGTTGTAGATAAGTAGCAATTTTGAAATTAAAATTTGTTGTATGATTATTGAATTGTGTATTACTTCCTCCGTCCTACATTTATATTCATACATTTCGTTTTCGTCCGTCCCATCTAAAAAAGGAAACTTCACATTAACCAACAACCTTAAAAGTTATCTTAATTTCAAAAATATCACACTCACCTAACACACATAACATACTTTATAATTTATTTATTACCAAAAAATACCACAATACCCCTAAAAAGTTAATAAAGTTGGTCAAAAAATAACTTTTCTTAAACTCTGTATCTACAGTATCGGCGAACATAAGTCCGGGACGGAGGGAGTACTTCATTTCTTTATTTGGGAGGTCTTGACTTATTGAAATGTGAATTTGTTTATAAAATAGAAAGAATATTTGTTTAAATTATATTTTTTATAAAATATAATTTTGACTCTGTTAAAATAAACAACTTAATTGTACGTATTTTTATAGCTTGATCGTACATGGAGTATTATGATTCTTGTACATATTTATAATTCAATTAAGACAAACACTCCTCCCCATTACAATCCTATTATATCAGATTAAACCCACTTCACAGAAACTAACTCTTCAATTAAAGTTTTTTAATCAAATCAAGGGTACTTTTGTCATTTCACACATGATTTATTGTGTAATTGATGATTGTAGATCAAATATAATCAACATCAGTTCAGCCTCGAGTCGACACAGCTGCAGCTTCAGCACTTTACACATGGGCAAACATATGAAGTATTAATGAAAATTGCAGTCACACACACCCATTTACTAATTAGATGGAAAGTAGATGTTTTCGGGTTACGGAAATTGGATCCCAACCTCTCCAGCCAATTCCTGTTCATGAATAATGACATCCAAACATGAACCAACAGAACAAAGAAATCAAATAAACAACCACGAGACAAGGCCCCAAGTCTCATACTTGTCAAATAACATTCAACGCAGCTCAGTTAACGCGCACCGGTCCATCAGCTAGTTTCAGAAGCAGCAAATTATGTTACCCTACTGCGTAATGATCATCACATTACAAACAAATTTACTTACACAGCATACAACAGTTCTAATACTCAAAAGTTTAATGTTAAACTAAGGAAACTAGAGCAGACACTTCATATTTCAGCCACCACGCATATGTGCTCCCAACTCCCCAAACTGCTCGTCAGCTTCCACAGTGTCGGCTGACAAACGAACAGCATCCAACTTTTGCTTCAGGACCTCGATGGCGTTGAGGAATAATTGAGAAGCTTTTATCGCTCCAGTTGTCTCCACAGTGAATATGAAACTATCTTCCTTGGCGTGGATTTCCACAAGGTTCGGTTTCCCCATTGCCTCTGCTTTCTTAATCACCTCGTCGTCGTATGTGTATTGCTCAGCATCACAAACATAAACCTGAAAATGAGCGAATCAAACAATAAATTAACATTGCAGAAATAATTATGAAAGCTTGTATTCATCTTGTTTTAATCTTCTCAAATAACTCAGTTGAGATTTCACCATAATTAATATTAAACCAATATCAATACGTAGGAAAGCATTAAAAAGGCTAAAATTTCATCTAAATTCATTCAAACTTGTATTACTGAAGATTCAAGTGCTGACTATAAGGCATGAATGCTATCTTTTAGAACAATTCAAACTTGTGATGGCCACAGGGAAGTTACTCAATATAGAATGGTAGGCATGAACACCACTAAATTTGGGACATTTAAAAGAATAGATCACTTAGACGAGTTTCAGTACTGAGGATCGCATCGTAATTAGAAATCAATGAAACAAACCAAGTTAAAACTTCTAGAAAAATTAAGCCAGAAAATTGGGGTGGATAAGTTACAAACATTGGAGATATGTAAAACTTTTTCTTTGGTTACTTTCCCACTAGGACCCCAGACAAACTTCAACATGTCAAGAAACATATTGCCAAGAAAATGCAACCGAAAAATTAAAATATGAATAACAAGCGATGACTAATTCACAAGTACAACAATTATAATAACATGAATGCCCATGACTCCTCATATCATAGTATTTGCATAGAAGTGACAAGCAAGGTGTGACTGTTTAAGTACCATAGCTAGTCATGACATACACAAAATGTCTAGAATGAAGCATATGTAACGACTGTTGTTCTCAGAGAGCGGAAAGAGAGAAGAAAAGAGGAAATCAGATCAAGACGCATAAATTATAAGATTATGACATGACTCTAGATCCAAAAAAAAGGCTATTAAGCTGAATAATCAACCTGTCCATTGTTGGGATTGATGTCAAACACTTTAGTTGGGCTGCTTTCCACAAATTCTTCTTTCTCCTGAAGTGATAAGGTCTCCATCAACTCCTCATTGATATATATATCAGGTTCATACATAAATGTGACAGTTGCAGCAGGTGACCATTTAGCATGATCTTTTCCGATCCCTTTTCGTGCAATGGCTCTCAAATTTAGTTCCTGACCACGTCGAAGCTTCACAATAATGATTCCCCTGCATCATAATTAGCTTGATCATACTATTCATTTGTTTATTATCAATGTTGTCCAACATAACAGCAAGAATATGCCAAAAGCAAAGATCGTAATAGTTCACGAAATACTTAGAGAAACAGAAACCCAAAATTTATCTAAATATGAAATTATTGCACATAAGTAGGACAAATTTGGGTAAACACAGGAAAAGCCCTAAAACGCAATTGTCTTGAATTTGGGATTCAAATAACATGAATGTCAATCCAGTGAAACTTTTGTCGCTATCGCGCAGGCCAGTCCACATCCCATTCAGCATAATCAAAGTCATCTCCTTCCCATGCAAAACAACCCCACACAGAGAGATGTAGAGAGAGTGTAATACAGGTTACATATAATAAACTGACTCAAAGATGTAACTGCATGTCAACTCATATTTGAGTTTTTGCAAACTTATAACAGCATTAATTTAAATCGGCTCCACCCCTAAAATATTTCCAACATAAAATACATTTTACCAACTGAGCAAACCATTTTCACCAATTTTATAAAAAAAATTATATATATATATATATATATATATATATATATATATATATATAGGAGGATAAGCATGCTAGAGTCCTAGATGAAACAGACATTATAGGAGGCTGTTCTAATCAAATCACGATATACCAAATTTCTTAGACAAGAACTGTTGGCTTTGCAATTCTTTGAATTCTCTCTCTCTCTCTCTCTCTCTACGATAATGATATTCTATTACATGAAGCTAAGCGATGTGAGTTTCTTTGACCTTCTCATTAACCTTCAACTTAATTACTCCAAGCTTTTAACCCTATCTCGCTGATATCTTTACCCCCAGATTAACTATTTCACCAACAGTTCTCCCAAATTAAGCATACATGACAAAAATCTGAAAGTTCAGGCAATAGTGAAAGGTAAAAATGGCTTCAAAAATAAGTGAAGAGTAAGCTTTTACCTACTATCAGAGTTATCAAATCCGGATGAGGAATCGGTGAAATCAACTGGAACAACAGTGTGGTCAGAGCTGTAAAGGTCCTTAGAGGTAACATCCAGAGTCTGGTCATTTATGCACTTAGCACGTAGATGAAACTCGACGGAGCAGTACTCGCACTGGCCGTCGCCATCGCAGGCGTCGCAGTCACGTGAGAAGCGCATGGCCATGGCACGCTCGCTGGTGAGTGGAATGAGCCCTAGGCGGTGAGCGATGAATTCATCGTTCAGCACAGAAGAGTTCACCTCAATTTCCACCAAATCTATTGCAATGGTGGGAACTTCGGCGATCATCACGCGGCGGAGTGCGTTGGCGATGCTGGCATCAGTATCACGAAGCTCGAACTTCATGAAATCATCCCTCACTGTTCGAATTTTGATTCTAGGGAACCTCTGGTAAGAAACGCTCTCCATCCTCTCGGAAAAGGGTTCTGAATAAAACCCTCCTCTTGGGTACGAAAATTGAAGTTAAATATACAATTCGGCGTATCAAAGCGCAAACAACTTTTTTATTTGGGCTTAATTAATACTTATTTTTAAAGCCCAAATAACATTTTAAATTGGGCCCATTTGTGGCCTTAATGCAAGAACGAAAAAAAGGCCCATTTTCATCGAAACCATTAAAGCCTGCCGCATCATTCTGAATCTCTGATTCCCTCTTAAACCCTAATCTATTCATCTCACTTCTCAGGAAACTTGAATTCGATCTCACAAGAAATAGATTGTCAAAATTGCTCCTTGCACATGGGGAAGCTACAACGGTAAGAAAATCAATAGTTGTTATTCCGAATTTATTTTTGGAGATTTGAATTTTGCTATCTTTATGTGATTGTGGGTGCAAGTTAATGTTGTGTGTGTTTACTCTTTTTTCCCTTTTTGTTGATTTTCAGTGCAGATGATATGTCACATGCAGACCGCAAGTTTGAAAAGAAAATGAAATTCTATGAAAGTGAGTAAATTCAGCTGCAAAAAAAATTACTATTTACAATTTGTTCCTTAACATGGAAAATTGCATCTTCAACCCGAAATTTTGTGGGAATTCTTTGCACATATGATAATCTTATGATTCTGAAACAACAAATATGAAATTCTTAACGGTTTCTTTTTGGCTTGTAGAGGTCAGGACCTCAGTCAGCACGAGAGCTATTAGTAAGGTACTATTAGATTTATTTATGATATTGTATGAGATATGCTTTTGCACCAGCTAGTTGCATAGTATCTTCAACTTTAATGTTATGGCCTGTTATCTGTTTATGGGTTAGATTATGTTTGAATTTTGGCTTATAAGCCTGATAAATCATTTATATGGAATTATGTTTGGGTTTTCTGTCTTCTGTTGCCAAAGCAATATTTTGCAATCAGATATTTAAAATGAGATAAAGTGGCTCTACTGGAAAAAAATTGCAATTTTCTTTTTGTGTACAATAAGTTGCTTCTCATCTGTAGAAAAGCAACTAATGCTCTTGGCCGGAAGTGCAATTTTGCGTTATATTTCAATGTTTTTCTATTCTACTGTCTTGTTAATATGTGACGTTTTACAACCAGGAGAAACAGAAAAAGTTACGAAGCAGGCAAAAGAAGTTAAAGGCGTACGATTTGTCTTCCCTCTCAGAATACCTCCCTGAACTAAAGGCTCCTACCCCTTCCAAACCAGTTGAACTCAAAATCAATTGTAAAAGAAGAAATGACCTTTTGTGAGTATTGAAGACCACTTTTAACTAATACTCTATATTTTGCTTTTCAAATGCATATTGATGTTAATGTTTTATTGCCTTGCTTCTGTATTGTTGATTACTAGGCTGAAAGAGAGTAATAGGTTTAAGATGGTTCTGAATCATCCACTTTTTCAATCAGATCCTTTAGCTGCTATTCATCAACATTTGCAGAATACACAACCTGCGACTGATGAGAAGCCTAAAAGAAAGGATGGTAAAACTAGAAAAAATAAAACAAAAAAGAAAAAGTCCAAAGCTTCACAGTCGATGGTGATTTAAATGCTTGGACCTCGCTTTCTTCGTTTACTAACTTTTGGTGGAAACAGTGAATGTTTGGTAACGGCCTGTATGATTTTTTTGCAACCTATCGCAGTATCTTAATGTTATGACTTTGTAAGCAGGAAGATTGAATGCTGTGAAGTAAAAGGCTTACCATTTTCTGTGCTAGTTATGTTCGAATTAATTTGTAAATATTAACGCGATAATATTGAAGAAATGTGTTGTTTTGCAGTTGCAAGTTTGGCTTGTCTGACTCTTTTTGAGAAATATGTTAATCATATCTTGTAACTATTGTTAAAGAGCTGTTTTGTGGCATGGATCCATATGAAACCATCCAGATCAGTTGTGCAGATTTCAACGTTTATTTTGGTAGTTATAATACAGTATGTTTTTAACCGTTAACAGTTGTGATTTATCATAGGGTTTGCTGAGCTGATATAAACTCAAACAAAAGCACTTTAAGATAGTCAAAACTCTTTAATGCCATGAACCCATAATGACATTCAACATCTCTGTGACGTTGCATGAAATAATAGACCATCAAATATGAACAAAAATCCGATAATTGTTAACAAACAATTGAAAGAAATTTTAGTTCATGTATACACATCCTTTCTGTGTTGAAACTAGCAATCTTTCAGAAATTACATAACGAGTCTACAACATATATGACAATACAAAGAAGAGTTATATGAGAAGGAGATGGGTTGTACAAACACAATGCACTAGGTATACAAAACTAACTATTCACTTTTGGACGCTGATTGGAAGATGAAGACTGCAGTCAAGACTCCCACCAATGCCGTAACTGCTAAGGCCACTGTTGGGAGAGGAGTTATGAGCCCAAAATTCTGCCAAAGAAGGAATAAGGCATTGAAATACAGTTTAAACAAACACTGATCTTAATGTTATTAAATTTACATTCCAAGATCTTGACTTCAGAATATCAACACACAGAGATAGAGAGAGAGAGAGAGAGAGAGAGAGAGAGAGCCTATATTCATATTGCTAGAATAGATGGTGGAAGATGATTCCCATCCGATTTATAGACCACAGAAAAACCCAATCGATTATAATCTAAGTGAATAAAAGTTCCTCATTTCTGTAGAGCCTCATGGATAATGCTTTACAAATTAGGCAAGGCCCAAAGAAAATTCCATCATACATCCATCATGGTTTTTGAACAGTACCAGCAAAAAGAGCCTATTACTTCCTTATAATGCTCTAGCCTGTGGTTTCTTTATCAAACAAACATTATTCAGGCACCTCCTTCATCTTTCAACCTGAGGCTGAGGGGTTAACTACAGCTATTCATCATCAAAAGATAGTCAATAAGATAGAGGTACATACACTTTGTACATCTCCATCATCCAACATAGCAGCAGGAGTTCTCCAAAAATAAAACATTTATATACTTCGTGTACCAGGTAAGTGTGTATTAAAAGCAGAAGCATAGTTTTCTTAGAAGTTAATACAACCAATACTATAGATATAGAAGATAGTTTATATTATCACCCAGTAGTGAAGCAGATACAAGGATAACTAAGTTAGAGGTGGTATATAATCTGAATAAAGCCTTTTTAATTCATGTAGCTCACCTCCAGGAGTCCTTTGCCAGTAGCTATCTCAACACTAATAGCAGAGGCAAAACCAACCATAGCTAAACGTCCGAGCCATATATCTACACCGCCACCTTCATTAGTGCTCTGCTGACATCTTACAGAAGCTGACTTTGAATTGCAAGTCACTTTTCTCAGGTATGTTGGTCTTTGAATCACTGAGAACAATTAGAAATTTTAGCACATACTAATCTAGCTTTTATGAACTGAAAATTACAGCTAGAAATTACAAATGTTCAATTAAAGTTGAGAGGAGAAACAATATGGTTGAACAATAGTCTGCTGCTATTTTATATTATCAGCATTCAAATTAGGTCTAAATTGGCTAACTGGAGACTGGAGTATATTTTTGTAATCCTTCTTTCTCAATTCCAATCAGATTGACAGTTCAATTCCAAATGCTTCCACTAACAAGTGTATAGCTAATAAATCGTCACTTTCAAGTCCACAATTTCACAATGGCATGAAAAAAAATCTCAATAATAAATCACAAAAAGAAATAATCTTCTTACAGAGAGGAGAACCAGTGGCGAACGCCGTTCCAAACTTCGGAAAAGTGGAAGCGCTTCTTGCTGCGCCACTCACACGAACATCTGCAGAATGAGTGTAATCAGGAGTTCGAATGGTTGTAAGTGAAGGTTTAGGAGTTGTACAAAAAGGGAAATACAAGTAAAATTATACAGCGAATCGAGGCGTAACAGCAGAGAGAAGAAGAAATTAGCGCAGCAGCCTCCATTATTTCACTTTGGACCTTCCAGTTGGTGCGAAGACGATAGCCAAGCGAAATTGCGGCAATTTGAGATGTGAAGAAGATAGGGGTGGGGAAAAATATCGAAAACTCGGTATACCACGTTCGCCGTATCGAAAAATACCGAAAAATGTCAAAGTTTCAACATATCGAAATTTTCGGTACGGTATGGTTGCCGTACAGATAATTTCGGTACGGTATCGGTATTGGATATTAAATTTTCGGTATATCGGTATACCGAAATTATTTTCAGTATTTCGATATCGGTATACCGATACCGATATACCGAAAATTTTATATTTATTTTTTAAAAATTTAATTATACATAATACTATATTTAAGTATATATTATATTATTAATATATTTAAATTATTTTTATTTTATTATGTATCACATTTATTCATATATATTTTTTAAAATTTAAAATAAGCTCTAATAAAAATAAATAAAAATATAATACACTTCTAAATTAAAATATAGGAGTGTAAAAATATAATAATAAAAAATTTGTTATTTAATATATAATTATGAATAAATTAAAAGGAACATAAGTGAAAGTAGAATGTTTGAGATTAGAAAATTTAATTATTTTGAAATATTTTTATATTAATTTTATTATTTTGATTAAAATTAAATATTATTTTTTGGTATGGTTTATGTAAATCGGTATTTTTTGATATGTTGAATTTTCGGTATGAAACGGTATGTCAACATTTCGGTATTAATTGGTATTTATCGAAAAATCGGTATGATGTAAATTTCGGTACGGTATCGGTATCCGATTTAATTTACCGAAATTTCGGTATACCGAAATTTCGGTATCGATATCGGTATGAATTTTTCCATACCGAAATTTTCGGTACGGTATCGGTATTTTCGGTATACCGATATTACCCACCCCTAGAAGAAGATTTAGGGAGTATGACACGCGTCATATCCAGAAGCTTTGGTCAATCATAATAAATTATTTCGATGGCAAATGGCAATCTAACACGTGTTTTATTACTATTATTTTTAATTAATCGCTCTTTCTTTCTTTTTTTATATAAAAAAAAAAATTCGAGAGAGAGAGAGACAATTTGCAAAGCTCATTAATCCCAAGCAAACATTTTTATTACAAAACCAATATGGTATAAAAACTTGGCATGGTGCACCGTACATTGGATACAAACATTCAGGCCATCGAGAGCCCACACTAAAGGATATCCCAACTAAACATGGGCCGTCACTCAAAATTTGCAAGATAGGCATCCGCTAACATCCGGCCCAATACGACCTGGGCCTCAGTAGTAAGATGTAAATTATCTTCTTGAAGCTGCGACCCAATCGCATCCACACAGACTACATTTGGGATATTAATTTCCTTCTGTATCTCCCTAATTTTATCAATAAACTTCGAGTCTCCGGATGCAATTGCAACCTGTATTAACATGTCAAATCCAACATAATTCACTCATAAGTTATAAAATAAAAAATAAAAAAATTAGCATATGGAAAAAATTAGTGAAAATATATCAAGTGATGATAGTGTAAAGAAGAAAGTAGGAACCTGAATTACAGGAAGAGAAGGCAGATTTAGATCTGCACGCACATTGTGGATTAGGGCCTCCATATTCTCCTTGTAGCAATCGACATTATGCTGCGACGTCGCATCGCTCTCACCCTGATACCAGAGCAGTGCCCTAATTGTCCCGCCGTGCTCCGCCGCCTTTGCACGCTTAACCATATTCTCATACAAATGCTCCCCGCGCGCCCACTCCTTGATCGCCGTCCCTCCGACGGCGCAGGGTACCAACCCGATCACTCCCGCGCGCTCCTTCACCGCGTTCGAGAAAGCCATCCCGGGCCCCACGCCGCAAGTTTTCTTGCTATCGATGTCGTGGTGGAGAGGCTCACGCGCCTCCTCCCAATGGAGATGGGCGTTTAGCCGGAAGATCCGGTGGCTGTCGGGGGATGATTCAGGCGGTACGACACCGTCCCAGTGCTTGTGATTGCCAACACGGACCACGCCGCCTCGGCCCGCCATGTTGCTCTGGCCCGACAGGATGAAGATCTGTTTGACGGGCTGAGATTCAGTGATTGAGGGTTCCATTTTTTCAGTATCAGGTAAGAAATGGATCGGTTGCTGGAGGATTTTTTTTTTCCTTGGTTTCGTAGATATTTGAGGGAATTATTACTTTAGTTAATGCCACCCAACAACCATAAGTGGCCACTCACCAAGGTAGCTGGAGGAATTTTTTTTTTTTTTCTGTTTTTTAATCATTTGTAGATATTTAAAACGTGGAAATGATTACTGATTAGTATATGCATTTATACCTAGGGCCTAAAATATTTTGTCGTACCAAATATCATTCCGAAATTTTCGGTATATAAAAAATCATACCATTATCTTACCTAAATTTTCCGCATACCATAGTTCGATATATCAATATTTCGGTATAGGAAATAAGTATATCTTCTGCTTACCAATATTTCGGTATGTCGTATCATACCTAAAATATCTCGATATATACCGTCCTATTAGATAATTTTCTATGTCGTTATGCACCTAAAATTCAATAAATCTAATTAAAAACTATACTAGAAAAGTGAAATATAGTTATAAAACAAAATATAACATATAACAAACTTATAATATGAAAAATATACAACAATCCACAAACAATCAAATTAAATAAGAGTGAGTCTCATGTAAACCAGGTTTACATGAAAACCCTATTTTTTAAAATTACTCTTTAATAATAGTAATTTTTATACAGAAGAGTAATAATTCATGTATCTAAATAGTAATTTTCATATAGTAAAAAGTAATCGATAAATTATGATTTACAAGAATTTGAAGAGTAACAATTTATGTGTTAAAGAGTACTCCATTTTTTATGTACTAAAGAGTAGCAGAGTTTACTTAATTAATGTATGTAAACCCTATTTAAACAAGTGTTTGTCAATAAATAAATAGTATCCAAGAAATCTACACAAGTATCATGTGGAACTTATATAAAAATCAACCATTTTAAATTTTCATATAGAATAGAACTACGTAATTAATTAAAAAAAGTACTCCTACAAGATATCATGAAAGTCAATCGACTTTATCACTCATTTATAATTATGAAATATACAATAGGATTTTAGATTTAATCTTTTAATTAAATAGTGTAAATATAATTTAATAAAAATTATAATATATAAATAATAATTATAATTGCATATATAATGTAGTATGGTATACTGTATCATATTATTAAAAAAATTGAATATTTTACGGTATTTCGGTATATACCAAAATACTGCGGTATTGATAATTTATATACCTTTATCGTACCAAAATTTTCAATACGGTATCATACCTTACCAAAAATTTTGGTAAAATCGATATTTTTCGATATGATAAGGACAATATACAGAAATTTCGGTATTTATTCCCAGCCCTATTTCTACCTAACATAAGTGGCAACCCACCGTTTAACAACTCCCTATAGCGATGAAATGGTTAACTCTAAACCACTTTAATACAAAAATAAATAAATAAACTATTCCTAGAATAAGTTTAAAATATTTTTCTCAAAAAGCATTTTCTCAAAAAGCAAGTCTGAAAGAATTTTCTAAAACTCGTATTGGAACAGAGTCATGCTGAAATTGTAATAAGTTCGGAGGAGGTAGAGTATCTTTAGCCTTGTCTTATTTCATTGTTTTGGGTCATCGAGTCTTTCATTCTGCATTGGGTTAGGTTCGGACTAACATTATTTTCTCAGCTTGTTGGGCTTGTACATATTTTTTTTTTTTTTTTTTAAGTCATTGGACTTGACCTATACACAAAATTATAAAAAAGTTGTTGGGTATATGGGGTAGTATTTAAAACGGCTTATGGATTGCTTTTTTTAAGTTAAGAGTTACATTTTTTCTCCTTAAGACGAAATTGCTCCGTATTTCAGGTGTTTACGGACTATAGCAATCGCATCCAAGATACGACTTTGAATTTCGGACTTATAGCACAATGAGTCCAAAATTATCGGCGGGCGAACTTTCGGACTTGGGTAGGATAATTCTAGAACTAGTGGACTAGAATGTAATATGCTTGATTTTGTATGCAGGATTGGAATGAATTTTTCCAAATGAGTTGGGGGTTTATTTATAATATGCCCGGTCTTCCGGTGCATCGGCTTGACTCACCTAATCAAACCCGGTTCGAGTACAAAAGTGATATGTGCAAGCACAACTAGACTTGGTTGGATGTACCGTATGGTCCACACATTTTATTTAATTCAATAATGTATAATGTGTGTGGGTAATAATAAGGAGTTCAATTCTTCCATCTTTTTCCAATATGGGACAACTTCCCACTTCAACCTTCACTCTTCATTTCTTTTATTTTTCTTGTAATTAAATTGTAAACTTCATGTATTAATTACTCATTCACCCGGAATTGGATTTGAGCAAACTTATACACTAAATTCATCTACTCGAAACGTAGTTTCCGAATATGCAATTTGTTTTCATTTTCGACAAATGAAAATTTACAAGAACATTGGTCAAAAGTGGGCTTGACCCACTTCTATACTTTAACCAATTCCAACAAAAGTGCATTTTTCTAACGTGCATACACACTATGTTCTATAGTGGTCTCAATCTCTAGAGTATCACATTTGTAGTGCTAGTAATCTTTATATCAGATACTTGAAAACAATTCATTATCAAATCTTTGTTGTCCACGTCATTTATTTATTTGCTGAGCCGGATATCTTTAAAGTCGGCTAGGCTTGGGATATTTAACATAATAAGAGAATTGACAATTCCACTATTATTTGTGTCATTGATTGTTTGAGTTCAATAAATTTATCGCTACTCCAAGCCATCATCTTGAACAAAACACACCATGGACACACTGGAAGCCTACTCCGTGGTACATCACCAGGAAAAAAAAAAAAAAAACCAACCACACTCGAAGTCGATGCAAACTTGGGCGTCATTCTCTGAGTAAATAATTAAAAGCATGTGTGCGTATAGTTGTTGCAGTGTCCTTATTGGGCCATAAAATTGGTAAGGTAAGAGAGCGCTAACATATGGCCCAATTGAATATGGGCTTCTATAGTAAGATGAAGTTTATCTTCCTGAAGAGGCAAGCCCATTGCATCCACACACACCACATTTGGGAGATCAATTCCTTTCTGTGCATCTCTAACTTTCTCAAGATATTCTCTTCCGGATGCAAGCGCAACCTACAACAGTATTCAACATATTCTTAATGATAGCAAACATATCTTGAAAATTGTTTGTTTAACTGTAAAACTAATTTGAAGAAAGTAAGTGTAATTTCTCACCACAATCACTGGCAGAGAAGGTGATTCCAGATCCTGACGCAGGTCGAGAATAAGCTTCTCAACATTCTCTTTGTACGAATCTGCATCCTCCTTGAAGAAAGTATCCTTCTCCCCTTGATACCACAACAGAGCCTTGATTTCTCCGCCGTTCGCCGCCGCGGCTCTCGCCCGCTTCACCATCTTATCGTACAACTGCGTCCCACGGGCCCACTCCTTTATTTGGGTTCCGGCGGCGGCGCACGGCACCAGCCACACCATCCCCACGCGCTCCTTCACCGTGTTGGCGAAGGCTAATCCGGGTCCCACGCCGCACACTCTGTTGAAATCGATGCCTTGATGGAGAGGCTCCTCGGCCACCTCCCACCGGTGGTCGGCGTTCAGCCGGAATATTTTATTTCCATCGGAGACGGCCTCAGGCGGAACGAGGCCATCCCATGGCTTGTCCTTGCCGACGCCTCCGCGGCCCGACATATTGCTCTGGCCTGATAATATGAAAATTTGTTTGGCGGGCCGGGCTTCATTTGAGTAGGAAGTCTCCTCCATGTTTTGAATCTCTGGTTTCATTTTTTTTCTTGGTTTTGTGTGATTTCATGCAAATTCTCTAAAATGTCGAATAAATAACATTAAATTCATTGTAGATTAGTCAACTACTGTTTTTTTTTTTAATCTTGTATTAGCAAATTGAGCCTTTGTTGCAGTTGACATTTAAGCAAAAATTTTAAAGAATTGTTTATTATTTTAGCAAATTGAGAACTGCAAACAATCATACGACAGCATTCGATACACCTACACCTTCAGGATGACATCTGTAAAAAAGTCAACTTCATTTTCTATTAGTTCCATTTTGTTGACACTCCATTTCTTATTTTTACTTTATCCTATATTTTATAAATGTATATACGTCTGTCTTTTTTATTTTGTTAGTATCAAACCATCGACCTTCTTAGACACTCAGTGGCGTGGCGTGCCAACTGTTATAAATCATGGAGTACTACATTATCAACACAATCATTTTTAATCTCAACTCACATATAATAGAAAAAAAGCAACATAAACGTTTGTTCAGGACGTAACTTGTTAATTAAAGTGTGTTTTTGAGTTTAAGATGTCAAGTGATATTTTATTTTTTTAGAGTTTTTGAGTTTAAGATGTCAAGTGACATTTTTTTTTTAGAGTTTGAACAAACGCATAGGATTAACTAGAAAAGAAAAAAAGTGTGCACATAGGTAAGAGATGAAGGTCGTACCTCCAAATTGAAAACCTGGATCCACCACTAAATTAACATGAGATAAATAGATATGAGTTTGAGCATAATTTAATCCAAACCGATCTATTCAGTAGATTTATTTCTTCTTGCAGTGGAATATTATACATATATCAAATGGATTATTCTTCCTTAAGGGGGGTCTTGTTTTCAAATCTAATGCATGAAAAAAAAAAAAAAAAAAAAGGGAGGGAAAGGCAAGATAGTCAAGAAACTGTTGGTTGTATATTTCAAGGAATCATATTGTCACCACCTCACGAAAAAGTACAGACAAGTTTAGACAATTGCATAGATTGTTGTTACATCAAGTCCACAACCAAAACTAGCAATCCCATGACTTTTGGCTCTAAATATAGGAGGCCAAGGGAATGAAGAAGCTACAAAGGCTGGAAAAAGGGTCAAACTAATCACCAAGAAATGAGTTGCGAGTAATGAAAAGCATGATGCATCAAAAACTTGCACAGGCCACTATAGTAACCGACGAACCTTCTTCGAAGATCTTAAAACTGATCCAAGGGACAACAGTCAGGCGCAAAGCATTCATCAAAGAGCACCTGCAAATAACATTGGTATTTTAGAAGAGATAAAGGTATGTTGCACTGCATTTATAGGGGTACCTGCAAGTAGCATCGGTATTTTAGAAGAGATAAAGGCATGTTGCACTACATTTACAGACACATTAAATTTGACAGCACCAATAGTCTCTTAAAATCCATGATGATGGATATTTTACATGTGAATAATACTACTACACAAACGTTAACTATCTCTTGACAAACTATAAGAGGTAAGAAAATTCCTTAATTCATAAATTGTTCTTTACATTAAGAAGATTTACGTTATAATATTAATATGTATCGTATATTTAATTAACTTAAGTATGAGCTTGCAACTCAACCTAATATATCGATGATTTGAAGCAAACAAAGATAAATTCATCTAATAGTCATATATGCATACAAACAGACCATAAGATGAAGAACAAACTAGAAACGACAGCATCCTCATAACTAATAACTTCCACATTAGTGCTTTTAGATAGCATTTAAGCATTACCTCAAACCATACTTCTAAAAATTAGCAAATTAACTGATGAATGAGTTGTTTGGTAGAATATGCACCTCAAAAGCCTTATACAAACAAGAATTTTCAATACACATCAGGAGATGAGAAATTCTCCAATAAAATAGATAAAGTACTAATTTTGTTTTCTCATTTTTGTACCAAAAATTGTAATCTTCATTGTATTCCTTTTAAGGCTGTAACAATAATCACACAAATGTACAATTTTACTGATGTCATTCTAGCATCTACCTCCTATAGACAGAAAAATTCTGCTGTTCCTATATTTCATAAAAACATGGTCTATTGAGGTAATTATTTACTCTTTTATGATTACCAAGCAACAAACAGCAAGTTTTTAAGAGGTGAAAGTCATGCACGGCACACCCATAAGCATATATATAGGAGGGCATACAGACAAAAATGTACATACGAGGGAAATAAAAATTACATTGAGTCTACTGGATCTTCTTATTCTTGTTTGAAAGCAATGGAATCTTTTGAAGTATCATACTATCAATTTTCTGATATTGCACCCAAGCAATATTGTAGGCAACAGTCAGCTTTTCATCAATTTGATTTTGGTACTTGTCATACAACACAAGCAGAGAAAAACTGAGAAGAATATCTGTTGAATGAACAATAAAAAAACCACATTAAGGTCAGCAGAATCAAAATGGTACGTAAAATATTCAAGCGAACTGAGTCATACCAATGTAGACCAATGTGATAAGGTTGAAGAAGCTGCCAACGTAAGAAATTAACCACAATACTCCTGCAACCTAATAAGAACAGCCAGGATATTAGTGTTACCTCCAATACCAGTCATCAGCGCAATAAAGGTTTGAAGAACAAAATATAATTTAGTAAGTTAACTAAATCACAACACCTTGAGAAAGAGAATCAAATTCCCGCCAATTGCAATGTCATGTGCAACTGATAATACAAGGTTTACCAAGACCCGCACTTCATCAGCAGCCTTCATAACAGTCTCTTCAGAAATTTCAAGATTAGGAAGTGGAGGCAGAGGTCTATAACAAAAAAAGAAGAAGGTATAGCAATGAAGCACCGGTAGATAACACTATTGATTGATTAAATCCCATATTCTCTTCAGAAATTTCAAGATTTGGAAGTGAACGGCAGAGGTCTATAACAGAAAAAGAAAAGGTACATTTAGTTTCAGCAATGAAGCACCGGTAAATAACTCTATTGATTGATTAAGTCCCAAAAAATATATGATATCCTTCATATGCTGTGACCCTTAATCAAATTCAAGAAAACCCAAAAAACACCAACTATAAAGTTCAACACAACAACGTCCCTAGTAAGAGTTATGATTACGGCCAAGTGACTAATGAAAACAATGAAAGTAACAAACAATTAATTGATTCCAGCAGGATAGCCAAATAAATCCAGAAATATCTATAATGTACCTATTAAGAAGTGAAGCAGATTTCGCCCAAAAAAACAAGATAATAATCAGCAGCAACAACACATTCGATACAAAGGAGAGTAAATTGTATCCAGCAACTTCGAATAGGAACCAAAGCGCTGTTGAACCCGAAAGAAAAGCAACGCTCATGGACCATTTTTTCCACAATAACAAATCAGCAACTGCATCACAAAACACAGTAGACAAATGAACAGCGATACTCGAAATAGTTAACGTAATACTGTAAATAGATCGATGCTGGATTTACAACGACAAAAATTTCATTAAAGTGTTGCATGTTAATTAATTATACAAAGCATAAGTGAGTCTAATCTTACCTACTCCTCCGCCAAGCGCGAGATGAACAGATAATCGACGAGATTCTCCCATGGGAATTAGGGTTTATAAAATCAAATTGAAAGTTGAATAGGAAGGGCGGAGATTTTGAGAATATCGAGGGAGGGAGAATTTGAAGGGGAGATGACTATCAATTTCCCAAATTTACTGTGCAGTCCAAACTAGATGCGGTTTCTATCTCTTCAGTTCTCCCCCCCTCTCTCTCTCTCTCTCTCTCACTCACTTGTGTTCGTAATAACTAATGAGTACGATTAAATGGAAAAAATGAAAGCGAACAGTCGGAAAAATAAATTAGAATTTGTGATCTACATTTTTAGACGAATTAGAATTTGTAATCTACACGGTAATTTGTAATCATTCTTTCTCTTTCATCGTTTGGTAACTTTTTTTACACCCTCCGTTCATCAATCTACCCTATTGAATGGATCAATATATGGGCCACACTTATGAATAAATAAATATTGGGCCGTAATATGGCCCAAAACTAACACAGCCCACTCTTTCACTTGCAGGATTGCAGTCTACCAGAAGCAATCCAGCAAAGAGTGCCAGGAGACGCAGGAAGAGAAGGTTTGCAACAGAACATAACTTGAAATTGAAGGGGTCTTCAAATATATTCAATCAATTTCAAACTAATGATCAGCTGTAAAAATTAACCAAAAGCGGAAGAAATCGTAAGAAGGATATGTTGCCCACCTCGTCGTCAACAAAGGGCCGTTCGGGCCCTCAAACTCGACCCAATTTTTTCGTCCCTCATTATCTCGGCAGAATAGTCAAGGTTCTCTTCCCTCTATACAAATTCTCACATATTTATTTGAAATATATATAGAATTGTAGATCTGATCTTATTCTTTGTCGTTAATTCTGATAATTGCCCTCATAATTTGTATTTGGAATGAGGAATTTTTAGCACGATGGTGTGGCATTTCTTATGGTATGAAAATACAGTCTGAACTTGAGTATATATTCCTGGTTTGCTTAAGCTGCTGATTGAATTATTGAAATTAGTTTAGGAATTGCTATGATGAAGTTGCTTCAGTATTGCCTAATTTATTGACAATATTTTGTCAATGACACCAATGTCTTTTGGGTGTTTGACACAGTGGCAACAAATGGACATTGAATATACATTTTGGCAAATGCTTCACCTGTGCACACTGCCAAAAGTCGTGTAAGTATCCTGCCTCTTCAGATTATTAATGGTGTTTCGTAAGCAATACACATATCAAATTACTTAAGAGCGTGCTTTATTAATAAAATTATATTATGCTGAGAGAAATGAATGAAAAGTTGCTTGATTTATTTTAATCCAATATATACTTGCAGTATATCGAATTAAATTCATGTAGCTACATGATCTTCTTTTTTTACTATGGCTTCTGTTCTGATGACACTGTTTCCTTTATTTGCATCTGTAACTTTTGATGGAAGCAGCTATCAACAAACCAAGTATCACAAGCGTTAAGTCTCCTCTCTCTCATCTCTTGTGCAGTATTTGTGTTCTGGGGAAGGTTTCATCATACTCATGGAACTAAGTGTTTTTACTCTATATAGTTCATCATGCTTTTATTGTTCTCAGTTAGCAATCCAACTAGCCGAATTTTTTCCGTGTAATTTCTCACATTGATAGTTCCATGTCATTGTTTAATTTATTTCTCAACTCTTGCTTTTTCTTCCAACTGTTATACAGTTACACGTAATTTTAAAAAAAAATAAAGTTTTGGATCAACCTAGTTTCATGTTGCTAATAACTATTCACTCCAATCTAATAAAGTACTTATTTTATGGTGCAGAAACAAAGAACCAATGGGCACGTGATGATCCTGCATTTGCTGTTATATGCATTCTTCTTTTGTCAGTTTCTACCCTTGCGTATTGCGCTGCGTAAGTATATTTGCATGCTTTATATTGTTGCCGGTTTTTTAATCTTGATATTGATTGATGTGATAGGACGAGGCGCATAGCATTTCATTAGTAATGAATATGCCTGTTGGGATCTGACACTTACTGCTATTTCCTTTTAGCAAATTCACGTTCGAATAAAATATTTACTACATTAAACTTCTACGTGATTGATTTTTATATAATGCATACGTTTTACTCGCTAACTTTTATTGCTATCTTTTCTCTTTTTTCTTTTTCTTTTGGAACCAGATATACTCATAGCGCAGGACATGCTGTTTTTGTAGTTATTTCAGTTTTGCTCTTCCATTTCATCATAATAGGTGCAATTTTGGCTACAATTTGTTGGTAAGTACAATCAAGATATAGATTTTTTTTTTAAAAAAAAGTTGCTTATTATAACTGTTTTTATTTCACACTTCAACTAGGGAAGCTATGCCTATCCGTGTAAAGTTTAATACATCAGCTATTTAGCAAATCAGTGTCAAATTTATATTTATTTATATATCAAATGACTTGGATAGTCTAATCCCAGTTACAGATGCTTGTTTAAGTCTTATAGGTCCTAAGTTCTAGACATATTCATCCTACTTATTTGTCTATATCTTGTATTGTAAAAAATTCTTCTGCCTACTTTTTTCAGGTTCTTCACTAACAATTATCTCCGAGAAGAGTCTCCAAACAGTCATGTGGTTGAGCAACGGGTGGAATGGCAAGTTTTTTCTGTGTTTGTATTTTTCAATTCTCTCTTAGATGACCTTGCCTTCTTATCTCCGAGAAAAAACTCAGGTTCTTTTGCTAACTTTTTGCTTACCCTTCTGAAGGTTGTATTCCTTTGATGTACACTGCAACTCTTTCTTCCCTCTGTTTGTGCTTCTCTATGGTGAGCCTAAACTGAAAATTTTGTTCTGTGTTTTCTATTTCTGTCCAAAATATACATATATAGCTATAAACTTTATGTTTTTTCTGTTACTTTCTTTTGGCAGTCGTGCATTATTTCTTATCACCTCTGCTGGTGGCTCATGGTTTTGTTCCTTTACTATTATCAAATGTTCTCTTCATGGTTGCTGCCTCCTACTATCATTACCTAAATTATCTAGGCTATGATGGTGAGTTAAACCTTAAGCATTACCTTATATACTGCCAATTTCTTTCCAGCAATTGATGAACTGATAATACAATGACGAAGAAGAATACAGCCTTGAATCTTTTATGATTCCACCAAGCTGCATATCTCACTCAACCTTATGTTCATTGTTTACTTTTTATGGTGCAGTGTTGCCCTTCTTGGAGAGGACCACTTTATTCCTATATCCAATTGGTGTTGTTCTAGTTCTTTCTCCAATATGTAAGTTCTTTATGCAATAATATTGTTACTAGCATTCACATTGTTTTCTCAAAGAGGTGAGCATTTATTTTGTATGCAGTTATTCTGATTGGCTTCAATCCATCGAGATACGCCATGAACATGTACTTTAGCCAAACTCTGCATGTGGAACTATAATGACTCCTCCCGACAGCGTGCAACGTCAACTCCACCCAAGAAGGCCCTCTGAACACGATGACTGTTGATAATACTTTATTATCACTGCAAAGGGTTGATTGCCTTGGCAAAGCTTTATTTAGTATGGAGACTGGAGAGAGGCCTTTTTTTCTGGTGGGGAGAGATCACAATAGAACAAAGAGCGGCGGTGAGAATTTTTTCTCGGAAAGTGGTTTAGTGTAGTATTTGTGTAACCTTTGGGATAAATGATTCACTCACCCGAAAATACAATGCAGTGGCCCAAGGGAGCTTTATAGTCTTTGTTGTTAACTGTTTTTATATAATTAGATTAGATGCGCACACTTTAACATAAAATTTCTGCTTTTACTATTCTAACATAAAAATAAAATTTATGGGTATACGAGGGATGGACTTATTTTATAAGAAACTCTTAATTGCCTGGGAAAAGGAAAAAAAAAGGGTACCTCGTGTAAATTTATTTTTTGATGACCTTTGTTCTTTGTGTAAAAGCAAAAGCTTTTACGACTCCGGAACACACCGTACCATGGGAACATAACCATTTCCTTCCATATTTTATTTAAACCTATGTATTGTTAGGGGTTTAAATTATAAAGGGGCACAGAAATTGCAAAGGAGCACGGTGTCCCGGGGCACAAGAGTCTCACTCGTGTAAATTAATAAAATAAGTTTGGTTTTTATTAAATCAGTGGTTTAATTAAAAAAAATCTCCCATAAACTTTAATCACCATTAATTCTTCGGTTGCATGATGATAATAATAATAAAGAAAAAAATTCAATTGGGTCATATTTTTCTGGTTTAATTACTTTTCATTGCAACGTATTAAGAGTTATTACTATGAAATACATTCATTAAAATTTATTATTATTGGATACAAAATGTTAGAGTGATATACTTTATATAATAACATTAATATTAATTAAATTTTTATCTATAACCCACAACATATTTCTCCTATTTACTTGCCTAATTAATAGGCATAACACAACAATTTAAGAACTGACTTCTCGAAATTTCCAAAACGTCAACCAAAGGATCTATTTTTTCACATCATTAATCTCAAAATCGACATTCCTCCTCTCTGCAGCACCTGCAACTGAGATTCCTAGAGTGGTAAGAGTTGGGAAGAAGGCATCAGAAGAAGGCAGCATTCTTAAATCATTGGAGATTATGTAAGAATCCACATTCTTCTTCAAAATCACACCCACATCATTGACAGGATAAATAGCAGCAAGAGAGTAAATAATGAAAGGTTTGGAAGCAGCATGATTAAGAAACACTCGAGTATATCATCGAACTCTTGGAAGAAATCATCCGCCAAACGCAAGACACAACATGGACGAATTGGATTCTGAATATTTTTTATTTTTAATAAGAAATCACCGCCTAACTCCATTCATGCATGGACATTTAGTAATCTATTTTTTTTTTATTTTCATTAGAATCAGTTAAAATTAATTTACTCAAAATTATTCATTATTTGTGTAAAACTATTAACTGGTGCAGAATTATTCACGTGGTTGTGCAGTATTATTCATGTTACTATTTGCGAAAAAATATGTACATAAATTATTGTGCAAGATTATTCACTTGTACAAAATTATTTATTCATTGTGC
The DNA here is from genome assembly GCA_023678885.1 of Pogostemon cablin. NCBI lineage: Eukaryota > Viridiplantae > Streptophyta > Magnoliopsida > Lamiales > Lamiaceae > Pogostemon > Pogostemon cablin. Next base: position 34,106,069 of record CM042952.1, on the reverse strand, counting down.
AATATTATTAGTTGAAGATGAGGTTTAATTCCCAAAAAATATGCACCTAGATTATTGTGTAAATTATTCGTTGTGCAAAATTATTTACTAATTGTAAAGTTTTATTAGCTAGGTATGGGGTTTAATTAAGTTTGAAAATTACATTTTATCTGTTGTGCAAACAACAGTTTGGTAAATGATAGTACGATTTTGTGTATAATAATTAAATATCTTTATCAATAATAAAATGAAGTGAAAGGGTAACATTGGAATTGCACAGTAATTTTGTACTTAATAGTAGTAATTTAAGGTCTATGTACCTATTAATAATAAGAAGAAATGAACTGTACCTGACATTAAGTCTCCCAATTTTTCTTCTCTGAGTGAATCATCGATAAAAGCTTTGGCAGAAAACCATAGTATTAACTCGAATTTGAAATTAAAATTGTGAACTTAAACTTTTTTATATTAATTCCTTAAAATAACATATACTACTTGCTATATAGGAACAATCAAGACTCATAAATTAATCTTATGAGGAAAAAAAAAAACCTTTTTTTTTCTTTGGGGGTGGGGTGGGATGTTGCATGAAATTATAGGCATGCAAGAACACAAAAAAACACTCCACTGCCAATCAATAATTAGAATACTCAAACGTCAAAACTAAAAGACATGCTAATCTCAACAGAAATTGCGGATCCTTTGGATGAAATGGTGATAACAGGATACTCGTTTTTTCTTCTGTATTACAGCCTAATCTTACAAAGTTATCTTGTATGGTACCTGTATAATCACTTGAGATTTCCTGATGCCAGCTCTGTGAATCCACCACGTATAACACCAAATTTGTGAACTGTATAAAGCCAAATTTTTGGTAAATTTTAGCACGGCAAGAGACAGTGATGTGCTATTCTGAGTATTCTTAATTGATGAAATTTTATCTTACCTGAAAATTGAGTTCCAGGACCAAGCAGCAAAAAAGATGCTTCCCTCCCATAGGAATTCAAGATTCTACTTTAACAAGTCCCAACTTCTTTGCATGTGTGCGGGCAAAGGAGCATCTTGCATAATGCTTCCAATTCGTGCAACATCAATGTCAGTTATGCTGCCATGTTGCAAGGCAACTGAGATATTGGGTAAGCTAATCTCCTTGCAATGAAGATGAAGGCGTAATTGTTTATCAGATATATTTCCACTGGCCGAATCAAGGTCTACAGTATCTTGTTCAAATTTGGACTTCTCATCACCAAATTTAAGATCAGAACCAGGGCCCATACGCTGTTCTAGTTTCTTGTGAGCTTGCCACCCATACTTGTAATCCCCAACAATGGGGGTCCCCAATACTTCAGCACAGTGAACACGGAGCTATTCAATGAAGACATTATCAATGCATATAAAATGTCCCAACATTAAGACTTGTCAAGTTGAATATAAGTTTTTAAGAATGCTTTCCAATTATCCAAACCTGGTGCTTTCTTCCAGTGAGCGGCAACAACTCTAACCATGTGTAACCTGCAATTTACCATGTCAAAGTGTAATGGATTATTCTGGAAATCATCTCGTTTTCTATTTAATAACTAAATCTTACAACATCATCATTATGAAAGACAATATCATAGCAATATGACTAAATCATATGTCCTAAATAAACAATATGGTTAAGTTTACGGGGTATTACATATCAACTTTCAGCATATAAAAACTTTTCATTCTACTAGATGCAATATCAAAATAACTCTACTCTGATCCTTTGATCCAACTAACGTATGTCATTGCAAGTTGACTAAGCTATTATTTTTTTATGACCTATTTTTTCTGTTTCCTGGGGAAGATTAAAGTACAAATTAGCCAATAGATTGAACTCTATCTCTGTTAATAACTATCAGAACAGGGCCTCCAAAAAATTGGACTTAGGTATTGTCTATAACATACATGCCACTGATTCACACAAGTAGAATTGAGAACTTGGTGCTACACTGATAATTCTGAAGCAGGCATTAGAAACAAACCATGAGATGATGATGATATAACTCGATATTCAGTCACAGCATGCTGCCCTGATAATCTGAAGCTTTTGTCAGCAACAGTAATTCTATCAGATTTTCCATCATCAACCACGACCTGAACAGTAGATGAAAGAAGCACAAAAAACGAATCAAGATATTAATTTTATTGATTAAGAAACAATAAAAATCAAATACAAAAATGGAGAGGTTGTAATAAGATAATCTCATTTCATAAGATGCATGATAATTTAAAACAATATCCAAACATTTAACATTTACAGTTGTGATGAGAAATGGAGAGAGCCCGTGCATTAGCCATATAAAACTTTAGATGAAAACTAGCATAGAGGTTGAGTTTTTATCTTATATGCCAGTAAATATACAATACTATCAACATCTTCGCCATCTAGGACCTTTAACAGAAAACTTGGTCCTAAATAGACCATCTACAAATCATGTAAACACAGTATGAATTAAGTTGTTTGCACCAATTTATCATCATGTGAACACAGCAAAATAACTCTTTCATGGAGAAAGCTCAAAGAGAAAACACACCTTCACCAAGGGCACAGTAATTGAACCTTGTTGACGTCTTGGAGATCCAATAACTAGAGCCCAATATCTCTTCTTCAGGATTCCTTTACAACCAAGAACCTGTAAGAGTGAGATATTATTATGTACAGCATAAATTGTAACTATGTGTAGTGATACAAGGGGGCAATAAATGAAATACATCATTAGAAGCTCCAAAAGTTTTCTCACGAAAAATGGAATGCAGGATAGTAGTGCTCAACTGTGTCCTTCCCATCACTAATATGCCGCTGCAGTCTCTATCAAGTCTGTGCACCTACAGAACGCTTGTCAATAACAATGTATAAAGAGAGATAGTTACTTACTATTTCAAGAATTATTGGACAAAATGAAGCAATCACTTTTGGATTGTAAAATTAACAAAAAGTAGACAAAAATTAACAGATTATTATTGTAATATCACAATTTCTTTTTTGTGTCTCAGAATCACCTTGCACGTCAAGTGTCGTGAAGGCCTTTGTACCTTTAACAACAACTATGATTGCATCAACTAGATAATGTAAAGATGCTAGAACTATGTAAGGGAAAGGTTTCTGAAACTTGAACTTAAGAAATAGCAGATTGTTGCACAGCCTCACAGAACTCATAATTTACATAGTATTAATTAGAGTTATTTCTCGAAAAGACAATAAATGTTGAGTTTAAGTCTCAGACTAACCAGACGCGGAGAGTCCTTATAGTCATATCTCAAATACTTGGCAGCCAAATCATCTAAACTTCTATTTATCCCAACGCCACCCTGAAAAGAGACTCCGTGCAATGTGAACCACATTACATCAATTTCAATTCTAGGAAAAAAGCAGTGAAAATCAGCATCTACCTGTACAGGCATTCCAGGAGGTTTGTTTATGACAATTATAGCTGGATCCTAAAGTTATATAACTGCACGTTAGGCTTTCCAATCATGTATAATCAAAGTAGAAGCTAAGCAACCAGCTGCAAATTCTAGTCCTTAATACCTTATACAACACAAGGCTCTGTACAAATTTAAGTTCATCAATGGGAAGGCTCTGATTCTCTGTAGTTGTAGAAGATGAATTTACATCAACAGATTTTGGAAGAAATATTCTGTCACCAATCTCCATCAAATCTTTAGCTCCTACCTTTGGAAACAATTAAAATGAACATACAAGTCAGTTATGTGGCCCAGTTCGACTTAAGAACTGAATAACAAGACGATAAAAATGTTGAAGAGATGTAAATAACTATGTTACCCTCCTCGGTCGATGATCATTAATATCAGCAATGGAGCATTGTTTCCGAACCTGAAGTAAATCAAAATAACAGGGTAATAGAGTTTCATATACCGATTTATGTTCTTATGCAACAAAAAGCAACTGATCGATCAAGTTAGGTGTTCTAGCTAATAGTTTCAGTTGACATTATCCTTGAAGCAATCCTCGTTCTATTACTACCTTAACTGAGCATAATAATCATGGAAAATTGTAAAGGTTGCTAAATATATTCAATTTCTGATTTTTTACATAACATAAAACTATACAAAATCGACATGGTTTTAAGTTCAAAATCCTCCGTGACAGTAAAATAGACCTGTCTTAAGCGAAAGAGTTTCTGAACAAGAGACCTAGGCAAATGAGGGCAACACTTAATAATCCACTTGAACGCCGTCGTATTTGTGTCCACCGGCAGGCCGTACAGCTGCTTTCCAATAGAACAACCGTCGGCTGCGTCGGTGAATGGAGGCAATCTCAGCCACTGATCATCCTTTTCAATTTCACATTCCTTCCCGTTGGTAGTGGCAGTGGTAGCATAACAATGATTCTGCTGTGAAGATGCTTTGGTGAAAATGATTTTAAAACTGGAGGCGTCGGCGTTGGGCCGCCACCGACGAACCATTAAACGGAGGAGAAGTCGCTCCGCCATAAATTTTTAGGGTTTTTTCGTAAATTTTAAGCAGCTACGCATCGTTTAATCGCGCTCGGATGTTTTTACTTTCTCATCCGTCCAAATATACACTTTACCCCGAAAAAGAAAAAAACAGTATGAAAATTATAAATCTCACGACTTCAAAATAACATTATATGTGATTAATGAACTGGAAATCTTTATAATAAAAGTATTTCATTACACAAATAAGAAATTATGACTTTTTATTATATTTCATTATACAAATATGAAAGGATGACTTTTAGAGGTTGTTTGCTGGTAGGTATGAGATATAAATGTATTGTGTATAATGAAATTTGTTTGACTTGTAATTAATTGTATTGTTGTTTGGTATGATAGAAAAATAAGATTGTTGATAACTAGGTATTAGTTATTTTATGTTTGTTATTGGGTATTAACAAATATGATAATAAGTAAAATGACATATTTATTCTTATTGTTGTTGTTGTTATTATTATTATTATTATAAAGTATTATTTTTATTATTAATTTTAATTATCAATAGTATATTATTAATTATTATTATTATTTATTATAATTATTAATTATTATTACTATTTTATTAATAATAATAATATTATCAATTATTATTATTATTTATTATTAATATTATTTATTATAATAATTAATACTTTTAATTATTAATTATTATTATTACATTAATATTATTTATTATCAATTATTATTAATTAATTATTATATTAATTATTATTATCAATGTTATTACTAATTATTATTATTTATTATAATTATTAATAATTATTAATATTTATAATTATTATTATTACTATTATTATTATGTATTATTAATAATATTATTATTAATTATTATTTTTAATATTATTATTATTAATACTTTTAATTATTAATTATTATTATTAATTAATTATTATATTAATTATTATTATTAATATAATAATTATTGTTATTGGATAAGAGTATAATGATAAAATTACATTTAATACCTAGGCATTAAATGGTGGTATTGTGCATCCCACCTCAATAGGTGGAATGCACAATACCAAAGTAATGATATTATTAATATAGGGGGATTTTAATACCTTTGACCAAGTATTATTAATACATCGAAACAAACGTGGTATTATGAGGTATATTGCATCAATCCCACCTTAATCATGACAAGCAAACGACCCCTAAAAGGTGGTAATGATATTGTGTACTCCCTCCGTCCCGGAGATATTGACACATTTTTTTTGGGCACGGAGATTAAGGAGTATAATGATTTAATGTAAAGTGAAGTGAGAGAAATAATATTTAATATGCAGTGGGTAGTTGTATTAGTGGTGAGTGTGATGTGTATGTGGACCCATGCAAACAAATAAATTATTTTTGTGTAGGGCCCATGTTCTTAAAAAGGAAACATGTCAATTTATGTGGGACAACCCAAAAAGGAAAGTGTGTCAATATATTTGGGAAGGAGGGAGTATTATTTTAAGAATAATTTAAAGTAAAAATAGAAAATGATACTCCCTCGGTCCCAAGAATATATTCACTCTATCCATTTTGATCCGTTCAAATAATACTTTCACCCCAAAAAATGAAACAATACACAATATCAACAACCTTACAATACTACAATATTACAAAAATATCACATTCTTTTTACACACAATCTAGTCAAAGTCAACTATATCATACACGTTATTCTACTCAATTACCCAAAATACTCATTTTCTTTCTTACCTCACACTACAAAAAATTTACTTTTCTTAAACTTCATGTCATAAAATACGCGAATGTATTCATCGGACGGAGGGAGTAATAATTTTAGGCAAAGACTTGTATGAGACCGTTTCAAGTAAGAGCTTATGTGAGATGACCAGAAGTGATGACTCTTATGAAGGAAAGTGATAATAAATAAATTAATAAAAAGTGATAATATTCCTCCATGAACAATTTATAGTATAAATAAATAAAAAGTGATAACGATTTATACCGAAAGTGATAACGATTTATAGTAAAAGTGATAACTATTTTAAAAAGTGAAAAATGATATCACGTGAGACGGTCTCATGCAAGACCTACCCATAATTTAATTTAAAAGAATAATAACTAACACCAAAGTATAAATTATTTTACTAAAACGGTTTCACATAAATTTTTCTCTTAATTTTAAAATTACAATTTAACCTAATACTCTTAATTTTAAAATTACGATTTAACCTAATACGCATTATATACTTTATCATTTATTTACTAACTAAATATACTTACATTACTCCCAAATTAATAAAATTTATTTTTTTAAAAATCTTAATTTGCAAATATATTTTAATTTTAAATTATCGATCCCACCTAAAACATGGGATCCCTAATTAGATATTAGTGTTCCTTCTCGTATCCAGTTGATCATCTCATATTCTACGTACACACTTTGGTTATTTTAAACATGATAATTGAAATTAATTGAATTTTGTCTATTTTCATTTCATGTAATTAATTTTAAATTGATTTAAGTGTATTTACCTACTCTTATGTATATTAAAAACAATAATTAATAGCTTTAACATGAGAACATTGTCATGAAGAAAAATTGAACAGGTACTTATATTTTAATTTGATGAAAACGAGATGAATATTCAAATACTATAGTATTATTCATAGCATTTTCGTACAACTAATTGTTATTTTTCGACATACTCATACTCAAACATTTCTATTATCAATACATTGACATCAACTCTATCAATTATAATTTTAATATCCTTGTATTCTCATCACTAAGTAAGAAGACGCTCCTACGACTTAATCTCCTCAATCGAGGATGTAGGAACACGCTTATGGCCTTCTCCAGGACTTGGCCCAGAGGTTGCAACTCCTATAAGAGTTTTATTGCGTTCCTCAATTCCATATTCAACTTCAGGGCTGGATTTGAAATCGACAAGGTCTATTTTTTCAGGTGGAGGCAAACTTAACTCAATTCTTGATGTCCTCACTAATATTCGGGTTTCAACTTTATTAACCCCAAGCTCTAATATTAAAGAAAATAGAAATAAGAAGATTAAATAGTTGCGTAGTTTAGCCATATATGTTGGTGTATAAAATTTGGGAGAATAAGTTTATGAGTTGAGAATGGAGTTCCAAGATTTGTGGTGCATGAATTTATAGATATCAGAGTGTGAGTTCATGATGGTGATGGTTTGACAATGAAGTGTAAATAATGTAATTTGCTCGTCTAAGTTCAAAAGATAATTTTCCTATTTCTCATCTAAGATGTCAATTAGAATTAGCCCAAACATGTTTGGAAGCTAAACACATTATCAAAATCTCTATATTTATTTCGCGTGTGAATTGGGATTACCTATTCCACTGCCGTGTTTCATCTCCTATTCCATCTATTAGATGTTTGCCACGTGTGTTAATCAAGGCCTAAAATACAACCACATGCCCCAAGGATTTAATGGTCATTAACTAGGGTATATTATTTTAGTGGAAAACGGGTTATGAAATATGGAGTGAGATACGATTGTAGAACAGAGGATTTGGATTGGTCCTTCACAACATATTGTCATCTAAATCAATCTTATATGCTTATTTGTTGACATTGATCCGATACGTAGGAGATGTGGGAGAGAGATTGAACACCCGAGGATGCTTTGAGAGTTTGTGATTGGATACTTGAGTTTTGAGCTTCTACACATTTTGCTTAATCTTTAACAGATGCTTATACGCATAAATAAATGTTATTTTTGTTGAAAGTATTGAAAGAAGAAGCGCGAAACTTTTTTGCCACTAGTTTGTGGTGAAATGAATTCATTTTTCGTGGCACAGATGTATTCCACAATAAAATTAAACATAATGTAGATTTACATTGTGGACAATATCATGAAACCCCAATTGAAAATATTATTTAAAACTTTTGTCTGTATTATTATAGAAATAAAATTATCTAAAACTCATATTGTTAATATTGCATTCCATAAACGTCACTCTGTTTTTTTTTTTTTTTTAATTTATAGATTTATACATGTACGTTTTAAGATTATCAATAAGAATCAAAATTTTAATTTAGCCAAATTACCTCTTAATTTTTGTTTTTTTTTTATTTGGTGATGATATATATCAAGTACTACTTTGTCGAATTTTCTCTATAAGACAATCTTAAACAGCATCTAGGGGAGAAAAAAAAAGTACAATATTCACTTGAACGAATTTAAATTGTCCAACGAAGTTTAGTTGAATTAAATTAAATTAAATTATTAAATGCAGCGTGCATGGACAAAATTGACAAATTTGTGCCATTAAGTTAGCTAAAAGTCGTCACCCCACAATAGAGAAAATATCAATTTTGGTCCCGTGTCTTTTACGAAATCCAATTTAGTCTTATAATTTTTAGTATTTTCAATTTTAGTCATTTTAGTTTCAATTTTGGTCCTGTAACTTTTAAAATTTCAATTTTAGTCCTATACGTTTCAAATTTAGTCCTGTATCTTTTGAATTTTCAAAATTAGTCATATTATAAATTATATCATATTTCAAAAGATACAAGACTAATTTTGATAATTTAAAAAGATACAGGACTAAATTTGAAACTTATAGGATTAAAATTGAAAATTTAAAAGTTATAGGACCAAAATTGAAATTAAAAGACTAAAATTGAAAATAACAAAAGTTATAGAACTAAAATTGAATTTTGAAAAAGATATAGGACCAAAATTGATATTTTCTCCCCTAGAATATATATTTAATGCTGGTTGTAATAAAGAAGTAACCTAGTAAACACGTGACATTTGGATATTAATGAAAGAAAATAATCAAATATCGTAGGAACGCCGCCAGCCATCTATGGATTATATTGTGGTTGAGGAACCATAAACAGTTTTTTCTTTTTTTAAGAGTAATTAAATATTCAAAAAGCATTTTCAGGTGGTTAAGGAAAAGATTTGGGGTTTGGAAAGTGAGGCTGTCAACGTGGAAAATTTTAGATGCATGTATATATGTATAAAAATGGGTCACAATGATAATGTCTTTAGCGTATATCAAAATTAAAATATGAGATATTAATATAAGTTAGAAATTTATTGAGTACGGGAGTTTGCCCACCAATAAGGTTATTATTATTATTATTTTTACATGGATTAATAAATATTATTATTTTTTAAAAGTAAATAGTTATATTAATAATGAAAAAAAAAGAAAATTAAATATATTTAAAGTAAATGATCAAAAAGTTAATTTCCTGTAAATCGAGTTACGGTTTAAATCTTGTAGTCCCCTTTAATTTAAATTCCAATTAATACATAAGATGCATAAGATTGGAAGGGGGGCCACATAATTTATAGTAAGAAAAAATCCGATTCACATACTAAACTATATAAACCAGATTTATATGAGTTTTTGTGACTACTAAACTATCTAAACTAAATTTATAAAAGTTTTTGTGATGATCAAAATAATAAAATAAATATCTTATTAGAAAAAAAATACTCACTCAAATCAATGCAAAGATATCAATTTTACATTTTTGGTGTTCAATCCAAAGGTATTCATATTTCATTTTTAGTAAAAAAGAAAATCACATGACCCACCACTTCCCTCTAATACAACTACCAACTACACATATAATAATACTCTTAATCTACGCGTAAAAAGCAAACGATTATCTTTGAATTGACAGGACTAATACTTACGTTACTAACTCATGTACTTTTCAATTGAAAAGTGAGGAAATATACTATAGAAAATAAGAAATGTGTGGAGTAGTTCGTACCTACTTATTCATCAGGTAATTCTTAACTAAGTTTGAGGAAAGTTTGATTACGCAAAATATTTTATGAATAAAGAAATTCCACAATTGATGGTTGGCATGGAGTGACACGAAATCGTTCAAATTTAAAAAGAGAGACCAAACCCACTATTACATGTGCAAGGATATATATATATATATATATATATATATATATATATATATATATATATATATATTATTATTATTAAATGCAGCTTGTAAATCTAATGTTATATAAGGATAGGTCTTGTGAAATCGTCTCACTGACCATTTTTCATTTTTTAAAATAGTTATCACTTTTGCTATAAATCATTATCACTTTTCATTAATTTATTATCACTTTCCTATATAGAGGTTATCATTTTTTGGCCGTCTCATGTAAACCCTTACGTCAGACGGTCTCACACAAGTCTTTGCTTATAAATAATGATAATGTTGGTTTAAGTGATTAGAAATGAATATAGAGTAACTATTATTCAATTATGTTTTCATCAAGTCTACCAATTTATTTTCAGCATTTATCTAATTTGTCTATTTTTTATTGATAAAAATAATTAAAAATATAATAATAATAATTTATTTATTTATTTTATTTTTTTAAAGGAGAACCTTTAGTTTGATTAAATGGGCTGGGCTTAAAACCAATCATTAGCAAAACCTAATCATGTAGTATCTTTTAATAAAAGAGGAGTAAGGCCCAAATGCATGGGCTACATAATCAAAATTAACTGATCTGCCTTATGGAGAGTTTTGACTCTTGAGGTATTTAACTCCTTAAAAATGTTGATGTGTAAGCTACATGTGACGTATCAAATAAAATATGAAGTGATTAATGGCAACATCGTGAAATCCCTTGCCAATTAATTTAGAATTATCAGGCACACTTGACTATACCCATTTTTTAGATGAACGAGAGACTATTAAGTGTGAAAATTGAAGATTCTCATAATTTATCAGGAGTAACATTCTTTTTATTCGTTTTAATTCCATATTTTGTTATTTGGATATAGGCGTGTAAAAAAAATACCTAAAAATGAGTTTGTCGTATCGAAAATTATTAAATTTTAAATATAATAGAAATTCCACTATGGTATGATTACCGTAACGAAAACTTTGATATAATATCAATCAAAAATAATTTTGATATTTTAGTACTGAGTATCGGTATCGTACTGTAAATACTGAAAATTATAGGAGTATAATTGAATCAATATATACTATCGAATATTTTATTTTATTTTAAAAGAGGCAAAATGCTATTTTTGTTCAAGGCAGTTTAAACATTTCCTGGGATAAAAAGAAAAAAAATACCCCTCCGTCCCATCACGAGAAGTGTATTTTTTTATTTTCGTCCGTCCCAACACAAGAGATACATTTTTCATTTTAGTAAATGTGACCCACAAATTAATTAATATATTTCCATATGACTCACCTATTAAAATATTATTTTTCTCTCTTCGTCAACATATTAAATATCTCCATATCCATTTATTTCTCTCTTTTTCATCAACGCATGGACTAAATATTATATCCGTTAATAAGTGGGACTCGGAGGAGGAAGTAAAACGAAAAGGTAACAGTTGAGGATTTCTTGTGGTGTATAATTAGTACGAGGTAGGAAAAATATAATAAAAAATGTGACCAGATTCATTGCACCATTTTGATGAGATAATAGTCTAGACAAAAGTAAAAAAGGCGTGCTCCGAATTGGTTGTGGGAAAGAATCACATTCTTCCACTAAAACCCTTCTTCCCTAATTTGAAGCAAGCTTACTTTCTAATCCAAAACCCAGCTACTAATCAAAAATCCCTCCACAGCATCCGCATCGTACGGTATGGCTTCCGATGGATTTCAACCGGTGGACGAGAAGTTATTGGTTGAATACCTGAAGGCCACTTCATCTCTGGCGGCCAAACTCGGTGATCACTTCGATAAGCTTGAAATCCAAGAAGTCGGTGATGGAAATCTCAACTTCGTTTACATTGTCAAGAGTCCATCCGGCTCTTTAGTCATTAAACAGGTACAGACTCGATTTTTTTTTTTTAATTCCTTAATTAAGGTTTGTTCTATTTAAATCTGTTGTTTTTATAATTGTGCTGGCCTTCGATGATGATGGTTTGGTGCTCTTTGCAATTGTTACTGAGGGTTATGCTTGCATTAATATATGTTGTTAAAGTTCTGATTGATGATTTGTTCAAAACTGCACATGATGTTAGAGAATGCTGTATTTGCATCCTATGTATCAGCATAATGTTTTCTCTCTTATTCCATCCATTTTGATATTCAAGAGAGAAAGAATGATCTATTCCAAAGATTGATTTGTCTCAAGGGATTGTTGTATTAGACTTCTGGTTTGATCTTGGTAAACTCATGATATTGTATTAGACTTCTGGTTTGATCTTGGTAAACTCATCATATATTAAGTTCTAAAATTTAAAATGAAAGGGTAGTGAGGGTCGTGGTAGATATCTTATATTGGAATAATGAGGGACTACTTTTCGCCTTCTCCAATTATGCTAGAGATGCCATTAACGATGCCAATTTGAAGTGGCTGAGGTGTTCTTGTTTTGTGATTCAAATTATTGCAAGAGTTCACTAACTCTTTTAAACATTTTAGGTATACATATCATGCCATTATCTCTTAATGCGATTGCTTATTTGTTTTCTGTTATGAAGTGATGGTTATTGTCTGCAGGCACTTCCCTACATTCGTTGTATTGGGGAATCATGGCCAATGACAAAGGAACGGGCATATTTTGAAGCAACAGTTTTACAAGAACATGGGCGCTTGTGTCCAGATCATGTTCCCGAGGTTTACCACTTTGATAGGAAAATGTGTTTGATTGGCATGCGTTACATTGAACCACCTCATATTATCTTACGAAAAGGGTTGATTGCTGGGATTGAGTATCCATTGCTTGCGGACCATATGTCAGGATATATGGCAAGGACGCTATTCTACACTTCCCTTCTATATCTGACTACTACAGAACATAAAAATACAGGTAAGATTTTTTTTTTAAATCTATATTCTAAAAAATTCTATGTGGTAGTATCATATACATTTAACCGTGACATAACCATAGAGGTCCGTAGCCTTATGAAGTCTATATGTGAATCCTTTTAGAATGTCAATGCAGCCTTTAACTTATCTTATATTTTCACCAGATGCCTATACTCTCCCATCTGGTTTTAGGCATTTCCTATGTTTTGTTATGTCTTTTTCTGTCAATTATTCCTGTATTATATCCTGACAAATATTAGAACCAAGAAAGCTGGATCCTGACTTATAAGTTGCTTGCACTATTGGTTTTCTTGGTCATAATTTAGAAAAAAAATAAAAAAATTCCAGTGTACTCATTCTAATTCATGTTGAAATGCTGGTGTACATATATTGATCAGTCTCTCTTATCTTGCAGTTGCTAAATTTTGTGGGAATGTGGAGTTATGCAGACTTACTGAACAGGTTGTCTTCTCTGACCCATACAAAGTGTCTGAATATAACCGTTGGACCACTCCTCACCTTGATGATGATGCTAAGGCAGTTAGAGAGGATAACATTTTGAAACTTGAAGTTGCTGAGCTAAAATCCAAGTAATTTGCAGTGTTAGAATTTTCTTATATTCTTTCAAACTCTTACGAATAAATTCCAATAGTTTCGATGTGAATTTTTTCTTACTAATTTTGGCATATTTTTTATTCAGATTCTGTGAGAGAGCCCAAGCTCTTATACATGGTGACCTCCATACAGGATCAGTTATGGTTACTACTGACTCAACTCAAGTGATAGATCCTGAATTTGGTTTCTATGGGCCTATGGGGTTTGATATTGGAGCGTTTATTGGAAACTTGATTTTAGCTTATTTTTCACAAGATGGACACGCGGACAAAGGGGACCGCAAAGTATATGCTCTCCCTTCTTAAAGAATGCACACATGCGTTATCTCCACACACTACTATCATTCATCATTTTTTGGAAAAGATTTAATGATTTTTTTGTTTGCATCATTCATTGATATAAAAGTTTACATTTCTGATCAGCTTTACAAAGAGTGGATTTTGAAGACAATCTTGGATACTTGGAACCTCTTCTCCCAAAAATTTACTGCTCTTTGGGATAAGCACAAGGATGGGCCTGGTGAGGCTTATCTTCCAGCAATTTATAATAATGAAGAACTACAGTTGCTTGTGAAACAAAAATACATGGAAGATCTTTTCCATGATACTCTTGGTTTCGGTGCTGCCAAAATGATAAGGTTTGGTGACTTGTCTCTCTGTTTGTACTATTATTAGCCTTCCATTATTTTAACTCACTTAGCTGCCTTACTCTTAAGAAAACTAATTATTTACATCTACCTTTCAGTGTGTGGCAAAATTTTCTGGTAGGCTTTTGGAGCAGATTATTTTATTTTGTCTTAATTATTACAATTCAAGAGTGAAATCTCCAACTACTTGCTGAGTTACTAGAGTTGGTTTTCTTAATTTGTTTAATTCAATTATTCTATGTTATGAGTATGGTTCCCAAGATTCAAGAGGATAATATGCATTTTTTGCATTTGTTGATTGGTATTCATAAAATTTTATCATATCTTCATGTGCGCGCGAATAAACATGTGTGATTCTCGACTTCATTCATTCTGTGTGAATTCCATATATATGAAGAGGGGAGTGTGTAGTGCATAATGACTACGCCCCTACTAGCCCACTATAGTCAATTCATACTCCGGTCAATTGCTAAATGTTCTTCAATTCATGCTTTGACGCACTCTTGGTTTATCCGTTACATCTATAGGAGACTTGTGGGGGTTGCTCATGTTGAAGACTTCGAATCAATTAAAGAGCCCAACAAACGTGCAGAATGCGAGCGCAAAGCTCTTAACTTTGCTAAGTCCCTCCTAAAGGAGAGGAAAAAATTCCACAACATAGGTGAAGTTGTTTCTGCAGTTGAGCATATTGGCAAGTAATATGATACAAATTTTTTGGGTCACTTCTTGTAATAGTTCAAGTAGCCTATTGAAAATATCGAACAATAGAATAAAGTGACCTGTCCATGGTATTGTAATGTTTGATTTGCTATCTAGTTTTTCAAGTGTGTGTTCTTATTTACTTGGCGATCCTCCTGTCTGCTCACCGGCTTAATCGTCCCTTTTTTTTTTTTTTTTTTTTGCGAGCTTAATCGTCCATTAGGCATGCTTTGTAAACCATGACAGAGTTGAATAACTGATGAGATGCTTCATTCATTTGATCTTGTCTGAATAATAGAGTTTCACATCAAGCTTCTAAACCAATCTTTCATGACGTTATGATTTCACAATCACATAAAAGCACTGGAGAATCAGTCATTTTGTTTCCAGATTTAAGGACAACCCTGGCTAATGGTTATGTACAACAGCTGGTAGGTCACAACACAAACAAAAACGTGTTTCTTCCCCATCCAATTTAAATGGACCTAATACAACAAACTTTCCAAACCTAAAACTCCACTCCTTTTTTTTTCCCTTCGAGCCATGACATATCAAGATTAGTGCTGATCCACCGTGACCTATTCTTGTCTTCTTGCTTAACTGCGTCACGAAACCTGGCAACAAATAGTGCTCGTTGCATTACTCACAGAAGCATTAAGGCTAAACAATATCAGCAATGTGCAGTCATACCATTCAAAACTTTCTGATGTACCTTACGAGTGACAAGAGTCTGATCACTGCTGTAATAAGCCCACCATCCTTGTCATAGATAAACTTAGCTTATACTCGCATTTTTATCATTGTTGTTGGTCTGCTGGAATGTAGTCCAATATCTTCTACAAATTGCACCCCATTACATGATGTCAGTGCAAAACTGATAGGATGGCAATCAAGAGGAGGTCAATCCACCTTGTTCTTGGCATGAGACTTACCCTTGTCATTCAACATCTTAGCAAGATTCCAAGGTGTCTTCATACATATTTAACATTGTAGACTTGTAGTAAAGATTTCAGGGCGTCAAAAAAGAAAGATCTCATAATCAATGAAAGTGTGATCATGATACTTCAGGTCTGAACAGAAAAATTCTATGAAGACGGTATACTAAGAGTCCCTCCATATTTCTCACCCATCAGTGCCTGAATGTGAAAGAATTAAAATAAAAAAGTAAATAGCAGAAAAAACAGTTATTCCCAGTCCCATGATCCGTGGACTATATATAATGTAGGAAATAATTTAAAGGAAATCAATGAGTAATACAAAACCTGCAAGCGAGGAAGTATGAAGTTGAGGACTTGTAAGAAAACTTCAGACTTCACGGTCAACCTGGAAGAGAAGAAAAAGTCATCAACAATCAAGGAAATACGAAATTGCAATTTAAAAAAAAAAAAGTACCCTGTCAGGCACCATAGAGGTAAAATATAAACTAATAAAGCCAAGTAGTATCAACTAAATAAACTAATAAAGCTCAAATTAGATTTTCCTTAAAACTCAAATTAAGATAAAACAATACCTCGCATGAGTAAACAATACTAGGAAATGTCACAGAGATCACTAATTGCAGCACAAACAAAGAAATCACAGAGATCAAAGATTCATCAAAAACTGCAGCGTCGAAATTATAAGAACTCAGAAATAAAATACCTTCTCAAAAGGCATATACAGGTATAGATCTCCTCAATATCTGTAGAGATTTTTAATTCTATATACTGTGTAAAAATGTCACACAGCAAACCAACAGCGTCAGTTCCATCGGTAACCATCCCTTGGGCTAGAAATTTTGTAGACATTATACGCTGCTGTAGAGACGATAAACAACCACCACCAGATCCAGACTGATAAACCTGTGCAAAGTAACTAAAAATGTTACAGTTGTTGGTTTTGTACAACTCAATCCACTTCGGAGGATCTCCATCCCAAAGTTCATTTGTCTTAGCAGACGTTAATATAGTCTCTTTTTCAGCAACATTACTGGTAGAACCTTCCATAACTTCTGGTTCCCTATGATGGGGTAAAAGCTCAATTATGTCTTTTCTGAACTCATCAGGCAGTTGTTGCCACACTGAGTAATCTACTTGACTAAGAGATGAGGGCATTATATTTTCCACAGAAAAAGGAGCAGCAGCAATTGTTGGTGTTGTTTCCTCACCAGAACGTATTACCTAAAAAACACAATAGATTTGGATCAGGAAAAGAGGGAAGAAATTTTTGAAAACATCAGAGTTAAATAATTTTCACATAAAGAGAGAAAATATTGAGGTATCAAAAGAGCATACAAGATAGTCATTGTAAACAACCATTACCGTACGGAGTGGCAATACCTCACTGTCAGCTGTACTTGTGTTTAATTCAACAGCATGAGATCCTGGAAGAGATTCTGCATTTTTAACTACTGCATCTAACTCTGAAAATAGTTTGAAAACCAAATTACAAAAAAAAAAAAAAAGTCATTACCACTTGTGGTTGATGCAGTGCAGATGTTTGAGTTGACGCATCTGCTTTTGTTTTGGGAAATGAAACCTAGTAACTTCCCACCATACATATCATTAATTTCTGAAACCACTTCAGGAGGAAGAGACTCTATAACAGCCACATCTAGATCATGAAGAGGAGGGAGGTTTGTAGTCTGTGGAACACCAGATTCAGACCTGGACAAGCCAGCATCCCTATCAAGACAGGAGGCTATTATATTGGAGCTAGGCTGACCCACAGCATCAGCAACAACACTTCCTCTTCGAGTCACTATAATAAAGTAAAGAACCATCCACTCAGATATAATGCTCTACTCTAGATAAAAAATGGAAAGCATGCTGTCAACTATCTAACAATTACTAGAACATTCATATCTGCACAGTTTTGAAAGTAAAATGTTTTACAAATTTAAAATTGCATCAACGTAATATTAGATGTAACAAAAGCCACAAATATTGAAGCAGATATATGTTTGTTGTGTCTCTGTGTGTTTGTGTGTGTGTGTGTTGGGGTGGAGAGGTGGGGGTTCGCGGCTATAAGAGAAAATCTTCAAGCTGATAAAGTTTTAACCTAGGCACGAATTTAAACCAAGTCCTCTACCTGCTTCAAGCTGATCTGTTGCATTAGCAGACATAGAGACAAGCCAAGGAAGGATTGAATTTCTTTTGGGACCTTAAAGAGAAAATAAAAATGATTAATCAAACGAAACAAAACACTAGAAATTCAGGCAACATTAGAACATTACTCTAGCAGTAAACAAGTTCATTGTCCCAAAATAATTATATATATACAAGGCAGTTGGTTTCATCGCATGCCTAGTTTGCTATCATCAGCACGTTCAAGTTTCGAGACCTGCAAGCCCATGCCTCTAATATCTTTAACATCTGCACAAGCAAATTCATGTCATTCACGAGAGATTGAAATATGAAAATTGAATAAGAACTAATACAGAACTCCAACAGCAACAAATTATTTTGCCAAATTGTTGTTTTGCCAGAAGAAAATCAAAACTGTTGAAAAAACTTAAGGTGCACATAGTGAAGAGAAAAAAAAAAGAAAAGGAAAAAAAAAAAGAAAAAAAAGGGGTGAAACAAAATAATAAATAATCCTGATTACCTATATGGAAATGCCCAAAGAGCTGAGTGGCCAATCTTTGAAGCACATCTGCATCATCTGTGGCTGCTGGGATCTGTAATGCAAACCCTTATATATATAAGAACTAATACAAACATTTCTCCCATAAAACTATATGATTAAAACTTGAAGCAAAATAATGTTACTGTTATTGTATGGCTCATATTCTCGCAGTCCCCATGGCCCATGTACTTCATTGGCTCTCCTGCATCACTTTTCTTCTTCTTTACCTACAATAAAAAGGTGGAGCACTTGAGTGTGTTAAAAGCTTTCAATGATGGAATAAAAATTCAGAGTTTGTTCAGGTATGCAACATTAAGCCAAACTGCTGCAACAATTATTGAGGAAACAACCCCCACCTTGAGAGTAAAAGATCGCCCTTGCACTCCACAACCTTGCAATCGAAGTGAAATTTCTTTGCATAGATTTGTCATAAAATGCTGAACCTGAAAACCCAGTACCCAAAAAAAAAAAAAAAAAAAAAAACAGTGAATGAAATAAAAAAAATCCCCTACAAAAGAGTGTGTTATATGATGGACTACTAACATCATTTGAGTTCCTGAACCTTACTCCCCAGTTTACATCAGCACCAATGGACTTGCTTTCCTGCAAAATAATATACAATTCACAAAACACAGGAGCTTAATGCTAAATTAATTTGTAACGAAACACTTGGAAATAGTTCCAGTCAAAAAATATTTTCTGGAAAACGGTCGATCCAAATTTTGTCAAGCCTTTATATGGAATCAAGCCAATTAAGTAAAGGATGTCTAAGGAGCCGAAGATGATTACAACTTCTCCACCATACAAGTGTTCTCTAGCATATCTTGCAAACATAAATAGGCACTCTTAAACGTGTATGATGAATGATTAACGTGCAATTGTAAGGTTTGACCACATCTATCCACCTGCAAAGCCTGCATATAAAGTAATCTACAACAACATGCACACGCAATGATTTTATACATCCAAACTAGAGAAAACCAAAGACCAAAATATTAGAGAAATTGAAGGCTATTTCACAGAATAATGAAGCTTGAATTTTACAAGTTGAGGAAAGGTTCAAGTGAATTCATCTCTCCTACAGACCTGCATCACTCCAACTAGTCGATTGTCAATTCCTCTACTGTAGTTCCACAGCATTTCTCCAGTTTTCATTCCAAAAAAAAGTTGGCAACAGAAGAGGATTGAAAATTTTGGAGATTAATTTGTCAAGAAAAAATTCTTTTCTTCACCACATACATACAACACAATGGATATTATATCACAGTGCATGTAATATTAAGAAATTGGTCAGACATTTTAAGTTGTTTAGTGTTACATTATAAATAGTTCAGTTGACACTTGAAAGTTAAATATCCAAATTTTTTAGTTAGTGTGCAAGCTGTCATCTAAATCAAGAATTGGGAGAACTTGTGAAAAAGGCATACATTCTCCTATAAATAAAAAAAAATCCAGAGATCCGCAATAAAATAATCTCTCACTTCAGACAACATGTATGACAATTCATAGATAACTTCTTGTCAATCTGGAAAAAAAGGATGCACGACATGGAAGAGTCCTCATGACAGTATCAAACAAAGAAATCTCGTGGAAATTTTCAATAAAATGTACCTTGGTGAATAGACGCAATTGTCCACAAGTATCAATTTGTT
This sequence comes from Pogostemon cablin, assembly GCA_023678885.1. Lineage (NCBI taxonomy): Eukaryota > Viridiplantae > Streptophyta > Magnoliopsida > Lamiales > Lamiaceae > Pogostemon > Pogostemon cablin. The sequence continues at coordinate 34,085,614 of CM042952.1, read as the reverse complement.
TTATCTTCAATTTCTCTTCCAAAACATGTCCAATACCAGGAAGTGCCTTAACTGGAAGAGTGCATAAATAATCTTCAACCTTTACACAAAAATAGATTTGGTAATAACAATATTATGAATACTCATGGCAAGAAATTACAAATGTTTTTAAGTTCAGTGCTCATATTAAAACCCCAGTCTCAGAAAAAGCTTCTTAAAAACTCTGAAATATTAAGAGATAAGCAAATATACATTTCGGAAGGAATGTAGCACTGGCCATTTGGTTTTGCAGTTTTTGTGGCAAGGCGCGCCATTAACATATTTCCAGCAATTCCTGCACTAGCAGTGCATCCAGTAATATCTAAAATCTCCTTTCTAATTATTGAGGCTAGAAGCTGAGGGTCTCCCAATTCAGACTCAGAGACATCTAAAAATGCTTCATCACAGCTGACAGCCTGCCATGAAAATAATATAAGAACCATAAGGCCAACCAACATAGTATTTTAACTGAACTTTAAGAGCTAAACCTGCACTTTTTTGCAATGCTTGTTCAGAATTTCATAAAATTGATCTGCCACCTACAAAAAGAATAAAACAACATTATATAGACCCACATACATATGATGAAACATGAATGATCGATAAATTAGCCTAAACTGAACCAATACCATCTCATAAGCTCCAAAATTATATGGAACAATTACAAGTTGAGGGCATTTGTTCTTCGCATCTTTGACAAACATTCCTGCCTTTACTCCTGCAGCATTGAACCAATTCAACTACTGAACGAATGAAAAATAATGTAAGAGAAACAAATACAGAAGTAGCCCAACCTTGTTCTCGAGCAATATAATTGGCTGATGAGATTTCACCGGTACCACGGGAGGTATCTGAATGACAGACAGCTACAGGTTTGTCGAGTAATTCAGGATGGTTCCTGACGACCACCGAAACAAAAAAGCAGTCCTGTGAACATTTAAATGTAACATATATGCGTCAATAAAACAACAAGATTAAGAAATAGGAAGAAAAAGAATTAAGTATTTTATCCAAGCAAAAAGGCAAGACAGATAAAAGATTCTAAAGAAACTTAACGTAAATTTATAAGATTCACAGGCTTGGGGATTGAGGGGCTCATACATCGACTTGAAAGAAGGTAAGAGAACAAAGTCATAATTGACTGAGTAGCCAGTGATCTTGCACGTACCATGTCAATGTGAATACAAACTTTCTCATTTTCTGGAGTACTATTGACGGATCTTTCACATCTATGCCCATTAGACAAATGGGCAAACCGTTTACAATACCGGTTTCTCCAAGTACCAATAAAATGCAACCTAGAACTCTGGAAAAGATTTAAAAAAAAGTTAAAAACACAACAATAGACCATGTCATAAGCAGCATAAATTTGTTAACTAAATTAGAATTTAGAACATACTTTACATATAAAGATAAGCTATTACAATGTCAGCAAATAAGAGAGGATATTTAAAATTACCTTAAAATAATTTTCTACAAAATTGGGATCTGAGAGTGTTGAATGTCGCTGATTAGGAGGCAAACTGATTCTTGAGGTCGAAGCCTCATTTATATGATCATCCAGGTCAATACCACAAACTGGAAAATTGGCTTGGCATCTACTAGACTTGAGCTCCAACACTGGATTTTCCTCATCTATAGGTGAACAATCACTCATTTCGGAACCTTTCACTTCAGGTGAATTTTTAAAACTGCCAGGAGAATCTTCAGAGATAACTCTTTCAAAATCAACTTGCAAAAGATCACTGTGTTCCACACCGCACCCACCTGCTTGATCTAAAGATGCATATTCTTCAGATGAGCTATTCAATGGTTGATTGGTGTGATTGTCAACATTGAGATTCGAAATATCACAAGCTCCATTGACATTCTTTTTTGAAGTGAAGAAGGCAGACAATTTAGGCTGGTTATAATTCTCAGATGCAAGTTGATCAAGCTGATAACGAATCCCTGGAAAACAAAACACCTCAGTTCCTTGATAGGGACCATACTATATCTTAGGAAGCTTAAAAAGTGTCTTCAATATTAAAAGGGTGAATCAATCGACTAATGAAATGTTGAACTTAAAAAATTTTGAAATATGAAGAAATAATTAACATTTTGCATATTGTTGACTAGGGGGAAGATGACCAGTGGGAATAAGATGTTGTGTGTTTAGTAAATTGAAAGAATGCATAAATTCTGGTCATTTAAAATTTTTTAAAGTTTTAAACTAAAATGTAATGTAGTCATAACATTATCTATTATTCATTTTTAATTACAAACTAGGCAACAAAGGTCAGAATAACAACACTTACAGTTAAGAAGTTTGTTAGCAGCAATAGAATCCAGCACCCATGCAGGTTTTACAATAGGAAGCCCACCACTGAAAGCCCTACATAAATGACAAGCAATTTTTAATATGCAAGAGAAAACGGTTTGAAATGAACTCTTACAAATGAAACAAAAAACAAAAAACCTCAAATTCTTAATTTTACTGTCAGGGAGATTGCTGCAGATAATGTGTGTGACAAGATGCCTTGAAAAATAATTTTCAAATCGTCCTCCATGCTTCAACATATATCCTCGAAGCTCCTGGAAAATGATTAGGTCTGACATTTATTTTTTGAAAACAGAAATAATCAAAGACAACAGAGGAACAAGAAAAATACAACCGAAGAAAGAAGAAAAGCTGAAAGTGTAAATAATTCCAACATGGAACACATCAACTAAACCAATTCTATAACAAAAGATATAGGACCTGACTGGATGGAACAGTATATCCATCAACGAAAATGGAGACCCCACAAAATATATCCGCAGAAGTGGATCCACTGTGAGAAGAGTTTGCAGCAGCGTCAAACTGTGCATGTAGCTTCCGGTTCTTCATAATCATGTAACTAAGGACCAGAAACCATCAAGGATTAAGACACTTTATGTCTAAGAAAATACTCAACCAATCTGATTCCACTCTTTAGTGCTTCAAGAAAATATCAGGAACAGACTTTACGTTCCAAAAAAAAAAAATCAAGAAATCAAATTACACTTGTTAATGTTCCAAGAAAACATCAAGAACAATCTTTAAGTTCCAAGAAAATATCAAGAATTCTGTAATGTTCCAAGAAATTTTCAAGAAACCAGATTAAACCCTTTTCTCTTACGAATCAAGAAACTAAGGAACTGAATCAATATTCCTAAAACTAAATCAAGAACAGAAAACAAAACATATATAACCATAACCTGCCGAAATCAGAAAAGGGAGAATTGCCGGAGCGAGAATTGGCACTCGCACCCGCACCCCAAGCCATGCCCAGGGTTTTCCGATCGGCCCTTTTCTTCTTATTCTTCTCATCGTTTTTATACGAAGTACCATTCGAGGATATTGTTTTGAAACCCCTTTTCGGTTTCACTGTCGGATCGGTACTCATTTCTCGGTGATATACTGCGTGAATCCTAAAATTCCAACCTTTTTATTTTGAATTATCTGATGAAATTGTTGTGAAATGAACTAGAGTGTTGAGGAAGGTTTAAATTTAGGATGCACAATTCAAGTACCGTCGATATTTATAATAGGGGTAAAGATTTATGGCGGTTGGCCAAATTTTATTTTATTTTCTCAAATTAATACCCTTAACTACCTCTCTTTATTTAGACATGACTTATAAATCGAAATATATAATGAATATTACTTCTTTAATTAATTTTCTACTCCTATCTGTTTTTAAAATAAAAAATTGAATATTAAAAGGTTATACTACATTTATAAAATAAAAAAATATACTATTGAATAAAAATTAACACATCTATAGAATATAACCCTTCTATCTATTTACAAAATTTATGTCATGATGTGTAAAAAATTAGAGTTAAATATCAAGTTTATGTTCGACCACGCATGACCCTCTCTCACATGAATTGAATGTCGTGGCGTGATTAACTTAGCATTTAATATGAGTAAAGAATGTATTTCAAATTGATTAATAATTAATGATTTATTTATTTGCCTATAAGTAGTCACACAAAATGACAAATGAGATATATCATCTAACAAAACTCTGAGAAGGTGAGAAAGCAATTATGAATTCTTTTTTAAGAAAATCAAGATTAAATATTTATACCAAAAGTTACCCAAAAAGTTTAGAGACATGGTAGAAAACTTATGTTGAGGGCTTGAGGCCCGGCCCATGAGTTAGTGGGCTACAATTACCATGTAGAAAAGAAAACACATGTAGTACTTACATCAAACAACTCCATATTTACCACTTCAAGAAAATATCATTTTTGGTCCTCTAGGATATGTAAAATCCAACTTTAGTCCTCAAGTTTTGTAATTTCTCAAAAGTGGTCCTTTTTGGTCCGCTTTTGGTCCACTCTTGGTCATTTTTGTCCACTTTGGTCCTTTAGGATTGAACAAAAAGGACCAAAAGAGGACCAAAGAGGACCACTTTTGAGAAATTACGAAACTTGAGGACTAAAAATTGATTTTGCATATCCTAGGGGACCAAAATTGATATTATCCCTTACCATTTCTCTCTGTTGTTTGGCTTCAGTTTACCCAGCTTTTAGCATAACACTAGAAAATTAAGTGTGAATACATATAAAACGAAGAAAGCAGCGGTTGATCAGGTGGGAGTGGAGGACCAGAGATCAGCGCCGTTAGAGGTGGCAACGTGCAGGGTCAAGTCCACCGGAACAAGGCACAATCCCCTGCTTCGCAGATCCACTTTCTCCTGATCATTACATGTATAATTACTAATTAGCCCATCAAAACAAAACGCCTCTATTCATGATTAACAAGAAGAAGAAGAAGACGTACAGTTGCATGGGGGTGTAGATATGGAGTAGACAGCACCTGCACCTGATCATGCAAGAATCTGATGTATCCTAATGCTTCGTGAAGCACCGATGCTGTATCTGTCTGCACCATTTACATCAATTCATTTATTAATTAATTCCACATATGCACACATCAATTACAGGCCAACACCTTATAATTAACACAAATGTGACTTAATGATTGGCCTGCAAATTCTTCAAATGGCATTGCATTGCACTTGTGTATATAAACAAAGCTACATAGCTAACATGCAATGACAAATACAAGTAAATTAAGGATAAAATAGAAACAAGTAAATCATGAATTGGTCTCTGTAATTAGTCAAAATTGATTTAAATAAACAAACCTTGCCGAATGGTGAAACAAGTTGTTGAATTGCTGTAATCCTTTCACCAAGCTTCACTTTCTTAACACCCTACACAGATTAATTACAAAACATCACATTTGTCTTTATTACTTATATATAAGGTTCAGTAATTAGAAATTAAGAAGATGGTAATTAACCTTCTTTGCATGGCCGCCCATTCTGGAATTTTCCGACTTAGCCTTCTTACTACTCTTCTGACCACATTCTCCCGGATTCTGATTTCTCTTCCTCTGCTCCACCGCCATCAAATTAAAAAAAAAAAAATCCCAAAAGAATTAAGAGGTATTGCAACTAACATTGATATTTTTGGTTGACGGGTCCATGCATGTTAATCCGGATTGTTCCTGACCCGTAATCTTCCCATTTTCATTATGCTGCTTTGCATAATCACCAAAACGCAGCATCTTGGGGGTTTTGGTGTCGTCAGATGAAAATGACGAAGGGGTGAAACCGAAGAACCCATCTGATTCAAAACCTGAGTTTTCATCAGCGAAAAGAAGCTGTGAATAGCACCATGGACCCAACGGGTCATCCCCGAACCCGACATTACCCCCGGCCGCCATTGAAGATCAATTTATAAAAGAGGGCAACAAGTGTATTTATGGGAGTAAACAATGGAAGCTTCTCCTTCTCTTCTCTTGTATGGATTTAGAAAGAGGGAGAAATTAATTAATTAATTAAAAGAAAATGTAGGGAAAAGACAGAGGCTATCTGACTAGCCTTAAGGCTGTGCTATCCTATTTATGTTTTCCAACTGCAACTGCTGTCTCCCTCTCTCTCTATATGAAATGAAAGTCTGGTGCATTTATTTGAAGGAGAGAAGAGAGAGTGAGAGAGAAGAAGGGAAGGGAAGGGAAGGGAGCTTTGGAATTGTCGTCGACTCACAGTCAAAGTTCCAAAGCCACCCGAGAAAACCGTGCTTTATTCATCCAACGCAACCCGACCCGCTTACCCGTGAGGGCGTGGCTGAAGCTACGGTTATGTTCCAGTAAATATGGCCCACTCGTCTTGCATGCATGGAATGACTCATCACCCTTCCCTAATATGTGTTCATATATACTAATCTTTTTCATTTTTGTTTTGTTTTATTTTTTGTGAGGAGATCAGATACAGTAATTCTTTTTCTACAATAGCAATAGCTATTTAATTTATATGTTCTTTACAGCTGTTATCACAGATTTGCTATTTTCACATTATTGTGGGTTATTAAAAATTGCATGAAAGTCAAACAATGACCTATTTTGCACAAGTAGCTAGAGTTCATCAATGAAAGCAAAATAAATTAAATGCAAAAATTAGCATTAAACTGGTTTCAATTGAGATTACTCTCTAATATATAATCAATCTGAATACCTGTTCCACAATCGTGTTTCATAACTTGTTTTTCATTGAAATAATATACCCAAATTAATGACCATTAAATCATTGAGCATGCAGTTGTATTTTAAGCATTAATTAAAACATGTGGCAGATATCTAATAGATGGAATAAGAGATGAAACTATTGAGTGAAATAGGTGATCCAATTGCCAATCTAATTAGCTGATCCCTTATCAATTGATTATGAATTCTTTTGAGTAAGATAAACCTACATTTTAAAAAGTACTCCATCATTCTAGCTTTGGTACATTCATTAACAACTTTTTAAGATAAAAACAAAAAGAAAAGGAGACAGGTAGGGGAATTGAGAGATGACAGAGAAAAGAGTGTGTGAGTGAGAATTAATTAGAGAATTAAATGAGTATCGCATAAGCAGACATTTTAGCTCCATACCCCTATGTCGATTTTTCCAACACAAACAAACTCCTCGTCCACCCTCACTCCAACTTCCCAAGCAAATTGTATCCATTTGACCAAATTATTTATGTTCATTACACTTTATATTTTATTTATTTATTTATTTTTTCTGTATACACATATGTTGATGTCTAATCATACCCCTGGTTCCCATTTGTATATCTAGATGTTTGTTTTTGGATGTATCCAATATTTTACATAAAAATATCAAATTAATAAAAAACAAAAATTAACAATAATTGATTTATATAAAAATAAAGTGTCACGGTGAATATGAACAATTATCTGTAGAATGGAGTATTAATCAAATTAAATAAAACAATTACTAATTTTGTCTAGTTAAATTGAGTAACTTAAAAAATTCTCATCATTCACGCAATTCTATTTATATTACACCAATCTTTTGCGTCATTTTCCTGCATCATCTTTTTGTCATACATTAAGTGATTAATGCGTAAGAAATAAAATAAATTCAACCATTGCTCTTTTTTAGGATTTAAAGTTTAGTGTATAGTTTATCTCTCCTACGTGTCGCCAATCTAACGATGTAGCACACGAGATGATGTATCAAATAGCAAATAGAAATCGAACTGTATTTAGGGGTGGGCGGTATGGCATACCAAAGATTTTTGGTCATACCAAATTCCGTTCCGAAATTTTCGGTATATAAAAATCATATCGTTACCTTACCTAAACTTTCGGTATACTATGGTATACCGATATTTCGGTATAGGAACCTTCTGCTTACCGATATTTCGATATATCATGTCATACCTAAAATATCGGTGTATAATGTCCTATTAAATAGTTTGCTACGCCGTTATGCACCTAAATTTTAATAAATCGAATTAAAAACTGTAATAGAAAAGTGAAAGATAACTATAAAACAAATTCTAAATTTCATAATAAGAAAAATATACGACAATCCACGACCAAATTAAATAAGAGTGAGTTTTATGTAAACCATATTTTTTAAAATTACTCTTTAATACATAAAAATTTATTATTTGAAGAGTAATAATTTTATACAAAAGAGTAATAATTCATGTCTTTAAAGAGTAATTTTTCATGTACTAAAAAATAATCGATAAATCAGAATTTACAAGAATTTGAAGAGTAATTTTTAATTTAAAAAAGTAATAATTTATGTTCTAAAGAGTAATTTTTTATGTACTAAAGAGTAATGAGGTTTATATAATTAATGTATATAAACTCGGTTTACACAAATGTTTGCCATTAAAATAGTACCCAATAGATCTATACATGAACCATATGAAACTTATATTAAAATCAACACTTTTAAATTTTCATATATAGGATAGAACTACGTAATTAAAAAAAAGTATAAGATATCATGAAAAGCAATCAACTTTATCTCCAATTTATAATTATGAAATATACAATAGGATTTTAAATTTAATCTTTTAATTAAATAATGTATATATAATTTAATTAAAAATCATAATATATAAATAATAATTGTAATTGCATATATCATGTAGTATGGTATACGTATCATTGGGTAAAATGAATATTTTACGGTATTTCGGCACAGTATTGATAATTTATATACCTTTATCGTACCAAAATTTTCAGTACGGTATCATACCTTACCAAAAATTTCGACATACCTAAAATTTCGATAAAATCAATATTTTTTTATATGGTAAGAACGGTATACCGAAATTTCGATATTTTTCCCCGAGATGTATTTATATACTCACCTAATTATTTTGTTCAAGACAGGATCACTTCGAGACTGGTCACTAATCCGGTCGAACCACACAAGCCTATGTTTACTGTCAACTAATGACGCTGCGAAATTACCGTTCCACCCTTCCGAAGCGAGAAAGCAAATAAGTCGTTATACCCCTAAATCCTAAAACCCTAACCAGCATTTCGGCATTTCCCCCACAAAATCCCACACATAGCACAGAAAATGGCCTTGCGAGGATCGTTTTGCAGATCTCTTGTGTCCACCGCAAGAGCTTCCGCATTCCGATCACCGCCGTCGTTTTCCGGCCCTACCCGCCTTCGTCATTCTCTACCTTCCGCCCCTCGCCCCCAACGCCGCCTTCTCCAACCCCAGGTTAGACTAATGATTTCATTTTTGTATTTTTCCATCCGTTAGGGTTTTATTGAATCTGATATTTCTGAATTTCTCAGTAAGTGACGCCTGACACTTAAAAGTTATTGGTGAATTCTCAGGAAATCAGTATATAACTTTTTGCTTTTCCCCGAAATATCTCATTTGATTGTATTGTTGATGTTTTCCTGGATTTAATGTCTTGTTGAAATTAGATTGATGATCCATTGAAAATTGTACCTGCATTTTTAATAATTTATATTACAGGACACTGGGAGAACTAGGATGCGTTCAGTCATTAATGACGCTTAGCATGGTTGCACTCACTTCTCATTTGGCTGTTAATGTGCGCGCTTTCCGTGAGATTTCTCAGGGTACCTTCCGCCGCTCTTGTCAGGCTCGCTAGTATATACTGATTTTTAGGAAAATTTTGGCATGTCTATGAGTAGTACTATATATTTTGTAGTAATAAATTACTAGTTTATTCGCATCTGAAATAAAGGTTAAGGTAATTAAACTCTTTTCTTATTTTGTGTCATATTTGGTTAATATAGAGAGTTGAAATTATTGAGATTAATAGGGATAAATGGAAAGGATGGGTGATTTCAGCAGCGCTTCCCAAAGTCAAAGGCAGGACCCTTGACACCAATGTAGGTTAATCTTTTACTCGAATATTCAAATTAGTGTAAAATTTTCTACACCAAGGAAGTAGTATTCTTCTTGTGAGATTTTGTTTTCTTTGGAATAAATGTTGTGGGGGCTCTGAGTATGATAAGTAACACTGATGACTTCCAAAAAACTGTACAGTACTACTTGTGACTGAGCTACTGAGCTTTTGTTTATATCATTTGTTTGTGCATGCCAGAATTAAGCATGCTCTTTGATTCACTGCTTATCATTTGCAACATAGAAAATATTGATTAAATTAATGGATTGAGTTAATAAGGTAGAAATTTGGTATTCATGATTTGCATCCCTTCCTTTCAGCGCCAAATTATTTGAAGAAAGTAGAATTTCAGTCTTTGAGTAACCAAAAGACTATATAAGATGGTACTTTTTGTGTTTGATCTGCTCAGTGTTTTGGCTTATCTATTTGGGCCTCTGATTCATTCTCATCATAGTTATTAGAGGTGTTTCTCTTGCTTCATGCGCAGCTTTAGCTTAGCACCTTATTGGGAAAAAATACTACTCCCTCCGTGCCCATAGATGTTTCACTTTTACCGTTCCACGTTTAAAAAAGAGTTTTTTTTTACTAACTTTATTGACTTTTTAGGGTAATTTGGTACTTTTGGGGAATAAATAAAATATTAAGCATGTTATGTGTGGAAAGATGGGAAGACATTTTTTAAATTAATGTGTACTTTTTAAGTTTTGAATTAGAATGATATTTTCTTTTTTGGTGGGTGAACCATTTTATGAGACAATTAAATGAGGAAAGAGTGAATCATTTTCAGGGACGGAGGGTGTATAATATTTTTCATGCTTTGTAAAGGAAGATATTGATATTTTTTTCTGCTTTATATTGTTTCTACAATGTATAAATGTAACGCGTAGAAGTTATGTAACTGAGCAAAAGAATAATTTTTAATTTTAAGCTAAATCACATGCATAAATGACTTTAAGTGAGCTTAAAATATTATGTTTATGGGTGGGAAAATGCTGGTGTTTAGGAGTTGAGAATGGAAAATAGGGCACAAGAGCTGTAATAAGGTACACAGTTCTGCATTATGCTAGCCTTTTGCCTGTAGAGTCCCTGATGTTATCAACGCTTTTGCCTCTAATAACCATGCTCTCGTATGAAGATGAGATAATTATCTTATCAGCTATATGGGATAATCTATTCTCTTAGGCCTAGCTCTACCCAATTATGCATAGGTTATTAAGATAATTAGACATAGAAGTGCGGAATCATCATACTTTTTCGGTCACTTGCATAAGTTGGGATGTCTGTTCTATGAAAACTTTCTTATTTGATAGAAATTCTGCCATCACTTCTTCTGCACCGAATAATACTGCACAAGAAACAAGTGGGAATTGGCTCTGTGTGCTAATGGCCCATTATAGTGATTAACAGCTCACCAAGCATATAATATAATTAGATTAGCACTTTGTTTTTAGAACCTTGATAAAATATATAAATTAAACTCAGTTTAAAACTGTTTTTCAGCAATTTTGAGTTGATCTTTTTACATCATGGCAGGTTGTTGAATGAATGGTTGAATTTTGCATGGAAGGTGCCCAAAGATCAGGATTTTGGTCAATATTTGTGTCTTGCAGGAAGTTTTACTCTGGAAATTAAAATATTTAAAATTGAAAAAAAAAAGGATCAATCCTTTCATGCTTTAAGCCTTTAACAGACAAAGTTGAAATTTTGAGGGTTTTAGTGTATTAAGGTGGTATGCGCTTGACTTGTACTTCATTGGAGTTTGATTTTGTAATAATCTGGCCACTTTCGCTGAGTTTTGCACCTGGCATCTATAGTAATGTATGATCTTGGAGTGTTATTGGGTACAAGTAGTCTATTGAGCTGTAGATCACCAGTTTGGACATACTATTAGTTTTCAAGAAAAATGATTTGTCAATTCCGCTCTTTCTTTTTCTTCAAAGGTCAAACTGTGTATTTGGTGTAGACATCCTCTCCTCTCCTTTAGATTTTCATACTGATTATCCTTCGTTGTGGTGACACTTATTCTTGTGTGTATAGATAATGTGACATATAATTAAATCATGTATATAGTTAATATATATGTATATATATTATAATTTTTTGAAAGAATATTAACTTGTATTTTTTTTTAAATATTACCTTATAACATAACACAATTGAGAACTATTTATTATTCCATCGTCTCGCTAAAATAATATGCAACAACATATGGGCAATTTTGTCTCTTTGCTATATATTTATATAGTTGATAGTATTTCATTTTTTCATTGTATTTAAGTGAAGTATGGATCTCTTAATAATAAATCCTTAATTTTATTATTTGTTTAAAATAAATATCAAATATTTCATATTTAGATTAAAATATTCCTTATAAATTTATATTAAAAAATTCAATTTATTCTTTTTTTTTCTATACATGATTTAATACTAATTAATTTATTTATATTGAAAGATTTATTTATTAATTGAAATTAATTATACTAAAGTAAATAAATCAAAATAAGTGTTCCCTCTGTCTCGTCTTAATAGTTAGGTTTGTTTTTTGCATTGCGATTAAGGAATAATAAAGTATGGTTTGCTTTTTGCATAGCGATTAAAGAATAATAAAGTATTTTAATGTGTATTTAGGTGAGAGATATAATATTAATAAAATATTTTAATGTTTATAGAGGTGGAAGAAATAATATTTTATTGTACAGTGGGTAGTTGTATTAGTGTTGTAGGTGGGTCCCATAAATATATTTTAATTGTTTTGTGTGGGTCTCATATATTAAAAAGAGAAATGTAACCATTAGGATAAGACGCCCAAAAAGAAAATATGTAACCATTATAGGAAAAAAATTTAAAAAAAATATGTTCATACATTATTTTAAAAAAGGAAATATTGAATAAGGAAAATAATTGGATGTAAATAATTAAAATATATAAAAAAAAATTTAGAAATTCAAAAAATTAAGAAAATTACTCTTGTATCGATACTTTAGAGATATATTAAAGAATACTTGAATTGATTCTTAAGAAGTAGATCGATTCAAGTCAAGGTTCGTTAAAGAATATACTTGAATTGATTTTTAAGAAGTAGATCGATTCAAGAATACTTGAATCGGTTCTCTTCCTCTTAAAGAACGGATTCTTTAGAATATATAGATTGAATCTCTACTTGATTATCTCTATCTTAATAAATTTTTATTGTTTCATAAATCAATTCTCTAGAGAAACTTAAAGAAAGTTTATATTTCTCTTACAAAATCGAACGTGTATTTTTAGAATTAATAACCAGAAAGTCTTATTTATATGTAGTGCGAGAGAGAATATTATATGCAATATTCTTTTTCCCTTTATATGTGATTTAATTTGATTCTAATTAATTTATTAATTTGATAAAGTAATTAATAATGATATCCAACTAATAAATAAAATATAAAAAATTTATATGTTTTTTAAAGAAATATTTTTCTATGATAAATTATTGAGGTGCCACCGGTCGTCCTTGATGAGGCATGAAAACACATAAGAAAAATAATATTTTAATTAATATATATGTTTTTAATTAAATTTTGTTCTAATTATATACATTTTTTATTTGTTACCATATATATAAACAATTAAATAAATATTTTTAATTAATATCTTTTTCTTAATTTTTATAATTTTTTTTTAAAAATTTATTACCTAATTGAGATTCATTATTAAAAATAAAAAACATATTATTTTAAAAGGAAATATTAAACAAAGAAGTTAATTGAAAGTAAATAAAACAATCAAATAAATATTTTTAATTAATATTTTTGTCTTATTTTCATTAATTTTTTTTTAAAATTTATTACTTAATTGAGATTCATTATTAAAATAAGAAACACATTATTTTAAAAAATATTAAAAAAGGAAGTTTATTAAAAGTAAATTATATATATATATATATATATATATATATATATATTGATTATTTATGAAAAATAAGGTCAAATATTTTATAATGAATTAAAACAAATTATTAAAATATTTTACATAGTTGCTATATATATTTTTTTTAAAGTATATGTAATATTATAAATAATATTTAAATAGAGTACTACCTTTTACTCATGATTATGATTTAATATTTCTTAATTATCTATATAATAATAATAATTTTATTTTCATTAATTGTTATTTTTAAGAAACTAATGTAATATATATATATATATATATATATATATATATATATATATATATATATATATATATATATATATATATATATATATATATAATATTCTTTTAAATATTCATAAATTTATAATGTAATTTTATTTTTTTAATTTAATTTTATTAGTTTCAAATTATATAAACAACTAAAGAAAATAAATTTTATAATCCATATATCATAATTAATAATTAAGATATATGTAAATAAATAATTATTAATATACTAAATTTAAATAATTAATAAATATTTACAAACTCAAATTTAATGTTATTTGATATGAAATAATGATTTAACTTAAAAAACTTAAACTTTGATTCTATACATGAATTAATTTTTCAACATCTTATTCTTTAGAGGTAAATCGATTCAAGAATACTTGAATCGTCGATCATTTATTCACTTGAAGAATACTTGAATCAATACTTTTGAGGTAGATCTTAAAGAATACTTGAATCGATTATTAAGAAGTAGTATTTGAATCGATTTTTTTCCTCTTGAAGAATCAATTCTTAAGATATAAATCGATTCAAGTATTCTTAAATCGATCCTCTTACTCTTGAAAAATGAAAAATCAATTTTTAAGATGTAAATCCATTCAAGAATACTTGAATCGATGCTTCATACTTGAATTGATTTTCTTCCTCTTGATCGATTCTCCATGCTTGAATCAATTCTTTTCCTCTTGAAGAATCGACTCTTAAGAGGTAAATCAATGATCGATTACTCTTAAGAGGTAAATCGATTCAAGAATATTTGAATCAGTTATCTTCTTCTTGAAGAATACTTGAATCGATTTTTTTGAGTTAGATCGAATCTCTACTTGATTCGTTCTATCGAAATAAATTTTTATACTTTTATAAATCAATTCTATAGAGGAACTTGAAAAAAGCTCTTATTCCTCTTCGGAGAATCGAATGTGTGTATTTAGAATAAATAACCAAAATGTCTTATTTATAGGTGGGTGAGAGAGAATATTATATGGAATATTATTTTTTCCTTTATATAATTAATATTAATTAATTTGTTGCATTAAAAGATTTAGTAATTAATTAATGATACCCAAATAAATAAATAAAATATTAAAAATTTAATTATTATTAAAAATAAGAAATACATTATTTAAAAAAGAAACTATTAATTAAGGAAGTTAATTAAAAGTAAATAAGGAAAATATTAAAAAAATTGAGAAAATTACACGTCACATTGGAGCGCTCTGGAGACGACACGTCAGTAAGAAAAGTTTCTGCTATAGTATACATACATACATGTATATATATATATATATATATATATATATATATATATATATATATATATATATATATATATATTAGATAAGAAATTTGCATATTCAGAAATATTGTGATAAGTATTTAGAATATTTAGATATATTTTGTATTAGATTAGATTATGATAAGAAATTTGTGTATTCATAAATAATTAGATAAGTATTCAAAATATTTAGATATATTTGGTATCCAGATTAGATACTTATTTGGTATCAGATTAGATGATGTATATTTGGTATCCAGATTAAATACTTCAAAAATAATTATATAAGTATTCAGTAAACATATTTTAGTATCCAAATTATATAATATAAAAAATATGTATTTAGAAATATTTAGATAAGTATTCAGAATATTTAGATATATTTGTTTAATTAGATTATATTATAATGAGAAATATGTACGATGTACGTAAAATAGTGTATTTAATAAGGTTGTATTCAGCAACATTCATAAAGGGGTAGTTGAGACTTTTCATTACCTATTTTTTTTTGTATCTAGTACTAATAAATTATATACTTTGTATCTTCTAGGTGTTTAGTATATATTTTATATTAGATAGTAATAATTCCTTGTAAAGAAAATTATAATTTTAAGTATACTAAATTCTAAGAATAAATATTGAATCCTTAGGTATTTGTTTTGGGTTTAAAATATTTAATAAATTTCTCTTAAATTTCTTTTATGTACACTTGCAAATTCTATTGTCATTCACCAATGTTCAACTTCTTATCATGCACTATCTTTCATTAATTTTTTTTTCATTTTTCTATCTTCTTTCGTATCTCCTCCCACTTCAATTAATATTTGATTTCACATAAAATTATTCTATTGATATTCAAAACAAACAATATTCACTGATTTATTAAATTAATTTAAACTCAAATCAAATATCCCTTAGGATATAATAGAATATAAATTACTAGAGTTTATATAAGTAATTATGTGAATCCATTCATTTAAATGTCTGCCATATCCACCTTTTCAATTGGTGCTCTGCCTTCTACATCCACTATAATAGGAGTAACATACACCTCTTAACCATAATTCTACTTATGTAAATTTAGCACACAAATTGTTCATACGACATATGACATTATTCATACACAAATTAGAACATTTAG
Source organism: Pogostemon cablin (assembly GCA_023678885.1). Lineage (NCBI taxonomy): Eukaryota > Viridiplantae > Streptophyta > Magnoliopsida > Lamiales > Lamiaceae > Pogostemon > Pogostemon cablin. Next base: position 34,069,262 of record CM042952.1, on the reverse strand, counting down.
ATCGTTGTAAATTTAGTACATTTGTTGGGCCTTGAGCTCATTTGCCCTCGATTCAATATCCCATCCTTGACGCAAGGAATGCATTCCTCTTTTATATAAAAATCATAAATCCTATCCTCTAAAAGTGTTCTAATCCCGAATCGTGTTCTAAAAGTGTTGTCCAACTAAGTGTTTTATGGCTTTGGTGATTCTATTCTAATTCTCTCCTTTTTCAATTCATATGGAAAGTGATTGGCTTGGAAGTTGTATCCATGTTGCATCATTACACTTTCCTCATTCATGAATTTTACATTGAATTTTCTCATCCATGATGAAATGATACTTCTTTTGTCTTTAAGGAACACAGTCAAATAACTAGTATTATCCTTCTTAAAGTACTTCATACTCTAAATCATACAGTATTTAATTCTTGAATGTGAGGAGAGTAATAGGCAAATTAGCTAATCTTGACGTTGTAGAACGAGCATAGATAAACAAAATAATCCTTGCAATAAGTTATCAAATGAACTCCAATTATTTGAAATTGCAATTATGAGAGTGAAGTGTATAGGAAATTAGGAATTAAAATTATTTTAAATGAGAAAATGCTTCTCTTCACTAAAATCCATAAGCCAGCATAGCAACATCACTAACTACAAAAATAAAGATGTAAATCCATAAACCTTAGTGGGACAGTCGGACTTCAACATTTTTCCATCTTACAATATAATACACACACACACATAATACTACAAAAATCTTAATTACTTCTATAGTGTGTCATCATTTATATTTAAGTATACTTGGATAAGGTCCTTATACTGTACACAGATATTTTTACATACTTTTTCCATGGCTTAATTGTCTATGCATAAATCTGGTTTTATTAATAAAAAAAATTAAAAATTAATATTAAATTATAAGAACAAAGTTATCTAAAGATAAATTGTTAAAATAAAGAGAGAAAAAAATATACTCTACTCCATGAAATAAAATTGTTTCTATCTAAATTTCTCATTTAGAGTCTATTACTAAACTGTATAAGCAATAGAATTATTACTGTTTAAAATAAGTTAAATCATGGTCCAATTATTTATAGTCAACCAAAAGATAATATCCACAATGACCAAAACTAAAACCTTATCCTTTCCTCTAATCTTTCCTCAACAGTATTATCCGCTCCAAACACCATTAACTAATTTCCGCTTAGTGTTAATAAAAAATAAAAATAAATAAAAACAAACAAACAAACATAGTCAAAACAACTGGTGTAACTAGTTTGGTTTTTAAGCAAAAACAACCTACTTGTATTATCTGTAGGCTAAAATAAGTTAATATTAATCATAAAGTTTAAATTCGCCGTTGCCTATTTAAAAAAAGAAAAAAGGATATGGTTTTCTAATGATGGGTGTTGATGTGTGTTCTTAGCTAGTTAATTTTAGGATTAAGAAAAGAGAACAAGATATATAACTAAACTAAGAACGATTACAATCAAACATAACAACACGCAAATATAAGAGAGATGAGGGAATTCCACCAAAAAGCCTTAACCGATATTTTATTACCCTCCCTTAGAACAACACTCCTAAACATTTCATTCTTACAAGTGTAATGTCTAAAGTGAGAATGAATGACCTGCTTCTCTCTTGTGAGAGAAGCTATTTATACTACCAACAAAACCCTAATGGTCGTCCAATCTCGTGGTGCCACCTGGATGACAACAAGCAGTTATCAATGGAGGCTGTTGGTACGTCGACGACTTTTGGCAGCCGGTGCAGAGAGCCACCAGATGTCTTGCAGAGTGCAACAGGTATCTCCCTGTCTTTTGCTTGCTTCCCATTGGTGGATCAAGAAAAGCATGTCTATTGTGTGTTGTCCTCTAATGTGGGAGTGCTGCCCAAGACATTCCTACTTACCATTATTCTTGTCTTCTTACTTGTCACCACTAGTTGTTCCTACAGTCGTGTCTGTACTTTCTCTAGCAGCTCTGATGATCCTCTCCATCTCGGGTGAGTCGATTCCCGAGGCTCTAGTATTCGTCCGAGCTTTTGGATATCCCCATCGGCTTCGGAGCCGGGGTGTTCTGCCGAGGGGTCTCGGCCCTCTATCCTTTCTGTGGGTTTTCTGCTCTTTGGCCCTTTCCTGATTTCATCTTCCTGGGCTTCCCTAGCCCTTGAGGATGGGCTCATTTCCTGGATATCTTCTTGGTTCATCTCCAAGGTGTGTCTTTTGGGTCTGAACCTTCCTGCTTGGGTTGCTGTCAGCCCTTGATTTGTCATTCTCCTCCTTCTTGGATCTCTTTGTAACTGGGTCTCTTCCCCCTAGTACACTAGCTTGTTGGGCTTCCGGTCCATTAGGCACGGGAGATATAATACCCATAACAATGAGTAATCCAATCCAAGGTGTATATATCTTAGAATAAGGTGGAGAATTTAATCTCTTCATGTGAAGCTATATGTTAAAGATTTCATAGGATAGAACATGAGGAAAAAAAAAAAGATTCAGAAGATTTACCTAAAAGGTAAGATGTAATAACATGACACCCACATAGATCCTCATGTTTCCAGAAAAGACCTAAAGAAGAGAGGTTAAGATACCCCACAAATCCTTTTTTATTTGCCCACTTTTATTACCATTATTGACAAGTCTCCATTCCACACCACTCCCACTTAGTAACAAAATCCAAGCACTACAATTATCATATCATTCTGCAACCAAAATCCATCCATCTATCTATATTTATATATTCTGAGTTTGGAATTGGATTGCTTCTCATTCACTCACATATAAAAAATGAAAAAAGAAATAATGCAAAATGGGGGCTCTACCTTCATTAAATAGAATGGCCTACCACAAGAGAAGAGCTTCCACAACCATCACAAAAGGAATAACAACAAATCACTGTACTTGGATAAATAATACTTATAATTCTCCAATAATTAAAGCAGAGAAGAGATGAGTTGACAGAGAGAGTGTGTAGCATCAATAAGTTAAAAAGTGATAATAAATAAAGTATAAGGAGGCAGGAATCATGGCAATATAAACAAACCTAGTGACCTTGATTTGACTACAAATGGAAATGTCTATTGATTGTCAACCTTTACTTTTTAAACAGATCCAATGAAGGATACATGTGTGGCTTCTACAGGTAGTGCATCGAAGGAGTGGAGAATTTGGAAGATAGACGACGTAAGCATTCCTGAAGCTAACGAGGCGTGGGGACAGTGAACAGACATGTCTTATATCTTCATCTTGTCAGTCTCATTCAATTCCGTTCCACTTCTCATCAATGCAAGTCCAACCAGGCAGTGATCAGCAGAATGGAGGGGGGTGGCTGAGCTTGAGCCTTGGAAGGAATCCATCAAAGGAGGCTATGGAGTCGAGGAAGGTCTTCGCGTGCAACTTCTGCAAGCGAAAGTTCTACAGCTCACAGGCATTGGGGGGGCACCAGAATGCTCATAAAAGGGAGAGAGGAGCTGCAAGGCATTACCACATGAACCGATCACTCTGCGTGCAGCCCCACTCCAACATACACAAACCAGGATCAGCTGCAGTGGTTTCAAGATTCCTCGAGCCAACGAGGTTTGGAGCAGCACAACTCATGTGGCCTGGAAGCTTCCGAGTTGTTCCTGATCAACAACTAGATCAGAACAAGTCATCAGCAGATCATTCAGATATGCTTGATTTGAATCTTAAACTTTAGTTTCTTAATTTGTCTTGTATTAATAGGATATAATTTGCTTCTCTGCAAAAACACCTCTGTACTGTCCTGTTTATAGTAATAAGAGAAGCAAATTCACCACTTCCATTCCTCCTCAGTATTTATGTAGTACCTAAAACCAAAGTTTTCTACATTATATATTAAACAATACAGATTTGAGATACTTCTTTAGTTGGTTTCATCATTCATGTACTGTTTTGAAGCAATCACTCATTCTTTGAACTGCTACATTATACAGTGGGCTTTGATTATAATCCCTTATGTGAGATTAATTAATTCCAAGGGTAGCAATCTTCAGATGTCACTTTAATTAATCAAATATAAAACACCTAGTTTTGTTGATCACAGCTGTCTTTATCCACCAAAACAAGTGTGCACTTGATAAGACTAAGAATGTTGCCACTTTAGATGTTTTGAGTACTTGCATGTGCTTAACCCAACCTTGGCTCCACACTACTGCTGTTTTCAATTACAATCCTTCACATTTTTATAGTCAACAACCCAGTACACTCTTAACTTACTTATCTTCTCCTCATCATTGTTATTAATGAGAATTTATTGTGCAAAGACAACTGAATCTGATGTACTAAGGTTAAATTTTTTTTACTAAATTATGATGTTATAGGATTGTTATGAAAGATTCTCGACTTTTTGGTGTAATATAATATTTTTAGGGGGGTAAAAATAAAGAAAAATAAAGTAAGGAAGATTAATAAAATGCCTAGAAGATATTTTTCTTCACATCTTTGGTCACAGACTCACAGTTTATCTTAATAATGGGCTTTCTAGTGGACCACTTCCAAAAGGAATTGGGTTTTTTGCCAGGCCCCCTTTTCAACTGTTGGGCTTGATTTTCGTTTCTGGAAGAAATAAATAATAGGCCTCTAATACAAGCCTATTTGAAACAATTGCAATCAGTGGGCTTCTTCTCCTTTTTCATTTTAAGCGGAAAGCCGGAAATGTATGGGCTTAAACAAAGGGTTCAATAGTAATTGTTGTATCGTAATCTGGGGGATTTCATACTTATACAAGATGTTCGAATCCCATCCACTTCTCATAAATAGTCCAACTTGTGAATTATTATTTTCAAAAAAAAAAAAGAACGTATTTTCATTAGATTATTCTCTCTCTTTTTTCTAGAGAATATATACTTATAATACGACTTAAATTTTTAAAAAATTATTAATGCACTTGTGTCCATATATATAGAGAATGATGAATATTGTATAATACTATGTCAAAAGAAAACACTTACGTAACTGAATTAACATAATTTGTTGTGTAAGTTCTAGTAGTTTACCTCATATATTACCTTAAAATTTAAAATATTTAGGGTATAACTATTTTTACCATTTTAAAATAGGAGGGTTATATCAATAAAAAAAAAACATTACAAGAAAAAATCATGAATTTTACTTCTCTTGAAAATTAATCCACATTTTTAAAAAATAACAAAAAGAACTCTATCTTTAAACTGCAAAATAGACCTAATTTCTAAAAAAAGAACTTCATTCTTAATCCATTTTTCAGAAATATATTCAAACATTGAAATTTGAATGCTCAAAAAATATTATTTTACAATTTATTAAAAAATGGAATTAATTTGCAATAATAATAATAATAGTTAAGTTAGTTTTTTTTTTTTCAATTTGACTCTTAAAAACATCACACGTGAGATTGCATCCTTTTATATGTGGACCCCACTCACATTAGCTACTAATTTGAAAGTCATTGATGGCCAAAATACCGGTCTTGACCTTTAGAAAAAGAGAGGAAAACGTGACGAAAAGGAATTGGAGTGAATTCCGATAATAACCTTGGTTTCATCACGGGCGGTAGACTACAGTACGAATCTCATTTTCAGCAACAAATCAATTGTGTTTTTGGACCATTTTTTTTCGTTTACTTTTTTCCAGTATATATATTTTAATTAAAAAAGAAGGAAGAAAAGTGCAACTTATTTTTGAAATTTAGATAGACCCTCACCATTTTCTTGCTAAGAATATTTTGTGCATCTCTTGTTTCACTAATGGTCGGTTACATTAATTCAGACACAAACGGTGTCGTTGTTAATTAGTCTCACTTTCACCATTTTGATTAGAGGAGATCCAAAAAAAATTATTGGGTGATGATAAATGTCTATAATATGTACATCCATATGATATGATATTGTAAATGTAAATTTATTAATTTATTCTTTATTAAAAAAACTCTAAATTCTATAAAAAAAACTATAAACCCTAAACCACATGAATAAATATCGATTAAATGAATTTATATGTAGTTTTTATAAAATTCTGGATGTTCAGAATATGAATATAAATCTTTACCTAAAATTATTTTTGGGTAAGAGTGTAATTTAAAAATATTATTTATTTTTTAATTTTTTATAATAAATAAAATAAAATTTAAAAATCATAATTGTCACCATCGATTTTTAAAAAAAAGTAATTTAAGATATTATTATCATAAATTTAAAAAAAAGTAAATTGGATGTAAATTTGTCTTGTAATTTAAGGGTATCAACGAGCGAGGAAAATGTGAATGATTTTATGAAATATATATATATATATATACTCCCTCCATCCCATTTAAAGAGTAACTTTTTTCATTTTGAGCGTCCCATCAAGAAGTTACATTTCATTTTTTACACATATGAGACCCACCCTATTAATACAATTAAAATATGGGACCACACTCCCACTAATACAACTATCAACTACACATTAAATAATAATTTCTTAATCTACGTATAAAAAACAAACATTATCCTTTGGGTGGGGTATACTTTAAAGGTATATCTAATTGCATTTTTAGATTTGTATTCTTACGTTTCTTAGACAAATGAATTAAGATTATTTATTTAATTAGTTATTCCAATAAATAATTATAACATTTGTATTTTATAAACCTTATATACTAAAACATTAAATAAGTGAGTTAAAATAAAACCCTAATCTCGTCTTTAAATAGAGTGAAGAAAATGACATGTATTGACAAAGGGTGCATCCGCAATTAACAACTGTCGGGTTGTAAAGCCGAAAAAAGAGCACACCTACCTCACTGTCTTTCTAAGCATATGCCAAACATTTAGAGGTATTTCATTTACATTAAATTAATATTACTAATCGTATCGTAAAAAAAATTTAAAAGTAAAAAAAAAAAAATTGCATCCTAATTATATTTATATGATTATATTTTTCTTCTATATCTGTTAATAACGCGGATGAAATCAACATATGAGGAACGTGAGTTACATATCCATTAAAAAAAATTATAAGAGATTTTTTATGCTCGCTAATCACATGTATAAGTTTTATTCATTAACATGTTAAAATAACAATTTCCAAGTGAAAGTAAATTAAGGGGAAAAAAGTGAAGTAGAATTTAAATTTGGGTTATGGGTGTTGGATTATGTTATGGTAGGATATACAATAGCTTCTTCCTATAACTAGACAAACGCAAGCTATATATCTACGTACTGTAAGTTGAAAAAAAAATATATATATATATATATTCGAAATACAATTATTAAAATATATATTCCAAAATGATCGAAACAAAGGGTAAAGTTGTTAGAGTGTTGTTTGGATGGATACATAAAAATTGAAGGTGAGTTTTCAATAGAATGACCCGACCCGGAGAATGTGTGGGACATTAAAACTCATAGCTAAGTAGAGCTGTTAAAATTGATTGGTGGGACGATTTATCCCACAACCTATCACAACCCACCATTTGATGGGCTCAAATGGGGTGGGTCACTTGCAGCGCGGACTACTGGTGGGGCGGGTAATATTTAATTAATAAAAATATTATTACCCAACACATACCCCCACCCACCCACCCACCCACCCATCCCCCAATTTTTTTTTTAATTTTAGATTTTAATATTTAATTAATAAAAATATTATCATCCAACCAATTACCCACCCCACCCACCTACCCAACCCCCCCATTTTTTTAAATTAATATTCAAATAAAAAAAAATTTAAATAATAAAAATATTCCATCCAGCCCTACCCCCTACCTATTACCATCCCCCACTCCACCCCCAAAAAATTTATTTTAAAAAAATTAATATTTAAATATTAAAATCTAAAATTAAAAAAAATTTGGGAGGTGAGTTGGTGGGGGGTGGAGGTGGGTAAGGGGTAGGGTTGGGTGATAATATATTTATTATTTAAATATTAAAATCTAAAGTTTTATAATAAAAAATTTTTTTGGGGGTGGGGGTGGTGGTAGGTAGGGGGTAGGGTTGGGTGGAATATTTTTATTATTTAAATATTAAAATTTAAAGTTTTTTTGAAATAATTTTTTTTTTGGTGGGGGCAGGGAGGTGGTGTTGGGTGGGGGTAGGTAGGGTGTAGGGATGAGTGATAATATTTTTATTATTTAAATTTAAATATTAAAATCTTGAAGTTGTTTTTTAAATTTTAATTTATAAAGGTGAGTTGATGTTGGGTTAGTGGGCCGATGCGGGTTAGCCCACATTTTAGTGGGTTTGAGTGGGGCAGACTACTGATGGGGCGGGTTAATTTTAAATTAGGTAATTGGCAAGTTTAGATGGATTGTTGCGGGTTGAGTCCACTGATCTCAACCCATTTTGACAGCTCTATAGCTAAACATAGTTGTATTTGACCAGTAGTTAGTTTGCCAAAAGAATCAAGTGTTGGATTTGAGCAAGAAATTATGAACTAATTGCGTGATATTTACGTACTAGTACAATTGTTTAACCAAATTTTCCATTTCATGGAGTTAAAATCATTTTTGGTCTCATAATTATAAGGAATTTTTTATTATGTCTCAAAAAAGATAAAAATTTCAATTTCGTTCCGTAACTCCTTAAATTGGCCAATTTTGATCCCAAAATCGCCGGAAGCCCAATTTTTGACCGGAAATTCGCACTTAGGCTGCACGTGGTCACCAAAATTGGGCCTTGCAGACAAAGCAAACCTATGTGGCAAATGAGATTAATATGGACAGCTCCCTTCGATGCCCTCCACGGTGGTCGAAGGCGAAATTATTGTACCTACCAGAACTAGTTTTTATCTCAAACGTACTATTATTAATAATCTGGTTTCCTAGTCAACTGGCAGCCACTGAACAAAGTGAAAATGATGAAGATGAAGGAAACATCTAATGATGAAGAAAATGACAATTTCGCAATGCCAAACTGGACAAAATATGCAGCATTACTCATCTTTCACACCTTATTTCGCAGCCAACTCTGTCGCCACTCCCAATTCTACCAATCCCATAAGCTCACCAAATCTCATGTCAACTTGCCGAAATGGCCCTTATCTTGCATTTTTCATGGCAACTGGACGAATTCGATGGTCTCAACTGCAATCAACTCTTCAAAGCACAGAGCTATAAATCAGCAAGCTCGCCACCCCTTCCACCAAGGTGTATCGGGCTGTGCTACCCGAGAAGGAGACTAAGATCCACGTCTCGTCGGGTCACCATGAAGAAATATCGGATTATTATTGTGGATTTCAACTTAAATGGAATTTGATTACGGAGAGTACTCAGCCGCGGTACGTCCCCACCCATACCGAGTACCATTCTTCGACTATGGTTAGTGAAATTAGATATTTAAGGCTAACTTTTCTTAAGAAGCACAAAGAGAAGGTGTTCGATGAGTATTTGTCGTATGTTCTGGAAAGATCGAAAGATATTAGGAAAGAAAAGAAGACTCTGAAAATATACACTCTGAAATCGGATAGGATCCATGGGCCACGGGCAAACCCTTGGAAATGCGTGAATCTCGATCATCCCGCCACTTTCCAGACGCTGGCAATGGGTGAACCACTTTTCAGACGCTGGTAATGGGTGAAGTGATGAACAACACAATTATTTGTCACCGCGTAGAGCGTCGGAGGGAGCTCCTCCACCCAAGAGAGCTGTTCATGTTAATCTCATTTGTCACGTAGGATTACCTTGCCTGAAAGCCTCAATTTTGGTGATCACGTGCGCCCACGTGCGAATTTTCGGCCAAAAATTGGGGTTCCGGTGACTTTGGGATCAAAATTGGCCAATTTTCGGAGTTACGGGACAAAATTGAAGTTCTTATCTTTTTTGGGATATAATAAAAAATTCAATATAGTTATGAGACCAAAAATGATTTTAACTCCAGTGCATGACATCATTCTAATTTCTAAATTTGCATGCGCTTTAATTTAAAATATATATATATATATATATATATATATATATATATATATATATATATATATATATATATATATATATAACTTTAAAATTTCCCATCTTCTATTTTTATTTCCTACTCATGCCCTCAAGCTATTTTCTAAATACTATCTTTTTTAGATAATGCAAACTTAAATGAGATAACAATAACATATTTGAATTATTAATAAATATAAATATCTAAAAGATTAATACTAATATCGCACTATATATTATTAGTTGCTATTTAGGCATGTTATGGAGTAATAGCTAGATATCATTTACAATTTAAGTGCTACATTTCATTTTAAGGATGACGGGTCTGCATCATTTCGCTCTATTATTTGCTTATTTTAAATAATACACAGCAGAAGGACAAATCTCAACCTTTGATTTATGTTTTCTTTTGAAAGTTTATTTTCCATTTATCTCCTACGAGTTAATCATCAAACACTGGTTCGCAACAGGAGGTATAATAGCAAAACTAATACTTCCTTCGACCAACACTTGTTGTTATATTTACTATTTATACGGAGATTAAATAATATAATACTCTTATAATGTATAGTAGTTTGGGAGATATTATATTTTAATATATAATATGTAGTTGTATTAGTATTGTGTGTGGAGTCTATGAACATATATTAATTATTTTGTGTTGATCTCATCTACAAAAAAAGTAATTTAGGAGTAAAACTGCAGTACATCCGATGTATCGATGCACCTGAATAGTCTAAACCGTAAAATCACATTTTTATTTAATCATAATCACTAAATAAAATAAAATAAAATAATTAATATATTTGTGGGAATTAGGGAGTAGTATATATCATCGTTTAATAATAAGCATAAGAGTGGATTGTTAAGAAGGTTATGTTGCGGCTCGGATTCTCTGTGTCATTTGGTACATCATCTCTTGTGACACACCGTTAGATGGACGACACGTATGAGAGAGTTGCGGCTCGAATTCTCTGTGCTATTTGGTTCATCATCTCTTGTGTTACACCGTTAGATGGACGACACGGGAGAGTGAAATTATATCTAAATCTTAAACCCTATGGGCAATTGTTGAATTTATTTCTCTATCTGAGATATCAATTACTTAATATGTGACAAATAAATGATACTCGAAAATGAAGCAAAATAGTTCGTGTGGTTGTGTTGCGTTTGAATACGCGCTTTGTTCATCATCGTTGAATTATTACTCCTGTTTTAGAAAGTGAGTATGTACACATACATAAATAACATCAAATTGAACCGGCATACTTTTCAAATGACGTCACCCTTGACCGCATTGCGGGTGACGACCACACACACGTATGCATTATTGAAAATTAAAATTCAATGCTCATCCATTACCAATAATTATTAACTCACTTTATTCAACATATATAGCTTGTGTGCTAGTATAACTAAAATGCCTCTTTATGAATGGATGGAACTTATTTCTACATGGTTTAAGATTTAAAAAAAATTAAAAATTTATTAATCTTTAAAAGTAATTTTCTAATCGTTAAGCAATAAACAAATTGAAAAGTGAATAATGTGTTTGGTGAAATGATAAATTTAAAGTTAAAATGTATTTAAAAATAATTTGGTAGATTTAATATATATTTTTAAGATGTGAATTGAAAGAGAAAAGTATAAAAAAATTGGGGATAATTTCAGATTTAATCCCGTAAGAATTGCTCAATGCCAAGAAGGTCTAAAAACTGGCAGATTTAGTTCCATATGAATTTTTCATCAAAATCTATTAATAGTTGACGAAATATTTTGAACCATTAACAAGACCAAAATGAATTATGTCTATTTTGAAAGACAGAAAATAATATAAATCTGGCAGGTTATAATAATATAAGTTAATTTGGGATGAAAATTTTCAAAAATTATGATTATAATATTCTTATGAGACCAAAACCGCTAGCTATGGGACCAGTGTATTTCTACGGGACTATAATTGAACTGAAGGAATTCTTATGTGACCAAATGTGACATTTTCCCAAAAAAGTTGTACGAGGCATATAAATATTTTTTTAATTATTTTTATGACTAGTTTTAATATGAAATATTAAATTAGTTTTTGTTAAAGGGGATGAGTATGATAAAATTATAAGGGTTAAATTGTTATATATTCAAATTCATTTAACATTTTTTTAATACCCCATATTAAGTGATTATCGTTGAAATATAAAAATCTCTTTTGACTCGATTTAACAGCTTTAATCAAGTTATAAACGCATAAAATGGAATCATAAATATATTTTGAATTTAATTATAAATATCTATAATAAATTTAATTATTTTAATTGAGCGAGTAAAGATTATTTTTTTGGAATGAACATTTTAGAATTTAAGAATAAAAAAGATTTTTTGCTATTGACTAATTGGGACTTCAAATCATAAAAGCAAAGAATTTGGTTAGCCACACGTGGATGTAATGAAATAGGGTGATTGAGGTGTGTGTGTGGGCCCACCTTGTCCCTCGTTCTCGTTCCACTGGCACGCCGTATAGACTATTGTCAGTCTGTTCCCTGTCCGCATTCGCCCATCCCCTTGTCTGACTTTCTTGGTGGCCCATCGTGACGTGTAACATTTGCGATCGAAATTGCTAGCTGTATAAATACTCCCAAACCTTGCTCTTGATTACTACAGTGGGGGATTGCCAAAAGTATGCCCTTTATACGCATCTTCGGAGTGCTTTTTTGGTCTCAATCTCAATCCTTTTTGTGATCCATCCCAAGTTCCTACACCATCATGCCAAACATGGCCTACTTCGAGTTCCTTCCACACGAGCCCAACTCGGGCGCTCCACTCAATCACACCCGACTCGTGGACCTGACTCAAGTGGAAGGAATACGAAATAGTGGTCACCACTCACTCCGGGCTATGCCGGTACCAAGTCGGTGACATCCTCCGTGTCACGGGGTTTCACAACTCGGCTCCACAATTCCAATTCGTGAGGCGAAAGAACGTGATGCTGAGCATCGACGTGGACAAGACGGAGCTGCAGGCGGCGATAGGGAAGGCCTCTGAGTTGCTGAAAGAGTTCAAGGCGAGGGTGGTGGATTACGTGATGTACTGGGAGCTGGTGGGGGCGGTGAGTGATCAAGTGTTGGAAGAATGCTGCCTTGAAATAGAGGAGTCGTTGAGCGAGACAGAGTCGAGTGGCGGATAATTGTTCATCAATATGTATGTACGTACTTAGCTTAGAACCTGCATGTTTACCGAAACTCCGCGTTTCATTAGTTATTCATTGTGAGGTGGATGTCCTGCTATTAATATTTCCTTCCACACTTGTAATACCATAATGTAACGTAGATATTTAAACCGTTAAACACACAAAATAAGATCTGTAAAATTTGACGGAATGATTTAGATTTCCTTCAAGATCTTCATATATCATTACTCCATCTCACCAAGTAATAATATGAAAGAGATTCATTCATGTGATGTGTTGGTATTAATTATTAAATAAATGTGATAAAAGGTAGTGAGATATTATTTGTTTTAAAACTTTTATTACTAGTATTATTTTTTAGTGTGATCAAGAGTTGAAAATGATTGACACGTAGGATAAACTATTATATACCCTAACCATCAACCTTAAGGTGAAATGTTGAGATTTTTTTCTCCGCATATGTGTCACTCATCTAGCACGTGTAACAGGAGATGTAACACCAAAATATAATAGAAAATCCAAGATACAATATTTAACTCTATGGTATATACTCCCACCCTTTACTTCCCCAAAAAGAATTGCACTTCCTTTGTTGGGTGTAGGGAATATTTATTTAAATCAAATACTTTTGATTTTACATTCTGATGATATTGAAGTTCTATATTGTAGCTTCTATTTTTTTTTTAAATAAGGTGGAGTATGTTTTTAGCCAATATAAATATCAGAAATCATTTTTATACTAAATATTAGTATTGATCATGTCAAATAATTGTGTGAATTATAAACCTTAATCATTCTTCCTATTCTATTATACCACATGTTTTGTTAGGATTAAATTTAAGCAAGACAATAGGATTTACACTGAAATCCAATTAACAAGAGAACACTAACCCATCAATTATTTAGTTTTTAGTATAAAAAATCTTTCGATTCTATTTTTTTTTTTTTTTTTTTGTAATGATATGAGATTTCTTACTAGATAATATGACACTCTTTGGAACATTTTTTTCATATAGGTGAAGTTTGTTTCAAATTACTACGATTGGCCCAATTGTAGGCCCAATTTTTCCTAATCAAGCGAAGTTCGTTCTTGTCATGGCCCAATCAACATTTACTCGAATAAAGCCCATCCGGGCCATTCGTAATGGACCACAAGTTCAGAATTTACAAACATGTGATATTTTATGTATCCATACATAACCCTGATAAGAGATTATAGTCAGAAATTGACGACGCAGATCAAAGGGTAAGATCGTCTTTCAATTGATCCTTGCTATTCCAGCGCTCGCTATATAATCCCCCATCTATAAAATCTAGGGTATAAAAAGCCCCAATTCCTCTCCCTCTCTTTTTCTCTCTATCCCATCTAATCTCCCCGTTTTCTCTCTATCTTCGCACTCGCAAAACTCCTACAAATTTCTAAATCGGAAAGAATTAATCGATTGAAAGAGCGGGTAATGTTATCTTCTTTTCCTTTTGGATTCTCTCTTTCAGATTTGATTTGCTTACGATAACTGAATCTCTGTAATGACTGTTAGTCTTAACTTTTTTTGTTCCTATAGTGTGGGGATAGTATTTTTAGCGGAGAGTAATGGCCACTTTCGAGCTATACAGGAGATCGACGATTGGTATGTGCTTGACAGAAACGTTAGATCAGATGGTTTCTGCTGGAGTTTTGAGTCCCGAAGTCGCCATTCAAGTTCTGATTCAATTCGACAAGGTTATCTGTTTCTTTTTTATGTTTGTAAATAATTTTCACAATCATAAGCCAAGTAAGGATCTGGATCGATGATGCCAGCCTAATTATCGATTAAGTGCTAGAGAACTTATATTAAATCAAAGTTATTTTGTGGGAAAAGTGCAAATTAGTATGATTATCAGATTTCTTATCCTTGTGTAATTCATTGCTGACGAATTGAGTAATATGTTCAACCTTTTTTAATATATTAATCAACTTGCCCGAAACAAAGGCACAAACAAATTTAATTGCCTTAATTTAACCACACATGATAAAACACGATTCATCTACGTATTTCTCAATTTATTTCAATGTCTAGATCGTACATATTATTTGTTTGAGTTGTGGACTGCTCAGATTCTGGACTTGGATAGGTAATATTTGGATAATAGTGCACTAAATGGGCTTGATAATATATGCATATGTTTCACTTGAAGTGGATTCATGTTATGACTGGATATAACCTGTTAATTGAGTGTATGCTTTACATCAAGCCTATATTTAATGTTTTTTCCTTGTTTTGCAGTCCATGACTGAAGCTCTGGAGAGTGAGGTGAAGAGCAAGGTTTCCATTAAGGTAAATGGCTTTTCATTTATAGAAAAGGATAAGGTTATGCCCGATATGTTAGTGCCTATATCTTTATTGCATCCAATTTCTTAATAAAGTTGGTTTGCTGAGTGCTGTTTGATTATCTCTTGTTTGATGCTGATCAGTTAATTGCTTCTTTAGTGATAGTACTACTGCCACTATAATCTTTAACAACTTTTTGTTCCTTCTATTTTTAACCTTGTAATCGTTAAGTTTTCTTTCCTCATACTTACAAGGGTCCTCTCGTTGCTGATACTTTATGAATCTAATGGGTTAATAATATTTTACTCTGGAGCCTTTTCTGGTTACTTGTGCTAGGCGCTACATATTCTCTTAGTTTGGACTTGGCAATGGCTTATTTCTCTTTATATATTCTTTAGAATTTTGTTTATGATTAGAGTACCTTGTCAATATTTGGGTTTCACAGATGTTCTTTGTAACCAATTTTCTTGTCTGTATGTCTGTCTCTTGTTTGGTGGGTTTCTTGAATTTTCTATTTTTGTTCTTTGTCCTCCCTTCAATGCCTGGTAATTGTATGATCTTGGGGGTTTAAACTTGGATAATACAAAAAGTCCGTCGGCTTTTTGCTGCAGGGACACCTTCATACCTACAGATTCTGTGACAACGTCTGGACCTTCATTTTGCAAAATGCTCAGCTAAAGAGCGAGGAAGGCCAGGAAACTGTTGATTCGGTCAAGATTGTTGCCTGCGACTCGAAGTTGCTAACTCAGTGACAAGCTGAATTTGTTATAGTTTCCGTGTGGATCCTCTAGTGATGGTTAAAGAATGTCTCAATAGAAGAGAGGTCATGAGAATGTCTTGAGTTGAGTTGACTCCTATTTGTATTTTCTGGTATTAGACTAATTTCAGAGAGAGGGGGGTTGACGTATTGTACACGCTCTGTTGCCTCCAATTAAATATATTCACTACTGGTAATCACGCTTATGCCTTCTGATTCTGCTGAATTCATGTTTTCACCCTGTGATGCTAAATCAGATCGACTGGAACCACCATTCGAAACACCCATATTTTATTTGCAGATTACACATACACACGTGATGGTATGTGTTGTGACCTCTGCTTAATTTGCTTGAAATTTACATGTAATGTTATCACTTATATGGCCTTCATGGTTCCTCATTTTTTACTACACATTTGCAATCTTTGCAGGTCTCTCAATTTGCAATTTGCAAAATATATGTTGTCCATTTTTCTGATATTACCAATGTGTTGCTTCGTATAAAACATCATTGTATGTGAAATTTTATCATTCCCGGCCCATGTTTTATTTTGAATAGTACGATGCAGGGATTAGGAAAAATGTAAAGTACATGTATTATACTAACATGGCTATTATATGTGTACAATGCAATCGTTTATATTATATAGTGTACGTATTAAATAAAATTATTATTATAGGGTGCACGAAATATCTTATTCATTTATTAAAGGGTTAGTATATAAAATTTAATAAAAAATGGATTATTATTGATAGGGTGCACAAAATATCTAACTTATTTGTTAAACAGTTATTAGGTTGAAAACATCTAAATATAAAATTTAATAAAAAATGGGTGTACTTAGGATTGAAATCTTATTTTTTTTACTCGTAAAAATAATTAAAAAACGGATGAAAGGAAAAAAAAAAAAAAAGAAAGGAAAATACACGCTCCATTTAATTCTAAAAATTTCTTATATATCTCACGCGCTATGCTCTGTCTCCTCTCTGGTAATAATGGTAAAACAGTCGTTGGCAGTCGCGTTTAATCCAAGCAATCAAAACACAGCACAACTACGGTAGTAACTATCCAACTGTTTATGCATTGGAGTGAAGTAAAAGTAATTTTTTTCTTTTCCTATCTTTCCTTGTTTCCACCTGTAGAGTACATCGGTTCTCACATACACATATTCTGCGATCTGTCCGAAGCTTAACTCTCTCTTGCCCTCCACAACACATTCAGATTCCTAGGTGCTTTGATTTTGTATCTAATTGCGACGGACCGCCGTCTCAACGCCGTATCCATTGTACCTCGGAAGAATCCGAGGTATGTCACCGTTTTGTATGCCTACCTTTTTGTTCGCTCTGGAGTTTTGTTCGTACTCTACAATTACTTTGAATTTATAGTCTGCCACACTTGGAATCGTTAACTTTATTGTTCGATGAATAATTTGTGGTTCGATGGTATATTCGTTATACTTTAATTTACTCTATTTTATGGATTTGTCAAGTCGTCCTGTTTATGATCTCCGCAACTGGGGTAAATATATTTTATGTGAAGTGATTTGCGTGTGACTAGGAAATAATCATATAAAAAATGATGGATCATTGTGTAGAATGTTCTTTAGGATAAATGTAATACTTATATATTAAAAACAAATTGCTTTTCTGTAGCCTATAACAAAATGCTTAAGTTGTATGTATCTCTTTCTCTAGTTACATTGATGTCTTGGTTGAATTATGAAAAAGATCTTAATGTAAATTATTAAGTTGTAGTGTATAAATGTTGAAAATAATTCCTGAGTGTATTGTATCTTTAGCATATATATGTTAACTTCTTCCGTTTTCTATACTTAACTTTGGGTGGGGGAAAGCCAAGATTTCCTCATTATCAAGTTTTGTTATTGGCTTTGATGTAATCAATTTGTAACAGAGATTATGAACAGTTTTTTTTCATATTGTGTCATCAAGTGGAAGCATGGGCTTTCCTCCTTGTTTATAATATTTGGGAGATGCATGCTGATCTTGAGTTCCTAGTCAACCTCATATTATATCACTACACATTGTGCTGTTTTGGGTTGATTCAGATCCCTGTTAATAAATCTTGATTTCAAGTTCTAAGCCATGACTTCTCACTTATCATGAATAGATTTTGATGCAAATGAAAGAGTTTAAAGATGGGATGAGGACTGGGAGGTATTCTAAATCTCCATCTGCAGAATCTTATCCTCTTGTTCTGGATATTGATGACTTTAAGGTGAGAACTTTTTTTGATTTTGTGTTTGCATGCTCCTGTGATTAAAATTTACCTTGTAGCTAATTATTGTTGTGACGTGCTTGTATCATGTAGGGGGATTTTTCTTTTGATGCACTGTTTGGAAATTTAGTTAACGAGCTGCTGCCTTCTTATCTTGAAGAAGAAACAGATACCTCTGAAGGGCATGGTGCTAATGATGCAATGGCTAATGGTCATTTACGTACTTCTGATACTGCAAAATCAGGCCAAGCGCTATCAAGCCCATTATTTCCTGAAGTAGATGCTCTCTTATCTTTATTTAAGAATTCATGTATGCAGTTGGTTGATCTTAGAAAACAGGTTGAACTCGATTTTTTCATTATGTTGTTTTGTATTTGAGGACCCTTCTAATGTTGACTCTTGGTCATAGATTGGTGGGAAGCTATACAATCTCAAAAAGGAAGTTTCTGCTCAAGACTCTATGCACCGGAAGACACTTTCTGAGGTTAGTTATTGTGGTTGCTGCTTGTTTCTCCTTGTTAGTCTAGATTGATACTTGTCAAGTATTTTTCTTTTGCTATTTTTGGTTTCATTGTCATGCATGTCGCTAACTGTCATTTCTTTTTTCCATTAAATGTGCAGCTGGAAAAAGGTGTTGATAGCTTGTTTGACAGTTTTGCAAGGTTGGATTCACGTATATCAGGGGTCGGCCAAACTGCTGCTAAGATAGGAGATCATCTGCAAGTAAAGCTTGGATAAAAATGTTAAATTCGGTTTTGTTTGTTTATTCCCTTAGTATACTATGTCTTTAATGCACTGCACAAAGAGCTTCCAGTACTAAGTCACTTTCCTATAATGCTATTTTCAAATTATTGTATTGCTGATTTATTCCTTGATAACCTTAATTCATTTAGGCTTTTTTTTATAACCTTTTTAGAGTGCTGATGCCCAACGAGAAACTGCCAGTCAGACTATAGATCTCATTAAGGTATGTTATTAATAATTGGGTTAAAGAAGAACCTTAAATAGCCATCTAGTCTTCTCTTTGAGTGGCACTTGTGAGTTTTATCTTGCAGTACTTGATGGAGTTTAATAGCAGTCCGGGTGACCTAATGGAACTTTCACCTCTATTTTCTGACGATAGTCGGGTGGCAGAAGCTGCTTCAATAGCACAGAAATTGAGTAATGTCTTCTTTTAATTCTCTACAAAATTTAATTTCTTAGCTTGCAGTCAATGTTTGCTGATTGTTCACAGAAATATGTAATGATGCTGCACTCTAGAACATCTCTGATACGTTATTTTGTAGCCTATTGTTTACCACTTTTCTGTTTCACTTCTTGGAACTGTTAGTAGATTTTAATTTGATAACATAACTTTTTTTATCTTTTGTTCTTTATGAACAATTTTTTATATCTGTGATGAATTGAATCCAATTTTCTGACTCTTTCAGACTGGTGGTTTTGCACCAGGTAAAGGTTTAGTACTGATGTCACATATATATTAATTATGCTGCCTAACAGATATTGTCAATACTAGATAAGTTTTGGAACACCCTAAAAATTGAAGTGTTGATAAACATCTAGTACTGCATGCATGAAATTTGCATCTTTCATAAATCAAAATTTCAATTTTGATTTTAATATTGTAATTAGCAAGTAACAAGCACACTTTCAGGATCATTTGCTGAGGAAGATATTGGAAGACAAGGCATCGCCTCATCAGATACTGGCAATGCAACAGCAAGCAGAGGATTAGAAGTGGCAGTCGCTAATCTCCAAGAATATTGCAATGGTGTGATGTGTCTCATGTCTTACATATAACTTTACTATAAGAGTTTCACTAGGATCTTGATCCTTATAATAAGTTCATAAATGTCATACACATTAAGTCATTAACCGAGTATCCAAGAAAGGTCAAAGGTATTGCTATTTTATATCCTGGAAGTTTCTGTTGGGCGTATGAAAACCGACATAATCTCAACCTTTTTCATTTTTTAATGAGAAACGGTGATGCCATATGATTTCAGATTGCTATACATTGTCTTAATAAATGCTATTCTCCTATGATCAGAGTTATTTTTTCATATTAGGGTTTTTGTCTGAAAAAAATAAATGTTACTATCATTTTAGAGTGAGTAACTTATTAATTTTGTTATGTGTAGGTTTCAATTTTTATTTTCTTTCTGGCTTTGGTGACCTCTTAGAAGGAAAATAATTAGTTAACTTTTACATATCTGAGTTGGGCCCATAGAAGTTATGTAGATATTGTTTGTTTTAAGATATATTTTATCTTGTTTCTCTATATATATTTGTGTTTCAGTGAAATGACAATTGCTTTTGTTTATTACTGAGAATGCAGAACTGGAAAACAGATTGTTGGCCAGATTCGATGCAGCATCACAAAAACGGGAACTATCTACAATGGCAGAATGTGCAAAAATTTTGTCACAGGTAATTAGTTATGTTTTTATGTGGCTGATTGTGTCTGACTTTAAAAATAAATATAGTGGATAAATTACTTAAGCATCATGTGAAGGATAAGAACCATTATCTTAAAAGAGATTGAGAGAAACATTAGTTGGACTTCACTTGGCTTTTTTTACATAAGAATGTTATTTTCCTAATTACTTTCTTTTTATAATGACTTTGTGCGGGTGGAATGGGGCAATGGAGTGCTAACTTTAATATGCTCTGTGCGGTTATGGTTTTTGCTTTATGATTTTCTTCTAGACTGTTGCTTTAACAGAAGTTTTCGTATATAATAACAGATATTGGTGGTGTTTCTAATCTTTTTTCTAATCCATCTTCACTTGTTCCTTTTGGAATTCAGTTCAACCGGGGCACCAGTGCGATGCAGCATTATGTGGGTCTACGTCCAATGTTTGATTTGGAAGTTGTGAATGAAGATGCCAGATTGGTTCTTGGTGAACCTGGTTCACAACCTAGTCCTAGCAATGTTGCCCGTGGGCTCTCCTCTCTATACAAAGAAATTACAGGTACAAGTCCAGTGATCTGATGAAGGTTGTAGGCTTCGTAGTATTATTCTCATTTTTGCACAACTGGCATGCAGACACTGTACGAAAAGAAGCAGCAACAATAACAACAGTGTTTCCTTCTCCAAATGATGTCATGTCAATATTGGTTCAGGTATTGCTGCAGAATCCTCTACTTCTTGCATTTAATAGGTTATAGGCTTCTGAAATTCCCCTTGTGCTTTTTTAAGCATCTGGTGGACGCCTGTTTTCAGTTTTCAGGTAGTTCTTTGTGGGACCAATAATTTGAAGTTTGATGATGATAACATTGACATTCTTAATTTTATATGATGAAAGTATTAGAATGTCTTGTGCAAAAGTCAAGCAAATGAGGAAATTATATTCCTGGATTTTTAAGTTAGCAATTCGCTCCAATTTATCTTGGATGATGCAGAGAATTTTCTTTTGCTGAAACATTTAAAAGAGTAATATAGATTATAGAGTGTGTGTGTTTATTTTATTTGTGAATCTTGATTCAAATTCATTCCCTTTTGTTAGCTATCCACCAGAATTTTGGACTGGTGATGTGATTAAATTATTTGATGTTTCTTTTGTCACCAAATTCTTAACTCTTTTTTTCATGTTTTATATTTATGTTTTAGTGCCCATAGGGTTCATGTAATATTTAGTGGGATGTATATATTGATTTTGTGGCTAATATCTGACTCGTAGCGCGTTTTAGAAGATCGAATTCCTAAACTTCTTGAGAAGTTATTGGTGAGACCATCTCTTCTTAATCAACCTCGAATGGAAGAAGGCGGACTTATATTAGTGAGTTTCTGTCTGTTCCTTCTAACTGCTTTTATGGATCGAGTCATCCAATCTCAAGTAATGTTTACCAACTTTTATCTACTTTTTGTAGTATCTTAGATTGCTCGCAGTGGCGTATGAGAAGACACAGGATCTTGCTAGGGATTTACATGGTGTGGGTTGTGGTGACTTGGATGTTGAAGGTATATTTATGGATTATCTTGATATCTTGATGACTACATCTTCTGAATGAGAAAAAAAATATTAATGCTTTCTGATGCCTTTTCAGTTACTCAATTCAGAAGTTAATGATCATACGATTCTCTTTCCTGTATTTTCTAGTTTAATGATTATGCGGAATTCACAGAATTCCAGTTAAGTAAACTTTTTTTCTTCTGTTGATCAGGCTTAACGGAGTCTTTATTTCTTCCGCATAAAGATATATATACAGAGTATGAGCAGGCTTCTCTCAGGCAACTGTATAAATCAAAGGTGCACCGCGCACCAGACTGCTGGACTTCATATTTTTATCCTCTCACTAGCTTTTCAATTGAAAAATGTCGTTCCTATTTCTCAGATGGAGGAGCTCAGGGCTGAAAGTCAGCAGTCCTCTGAATCAACAGGGACTATTGGGCGTTCAAAAGGAGCTTCAATATCATCTTCCCAGCAACAGATATCCGTCACTGTTGTGACTGAGTTTGTTCGTTGGAATGAAGAAGCTATATCTAGATGTACGCTATTTTCATCTCAGGTATACATTCTTCTTTTTATGATTGATATTTATGAGCCAGGCCAACTGCCAAGGATAAATACTTTTAGTCTGCCAATTGATTTGGGCGAATAATATATAATTCACAGACTAGGTTATCAGTCTGAATTATTGCATATCTGATAAAGCTGGCCTAGGCAATGAAATTCACTTGTGTAAATGGAGTTATTATCTTAATTTTTTCTTGCTTTATCTTTCTGGGTGGTGGGGGTGGATATAATGCTTAAATTTATTTCGGGTCTTCTTATTCTTCTGTTGTGTACATTTATGATTGAGAGTATGCTTATCTTTCTTTTTCATCCCTTATTGGTGGTCTCATTTCACTGGCATGGTTATTTTTTCACAAGCGGAAAGGAGCATGATATGCTGTACAAACCACAACATTTGAACTTCCATGACAGTCATAATGATTCTTTGTATTGCTGAATTTGAGTTCCATCATCCCTTTTTTGTGGTCATGTTCTGTTTACTTCAGTTTTTCTGCAACCAAAATGGATCAAGTAAACTCTAATTGCTGCCTGTTCTGTTAGTTTTTGTAGTTGTAGTCGTAGTTTCTTAACTTATTGTATATGTCATTGGCCAGCCTGCCACACTTGCTGCTAATGTTCGGGCTGTTTTTACTTGCCTTTTAGACCAGGTATCTTGGCATTCTGATTCCATACTTCATTATTTGTAGTCCTGATTATTGTCTAGTCACATTCTCTTCCAACTATCTCAGGTAAGTCTGTATATAACGGATGGTCTGGAAAGAGCTCGAGACAGCCTAACTGAAGCCTCAGCTCTGAGGGAGCGGTTTGTTTTGGGAACTAGCGTTAGTCGAAGAGTTGCAGCAGCTGCTGCTTCAGCTGTAATCACGATCACTTTATTTCTATGTTATTTATATTCTACTCATTATACTGAGTTTTAGTTATTTTTTTTTTTTTTTTTTTAACCATATAGTTAAATTTTTTTTAATACTCACACACACACACATTATTATCTGAAGATGATTTAGCATTAACTGAGCAACATCTATTTTGATGTTTAGGCAGAAGCTGCTGCTGCAGCTGGAGAAAGCAGTTTCAGATCATTTATGGTTGCTGTACAGCGATGTGGAAGTAGTGTGGCTATTGTTCAGCAAGTATGTAGTTTTTTCTCTGTGATATCTTTGTCTATATTTTTCAAAATATATCATATAAACCTTATTTCATCACAATTAAACTCTTATTATGCAGTATTTTGCAAACTCTATTTCTCGACTTCTACTGCCTGTGGATGGTGCTCATGCTGCTTCCTGCGAAGAAATGGCTTCAGCAATGTCCAGTGCAGAAGGAGCAGCTTATAAGGGCCTCCAGCAGTGCATTGAAACAGTGATGGCTGAGGTTTGCAATTGAAATATCTTGAAGTTTGAGTTTATGACTAGGCATCTTATCTATATTCACGAATAATGAATTTGGTGTCTGAACACCCAAATATGCTTGAAAAATCCAGAAGATGATTCTCTCTTCTCAGTTGCATGCATTTGATTTTATCCTTCTTGAAGGTTGAGAGATTGCTATCGGCTGAACAAAAAGCAACAGATTATCGATCACCTGATGATGGCATTGCTCCTGATCACCGGCCAACAAGTGCCTGCATAAGGTTTGAATTTAGTTATTTTGTTTATACACTAATCCGATTTTTTTTAATGAATATGGATTGTTCTCCGAGAGAATTTTAATGAATTATCACACAATAGCATATTTCTTTTTCCTTCTTTCTTTCTTTTCACCATCTTTTGGAGTCACCGCATGTAACCTCCTTGTTATTTGAGAATACAAACCTCTCATTCTGATATCAGGGTTGTTGCATATCTCTCCCGGGTGCTTGAGTCTGCTTTCACTGCTCTTGAAGGTCTTAACAAGCAATCATTCCTGACTGAACTGGTATGATTATTTTCTGTTATTCTGTTAACTTAGAATAGAATTATTATAATGAATATGTCAATTTAGGTCAAAGAGTTGGTGATGACGTAATGTAACAAAAAATATGTATTTGCCTAAGGCTTTCGGTGAATACCAACTTCTTTTGGTGTCAACCAGAAGTAGAATGAGTAGGTCAACTATAATGTGTTTGGATATTGTAATGTTTTGTTAATGTTAAATCTGCTGCAACTTTACCTTTCATGATTATCTATCTTTTCTGAGCTATATAACAAAGTGTTTATGTTACAGAATCTTCTGAAAGCTATATTCTTAGAAACTATGAGAACTTGTGTATCAATAGAAGATTGTTTGGAAGCTTAATGATTTAAATGGAAATTTACATTTTGAACTTATATATCAATGGAAGAGCAGCATTTTGAGATCTTCTTTAATAATGATCAACTATTTCAGGGAAATCGCTTGCACAAGGGCCTACTGAATCATTGGCAGAAGTTCACTTTTAATCCAAGGTAATCTGTACGACTATATAGTGGGTCCATGGCTGCTTTCCTCGTACATATGTTTCTAGCTCTTTGTGTAGACCTTTAGGCATGAATTTAGAGCATTATTATCTTTTCTATAATCATCAATCATAGTCAACCCTTGATTTTGCATTTAAAGGCAGGCCTATATCTCATGGCTAAATTTGTAATTGTTTTTAGTCTTTTGCTGATCAATTTTATTTGTTACCTCTTGTCTGCCATTTTGGTTGAATTGACATACATATATCTGTTTGCAGTGGAGGACTGCGGCTTAAGCGTGATATAACAGAGTATGCAGAATTTGTTCGCAGTTTTAATGCTCCAACAGTAGATGAGAAGTTTGAGCTGCTTGGCATGTAAGTAAAACTTCATGTTTTTTTTTTCTTTTTTTTTTTAGGGCTGGGAGAAAAAATCAAGCTAGAATTTCTCATTTTCCTGTTGATGAAACCCCATATTTTTCCCACAGATTGGCCAATGTTTTTGTTGTTGCTCCTGAGAGCTTGTCCAGTTTATTTGAAGGAACACCAAGTATCAGAAAGGATGCACAAAGGTACAACCATTTTCTATTACAATTAGAGAAGCTTAATTCAAGTTACCAGATATCTGAAATTGATGCTTTTTTTTTTCTCACGACTACATTGATTTTCTTTTTTATTTTTCACATTATTCTGTGTGATAAGAGTTTGAAATGACTGCAAAATCAGGTTTATTCAGCTCAGAGACGACTACAAAAGTGCAAAGCTGGCAGCTAGGCTCGCCTCTTTATGGCCGAGCTCTAGTTGACTAGTTGTTCACTATGTTTTCACCACATCTTGTGTTCGATGATGATAAGTTATCTGTAAGAGGAGCGTGTGGTATGTAATTTTAATGAAGCTGATTCATTTGTAGAATATATGGCGAATCTGATTCTGCTCTAAGAATTTATATGGTAATGAGCGTACACTATTTAATTTACTGAGATATGGCATGCATTTATGTTGTGATTGCAACAGTGTATTTCATGTCAGATTTTCACTTCGATTTGGTAGTGCTGTTGTTTTCTTTTTACTGGATAAATGGACTTGCTGTGATCCTATAGAGCTAAACCTTATGTCACTAACTTAAACCTAGTACTCAATGTACTACATTTTGACTTCCAAAAAAAAAGGGGTATTACATTTTGATAATAGTATCAGTGAATTTGATTATATTCAGCTAAAATGGTGTTTCCTTAAAGCTCTAATTAAGGGGATATGTTGAAATACTCGATTTTACAAAAATAACTTTGATTCGGTTTTTGTGTGAGTTAAAATAAATAACTCAATTGTATGATTATATTTTCGTCATTTTAGCATTAATAAATTTATCACTAAACAGAGTATTAAAAAAATTGTAAAATCCATTATACCCCATTGTTTACACTTTATTGCTAATAATAAATGAAAATAGCTTTGTAAGAAGTTCACCCTTTGATTGTACAATTTATTGCAGCATAATAAATTTATTGCTGCTATAAAACATAATATTTTACAAGTAAGAGCATCAGATTATAATAGGGTTATTGTTTAATTATAGGGTTCATAATGAGAAAAAAATAGAGCAGCAATTAATTTAACAATGTTGAAAAATTTAAATGGTTGTTGATGGCAGGTGTACACGCTTGCGATATTCAGCCAGAGCCCATATTGGAAAGACATTCCTATACATTGCATAATGTAACATGCAATTATACTTGAAAACCCCAGTAATTTCCTGAAAACAAATAAATATTTTTTTCATTAATTAATGTAAAAGTGAATTTTTAAAACACAGGTACAGATAATATACCTGCTGGGGAAAATCACCATTTTGTAGTTGAAAATTGATTAAATATTTAGCCGCACGGTGGAGAGGTAAAGGGTCTCTATCAGCCTGCCAGCCAAAGTTGAGAGGATTAATAGATCATTTTAATTAAAATTGAATGAATTATAAAAGTGATGGGATAAGATAAGAGAAGAGACTTGGTCAGAATGGATTAGACCCATTAGAGCCCATGAAGTTTGAGGCACATTAGAGCGATTTCCTTCAAGTGGGATGTACTCCTATATACATTTTCAAGAATCAGCATTTCATGTTGTAGATTAATTGTGAAGTTAAATTAGTAATAATGTTACCTTTTTTGGGCATGAAAGATAGCTTTCACCCCATCCACCATCCTCCCCTTGATGTTTAAGTAGAAAATGAACAGCTTTTCTAACAGCTTGGCAGTTGTTGTATGTCTTACCAACTGCTGAGAATGCTCTTAGTGCGAACCAAGTACCGTAGACGAAACAAACTCCCCAGTTTCCATACCTAGAATATTAACATTATTACCATTATACTATGTAAGGAGAAGAGAAGAGGAGATACCATGAACCATCAGGTTCTTGAATGTCCTCAAGATAAGCAATAGCTCTTGTGATACATGTCTTGATCTCTTTGTTTCGATGATCAGGGTACAACTCCTGAAACAGGACTAGAGCGTCGACTCCTGCCGACGTACACTCCACATAACTGCGCGTCCATACACATTCATCATCATCATCTCATACATATACATATGTGTTGACTGTTGAAACTATTCACTCTTACTCATGCTCAATCACAATATCAGCCAGAAATTCCATAGGATTCAGCCACTACACACCAAAAAAACCAACATTTAGCTAGATAGCCCACATATTTAATCATATGTCGTATATATTGGAGTAGTACCTCTAGCCACTGTGAGGCTACCACTGGCTCCCAAGCAGCAAGACCGCCGTTTTTGCCCTGCATAATCATCATTTGTTAATGAATTGCAGGGTAATAATGGATTGGAATTAAGCTTATTAATTACCTGCAAAGAAAGTATTACGTTGACAGCATTGAATAATCCTTGAGGTTCCATTTTCTCCCCAACAATCTCAGGAGGCATCATAGACAACATAAGACAACACTGATATATGATCACAATGCTGCATGTTTCAGTATGTACATCCTTTAATTCAATAGTTTTCTTGATGACTAAAAATGGATATATGAACCTTGAGTCCTTCAGTAGTACAATCGGACAGCTGCCATCCGTGATCTTGGTCTGAAAATGTCCACGACCCTTTTGAAATATGGCGGTACATACTTCTGAAGTCCCCTGAAGGATTCTCCTTCACCTACAAATTAATCTTATAAGTATACATCTTGAAAAGAAAATTAATAATAATAAAGAGAAACTTGAACAATTCATATATACCTGAGACTCCTTTATAAAATAATGACCCTTTTTCAGAGTATCACCTATCTCATCACTCAGATCACTAGCCAGCAATGCTTGCACAGCTAAACATGCATCCCATAGTTGGCTTCCAAAACTCTACATGCATGCATGAAATTACTTAGTTATATATATTTAAATCTGGATGATGAAATTAATCCCATGTACCTGCATCTTCATTCCATCTTCGGCAAGCCATAGAAAATCGGGGAGTCTGGCAAGATGTTTCTTGAAATAGTCTCCGTTGGGGTCCTCAGCCCAACATGCCAGCATGCACAATGACTTCTCCACAGCTCCGATGGTTATGTATCTGCTGTTCTCATCTTCGTAGTGGATGTGCTTCATTGCCACCTCCAGAGCTTTCTGTCTCAACTTGTTGAAAGGCCAACGAGTCAAGAGAGGCTCCGTCAATATGTAACAAGCATCCCATACCAAATCTTGTATCAAGGGATGAGGATAATACATGTCCTCCTACAAACACAGTACTACTTCATCAATCAACCATTAATATATAAGTACATAATTCTAGTTGAATATCCATATACTACCTTTGCACATAAATGTCGTACGCTTCTCCAATTAATATCTTGGTAGGGCTGATCATAGAGCTCCTCCCTTAGTTGAGAGATAAGAGGAGTGATAGGACCCACAAACTTCTTTCCATATAAATATGACATTGGCATGTAAACTAATCGACAATAACACCACATTTTTGCTGCAATGCATATATAAAATATCAAAACATCAATCAATTGTTAATTAGATGATAATTAACGAATATGAATTAGCATGGAATTATATATACATGGATGTATTGGGAGAAACGAGGGAAGAAGCCAGTATTCAGGGGGCATTGGGTTAGCTCCTGACCATTCATATACTCCCAGTATCTGTCAGGACATACATCATTAGTAGAATAGAATTAAAAAAGAAAATTAGAAAAAGAGATAGTATCAACAGACAGAAAGCCATGTTTTGCCCCAAGAAGGTATTGCTTTGGGAGTGCCATGTTGAAGTATCCATTTTCTTGCTTTAGAACACGCATCCGCATGGGGTGGTTCTCCTAACAATCTCAGACAGATGTAGTTTAAGGTTGTGCAGAACATGATGCTGTGGCCTTCCACGTGCAGTCCCCATCCACCATCTTCATTCTAATAACTCATCATTATTAATGGACAATTTTACTTTATAAATCGGTACGTAATAGTAATTGAAATTACCTGATGCCAATATATGTAACGAAGGACTTCTCGACGATATTCCCCATGAAAAACACTGTTCAGATGTCCACTAATATACAGTGCCATCACCTGCAATTGCAAAATATTTTAAATAATTCATCATTCTACTCTCAAATTGCAAAATTAAATGTGCCCATTAAATAGGATAAAGAATATAAATTGTTTCATCATGCCTAGAGATAGTAGTAGATTTTATATTAAAACCCCTTTCTTCAATTTTACTGTTCCACATTGTATACTAAATTTATTGACTTTTAAAGCTATTAATATTTTATTTTTTTATATACTATAAAATATGTTGGGTGTGTTAATTAGATACGTTATAAATAAAATAAAAAAAAAGAGACAAGACGAGACCAGAGGAGGAAGGAAGAACATGGGGCCGGCGTTTTCTGCAGGCCAATGGCCATCAGTTGTTTGCAAGGCCGATAAGTAGTGCACTGCTCGTCTCAGACTGGCCGTCGCCGCCTCATGGCTTACATTTTCGCTTTCCCGCACCCTCACTTCCCCTTTCTCCTGCTTGAATTTCTTCTCATCCAATATCTGCAATACATTAATAATTCTCTCTCAACTAAATGATTTTTTTTATTAACAAATGTTTAATTTTTCTAATTCTACGTTTTCTTATGAACAAAAGTGGAAAAAAAATTTGTTTAATAATTAAATCAAACTAAAATTGAAAGGTTTAAGACTAAATGTTTAAAGTATTTTGAAATATATATATTTTTCAAAATAGAGTAAAAAGACATTAAGAGGATATTTGTTTTGAGTATAATTTGATTTAATAAATCAGTGAATAGTGATATTTTATATTTATTATTATGTTTGTTTTAGGTTTAAGTATGTTAAATTTAAACTTTATATCAAATTAATATTAATTGAGGTGAGAAGGGATAAAAATAGGAGAGAGAAATGTAGAAAAAATATTATTTTGGGAAGAAATAATATATGGTAGATGGTAAGTAAGTGTTAATAAGATTAGTAGATGTATAAGGAGAGATTTAAAAAGATTTAATTTAATGAATCTAAACCTGTAAAACTTAAATCATACATTGCCTTAACTTACGTTCTATGTTTCAAATTTAATTTGGGCGAGGACTTTTCTGTAGAATATCAAATAGCTACTCTAAATTTGCAAGATTCTAATAGGAGGACCGACGATGTGATGGCCATGGCCCCGATACTCCTATTAATTATTTTTATAAATAAAAAATTCAAATAATTTATCATAATTATCTACTTAATTAAGATAATCTGCACATGACTTGCACTCGATGTTTCTTTTTAGGGACGTTATACCTTTTTTTTTTCTATAATGTCAATAATAAAAGGAGTTACTCATTTTGTTTCATAATGAAATTTAGAATTATTATATAAATAGAGTTTTAGAAAAAAATTTAGATAATCTATTTTTAGAGTTAAAGTTACGTAAATTGTAAAGGGGCTAAATAAAAAGATAAGGCAAAGACTTGTGTGACTTTTATAAAAAAAAGTGATAATAAATTAATGAAAAGTGATAGTGTTATTTCATGAACAATTTATATTATAAATAAGAAGTGATAGAAAGTGATAACATTTTATAGCGAAAGTGATAATTATTTTAAAAAGTAAAAAACGATCTCACATAAGACGGTCTCACACAAGACACAATTAAAGAAAAAAAAGGCGTTGTTTGGATTAAGTAATTAAAAATCCTATTTTACTAACATGCAATTCGGCTATTAATTCTCGCTATTCTACTAAAATGCAATTCGGCAATCTCCATATCCTATTTTACATGTTTTAAATTAAAAAGTTACGCTTATAATAAAAAAAATAAATTATATTATATTATATTATATTTATTTATTTATTATTAATTGTTTATTAGATAGTTTAATGGTCTCGTTGTCACTTTATTATAATCATGTATCACTTTATATTAAAAATAGTATCATTTTTTATCCTACTTATAAATTATTCATAAAATAATTAAATTAAATATTTATCACTTTTTCTTTATTATATATAATTTTTTTATTAAAAATATTATCACTTTTTATTTCAATGAATTGTTCATGAAATAATTTAATTAAATGGATATCAATTTTCTTTGATTTTGAATCACTTTTTATTGAAAATATTATCATTTTTTATTATTCCAGTAAATTGTTCGTGAAATACATTTTTTTAATTAGTTATCATTTTTTTATGAAAGATGTTATTACTTTTATTTTAAAATGTTATTACTTTTCATTTATATTGAGTATCACATTGTATAAATTTATAATTTTAAATCAAAAAAAAGAAATTAAATAAATAAAAAATTTTAAATTAATAAAATTTTAAATAATAAAAAATATAAATTAAAAAATATATATAATATATAAATATATATAATATAAATATATAAATATATATAATATAAAATACCTAATTAAATTAATTTGATAATTAATTTCCTAATTTTTTAATTTGATTACAACCACACATACTTTTAAAATATATTTAAAGAGTTATTGAATGATCCATCTCCTATAAGGAAATCCGTCTCGGTATAACCCAATATTTTCCTTTTATTTATGCGTGGTACTATTATAGTTGTGATCGATGTAAACTCCAATTGGCATGTAAACTAAACTCCAATTTTGGCCACTATACATTTATGACATCAATAAATATCAATACTGTGGTCACTACATATTAATGCAATCAATAAAGATCAAATTGTGGTCGCCATCCATCTAATGGACACCATTTTTAAGCATTCACATTAACTTATTTATTGTATGGTGCACATTTAGGTTTGATAGATTACATTAAAAAATAATAAAATTATTAGTAAAATATTTTATTGATAAAACTCTTAATTTTATTATTAAATTAAATTACCAACGTTATTAACAACAAAATGTATTGGTAATTGTTCATTGATAAAGTGGTGATTGGTAAATTTTACTAACGAAAATCCAATTCTATTAATTAATGATCCGTTGTTAGTTATTTCGTTGGACCAAAATTTGACAAAAAAGACCAAAATCGAACAAAATATTACCAAAATTGAATATAACAAATAAAAAATAATTAAAATTAGAATTTGTCATACTTAAAGCACGATTTTTTATATTATTCAACATTAAAATAAAATAAAAAGTATTGGCTTCAAAAAAATCACCAAATATATATGGATAAAGAGAAAGTCTATTGTGAACTTGATTTATCATGCACCTTGAATTTATAATGTTATTTTTTAGTTCATGAAAAAATTACTTTTGAAAGATATTAATTATTGCCCTTTTAAATGAAAAATATTAATTATCTCAATTAGAATGTAAAAAATTACAGTTTATCATAATTTGAGGAATAATCTCTCTAAAGAAAAAATTTTATGTATAAAAGAATAATTTCAATAAAATAAATGTACAGAATGAACCCAACTCACATAAGTATTTACTAAAAAAATTATCGAAATTAATTTTAGTGGTAAGGAGATAGCCATGCAAATATAAATAAATTATATTCTAGCTAGAAGTTTACCACGAGATCTAAATATAAAAAGTTTAATTAATCTTTATAGTTAAAATATAATCCATTTACAACCTCACTAAATACAATTTGGTTCATGATAACAGAATGACTTACATAACGAGGTAAGTTACTAAATTAATTAATATCTTAAAATTACCTAATTGTAATTTTTCTTCTTATAATTTAACTTCTTTTTTTCTGATATTATCTTTAATTTTCACGTCACCTATTCATTTTTAAATTGATTTAGAATGAATTTCAGTGCATAATATACTAATATTATACATGTGCATGCAAAAAAAAATAATAAAAAAAAAATATATATATATAAATATATATTTTTTTTATATATTTTAAACCATCACTTACCCTCCGTTTTTAAAAACAAAAAAAAAAATCACTCATTTTTAAAGGTAATAATACGCTATTTTGAGTAACAAATAAATTCTAAAATATTCATTTCAAACATTTTAGTTTTGCTCTATTTCATTCCAAAATTTTTTTTTTTTGCCAATTTGTTCCTAACTTTTGTAAAAGCACGAATTCAGCAGACCGATCTTTTGCGCCATTTTTATGCATCATACCTTGTGTCACGCGTTAAGTGATTGACACGTAATAAGGGCAACCATTGTCCCAAGGGTTTAAGGATTAGGGTATAGTTTCCTCTCTCTTGTGTGTCGTCCATCCAACGATTTGGTAAAGGAGATGATATACCAAAATGACATAGAGAATTCGAGCCGCGAATTTAGTCCCATGAAATTAGCAAAATTAGATATTTTTAAATAAAAATGATCATTTTAATAAGAAATTAAAAGTTATATGAGAAGCAATAAATTAATAGAGTATGAAACAATAAATTTATATGGAACTATTCAACTCTTACTTAAACATTATATACAGCTAAAAATTAACTTTCTTGATTCACGTGAAAATATCCGATAGCAGTGTGTTTTTATAGGAGTAGGAGAGTAACATTATTTTTAAGGGTGAAAAAGACCTGAATCCGCCAAAGGAGATCACTGCTGGGCTTGACCTGGAATCGGTTGTGGAAAAAATGTTGACGGGCTTTGTCGACCTCATCTCGGAGCTCCGGCGTGCCGTAATTCGGGTCGAATTCCCATGTTTGTCTGCCGACGTAGTTGTTGGTGCTGTACAGATAAGGACCATCCACACCTTCACCAACCTTCAGTCTCCACATAATGTTGCTGTTGATTAGGGCTTATATTCTTCTTTCTGTAACTAAGAACACCTCAGCTACAAACTAGAATAATTAAGTGTATATGAATATGTCAGAGATGACTATGCTAGTGGGAATTTATGGTGTATCCTAGGGCCCCACTGCCCCTGTCCTGAAAATTGATGGAGGAGGTAAATCACAGGATGTGCCTCAAATGGCTTATAGGGAGGGTTCACTGTTAAACTTGTGTTTGCAAGGGGCCAAATCTATGCCAAAAGCAAGATTCGAACCCTCAACCTGCAGCAACCAAGCTCAGTTGGAAGACCTTTCCACCTTCCCCTCTACCACTTGAACTATGCTAATGGGAATTTATAACTTGTCATAGTGGGTTTGATCCTTTATTAAATTGGCCTGGGTAAACCAAATTTCGATACAGAATCGTTTATTCCAACTTTAGGCATGCTTCATCTTTGTGTTTCCCTTTTTAAATGAATAACTTACAACATCCTAAATTAACGTCATACATATTTTAAGAGTTTTAATGTTCATTTATAAGTTCATTTATAAGGTAGAGTTTTTTTTTTTTTTTTTTTTTTATGAAATGAAATACCGTAAAAACACAAATTATGGTATATGAAATTCAATCTTTGAAAATTCGGTGGTTAGTCTAGAAGTTAGAGTTTAATATATTTAAGAGAGGGAACAGGGTACAACTCGTTGTACAATTGAATTGGTATAATCTTGGTTTTCACTCTTCTCAATTAATTCATGTTCCCTCATTAATGTTGTTTTTTATTTTATCTTTAAATTTATTTTATTTAAATGACTATTATACCCTAAACCCTAACGATAAATTGTACCCTAAATTACAAGGGTAAATTTGCAATTATACCCTAAACCCCAAGAATAAATTATACCCTAAACCACATGGATAAAATTGCAATTATATCCCTAAAATTAAATAATTAAAAAAAACAGTAACAACAACAGATTTTTTTTTAAAAAAGGAAAACACACACTAAATGTGAAGGAAAAATATTGTACCGGAGTTGTATCAAAATGGAGGTTGTATACAATTAATTGTCTATATATTTAAATATTAAATCAAATTAAGAGTTAATCTAACACTTTTTATTTATTGTTGGTATCCTATTTATGGTTTGAAAGATATACTCTCAAAATTTTTAAACCCTAAAAATAAATAATATTACTGTGACATAAATCAATAGGGTAATAGGATACGTAGAATGACCGAAAGACCTTGCCTAAATTAAATTTTTTGTACTCCCTTTAATTTGTCACATAAAAAGCTATGCACTCTTCATTTTATCATTCCACAGTAAACTACACCAAAATATTACATAAATCATATAATTTTAAAACACATCTTAATTTTCAAATTTATCACTTTATATAAAGTACACAACTTATTTTATAATTTATTTATTATTTAAAAAAATACTTTATCAATTATCCCCAAAATCAATAAAATTAATTAAAATAACAACTTTTCTTAAACCAGTGACTGTTATTAATGCAATTTAATTTGAGAAGGAAATATGATATTAATTCAAAGTACAATTACAAAAAAGTACGTTATAAATTTCCATTTGTTAATATCGTTTCATCATGCATAGCTAATATCGTTTTCATCATTCAACAATACACCCACTTGATTTTATTCTATATTCCTTAATTAGCTGATCGCCGTATCCCGATCTTGAAGATACAATACAAAAACCCAGTATGTCATGTGACATATGTTAAATGATGAAGCCTTGCATGTGTAGGTTTTTCATTAAATGGATGTCGGTGAAGTTTGAATTTTGAATCTTTATTAGGTCTGGGCTCTAATGCCATATTAAATGATCACCTCATCTAAAAGTTTAAACTAATAGAGAGGTAAATCGTTTAATACTCATTCCGTCCTCTTCTAAGGTGTCCATTTTACTATATTTGGCGTTCGATTCAAATGTATCAATTTTCCCTATTTAGTAAAAAAATACACAATATGGCCCACCACTTTCCTCTATTACAATTACTCACTTTACATATAATAATAATACTCATTAATCCACGTACAAAAAGTAAACGGACACCCTAAAACCGAACGAAGAGAGTATTTAATTAGGTCACTCTAATTCTTACAACATATTTGATATAACATTTTATGTATGGAGTCTATGAGAGTGAGGGGCTACCCTAGAGTGGTAGTATACTTAATGTCTTACTTAGTATTGCTTTATTACTCTCTTCGTTCCATAATAAATTTTATACTTTTTATTTTTGTACGTCCCACATTAAATTTCACCATCTTAAAATGGAAATATCACATCAATCCCCATCTCCTAAAAGTATATTTTAATTACAAATTTACCACTCTCACT
This sequence comes from Pogostemon cablin, assembly GCA_023678885.1. NCBI lineage: Eukaryota > Viridiplantae > Streptophyta > Magnoliopsida > Lamiales > Lamiaceae > Pogostemon > Pogostemon cablin. The sequence continues at coordinate 34,032,379 of CM042952.1, read as the reverse complement.
TAACACATATCATGTTTTATAATTTATTTATTACCCTCCAAAAGTCAATAAAGTTAGTCAAAAAATAATTTTTCTTAAACTTCGTGTCTAAAGTAACAATGAAGTTTATTATGGGAAGGAGGAAATCTTATTGTTTTTCATTCATTTGAGTTTGAGTTTTATTGAGAGGCATATAACATGATGTCATGTAATATTTTGATGTGACATGTATCATTTTTTTATAGATTGACACGTCATAGAAAAAAGAAATATAATACCTGCGCGTAGGGACGTATGTTAAGTTAGGATATACTTTCTCTCATTTTTCACAAAATCTTTCTTCTACTGCCATTCTTCTTTTTTAACTTTTTCTTTATATTCCTTTTCTATTAAATTTGTTGGGAAAAAATGTGAATTTTTATTAATTAACAAGTATTTTTAAATTTTTTTTATTATTATTTGATAAATTAATTAATAATATTTAATGCAACATTTTTTATTATTATACTCTTCATTTTATATATGTAATAAGTATAATTATATTTATTTTTTTAATTTTATTTATTTTATATCTTTAAAAGAGTGTATATTGGGTGCACCCACATGTGTACAACTTTTTATTTAATTTTGTATACATGTTATTCTATTTTGTATACGTGTTTCGTAACAATTGTATACTTTTTTCACACTAAGTTTTTCATTAAAAAACTAGCATCATATGTGTATAATTTTTTATTCAATAGTGTATACATGTTTTTTAATAATTATATATTTTTTTACACTCAATTTTTCATTAAAAACCTAACAATTAAATTGTATACATTTTTGCTCTTAATTGTATATATTTATGTTTATATTTGAATATTTGTACACCATATCTTAAGGTGCACTCGGGTGCATACTATAATTAGCCACTTTAAAAATCTCATTTTATATTTTTAATAAATATAATTATATTCACAATTCAATTTTATTTATTTTATATATTTTTATTAAAAAAATGCTTTAAATAATTTAATCACATGGCTTCTGAAATTAAGGATGGGACATGAGGGTGGTTATGCGGATAGTGTCATAAAGAAAATAAAACCTCTATCCGTCTTACTTATGCGTTGTATTATAAATTGACTTCTCTTTCTAAAGAGAAAATAACAATTTTGGTACTATATCTTTTACCAAATCTAATTTTAGTCCTGTAATTTTTAGTATTTTCAATTTTAATCATTTTAGTTTTAATTTTGGTCATGTAACTTTTAAATTTTCAATTTTAGTTATATAAGTTTCAAATTTATTCCTACATTCTTTTGAATTATCAAAATTAGTTATGTATCTTTTGAAATATGATATAATTATTATATGACTAATTTTGATAATTAAAAAAGATATGGGACTAATTTTGAAACTAATAGGATTAAAATTGAAATTTTAAAAGTTACAGGATCAAAATTGAAATTAAAAGAACAAAAATTGAAAATATTAAAAGTTACAGGACCAATAATGAATTTGGTAAAAGATACATGACCAAAATTGATATTTTCTCCTTTCTGAATGCTTCTCCTTCAATGAAGTGTTGGATGGGGGACACGTGTCTGCAAGATTGAATACGTGTACAGATTATACATTTATAGTAGGAGTATTCGCTATACGATTTCATGATTATTTCAACAAAATTTAAATTGCATTATCATCGTTGCGGTGCAATTTTAGATTAAAGAGTTTAACTGCACTCTGATACACCTGAATAATCTAACAATTAAATCATATTTTTATTTAATATTCACCTCTTAATAAAATAAAATAATTAAAAATAAAATTAATAACTAATAACTACAATCTCAACTTACTCTATAAACATCCTAATACATCAAGTACACCACAGAATAGCTCTAAATTAAAATCAAAATGAGACACGTTTTGTGAGACGGGGTTTTTTGTGATACGGTCGTGAGACTGGTCGACCCATTACTAAAGTATGCTTATTATATATTTAAAGTATGTTAATTTGTATTTAAAGTATGTCAATAATGAATCATATTATAACCTCATAAAATCATATCTTAATTCATAATTTATTATATTTTAGAAAACATACTTTAACAATAATTAAACATACTTTATCAATATAATAGACATACTTTAACCCGTAGATTTTGTCAATCAAAATTACTCAATTCAAGAGGTGTTATTTTCTTTGATATAGTAACTTTTAGTTTTTTAAATAAAAACATCACTATTCGGTAGAATGTGGTGCAGCTTGAACGGTATGTCATTAAAAAAAAAGTATGTACACCCTAATTTATGGCATGGTGGGTGGACCTACATATACAAAGTATAGAAACGACTAATCCTTTTAAATTAAATCAACTTTTTATTAGGTGTCTCCATCATTTTGACTTTATACATGTAAGATAACCAATAATTGTTTGATCGGTATTACTCCCTCCGTTTCGGACAAAGAAATATATTTACTATACCTTTTATGAGAGTTTTATGCAATCAAATGTAGTTATTTGATCGGGACATATAGAGTAGTCATTAAAAAAAGTATATACACCCTAATTTATGGCATGGTGGGTGGACCTACATATATAAAGTATAAAAACGACTAATCCTTTTAAATTAAATCAACTTATTATTAGGTGCCTCCATCATTTTGACTTTATACATGCAAGATAACCAATAATTGTCTAAATACAAATACATACGAAATGATTTGGTTGGGACGTGCTTGTCTAGATTATTATAGTAATTGATATGTTTTTACTTTCAAGTTATTTGATAAGTATTCAAGGTCAAAAAAATAAATTTTTTATCCTTTCATTACCTGTTAATATTTTCTGCATTTCAATTTCACGTACACCTATAAAGTGTTTATGTGTGTTGGAAACTGTTAGCAATTTTAAAATTAATTAAAGTGAATTATAATGCTATTGAATAAGTATTCATTTTTAAAATAAAATTTAAGACGAAATAAAAAATAAATAAAAAATAAATATATAGAATATGAAAGTTGGGTTTGTGATGAAAAGAGTATTTAATATTTTAGGGACACACTTGTATCAAATGAACAGGGGTAATAATTAAATGAAAATATGTATATTACTGAAAACGTTACTCTTATATTATTATTACTCATCTTCTATGTTCACAATTAAATGAGACAAATAGAAATTAAATATTATTTATACTAGAGTTATTTTTATTTTATTTTTTACCTTCGTAGAGTAATAATAGAAGTCAATTACACGGTTGGATCGAATTCAAAATTTTAAAATTAAATTGTTATAACATTATATTACTGATAATATTGTGAAATTTATTTTCCGTCTCATAACAATCGGGTACTTTTCTTTCTGTCCAAAAAAGATATATTTCCCCCGTCTCCTTTCAGATGACACACTTTCCATTTTGCTGTCCCACAAAAATTTGCACATTCAAAAAAAAAAGCAAAAAGTAAAAAAACAATCATCATTCCCCAAATACTTTATTTACCAAAAAATCATCTCTACCTAACATACTTTATCATTTATTTATTAAAAAATATCATTATACCCTTAAAAGTCATCACTTTCTTAATCTCCGTGCCGAAAAGAGGGGCGCAAACTTTTCCGGGACGGAGGGAGTACTATTTTTTAATTTAGATTCATAATTATTGAAAATATTCGATATTAGTTTTATTTTAGCACAAAAATTGAATCTTAGCTGGAATCATGCCAGCTCAATTTGGGATTTTCGACGATTTTAAGATCATGAATTTAGGGGTAGGGAAAAATACCGAAAACTCGGTATACCGCGTTCGCCGTATCGAAAAATAACGAAAAATGTCAAAGTTTCAGCATACCGAAATTTTCTGTAAGGTATGGTTGTCATACCGATAATTTCGGTACGATATCGGTATTAGATATTAAAATTTTCGGTATATCGGTATACCAAAATTATTTTCGGTATTTCGATATCGGTATATACCAAAAATTTTATATTTATTTTTTAAAAATTTAATTATACATAATACTATATTTAAGTATATATTATATTATTAATATATTTAAATTATTTTTATTTTATTATGTATCACATTTATTCATATATATTTTTTTAAATTTAAAATAAGCTCTAATAAAAATAAATAAAAATATAATACATTTCTAAATTAAAATATAGGAATATAAAAATATAATAATAAAAATTTTGTTATTTAATATATAATTATGAATAAATTAAAAGGAACATAAGTGTCAAGTAGAATGTTTGAGATTAGAAAATTTAATTATTTTGAAATATTTTTATTTTAATTTTATTCGGTAAATCGGTATTTTTCGGTATGTTGAATTTCGGTATGAAACGGTATGTCAACATTTCGGTATTAATTGGTATTTATCGAAAAATCGGTATGATGTAAATTTCGGTACGGTATCGGTATCCGATTTAATTTACCAAAATTTTGGTATACCGAAATTTCGGTATCGATATCGGTATGAATTTTTCCATATCGAAATTTTCGATACGATATCGGTACGGTATCGATATTTTCGGTATACCGATATTACCCACCCCTAATCATGATCGTGCAATATAGATAATTATAAGACTAAATTGGAAAAAAAAAATTTTGGGTAGAAAGCAAAATACTAATTTTTTAATTTCTAATATGGGAATTTACGATTGAGTTAGGACTAAGGGCTAGTGTCCTATATCTATTGGGTTCAATGTCTTGGGTGAGGCTGGCCTCGGTAAACTTGTTTGGATACAATAGATTTGGGCTTTGATTTTGGGCCTTATAGACATGGGTGGGCTTTTAATGTGAATACTGATTATTCTTCGACCCATTAAACAACGATAGCCTTAATCAAATTATCATTTAAAATAAGGTCTTCTTTAATAGTAAGTGGCCTCCTGATGCAGATACCCAAAGTGAGGTGGGCAGAAGTCTTGATCCGCTATTCAAGATGTTATTAATAAATTTTTAAAGAGGACTATGATACTACGATTGATTTTATTTGATCATTGAATTATGCTGTCATACAAGTTATGGATAAGACGTGCTAATATATTTTGGACACAACAATTCGCTATAAAATATTATTATTTTTTATTAATTTATTATTATTTTTCTGTATAAAAGTTGTCACTTTCTGGTCGTATCACGTAAGTCCTTACGTAAGACGGTTCCACATAAGTCTTTGCCTCATTTATATTATAAATTATTTATAAAATAATTAATTATATTATTATCGATTTTCAATAATCGAGTATCACTTTATTATAAAAGTCATAACTTCTTATCCATCTTACAAAAATCATTGTATGAGACACAACTCTTTACTTTTTTAATATTATTTTCTTGAATGACGTCAAATATTACTTAATTTATATAGAAAGAAAGTAATAGTATTTGTTATTCAAATAGTGATCATTTTGAAACGAGGTCCCTATAGTCTACACCAATGGTGGTATGCCAACACCTCTCTTAACCTAATTGGATCATATCATCATCAATTCATTTAAATGTTTAATTATCTATATTTTACATAGAAATTGTTTTCACTAGTTCACATTCTTTATTAGTGAGAATATCATTTCATACCAGATAATTGATCAAAAAAACGCACTACATTTAAAATCCAAGTCTCTTGTGAGACCAAGTAATTTTTTAGTCATAGAAAAAAAAATTACATAATAACTTATATTCTTTTATAATAGTGTAAATAATTTACGAAACATATTTTGTGTGTGCAGTGTAGCTAATTACTAATACTTTGATTATATATACTTGCGAAAAAGAATTAAAAAAAATTGACGATATAATGATGTATAAATTCCATGTTGGATTTAGAAAAAAATTGCAATGTGTGCAGCCGTGGAAATGAGTAAGACAGACAATGTGTGCTGTCTCTAATCCAATTAAATATAATTATTAGTTACAAAACTTTGAAGTAATCGTCACATTTTTTTTTTCTTTCTAAAATTTCTACATGCATATCCCAATCATAAGTTCATCTGATCGATCATTGATTATTTAAATTCAATTTATTGATAATTATATACTCCCTTCGTCCCAGGTAATGAGGGTCATAGACCTTATGATTAACATAAGGTCTTTGGTCCTCTTAGTCTGAGACAGAAGGAATATTAATTTTTAATTAACATGATATTGTTAATTATGAAATTAGTTTGCATGTATACATATGGTCAAATTATTTAATTAGTTAGAGTAATTTAAATTCGAAAAAAAAATCTTCTACTAAATTTAATAAATAATAATAATATGAAACCGAGGAAGGAGGAGTCTGCTAGCTTAAGGTGCCAACTCATTAAAAAATTCCTAGAGTTAGCTGCTAATTACTCTCTAATTATAATTTACAATATTAACGAATCCTAGAAAATCTTTTGCAGCATCAATAATTTTTCATTATCCAAATGAATCAATGAAAACTTGATATTATAAATTAATACTGTCACATAATTAATAACAATATAAAAATATATATGGACAGAACCCTTCATGAGTTTACACATTGAAAGGTAATTAAAAAAATTAGAGTGCAAACAATTGTGGCTGTGATCTACCTCTAGGGAGTGTAAAACATCATTTGTCTCTATGTTACCTTTTAAGGGCAACAATAAATGTTGCAAACAAGAGCCACACCCACCCACTCCCAAATATTGCCAAGGTCATTGTGGATATATGGCCAGTTCATAAGTGGTCCACTCACACATATTTGGAGATGAAAATCCATTTTCCCCACATTTTATATCCAAATGGGAAAATGACAAATGAGTTTGTGATCATCAATCATATATACTAATAATATATGCCATAATCATTTGTTTTATTTAATTGATAGAAAAAACAAATATTTGGAAACATTTGTGGTCCATGTGTGTGATTAAGACACCATGGAAATAGGATTAAGAGGCCAAGTACCCCACATGTGACTATGAATCTTGTAAGAGATCCCATTAATTCTTCTCAATAACTAATATATTCTCATTCTAATTTAACCTTGTCAATTGAGACATTTGCGAATACAGGTCTACCTTATTAATTTCCATTGTTTAAGGCATTTAATTAACTAAGCCAAGTCTTATGATAATATATTCTTCATACAAGAGACACTCTGAACTAATATGAAACCTCTTTATTTAAAATTTATAAAGACTATTATATCCTTAAATATATTAAATTATAAGAGTATAATAAAATTTAAATTACTAGGCTAAATACAAATGTTTACCTCATACAAATAAACACTAACACTAGTAAAGTTTTAGGAGGGCAATGATTTATTTAATACTGCTTTAATTTTTCTTGGTTAATTATCGTACTATAGTTAACTTAGAAAAGTAAGGGTTTGTTTGGTTCACTAAGATTAATAAGTGGGTTAATAAAGTTTGGAAATGTAATAAACAATGGATAGACATTAGAATTCTCTTAAATCCATATTAGTTTCATGGAATATTGTAACACGCCTTCCCTCAAAGTTGTATTTCATCGGGCTCCTTGCTTTTTGTTAATGGGTTTAAGCCCGTATAAGTCCAATTAGTATATAAATTCTCTAATTTTTAAAAATTTTAAGGTCCAATGAATATTATTAATTCAAAGTGAACCAAACACACCTTAGGGATATTAATTAATCACGACAAGTGGTTATACATATTTACTCCTTTGGATTGGGATGTAACAAGCAAGATAAATTAAAACAGACATTATGAATCATATAAACAGTTTCTAAATTGTCATTAATTTGTTAGCAACGTGCATTACTATGTTAACAAGAATTAAGGTACAGTGCTCTAACATGTCGGGTCCATCGATAATTTTTTTTTTTGTTATTTTATAGCTACTTAATTAATTTCACCCTTGTCAGAGCTTAATTCATGTAGTAGTATTTGTGTGACTATACATGAAAATTCTCACAAAATCATACACCTTCCAACCCATAAAATCATTCACCATTTTTTTATCTGTCCTATAAAATTATTCACCTTTTAAAAAAAAATTATCTTAATCTTAAACCTTTCAATTACACTTAAATTTTTAAATTTAACATTCATTCTTTAAACATATAAAATACTTAATATATACTTTATTTATGGCCTAAGTTATCAAATTATCCTACAAGTCAATAATTAAAAAAAAAAGACAGTGGTACATTAAAAGTTAATTACTCACCATAAACACATAATATATTTAATATAACTTTATTTATTGCCTAAATTGTCAAATTATCCTAGTCAATAATTTAAAAAAAGTGAAAATGACAAAAAGTAGCCACTATTCCTTAAAAGTAATTTTAAGTGGCCACATGTGTTATATACAATTTATTCTAGCTACTTTTAATGGAATTGACCAAAATACCCTTGATAGGGACCACTGTTCACGTGTTTGAGGAATCAGATTCCTCACTTTTTTGACCAAAAGTACCAAAAGTATAGTAGAGGAATCTGATTACTCTCTATTTCTGTAAAAAGTGTCAAAGTACAATATCTAGTACTACGTAGGCATGTGCTCCCTCATATGCCTACAAAAAATGAGGTGTATATATAATGGCGGTCCAACCATCATGCTGCATCATACACATATTTATTTAATTTTTCAAGTTTTTGTTCGAGGTTTCTTCGGCATTTGGGGAGCAACTATTTTTTCTAGTTCTTTAGAGGTGTGAGAATTTGGGGAGCAGTAAAGTATGTTTTTAAACTTGTTTTAAAGGCTATGAATGCATTAATTTGATCATTTTTACATGTCTCAGAAGTGTAAATTATTCATTCAAAGTTTTATAATAGAAATAATAGATTGCCGAAAAGAGTAAGTGGGAGTATAAAATGTTTCCACATTAAATTTTTTCATATTTTTAAATAAGAAACAAGTAGGCAGAATAGAACGGGATTTGTAGGCCGAATAGAACAACTATGTAGGCCGAATATCATATACGTTGACCGAGTAGGCAAAAAAATTATCTCTTATTTTAAAAAAATAAGTAGACCGAATAGAGGAAATTTTGTAGGCCGAATAGAAGAGACATCGGTCGAATAATAAAAATGTATCCAAATGAAATTTTGTCATCTTTTGAAAAAAAGTATAAGTAGACCGAATAGAATAAGTATTGTAGGCCGAATAGAATAGTCTTATTGGCCGAATACAAGAAACATAGGCTGAATAAAAGATCTAAAATTTTCCACACATTAAATTTTTATTTTTAAAAAACCTGTAGGCCGAATAGAACAACCTCATAGGCCGAATACAATAATTAGTTGGCCGAATAGAGTAATTGCAATTAATTTTCTAATATTTTAACATTTTCTTAAAAAAATGTGCAGTTGAGCTATAAAACAGCTGGGATGAGTTGGGGTGGATATTGGGATGAGTTACTATACAAAGGTGTACAAGTTGGGTGGTTATATTTGCGGGGGGGACAATATGTATTATACTAGTTTGCTATTAGAAATTCATAACATAGTACAAGCTGATTTGGATTATTGAGGTTATGAAGTTCATTCTCTGGTCGAGTACAATGGCCGTATGTCTAAATATAAGATAAAAAATGATGCACGTGTGGCAGAAGTTTTCAACTGTGTTGATGTAGGAATGGTGTACGTGACACTTCTTCCTGTCGCTGGCAATGCATTCCTTCAACATTCTGCACAAGGTTCAGGGCATAGTTAGAATTTAGGGTTGGGTTGGGTTTAGGGTTTAGTGCTGGTCCGAGCAATGATCCATGCACGAGGCCACAGTCTAGTGGTAGGCCTGATTTTGATTTAAATGTGGAGTACAGTCCGGTCTCAGAGATGTAGAGATTTGGTTTTAGATAATCTGTAGATGATGAAGCTGATGACAACGCTGGTGAGGATGAGGCTGATGTACATGCTTATAATGATGATGTTGAGTCGGGTAATAGGACTGCCGAAGAAGAATATGAAAACAACGAAGATTATATACAACAGGATTGTAATCAGTGTTCTAGCGAAAGTGATGATGATGCTGAGGAGAGAGAATCCAAATGTATGAAGAAGCATGTGATTACATACTTCAGAGAGGCGGCTCTAGCTTTCTTGAACCGATTAGTCGCGACTTGTCCCGTCCTGAAATACAGCCATAAGATTTTCAAAGTATACGGCCCACCACCCGTCCTTGGTTGATTCCAGATATAAATACTATGTTTATTTAGAATAGAAGTAAAGTAAATTTCTACTTTAAACTAATGCACCTGATACGGTCATAGGCATTCCGGTTGAAGCTGACAGAGAAGATCCGATGACTGTCCCTGAGTTTGATGTGTCTGGCGTTCTTTACGAGAAAAGTGTATTTGATACAAAAAATAAGTTGCAGATAGTTGTAGGGATGTATAACTTGCGGAACGGAGTGGTGACCATTGTTGAAAGATCTAGCTCGACCAGATATAACGTGGAATATAAGCTAAAGGGTCAAACAGGTTGTCGATTTGCGATGCACGCAAGAATGAGCTATGAGTTGTGAGGGGTGGTTAAATTCGTTCAACATGACGGTTATTTAAATGATCCAGACAGACCCACTCCTACACAGGTGTCATCCAGCGTAATCGGTCAATATTTTGCTGCTAGGCAATTTGATAAGATTACTGGGTTCCGACCCCAGGCGATGAGAGAAGAGATTTTGAAGGATTTCGGGTTCGACATTAGCTACAACATGGCGTTAAAGGCCAAACACCTGGCTGTTGGACATACGTACGGGGATCACGACAGCTCATTTGATATGCTCCATGCGTACATGTATCAGTTGGAGTTGGCAAATCCTGATACGCACACCCGAAAGCAGAGCCCCATTATCCACATGAACTCTACCATACTAAATCTAAGGCACTCGTTCCCAACCTGAAAATATCTAGCAGCTACATCTTCCCCGCTAAGTATAATCTCCCATGTCATGAGACCGTGGAGATTAGCATTCGCGATTCAATCGTCGTGAAGATCCCAGTAATGACCAAAACATGATCTCCTGAACATCTCCTCCGCATTACCTCCAACCGTTGTTAACTACTTACGAATAATTGTCATAACAACCCCAGGTTTGCAGTAATTATGTATACTATAGTTCTGCCCCTGCATAGTTCGACGCTTCCACTCAACCTGCACAAATTAAAATTTTGGCTAAATAATATGTAACACACATCAGATAGATGTATTCTGCATCAATTCAACCAGCTTACTTCATAATTATATCAAATAACAATAAGTTCATTGCAGCAACTGAACAAATATTGGCACACTCAATCATTTGTTCTATTCAGCATACTTTTCCTTCTATTCGGCCTACACATTGTTTTATTCGGCCTACAGAAATTGCTCTATTCGGCCAAGGTCAGTGCTATCACATTATTCTCACTTCACTTTGCTTTATTCGGCCTAAATTTGATCTATTCGGCCTACCAAATATGCTCTATTCGTCCAAGGTAAGTGCTATCACATTATTCAAACTACAATTTGTTCTATTCGGCCAACACATTTGTTCTATTCGGTCTACAAAAAACCTCTTTTCGGCCAACCAACATTTCCAAATATTTCAAAAAAATACACTCCTACACTTTGTTCTATTTGGCCTACACTTGCTCTATTCGGCCTACAAAAAAGCTCTATTCGACCTACCAATATTTCCAAAAAATTAAAAAAAAACTCCTACACTTTATTCTATTCGGCCTACACTTGTTCTATTCGACCTACATATTTGTTCTATTCGGTCTACCACAAAACCCTATTCGGCCAGCCAACATTTCCAAAAAATTCAAAAAAAAAGAAACACCCCCACTGCGGTCCTACATTCTAAACATTATGTATACACAATTAAGTCACATTCAACATATTACATTTTCAAACCACAACATGTACGAAACATTATACACAATGAATTCACATTTTACACAAATGAACAAAACCACACAAAATATACGTCGTATCCTCGAAAACGAGTACTACAAACTCAATGTAGGAAATATTATAAACAAATAACTCACAATTTAGAAATGCAAATAAAACTGCTTTTATACATACAAAAAAATTTGACATTTCGAAAATTCACCACAATCCACCTCGTCGGGAAACGCCTATTCCGGCAGATGGAAAAGAGAGACTGAATGTGATGGGGACGACAAATGGGTGGCACTGTGCTTTGGGACGAAATGGAGAGAGAGGACGTTGGACGAAAGATGAGAGAGAAGAAAGAAATTTGGAATGAAAATGACGTTAATGATAGTGATATACCCCACCAACCCACATCCAAAATTTTAATTTGAAATATTTTAAAACTTTAAATGTGGTTCACCAACCCATTAAGTACAATTTTAAATGTGATCCACCCACCCCATTTACTGCAGTCAAAACTGACATGATGATGACCCCTTTATTTTCGTCCTTTATCTGACAGTTATGAGAGTAATTTGAGGAGTTCACTAAATAGTGACTAGTAAAAATTATTCTTAACAGATGTGGCTATTTAAAATTGTACTTAGTCAATAGTGGCTATTAAAAATTCGCTCCCAAAAAAAGCGTGGTACATTAAAAGTTAATTACTCACCAAAAGGAAGAGGGTATATATATCTTTTGGTTTTAACTTTTATAAGTATTGTATGATATGCGATTGTTTCAAGAAAGATGTGGGATTGAGAAAAGTAATAAAAAAAATGAAAAATGGTGTATGGGTAAAATATGATTTGATTAATTAAGTTGGTGTTGGTTGCATGTAGTAATTTTGGTGTGTATTTATGGAATGTGTCATGAAATGTTTGGAAAGAGATGTAAATAGGTAATGAATAATTAATGAGAAAAGTAAGTTGTTATGAAATTAATTAAAGGATGAAGTGAAAGATGAGTCATTATTTGTATCAATAGTACAGACAAAGAATCTTACCCAATCCTTAAGATGGCCACCTTTACATGCCCTTCAAAGGACAAATTAATTCCATCTCATCAAACTCCACATTCTTGCAACCTATGCTATTTGGGTGCATGATTCAAAGATAAAAGTTTAATAAAGTTATTAATTTCAACGTAGCATAATTTTGTACAAAAGCTCAATTAATATTAGAATCCATGAAATTATATATTATAAAATGTATAATGAGATAATCACAGTATAATTACAGAAACTATGTAATATACTCTATTATTATAAAGAAATAAGAATATCCAAAGAAAAATGTTGTAAACTCACAAGCTGCTTTCGCGGAGACACGGAGCCGCTCTCTCTTGCCCAACACCTTTGGAACTTGGAACCCTCTCAATATTTTCATATTATTAATTGGTAAACATGTACTCTATTTCTAAGAACAATATATACCAAAATCCAAATTGAATCAATAAGAATTCAATTAAATAAATATAATTGTTCAAATTGAATTTCTGCATTAACGAAGTAAGCATTGACAAATATTTATATTGCAAGAAAAGAAATGACAAACATTTAATAAATCTAAGAAAAACAAACATTTTGTGTAATCCTATTAATAAAAAATCTCAATATCCTAGTATGTGAAGAAATAAATAAGTTGGATGGATAGAGCGTATAATTTTGCATAAGTTAAACATCAAAATGAGTAATTTTGTGTTTATAAAAATACTACCCTCTTTCTATTCATCCTCAATGTATCTATTTTAATACTTTGGATCCTCTATTTTTAATATATTTATTTATTCCTTTTTTAAATATACGAGATGCACACACCTCACTCGTTATAATTAAAATATAAAATTCATACCCCAAAAGTCCTATGATTTAAAATAGAATACTCCATAAATTCTCATGTAAGAATAGTGAGCCTCCTGTGAAACTAAATAAGTGAGGTGGCAAGCATTATTGTGTAAATAAATAAATAGATATAATTATTAATTGAAGGCCAAGCCTATAAATTGATCACTACATTCCCCACGTCACATACATGACTTTTCCAACCATCCGACCCTTGTCTTTTGATTCAATATATATATATATATATATATATAGGGCGAAGTCGCCTCCTCCTGGTATATATATATATATATAGGGCGAAGTCGCCTCCTCCATTACCAGGGCATAAACACTCTAATTTCTCTCTCCCTACCTCACTTGACTTGGCTAAGGCTCGTATATACTAGTATTAATTATCACTCCTCTCCTCGTTAAGACCAGACCAGAAACAACATCTGCAGATAATTGATCGAGTAGATATATTAATGATGAGCTGTAATGGTTGCAGAATTCTCCGGAAAGGATGCAACGAAAATTGCATTCTCCGCCAAAGCTTACAAGCCATTGACTCCCCACAAGCTCAAGCCAACGCCACCCTTTTCGTCGCCAAGTTTTTCGGCCGCGCAGGACTCATCTCTTTCCTTTCTTCTGTCCCCAATTCTCAAAGACCTGGTATATATGTGTATACATTACCTTAATTTCATATCTTTCTGATTATATATCTAATGTTTGATAATTAATTGCAGCGCTTTTCCAGTCCCTACTGTTCGAAGCCTGCGGAAGGACCGTGAATCCGGTCAACGGCGCCGTGGGGTTGCTCTGGACGGGAAATTGGCAGGTCTGCCAGTCGGCGGTGGAGACGGTTCTTCGCGGCGGAGTACTCCGCCCCTTGCAGGAATTCACGGAGTTCGACGATGATTTTTACGGCTCGCAACATCACCCAAAAGGATTTGATGTTGATGTTGACCTAGGGCGGGTGACGCAGAAAAAGAGACCTTCGTCGCCATCGGACGAGTCGGAAACGACGACGTTAGAGAGCGGGTTAGGGTTTCAACAAAACTGCGATGGCCCTAAGCCTCAAACCAAGCTTCTCCGCCTCTTCTTTTAGCTCTCTTCTTTTCTTTTCCCTTTTTTTTACCCATACTAATTTAAACCTTCTTTTTGACCATTTTGCCCCGCTTTAAATTCTTCTTTTTAGGTTTTGTTTTTTTATTTACTCCTATTTCATATTTCACTCGATTCGAATTCTTAATCCACACATCACCAAAAAAAAATATTAAAAAGTTTGATCGTGATATAGCAGCTCTCATTAATTTTTTATAGTAAAAAAAAATCTGAAATCTTTTACAATCAGGAAAGATCAAGAAAGATAATAAGATTCTGATCACATTTACAAAATTAATTATCACATTGTTAAAAAGGACATAATACCACACCATACAATGGTTACATGCATCGAACATATATAGTATATAATATATATGTTGTTATTAAGTTCCTAAATTATTCTTCTTGATTTTTATACTTGTATATGGCCGGCAATATTTTTAAAATAACCAATAAATCTATAAGGATTTAATAGTCATTTGTTAAATCTTATATATATATATATAGTAAAGAACATGTATGAAATACGAAGTGATGTTGAAAAAATACATACCAAGAGATGGCCCCTCCCCTTGTGTTGAGAAATTTTAAATTATATTCCCTAACTTCCTTTTAAATGTATTTTTCATGTATCACAAATATTGTCTAAATCACCGCTAAGTATGAATTAATTAATGGTAATTTGTTAAGGCTTTATTATATATACATTTAAAAAAGAGTATCTTATAAAACACGAAATAAGACGACATGGTGAAATAGGATGGACAAAGAGATGGCCCCTACCATTGTGTTGAGGTGATGAGGTAGAATTAATAGAGGTGACTGGTGAGGAATGGGCAACATTCCTTGGAGCTGGGGTTTAACTAGTTGACTTTTGAGTTGTGAAAGAGGCAATCCACACTCCCACTCATTTCTATGTGGTCAATTTTATTCTGCATAGACATAGAAATATGCTCCCTATTCCAATTTGAATTTTATGTATTCCATACGTCCCGTTTTAACATTTATATTTGCTTTTTGCACGTACATTAAAAGATATAATAGTTTAATGTACAGTGAGATGAGATAAATAATATTTGAATTTAATGTATTCCATCCGTCCCGTTTTAACGTTTACATTTGCTTTTTGCACGTACATTAAAAGATATAATAGTTGAATGTACAGTGAGGTGAGAGAAATAATATTTGAATTTAATGTATTCCATCCGTCCCGTTTTAACGTTTATATTTGCTTTTTGCACGTACATTAAAAGATATAATAGTTTAATGTACAGTGAGGTGAGAGAAATAATATTTAATATAAAGTGGGTAACACCCACTTGCAGACGGAGAATTTTTGCCTTAAGCCTTGCATGTGCATTTTTTCTCATAAATGGGTGGCGGTGAATTTTTGCCTTAAGCCTTGCATGTGCATTTTTTCTCATAAATGGGTGGCGGTCCAGGACCATGGACTCTGATACCATGTTAAACGACCACCTCATTTAAAAGGTTAAGTTGTTAGAGAGGATAATCGTTTAATATTTAATCAATCACTGTAACAGTAGTTGTATTAGTGTTGTGTGTGAGCTCTACATGAAATATATAATTATATTGTGTGGGTCCAACTTGATAAAAAAGAAAATGTAAACTTTAACTTGGGACAACCCAAAATAGAAAGTGTAAACCTTAACGCGGGACGGAGGGAGTATTTATTTATTCCGTAGCCTATTGTTGGAAAAAAGATCGGTTCGGATTCTCTATGTTATTTTGATACATCAATGATACATAAAAGAGAGAGGAAAACTATATTATAAATAGAAAAAAATATTCCTCTTACGTAATATGTATGACACAGAAGATGATTCATGAAATTGACACAAAATATCGGTAGGATAAAAGTCACATAAAAGAAAATATTAAGAAAAACGAAGTACTTTAAAAGGAAAGTGTAAATTAATGATATACTATAAATTATATTTTCTTTTCATTATATTTCTCTAATACTTTATTTTATTCTAATTAAAAAAAAGCGATAAAAAGGTGAACTGGGAGTATTGAGTTCGAAATTAGGTGGAGAGTGACGTGGCATAGGGGAATCAAAACTGTTGGGCCGGGCCGAGGCGGAAGATGTGGGATCCGGATGACGCAAATCCAACTACTTTGAGATGCTGCATATGCTCTCACCTTTATCAATAAGGAGGGTCCCTTCTTCTTCTTCATTTTATTTATTTATTTATTTCAATATCTACATGTTTAATTCCGATAACAAAGCTGTAATATCATCATTTACTTTTAATTATTCTCATATAAAACGCCTCAATAACTAGATATTCATCATTTCAGATATTTGATCCACATTCTTCTCATGTTATTCTCGATTTTTACACATAATAATTTATCCACAATAATGGGAGTTTAGAGAGGTGGCAATTATTAATTAAGTAAGAAAAAAGATGGGATTTAGGGAAATCTCATTTTCAGAAAAGCTGATATCTGAACTGTATAACTTTAAATGCTGTTAGAAGTAAGAGAGAAGTTGCTTCCACATGCAGCAAAATTTCATTATCTCTTCCAACCACTCTTCTGTTTAAAGTTACCATCAAAAAGCAGATCATAAAAGTGATTGATACATGGCTATAAACCCACATTATAACCATGGATAAACCTTCAACACTCAGCATCCAAAAAAAAATACTTGTGCTGTTGCTCCTCCAGGTCCAACACCCAGCTTCCTCGTCTTTTCTGGAAGAACGAGGAAGTAAACGACATCCAGAATCTATCAACACAAGCCAATTCCAGAAGATCAACCAACCGTAGCAAGAATAAACAAAAAACTCACTCCCATGTATAACAGATAAATCTAGGATTAACAAGAAACAAAGAACATTACATATATACATCAGTTTTTGTACTACAGAGAATGTGCCTAAACGGAGAAAGAGAGGCGTGTGTACAGCTAACTTGAGAAATAGAAGACAGATTCCTGTAATATTGGATACCTGGAGAACAGTAGTGTGTAAATGATAGGTCGCATAAATGCCAGATGAGAAGCCCAAGACTAGTCATTGGGTCCGTTCCTTATTGAGTAATTGGCTGCTGCCTCCACGAGGTCTAAAGGTTCTGTGTGGTGTTAGAATCTAGAGTAGAATGTAGAATGAAATCAGTACTACATCTTGTCAAGCTGATGGTACACAGTTACGTTGCATTATATGTGTTCTCAAGCTACTGTCTTGAACCTGTAAGATCACATTTCCGAGTAAATAACCCATATGGGAGAAAATGGTGTGAGAGGGAGAAAAGGGAAACTACCTGCATGGCCGCTAACAAGGAGATGAAATCTGTGCATTGTTCGAGTAAAGCTCGTTCTTTGGCAGTCGCCTTTGCGAGATCAGTTAATAAAGAATTTACTTCTTCGATCTGCATAACAAGAAAACAAACCTCATCAGTGTTATTGGGTGTTGATATATGGCAAAACCTCAGAGGGTAAAAACTTTTTAATTCATGATGCTAACGCTAGGCAAAAAAAAAAATGAAATAGGACTTACAGTTGGAAGTAGCAAAAAAATAGAGGATGTCATCCCATGCATGACATCA
Source organism: Pogostemon cablin (assembly GCA_023678885.1). Classification (NCBI taxonomy): domain Eukaryota; kingdom Viridiplantae; phylum Streptophyta; class Magnoliopsida; order Lamiales; family Lamiaceae; genus Pogostemon; species Pogostemon cablin. Next base: position 34,014,027 of record CM042952.1, on the reverse strand, counting down.
ACAGCTGAGCCAATAGCGTCTTTCAAGCTCAGGACATTGGTCTGTTAAAGTTGACACATTGATGACTTTGTTAAAAATAAAAGAAAGAATGTGATTTAAGCTAAGAAAGAATGCAAGGGTACGCACGATTGCTCCTCCAACAACAGGAAGACGAAGGGTGCTAGCCTTTAAAGCTTCTATGGCTCCAAACAGAGAAATTGAGTGGTCTTTCTCCAAAGACGCCCAATCTTCTAAAAGGATCATCTGTGAAGAAAAATATCGACATCAAAACACACTAAGATATCTCCACAAACAAGAGATAAAAAAACACCTCACATGAAGCAATATTCTCAAATGAATATGCAAACAAAAAGAACAGAGCTTACAAGTACAACATGCAAATCCATTGCCACAAATGACTATCTAAGTTCTCACAGAGTGATTATAAACACAACTATTGGTTCAACTTCTCTGAGAACTAATATTCATATCAAAATGATAATTATAAAAAAAAGTTCACAGGTCTCTCGTATGAACAATTAGTTAGGAAATCACAAGGCTCAATGACAACAAATTGGGGCACAGAAAGAGTGATTCATAATGTGAACAAAATTATTTCAAAGAAGTGAAATGTGTGCTGAACTGAATGGTTAAAATCAGATCAGTGATTTAAATGCCCATCATAAGGCATAAAATCGCAAGTTAATACTATTGAAAGATGTGAGAAGGGGCAAACATATAGAATCTTCCTGTCTGCCGTTATCAATTAGGAAATGCAAATAGAGCTTACTTGTCCTTTCAGAATGGAAGCAAGCTTCAACTTTTGCCTCAGCAACTGCAATCTGTGTCTTTTTTTGGTGACAGTATCACGTAGATCAGATATCGCTATCCAGGCATTCCATAGATTTTTCTGGTTGGAAGGGATATATGACTAATACAATTCCAAAAAATAAAGCAAAACAATGTGCAAGAACAGCAGGTGAAATTGATAAGTAAAGAGCATAAGCAGATAGATCTGCATATCACATAAGAAATGATAAATAGAATATCACAGAACTATACCGACCCATGATTCAAGCTAAAAACAAGAATTCTCTGAGGTACTCTAATCCTTTAGAAAAAGAAATGAAGAAAATTGCACATGCTAAAGAACAGAAATACAAATGAACTTGACATATTCCATCTAATTCAGCCTAATAAAACATATGACGTTTATATGCTAAACTATAAGGAAACAAACTGACCTCTGCATTGTGTTTCTGCACCAACAGAGCAGCCTCAGCTCTTGCATTCACGAAGCGCCATTGCAGGTTTCGATTGTACAAGAGTCTCAACAAATGTGCATCAATAATTCGGTTCTCCCCAACCTTACCCCTCCTAACATCAACAGCAAAACTGAGGACTGAAGGTGTTTCGTTGAAACTGTTATTAATGGTGCTAACAGCATTTCTGATTCGAGATGGACTATGACCCCGGGATGGAGATAATCCAACAGGTGAAACAAGCTTACTAGGTGATGCAGGTCTAATACCTCCACGAGAAGGAGACAAAATTGGCATTGGACCGTCAACTGAATAACGTCTTAAATTTGGAGGGACAATAAGTTTGGAAGTAGGATTAGTAGATATAGGTGAACATGGATCATTCAACCTCCTCAATCGACTATTCGTTTCTTGCCAAAACCTAGCAGAAACAACAATCCCACGACTTCTATGGGAACCCCCGCCAAATTCTTGAACCCCAGAGGTACTATCTGAAGAAACACTATCAGTGTCGGATGCAGTGAGATCAGATGGCATTGATAGTTCATGATTAAGAGAATTTCCATCAGGAGCTCGTTGAAATTCCTTTAGAAACTCAGAATTTCCCAAATCAAGACTCAATCTACCATCAACAGAAGGCCTCCACTCTTCACTCATCAATTGCTGCAATGTTCGGATTGCATTCCCAGATCCATTTAGCTTAGGCTTCTCCCCACCATTGCCACGGTATTCCACGCTCCTCGACAACGGATTGACCACCCTGTTCCTAGCAGGCCATCGATGGTGATCGGAAGGCTTAGAATTTTCCACCTGATCTCCTCCACCATCAATCTTCCCTCTCGACGGAGTACTACTCCTCCTCCTCTCCGGCGTTCCTTTCCTCACACTAGGCGAGGGCGGCGGCGCCTTAGTTTTGCTAACAGGCAATGAAAAAGCTTCTCCCTGAAACGAAACCGATAAACTTCGGGTAGAGGTGACGAGAAGTTTTGTGGCGTTTGAAATTTCGCAATTCTTGGCATCGAGATCAGGAATTAAAGGTCTAGCGGCGGACGGTCGACCGGAGGTCCGCCTCCGGTCGACGGAAACGGACCTCTTGAGGCGTGAGGAAGGTGCGTTCGACACCGGCGTCGAGTTTCTTGAAATTAAAGGGGAGGGATACCTTCTAGAAGAGTAAGAAGATGTGGAAACAGAGGACGAATTTGAAGTGGAAGTGGAAGTGGAAGTGGAAGAGGAAGTGGAAGGGGAAGGGGACATGTATCTAGAAGAGACGACTCTTGATTTGGGTTTTCTTTGATTGTTTGAAACCCCATTGCTGTTATCCTTTTCAGAAGGCAGCAATGGCGGTCTTCTAGAATGTTCATCGGTGGTTTTGGGGTTTTGTGGGTTAGTTGTTGAAGCTGTTCCTGAAACAGCAGCCACCATCGTCACAATCAGAACACATGCACACACTAAACGTGAAAATTTACCTATCACATTGTGAATTTCACACAGAAATCAAATAATACACAAGCGATTCCGCCATCAACATCCTAAACCTGCAAGAAGATCAATAAATCCCGTTGCTCAAGAAACCATAACGGGTGTTTAAATGATATCCCATTTTTGCAAGATCACTCTAAATGAACTCAATAATGCAATATTGCTAACAAAACTATATAACGAGAGATATATATATCTGAATAAAGGAAAGTTATGATTTTTCCGGCGATGAGTTAGAGAGAGACTGCAGAGAGGTGGGAAGAGAGAGAGAGAGAGAGGTGGGGTGGGAGGGTGAGATTTGGGGGCACAGAGATTTTCGTACATTCACTGTGGAGGGTGGGGGTTTGGGGTTTAGCGAAACTTTGGAGAGACGTTACGCTAACTATAATCCGAACTTGCCTTTAATTTGCTTAATAAACCTTTTAATAATGATGTTAGTAGTACCCTTAAAAATATAAAAAAACACTAAAATAGATTAGTGAGTTAATTGTGATTGGAGTATTTAGATATTGACATTTCTTAAGCTTTGGGGACTTGGGTAGAATTTTAATGAATTAGCAATCAAGAAATTGTTCATTAAATTAGAAAATTTGTTTTAATGCGACTTAAGTGTCATTTCAACAGTCTTTAGCAGAGAGATTGATGGAGGCTATCTTGACTTTAATACTCCCTCGCACACGATTGTAGTGTGTGAATTTAGGATACATAAAATCTTTTAATTAAAAATAATAAAAAATAAATAAATACTAAAATTAAATCAACCAAATATTTGTGTTTTTTTAATGTACTTTGGGAGAACGAGTTATGAGAAAGGTTAATTCATTATTAAAAGAGTGAGGTTTGCATGCGTATGGTGGACGTGCACCTTTATAATTTAGTATTATGGGTATGAGTACATTATTTTATTCTAAAGAATATACACTTTAATTAATAAGGGTACACCATTTTGTTGTAAGTGGTATACATTTTTTATTAATATTTTTTATTTTTCTTCACAAAATAAAGGGTACACATCTTTATACTAATGGGTATACAATTTAACACAAAATTTTAAAGGATTACGGAGTGTGCCCTCGTGCGTCCGGATGCACACAAGTTTTTGCCTTATTAAAATACTTTTGGTGTACACTTAGGGAAAATTTAATAGTTAAAATATGTTTGTAATTAATCATATTATATCATTTATAATTATTTTTTGATACATCAATCTATCGTTTTTAGAAAATATATTTTAATTATCAATTAATATATTTTATCTATATAATAATAATATTTTAAAATGTCTGACAATCATCTTATATAAACACCAAATTACAAAACACATTGTCTATAATTTTTTAAGAATATAAATCTTAAATTTATTTAAAATAGATAAAAAAAATTCTAATGTGATGTACATTTAAATAAGTTGTCAACTAAGTTTAATATTTTTTTAAAATTATTATTATTATTTTATTATTTCAAAAAACTATACTATTATCATAATATAATATGAAAATTTACAACAAAAATAATAAAAATTATGTACAACTGTAAATAGCTATATAAGCCACGTGGACTATTGGCAACTTAGAGCCTCAAAACAAAGAGTAGAGACAGCTAAACCTAAAATTACCTATGGACAACTTAAGTTGTTGTAGGCTAATTAATTAAATGGAGTTAATAATTCAAGATTATAATTCCTATAATGTATGGATTGATAGTGAGGATCAAGAATCTAGTTCTTAGACTAGCCCCACTAATTTTATTCTTAGCTGCACTTGGAGGCACATTAATAATAAATAAATAAATAAATATTGGAGTAATTCATTTTTTCTTCAATCTACTCTAAAGTCGAACTTTATTTTATAAATAGTAGGTTTTTTATTTTTTTATCTTTTTATTTAAATTTACCATCTTGATCCGTCTTCATCATCCTTCTCTCCTTTTCCGTGATGCTATTTTCTTATGGCCTGCATTATTATTTTAAATTAATAATTAACTAATTAATTAATCGCTTTCCTAGATAACTACATGTAATTAATGGTAGTTTCCTAGTCATCTATATAGTTTGTTGATACTTAGTAGTAATATATTTTGACCCAACATCACATATTCCTGCCCATACTTATATTATATTTTATTCATCTATACAGTGTAATTTATTTGTTTTTAGCTAGGATACATACATGTATATATGTGACACTTTTACGTAAAACAATACAACTCTACATATATTTTTCTGTTTATAGATGTACGCACACACTACCTAAATATAAAATTATAAAGCATCCAAAAATTATTATTCTATAGGGAGTAATAAACTTGGTATATGTGTATAAAACTTCATCTTTCAAGAATTTTAAAGCATCACATCAAATTAATATTTCGATAGTCACATGTCCACAAAAAATAAACTACTAGTAATTATAATAAAAATAATTACTTTAATCAATTGATGGAATGTGTAACAGGGAATTTAAATTGGAAAACAAGAGACAGTTGTGTTAAATCATTTTCAAAATTATATATGGTAAAATAGTAGATACGAAGATGATTTAATTTTAATAATTTGAATTCCCAATACAAAGTCCCAATGAATAATTTGTCGTGATGAATAATTACACAAACTCTTGTCTCCTCCTCTATACATACGGACACACTTACCATGTTTCCGCCCTTCTCTACACCTACGACATCCAAGCATGGTTACGCACGTGTCTTAATAAACTTTACTTTTTTTTTTTTCATGAATTATTAATTCTAATATATATAAATGATAAATCAATCACCGCCCTCAATTTTTTTTTTTTTTGGAGTTTTTCCATTGAGATATTAAATTATTATTACTCCAACTTATTTATTTGTATTTGATTCTACTGCACTCATCGATAAAATTGTATATTTATTTTTAACAGGTAGATTAAAATATTATTATATTATATAAGGTGACTAATTATATTAGTTGTGGGTTGTTTTATTTACCAAATCACCTAAATTTTTATAATTTAGTACACACCTCCTCCTCCAATATTTAACATTAAAATTTGATAAGAAAATAATATTCTAAAAATCATTTCATAAAGAAAAATTAATACTCCCTCTATTCGCTTTTAAGGTATCCATTTTATTATTTTTGGCGTCCGCTTCAAAGGTATTCATTCCCCTATTTAGTAAAAAAGTACACAATACGTCCACCACTTCCCTCTAATACAACCATCCACTTTACATATAATAATAATACTCCTTAATTCACGCGCAAAAAACAAATGGATACCTTAGAACCGGATGGAGGGAATACATTTTTAAGGTGGACAACAAGATGATATAATAGAAACCTTATTACTTTTCCCGTGCTTACCATTTAATATATTTCTCTAAATACTCTTTAAAATATTTTTTACGGTGAAAAAATAATTATTGTTTAAAATAATAATAATAATAATAATAATTTAAAAAAAAAACTTAGGATACCTGACACTGAATCTAACTTGTCGATTTACCAAAACAAAAATATCAAAATAAAGAAATCGATGTCTTTCTACAAATTGCCAATAGTTTGAGTATACGTATACGAGTCATGGGCCCACCACCGATTACATATTACTTAATTTAGATTAATGACATGGTAACAAAATAATTTGGTCACACTTGATCGTTAATTATATCATATTTTATCACATCAATCTAAATCTATATATTGTACACATACTCCCTCCGTCCCAAGTAACAAGAGTCAGAGACCTCTGACCTTATTAACCTGAGATGAAGGGAGTATATCTAAATTCATACATTATTTCTCTACATCATTAATACATAACACTTCGAAATAACGTTCATATTTTTCTTCAAAAAAATTATTACATAAAAAATATTAATTTGTCTTTGTCACACTGAAAATAAATACAATTTCAAAAGAGGACAGCACACGAGATTTATCACATCATCACATGATGATTGACGTTGTAGATATCGTGATATCATAATCAATGCTCTATGAATATTTATAAATAATAAAAAAACCAAGAGTGAAATAATTAGAATAGAGAAGTAAGGAAAAAAGATTGGGTAGAGTGATTTGGTAATTAGTAAGGAAAGAGTGATTAAGAAACTAATGGTTGTTGGAAAAGCACAAGACATATGAGGCCATGTGACTTAAAGTACACTCTTTAAAAGTGGAATCAGTTCAAAAGTAACACATCATCATTTTTTCATTTTTGATTAAAAAGTAATTAGTTATCCACCATTAGCCCACTTTAACCCATCACTTACTCAATATCATAATCATTATATATATCAACTTATCTTCCAATCCACTGTTCCGATCTCATAATCTCCAACTAATTAATTTAACACCCCCACATTAGGTGTATCGAGTTTTCTTTTAAAAAAGATGTATATATACCATTCAAAATCATTTCATTATTAACTAAAATAAATTTAACGTATATTTTTCTATTTAATTCTCAATAATTACACTTTCAAATTAATAGAATAAATTGTAAATTCCACTCTACAATATAAGATTATATTCTTCTATACAAAAAATAATACTAACTAACACTAAGAGACAGTTTACTTTGAGGGTTTAGAGGAATTATCCCTCGTTTAACCTTAATTAAATTGAGTGTAAGAAGTGTTTACATCAAGGTTATAGCCAAGGAATAACACCCGGGCCCTTGTCGGCCCGATGTCGGACGCTGAGGTAGAAGGTCTTGCAAGGGCTTCGCTAACCCTAGAAAGTTGGGCGGATAAAAGATGACCCGAGGGTTAATATGTGGAATTTATCATTCTACCCTTCACCTTCTTCTTCCACTTCACTGTAGGACATGACATATGGATTTCTTACTTACAAATACTTCATCCATCCCACCCAAAGAGTCTTTTTTTATATTTTGGTAGTCCCACCCAAATAGTCCACTTTCTTTTTTTAAACACCCACACACACATACTAATACAATTAAATATGGGATCCACATCCCCACTAATACAACTACCTACTACACATTAAATAATAAAATTTCTTAATCCACTTGCTAAAAAGCAAAAACTACCCTTGGTGTGGGACGGAGAGAGTATTTAATTTCACCATATTCTTGCCTTCGACATTTCTCCACAACCTTCATCTTCTTCCTTTAATTCTCTTTATTCATATCACCTTTGCTCTCTTCTTCTTTCTCCTTTTCAGGCGAGGGATGACTGGATCTGAAACGGCCATAGGCAGCTAGTGGGAATCGGAACCGGGCACTCTTTTCTTGCGGCGAACAGCGTCTTTGACGACATAAGTGACGGGGGTCTGTCTTGTTACGGTGGAGGATGGCTGGATTTCGGTGATGGCATTACCAATTGACGTCCATTTCTTCTCGCGATGAACAACGATGAACTCCAACGCGATCAAGGCAAGATGGGCGACGTCATCTTGTTCGTTTGAAGGGGAAATTAGAACTTCTCAATTTTTTCACAATTTTAATTTGAGATGAGAAGCTGTATTAATTTGAGATGAGATCCTTTATTTCCTTGGAGAGAGAAAGCAGTCACTCCTGTTGCCACGCCATTTCTCTTGGGTAGAGGAATCATCTCATTTAATTTCAATTTTTTAATCTTTAGTTTAAAGGTAAAATTGTAAAAATGTTTAAAATTAAACTTCAAAGTAAACAACCTATTCTAAACCTTTGTGTTATGGTTAACCCTAACCTAACCCTCAACTAGAGGTAAAATTATCCTTACTTTGTAAACTTTGACCATCAAAGTAATCGGACTCTAATAGTGTTAATGAATTCTTCCAAAGCATTCCGTATAAGATTACTATACCGTATAAGGGACAATTATTTTTTTATTCCAAAAATGATAGTATTAATGTTGTTAATGAAATATTTCAAAGTATTTCGAGTAAACTGTAAAGTAATCATGCGTATTTTATAAATAATAACCAAGGAAAAAATGCACCATACACTCCGCGTGGTTTCATAGTATTCTTCTTTTTTGCTTAATTCAAATTCTTCAATTGGAATAGTAATAAGGTATCATTAAGCAAGCCATTTGCAATGAGATTGAAAGTGATTGAAGTGCAAAGAATAGTTATTGAATCAATATAAATAATTGAGGAATTTTGATTATCCATTAAACCAATATAAACATTCAATACTGAGAAACTATATACCTCAATTTCTATCACAGTAAGAATAAATATATACTCCAAACGGAAGACGGTTTAGACTTTAGAGTATAGATTCAATCGATCGAAAACATAATTTGTATGGAAATATAAAATACTTGGCAGACTAAAGTAAATCAAATAGGAAATGTATTTATAATCATATTTCGATAGCTGCATACAAATGACTCCAAATTTATATTAGCTTATATCTTAGAAAATAATTCCATCCAAGGTAAAATCACACCCTAATCAGTAATCACACAATGTTTCCTCGACTATGGGTCTATGACAATTGAAGTTTTCTACAGGCAACAGAATAATTCGAAAGAATTCAAAAGAGTGGAATAGAATTTGAGTTGTAAAATCTTCTTGAAAATCTCAAAATAAATAAATAAATAAAATAAAAATCTTGCTTAAAAATAATGCAAGGACTTTTAAGTCCCAAGTAATTTCATTTCATGCATTCAACCTCAAACAAGGCAAAACCTAAATGAATCACATAATAGCTAACAAAAGCACCAAGACTGAGAAAATGCATGAATAGATGACAAATGTAAATTAATATGAATATAATATTGAGTAATTCACAAACAAAATCCGAGTTATCATAGACTGGGAGGTGAAAATCATTACTACATTCTGAGAAATTGTAGGAAAGATGACTGGATATGAAACCAAAAAACCTTCTACCAACAAGAAATTCCCTTTAGCAGTAAAGTCCTCTTGTTTGTGGAGATGATAGTAACATGTTCAGCGGTACTATAAACACAATAAGTAAAAATTAGCTCAAGAGAAAGCACACATAAGATGCAGATACATAGTAAAATGACTTATTTCTCGTAAATTAGAGGTACGTAAATATTCACAGAAAACACAGGATACCTTGAGGAAGCCAATTTCCTTGGCGTTGCTGCGGAAACACTGTCTGCAGCACATTAGTCCGTATTTTCTAATCAAACCATGGGGGTTCCCACACACTCGACTGCCAAAATAAACATTTGAAGAGAACTCATAACAACAAAATAAATTATGCTTAAATGATATTCAAGTGAACAATGGACAGTCATAAAAATACAATGTGGTGCCATTTTAGGCACTTATCTTCAGTGAATATAATTCATTTAAGAATATACTAGTCAACAAATTAATCACAGGTGCTTAGGTTTAAACTCAGAACAAACAAACAACTTAAAAGATCAACTCCCATTATATCAAAACAATGACATAAAATGGAAGTATATTAAAGCACAAGCCACAAAGGCAAGTTTATACCATACACAAAAGCATAATAGAACCCGTATAGATTGATATCTACCATAGGTTATCAAGTAACAGGGTCAATTGGAGAGTAAAACACCGCAAAAAGAAGCCAAAAATCATGATTGATTAAGCGCACTAAAGGTATGTGCGTAAATGTATATAAAATTCAAATTTTCAAAGAACATCCCCGTAGAAAAATCCTGAACATAAATTCAAATCGTGAAAGAAAAAACAAACCCACAAAAATCTAGAATCATCTTGAAGCATACACAGTGTCACAGTACTTTATTCCCTACAATTGAGAATCAGAACATACTGAAATCCAGATGAACTCGCCAAACATTTCACCCAAGTCTCGTCTCACAGAAACAGAGATCATCACCAGAAATTTCATCGTGTGGATAAGACCCGTAATCAAAAAAGTACAGCATGAAATTATTGATTTCCACCACGACTAATAAAACCAAATCACATAGCTGCTCTCTCTGAGAGACGGGCATAACCGAATGAGTCAGAAAACGGATACAAAGAACAAAAATCCATCTACCATTACAATCATCCGTGAACGCAGGATAAAATCAATAGTATATATTCACAAGGGAACACGAAACTTAATTATATAATGAGGAAGGGATATACCAAGTGCGGGATCCAGGTCCATAGCTTTTGGGGTGAGAGTTCCAAATGTTAGCGTGCCCCATTTCTGCTTTCTGCTTCAATCAAACGCCGTCGCCGTTGTTGAAACCCTAATTGTATTCGGGAGTGGTGAGTGAAGGGTGGGAAATTATAAGGCCACGTATATATATTTAGTTCTCCAGAAAAACCCTAATTTTATTTAGTTCACTTTTTTTTCCTTTTTCTTTTTAATTAAAATGTATTTTAAAATTATTAAATTGATATAATACTCAGGTTACTTTTTATATAATTATTAAAATATTAATTAATTTCGTTGATTATTCATGTGAAATAAATATAAAATATAAAACTATCATATTTTAATTGATTGTTATTTTTTAAAAAAGATATATTATATTCATATATCATTCAATTTATATTCATAATAATATAGATTAATGGATAGATTTGAGTGTTTATTTAACATAATGATCAAATATTTCTACAATTAAATTTAGATTTGTTTATATATAGATATATTTTATTAATTTGTAAGTTGTATATTTATTTGTTCAAGTAAGGTAAATCTGAATTTGCAGATCCTATTCGGTATCTAAGAGGGTATATCTCTATACTACATATATCAGATCATAATTCTTATTGAGTTATATACAAAATCACAAACAAAAAAAATTGCACACAAGGTTTTCTTGTTCTCTCCCTACGACAAACTCAATGAAGAATCCAGGTAAGGCAATCCAGTTTATGAATTCATGAACTCAAATCATAGTTGAACGATTTTGTACTAATCTTAAAGTGGGATTTTTTTTTTTTTTATGAGAAGCTCAGAACTTTGGGATTCAAGTAAGGATAAATAATTCACTGTGTGATCCCCAGTTTGTTACATTATTTTCACGGGCCAGAATTTGGGCGGGCTTCTGTTTGGGCCAATTGTACTGATCTAGTGATTTTTTCAATTGGGCCTGAAGCAGACAGTAACTTTTTTTTTTTTTTTGAAATGAGATTTAGTTAATGGAGTAGTTAGTAGAGACTGGAGAAAGAGCAAAAACCTCCGCCACCAGAATACTAATGGCATCTCTTTCTCTATCCTCACTACTCAACGACCGTTTTTTCACTTCCCACCTTTCTCACAAATCTCATCTCAATCCATTTCCAGCTCTTCATTATATTGATGGAGTCCGGAGGGCCAAATTCTGCGCCGTCGCCACTCAAATTGAGCAGCCGCCGTCCCCATCACCACTCGCACAAGCCACTGTTGCACCTGCAATTGCTCTACCCACTAACCAATCTTCCGAGAGACTGCTCAGGATTCGTCACACTGTAAAAACCTACTTTTTTCCTCTGAATTTCTACTTGTGCCCTCGAATTGGGCAATATGAAGTCTTAATTCATTCAAAGTTTGCCCTATCTCAATTATTACTAATTTGGCTTCTATGTCGTGGTATGATATGCAGTGTGCTCATGTAATGGCCATGGCTGTTCAAAGGATTTATCCTGATGCAAAAGTCACGATTGGTCCTTGGATTGAGCATGGCTTTTATTATGACTTTGACATGGAGCCTTTGACTGATAATGATCTTAAGAAGATCAAGAAGGAAATGGTGAGCTTAATTGGTCTTACTTTGTAGTACTATTTTTTAAGCTTACTTTATGTAATTCAATGGATTGTACGAAGAGAACACAAGTTTTTCGACGCATAATTTGTCTTGAATTATCTGTAGGAACGTATCATTAGTAAAGATTTGCCTTTAATTAGAGAAGAAGTTAGCAGAGATGAAGCGGGAAAAAGGATAGTGGCCATCAATGAACCCTACAAGATGGAAATTCTGGAGAGCATTAAAGAGGAGCCTATCACCATCTATCATATAGGTGAGGTATCTGTCTTTATCTACATATTTGATTACCCTGCAAATCATTATTTTTCTAGAATGGATTTGAAGAACTTAAGTATCTCCAAAAAGGTCTGATTTGTGGATTTATGTGTAATTGTTCTAGATAAACCCAATGCTTTTATCATGGTTTGAATCCTTCACCTAGTGACACATGCATTTGGATTTGACAATTTTAATAAATCTCTTTGAAAAATATTGTCCATCTCTGTAGGTAATGAATGGTGGGATCTTTGTGCTGGCCCTCATGTTGAATCTACTGGAAAGATTAATGGAAAAGCTGTTGCGCTTGAGTCTGTTGCCGGTGCTTACTGGAGGGGAGACTCAAATAATCCAATGCTGCAAAGAATATATGGTACGGCCTGGGAGAATGAGGAACAACTGAAAGCTTATCTTCATTTCAAAGAGGAGGCTAAGAGGCGGGATCACCGCCGCATTGGTCAAGATCTTGATCTCTTTTCTATACAGGTATCATATATATAATTCTAAAATGATCTCAAATTGAACTGCTGATCATCAAATGTTGTTTTTCAGCCTTCTGTCTCAGTATTTGTTTCTTGAACATAGATGCTTTTTAAAAAAAAAAAAATTAACCTGAAATGATAGGTTCAATGATTCATAATAAAGATTCTATTCAGTTTGTCAACTGAACTCAACTTATTTAATGGTTGTGCCTGTCTCGAAGTTTTGAAATTCTGTAACTTTTGTCAGAGATGATTGAGGCTTTAATGTGAATAGGTAAATACTTGCAGGATGAGGCTGGAGTAGGGTTGGTTTTTTGGCATCCCAAGGGTGCTATTGTAAGAAACATAATTGAAGATACATGGAAAAAGATTCACCTGCAGCGTGGCTATGAATTGCTCTATACTCCACATGTTGCAAATGCTAATCTTTGGAAGACTAGTGGTCATCTGGAATTTTACAAAGAAAACATGTTCGACCAGATGGAGATTGAGAAGGAGCTTTATCAGCTTCGACCTATGAATTGTCCTTACCATATCTTGGTTTACAAACGGAAGCTACATTCATACAGGGATTTTCCAGTCAGGTTTGCAGAGCTTGGAACAGTGTACAGATATGAGTTCTCTGGAAGTTTACATGGGTTGTTCCGAGTAAGAGGCTTTACCCAGGTATATTCTTGCTCGATCCCGTATAAGACCAAATATATATGGCGACATCATCCAGCGGCTTATATATAATTTGCTCTTTACATTATGATGGTTTTACAGGATGATGCCCACATATTTTGTTTAGAGGATCAAATCAAAGATGAAATAAGGGGTGTCTTGGATCTTACTGAGGAAATATTGCTGCAGTTTGGTTTTGATAAATACGAGGTGAACCTCTCGACAAGACCAGAACATTCAGTGGGAGACGATGTTATATGGCACAAAGCAACAGATGCGCTGAAAGAGGCTTTGCATGACAAAGGTTGGAATTATCAGATAGATGATGGCGGTGGTGCTTTTTATGGCCCCAAAATTGATCTCAAAATAGAGGACGCTCTGGGAAGGAAGTGGCAGTGCTCTACCATACAGGTATTGCTGAATTTGTCACGCTATTCTTTTTTTATTCTTATGTCCAGAAGCCGTAATAGGAAGAAAGCATGAAGAATTTCTCTGCGATTCTATATTTTTTCTTTTTCTTTCTTTCATCGAATTAATGCTAGTTCTTTATAATTTTAGGTTGATTTTAACTTGCCTGAGAGGTTTAATATCGAATATGTTGACTCAAATCAAGAAAAGAAAAGACCAATTATGATACATAGAGCAGTTCTTGGATCCTTGGAGCGGTTCTTTGGAGTTCTTGTGGAGCATTATGCTGGAGATTTTCCATTATGGCTTTCTCCAATTCAAATTCGGTTGTTACCAGTAACCGACTCACAGGTGAAGATAAGACTCATATTAACTTCCACAACCAACATAATCAAGAATGCTTCATCTATAACACAATCAAACCTTTTGTGTTGCATTGTTACAGGTTGAGTACTGCAACAGAGTGAAGGAACATTTGAAGTTGGAAGGGATTCGGGCAGAAGTTTGCAGTGGGGAGCGGCTGCCCAAACTTATTAGGAACTCGGAAAAGCTTAAAATTCCATTGATGGGTGTAGTGGGAGAAAGAGAGACTGGATCAGAAACGGTAACAGTAAGATCTAGGTTTGGTGGAGAGTTGGGAACCATGGGAGTTGATGACTTCACTGGCAGAATAAAGCATGCAATTGAGAAAAGGATTTTCTTGTAATCAACTTAAAATGTTATTACTCAATAATACTAGTATTTATTCAAGGAAAATTTTTATTCTCTTTACATCGATCGAATTCATTCTTTTTGGCAAATCAGAAATCCAATGCCATCGACGTGAAGAAGCATGGCAGTACTATGATTAAAGTTTCCTAAAAGTGTTCAATTAAGCATAATCCAAGACTAAGAGGAGAAGTTATTAAAAGCTACTCCCTCCGTCCCAGAGGAGTTAGCACATTTTTTTTTCACGGAAATTAAGGAGTATAATAATTTAATGTAAAGTGAAGTAAAGTGAGGTGAGAGAAATAATATTTAATGTGTAGTGGGTAGTTGTATTAGAGGTGGTATGTGGGCTCCACGAGAATAAATTAATTGTTTTGGAGTGAGTCTCATGTATTAAAAAGGAAATATGTCAAACTTTAGTGGGACAAATCAAAAAGGAAAGTGTGTCAACTTCTATGGGACAGAGGGAGTAATAATTAGTAAAATTTGATTTAAAAGAAACCTTGTAATATTACTTTCGTATTTAAATGTCACGTACAACTGCTTACTTTGGACCATCCAACAAATGTTTGTACCCCTCTAAATAAACAAAATTCAAAACAATCGCATTATCCATATACTTCATTATTTATTTATTAAAATATATATATTATATATATATATATATATATATTATAATATCCCTAAAATTTACTTCATCGTTTAGACAATTTTATTATTATTATCTTTTTTTTAAAAAAAAATTTATGTACTGTATAAAAATCAAATGATTTTTTTTTGGAATTACTAGAACAATTAATTTTGGCAAACTCATTGTTGACGGGCCCAGCCCGAAGAATATATATAGCTGTAATCAGTAACAGACGTTTTAATTTTCAATTGTCACGTACCATCCAGCAAAAGTTTGTACCTCTTCAAATAAATAAAATTCAAAACAATCACATTATCAATATACTACATAATTTATTTATTAAAATAACACCCCTAAAATTTACTTCATCATTTACACAAATATTATTATTATTATTATTTTAAAAAAAATTATGTATAAAAATCGAATGATTTTTTTTTTGGGATTACAAGAACTAATTTTGGCAAACTCATTGTTGACGGGCCCAGCCCGAAGAATATATATATATAGCGGTAATCAGTAATCAGACGTTTTAATTTTCAAGAGAGCATATAGCAATGGCGAAACCCCCTTGCCCTTGCCCTTCTTCTTCATCGTCATCCCCTCTCCACATCATTGAAGAAGACGAAGAGTTGATGTTAGATGGTTTCGAGTCGGGCTGGGTGGAGGCCCGAACCCACTGCGACCATCTGGCTTCGCTGTCCGCCGATCTCCTATACATACCATCCCCCGACACTACTTGCAACAGGTGAACCCTGCTTTTTTAATAATACTGTATATTGGATTTCTGTCCACAGTTGATGGAATTATGCGATAGAGTATAATATATCTTTCTCTCATCTGTCAACCCTAAACCCCTAATCACTCTCAATTCCCTTCCAATTCAAAAAATTGTGAGGTTAAAATCGAGAATCAAGCCAGAATCTTACTCTTGAGTATGTGATGAATCATTTGATCCTTGGTTTATGTCCTCTTTGAATTTGAGGAATATCGAATTTGTGATCTGGGCTGTTCTTTGAGTGGTATGAAATGAATTGTAATCATTTGGTATTTTGATAGAGATGAGGAGGTTAGAGTGATGTATATGTAGAGCTTTTCTAGGTGGGGTGGATCTGGAAATTACAGTGTGTAATAGGAGCTCAAATATGTATGTGAATAGAAGAGAAGATTGAGGAGCCGCTTGGTTCAAAATCCGGAATGGTAATGACAAGGGGAATCATTGATGAGGGTAATGGTAATGAGAATGAAATTGATTGAAGGGGTGGAGGTATACATTGAATCAATAGAAATGATTGAGGAATTTGGATTCCTATTATGAGGAATGTGAATCAATACTCTTTCATTTCCAATTCCCTCCCCTAATACCTCTAACCAAGCGCTCCTTGAAAGTAATAATAGTATGGTTTGTAGGTGTGATCGTGGAGAGGAGAATTGGGTATGTTTGTGCTGTAAAGAAGTGTTGTGCAGTCGGTTTGTGAACAAACACATGCTCCACCATTATCAACAGGAACATCATAATTTGGCCTTGAGTTACAGGTTAGTTTAGCTTAGCTACCTCTTCTTAATTCCCATTTCTGTCTGTCTGCTCATTCACCTTCCTCTATTGTCAGTGATCTTTCCGTCTGGTGTTTCTCGTGCGATGCATATCTTGATGCTCAACTCATTGCCCCCCTACGTCCGGCCTATGAAACTGCTTATTTGTTGAAATTCGGTGTCCCCCCACCACTCCGAGGAACTCACCATGTTTAGATCACATCTCTATAGATGATGTTAGCATTTATTTTTTGTTTGGTATACTTCTGGTTGCTGATGTCTCCTCTAGAAATTGTTTATCCAGAGTTTATGGAATGAATCAAACTTCTATCCATGTTTATTGTTCGTGAAACTCCCTTCACTTGAACCTTTGAACTAAGTTGGAAACACCCTTGAGAATGTAGTATCCTGCTAGATAATTATCATTATCAAGATCACAAGTGGGATACTGAAGATCAACTATAAATTACGTACGTATTTTTTTTATTTTTTTTATTTTGAAAGGGAAGTTGTTAATGTTTGATCAACTTTAATAGCTAGGCCCAATAATTGACTAATTGGTCTTAAAAAAATACTACTATTTTTCTTCTACTGTAAAATATTAGTAGCATTTATGACTCCGATTCAACTAAGACAACAATATATCACTTATAAAATAGGGCAACTGCTTTATAAAACAGGACACTTTAATGCGGGTCAAATATGTTTTTAAAGCAAGTCTATGTTAGATGTTTCTGCCAGAATACAGTTTTTTTTTTCCAAATAGTACAAACTAGCTCCCTCAAAGTCCTTCAACCAGCTCATTTAATCATCACAGCTGATCCATAACCCCCTAACCAACCCTTCCATTTAGCATGCAGCCACGTGTGTGTATAATCCTAGCGTATAAACTCCAAGAAATACGTATGCAATGTTCACACACTCCCTGGCCAACTTGATGCACTGGTTGCATGGAGATTAAGATCATGTTTTACACTTCTACTTCTAACAACAATATCTTAGAACACATTGTAACTTGGAAGGAGTAGGTGTTGTTTCTCACTTCAATTCGATCAGTATTGTTAATATATATATATATATATATATATATATATATATATATATATATATATATATATATATATATATATATATATATGAAAGGTGTCAATTTTACTTCAATTCAACAACTATAATATATATATATATATGAAAGGTGTCAATTTTACTTCAATTCAACAACTATAAAATGTTAATTATCAATTAATTAAGGGGCAAGTAAAAGCGGCAAAGTTGTGACAATAATAAAATAAACTTTAAAAAATCATAGAAACAAACTTTGCTAAGAATTATTAATAAGTTTAATAGAGTTTAAAGCATAAACAATTAAGAATCTTTTTGAAATTGTCTCAAAATTATTAGGATATTTATTTTCATTCAAAATCTTTTAATTTTGTTCCAATTTTGTCTTTAAATTTTTGATTCAATCTCATTCTTTGGAATTAAAAAAATTGAACATTTTTAAGTAAATATGACCATTTTTGTGAATTTATTAAAAATTATGAGACTATTTTTGAGAAATTAATTTTTTTTTTGTACTATTTTAAATAAAGTAAAATTGTATATATATGAGACGAATTTAATGGAACGTTTGATATAGATGAGGAGGTTAGAGTGATGCATATGTAGAGCTTTTCTAGGTGGGGTGGATCTGGAAATTACAGTGTGTTCAAATATTTGAATTCAATACGTATGTGAAAAGAAGAGAAGATTGAAAGTAATAATAGTATGGTTTGTAGGTGTGATCATGGAGAGGAGAACTGGGTACGTTTGTGCTGTAAACAAGTATTGTGCAGTCGTTTTGTGAACAAACACATGCTCCACCATTATCAACAGGAGAATCATAACTTGGCCTTAAGTTACAGGTTAGTTTAGCTAAACTACTTCCTCTTAATTTCCATTGTCTGTCTGTCTGTCTGTCTACTCGTAGTCATTCAACCTTCCTCTCTTGTCAGTGATCTTTCTTTCTGGTGTTTCTCGTGCGATGCATATCTTGATGCTCAACTCATTGCCCCCCTACGTCCGGCCTATGAAACTGCTTATTTGTTGAAATCTCCGAGGGATTCAACATGTTCACATCACATCTCTGTGGATGTTTTGTTTTTTTTTTTTTGCTGCTACAAATACTTTTATCTGAGTTTATAGAATGAATTAACTTTTATCCATGTTTATTGTTCGTGAAACTCCCTTCACTTGAACCGTTGTTGTTTGATATTGCCTTTACCATTAGACTTGGTGGCTGGATTTCATCGGAAGGCCAACTCGATCGACTTCCGATGGAAGAAGGCTGAACCTCTAAAGAGCGTTGTGCTTCGTGGAAGAATACCACTAATCTATGAACAAAGTTGGAATGCTCTTGAGAATATAAAATCCTGCTAGATAATTATCAAGATCAAGTGGGATACTAAAGATAAACTATAAATTTACTTACATAATTATTTTTTCTTTTGAAAGCTAGTAACGTAGTAATTTTTACGTTTGAGTTTAGTTGTTAATATTTGATCAACTTTAATAGTTAGGCCCAATCATTGACTAAATCGTCTGTCAAATAAGAATATTTTTCTTCTACTGTGAAATATTTAGTAACATTTTATGACTCCGATTCAACTACGACAACAATAAATCACTTAAAAAATAGGGCAACAGCTTTATAAAACAGGACACTTGAATGCGGGTAACATCAAATATGGTTTTAAAGCAAGTCGTATGTTAGATGATCCTGCAATGATACAGTTTCTTTTTCTTTTTTTTAATCAAATAGTACTCATTTATTTTTTCCCCAACAGGATATTATTTTACATTGAAGTATTTTTAATCAGGTATTGTTTCTTACCTATTTTATCTTTTTTAATCGGGTATTAATTTTCATATAAAATATTAGTAAGATTAAGATGTTTCAACTTCAAATAAATTAGGTTGCGTAGTGAAATTTTTTATTTTAGTGGGCCAAACCTACCCCAATCGAGATCCGTGGGCTTAGTAGCCAGTCCAGTGGGCCGGAGCACAAAATTATGGGGGCTCAAGTCATAAATAAATCCAAGAAAATGAGAAGTAGCATTCATTTTCACCACCATCATTAATTCAGGTTACAATATGAATTCAGAAATAATTTATGGAAACAAGACAGCTCAAGGATGGTCTGGAGGCAGCAATTCAAACATCATTAAAGGGAAGGATGGACAACTTTTTCCAAGCTAGCCATGTAAGTGAGATAAACAGTCCAAAGAAACGAAAATGAGTTGCTCATCAGGGGCTGCAACAAAAACAGAGAAAGAATTAGCAATCAAAACAAGATAGTTGGATTATTTATTTATAGCTTACCTGCAAATGAAGTGGGACGAACTTGAATGTTATGAAGTCACATGCTGGCCAATACATTATCCCACTCATCAAAGTTGGAACCAAATCACGTTTCAATCTCCCCATAATCTCACTCCCACCCTCACCTACACACATAAGCTACGAGTGTGAATAAATCGAGTTGAACCGACACAAGATTGCTCAAACTTGTTTGAAATACTATCGAGCCGAGCTTTAGTCGAGTCAAACACGAGCCGAGCTCTAAATTGATAATCTTACACTTATTTTATCGATTTTCATGTATCGAGCTCAAACCGAGCTTCTAATGTTAAACTTGTTTAATATCTTTATCAACCCGAGCTTTTACATAACGATCTCGAGTAATTTGATATGATTTTCAAACCTATTGATGCACCAAATATTGGTGATTGCTCTGATAAATACTCCAATTAGTTGGATGATAAATGAAAGGAAACAAGTGGTTGTACCTTGTAAAGCAGCATTGACGGAGAAGAACACAACGGTGACAGCAGGGCCGTAAACACTCTGCCCCAACACCATCTTCGACAACGTTGACAAAAGGTCGCGATTTGGAAACAACCGGGATACAAAATTGAACCAATAGTGTAACGAAGGCCCGATCATTATCAACCCGTATCCACCCATTCGCGCTGTTCTCACCAAATCGTACCCTTCTGAATTTCCCCCCACAATCGTCTGCAAACAATCCATCAATTTAACCCAAAATCCGCAGTTTCGTTGGTTATAGTATATTTGATTAGGGTTACCTGGGAGGATAAATCTGCTGCGGTGTAAATGAAGGCGGACGTCACGCTTTTGGTGGCGACGGGCCGGGTCCTGATCATGCCCAAATACCAATCCACCAACCCGAATTTCCATGGAAAAGATGATGATCTACTCGAGGAGAAAATGGCGGATATCGTGCTGCGGGTTGAGGAATTCAGATCTCTGGTTTTAAGTATAATTGAATGGGGAAAACGGGAACTCCATTTGGGATGGTGGAGTTGGCGTGCGAGATGAGTGCCACTTCTCTTCGGGGCTCCGATTGGGGTCTCGGGTATGGAGTGTTTGGAAAAACTTTGCCTCCAGAAAGCTTGGTGAGTTCTGGGAAGGCCATTTTTCATCAACAAGGCGGCAGCCGCCATGGATTCAGATGCTCTTCCCGTAATTTCTGAGGGGTTTAGAAGGGGTTTAATAGAAACACAGAAAATGTGGGCACTTTGCTCATCACTCGCGCAAGTGCGCGTGGTTAGACTCGCCGATTATTTTAAAAATCAAATCAATTTCTAAAGGAATATTTCGCCAAATAACTAAAATTACTGGCATGGATTAGTCTTAATTCCCATGCAACCAATTAACCATTCCTCTTTTTCTAAATTTGAATAACTTTCTCCAAATTTTACTTTATATATATATATATATATATATATATATATATATATATATATATATATATATATATATATATATATATATATATATATATATATATTTTATGTTAGAACAAAACAAAAAATAAAAATAAGTGAATCGTTTTACATTTCATTTTAAAAAATAAAATTGTTAAGAAAATAGATTAGTTTATTAGTTTTGCTTATGGGTCATCTTATTTAATTTGATCAACGTAGTAATTTTATTTTGAAGTGTAGGTGATCAATTATTACCATTATAATTATTATATTAATAGGTTAGCATATAATATAACTCTATATAAATTTGAATTATAGTGTGCATTAATTAATTATATATCTTAAAATAGGGTGGTTGAGTAGTATGTAAGAATAGAATACCTTTACATTTAAGGGTTGTTAAATAAATAAAAATTAACCTAATTCGGCTCACTGGATAATTTCTTGCATGTCATCTTTAATCAAGTAATTTATCTTTTTGGATAAGGAAACCCCGATTTATTTGATGAATATATTTTGAGTTTAAAAAAAATATCACATGACATAATTATCACAATTAATCTTCTTCCATTAGAATAAGTTTTTCACTTTTATTTTGTAAATTACAAAGAAGGATGAAAAACTTATTCAAGGAGTATATAACACGTAACTTGCGCAAGCAAAATTTTGTGACATCATATTAAAAATCCTTAATTTCGTATTATTTACTTAGATCGATGAATTATCATGATACATCTTTAACAATATCCAACAAATGCAACATACAATTGATATGTGTATTTTTTTTTTCTAAATTATATCAAATATTTATTTTTTAAAAAAATATTTAGAGTAAATTGATGCGCACACAATTTTTTATTTTTATTTTTTGGTTTACTTTTTAATGCACAAAACCTTTTTCCATTTTCTATTTTCCAACAGCAACTTCAAATTGCAATTAATTTTTTATTTAAGAGTATGATAATCGGATAGGTGTACTCATTTATCACTCTTTAAAATGTGTAGAACTTGTTTTTTTAAAGTGGTAGTATATATGTCATATTTAAAAAAATATAGTAATATTATTAATTCTTGCTTTAAAAAAAATCTACCAAAAAAAAAATGATATTTGTCTTAAAAGTTTGAACTTGAAATGATTTAATAAATTAAATAATTTATTTAAATGGATGGTGAGTGGTAGAAAATGATCATAAATCAAATCAAGTATAGTAAATCTAATCAAAGTGCATGACGAATATATATATATAAATATTATATTCTTCATGATTAACTTAAGATTAGAATACCCAAAAAGTGCATTACTTATTTGCGGTACGTAGTGCACTTTAACCTTAGTTTTGGAATCCTCATCCATGAGTTTAACACCACAGATTGCTCAATCGAACCATGCTAGAGAATGTGAAAAGAAAAAGATGTTTGTATCATCAAAACACACATATATATATACATATATACAAACACACACGCACTCCACACGTAGCCCTCTCTATAAATACACACACAAAAACAGAGAGAAACAGAGGCATGGCCGGAACTGGAATTAAGACCACAAAGATGTTGATCATGAAGCCATTTTCAATGTATATATGCTTCTGAACTCAGCTTTAGTCTTATATGCAACTCACGTAGTATTATTCTTAATCTCCATATCATGTATTGCAGAGGGAGGGTGCGTGGCATGAGCAGATTGGCCAGGAAGAATGAGAGTGCAATAACTACCGACAAAGATGTTGGGCCCGTTGGGTATTTGGCCCAAATGATGGTCTTCTTCTCTCAAAGTATTGGGCCAAGACACATTTGGCCTATAGCCTTACACTTTTGGTCCTATTTAATCACCCATTTGTGACCCTTACGGGTAGAACGTGGATTTGAATTATTGTGTGAATTCAACGGGAATCTGAGCACTGTGGAGTTCTTCCCTCGACCACCTTCTCCGATGTTGACGACGAACACAGACGACGATGATGACCGTATTCTCCTAACAGTGGTATCAGAGCGGGTTTCATCGTCCGTCCGTCTCCCGAAGCTGCTGACCGTCAGCCGCCGGTGGGAGATCGCCGCCGTCCGGCGGCCGCCGGATTTTTGTCGCCGGAATCGCGATCTGAGTCGCGATCTGACCGGATCGGAGCCGCCACCGCTTCCAGCCACTGGGATCTGAAGGATCTGGTCAGCAGCAACACGCCGCCGCCGTCCGCGCTCAGCCTCCGTCGCCTGCACGGAATCGCGAGCTGACCTGAATCGCGCGATAGGCTCCGCTGCCTGCCACCGTTCGCGACCGCCGTTGCTCCAAATCGCGCGGCCGCTGTTCCAGGTCTCGACCGCGACCGCACGCTGCCAGGTTCCACGATGATCTGCAGTCTGTCGGGATCGCGCAGCTCACCGATCGAAGCCGCCACTCGCCACCCGTCAGCGCTGCCTAGCCGGGAACGCGACAGGAGAAGAACGACACTGCCGCGCGCCGCTAGGGTTCCGCCGCCGCCACTGTAAGCGCTGACCGTCGCCGCCGCTGGAGAGAAGCCCCGTCGCTGGTGTTTCAGGTCCGTTCACGCTGTCTCCGTTGGAATCGCGACCGGTGAGCACCGGTCGCTAGGGTTTCCAGGCGCCGCCGCCGGACCTGCAGTCTCCGGGCGTCGCGAAGCCGCTGCCGGTGGGAGAATCCAGTTGGCCGCCGCCGCTGACTTTCGGCCACCGCCGCCGCTGACTTCCGGCCATCGCCGCCGTTGACCGCCGGAGTTGACCGTCGGCGCTAGGGTTCCGGTCAGATTGGGCTTTCCATTTTGTGGAAGGGAAGTGTCTCTCCTCCTCATTTTATATTGTTCCGAAAAAATTTCAGATTTGTTTTGTTATTTTTCCGGATCATTTTTTTTCTAAAAATTTTCAGATTGGGCCTTCACTAACCCCCAAAGTTTCTCACTTTGTGTGTAGGTTGAAACATGGAGTGGAGGCTGCCCCGTTCGTGTTTGCTACGTGAACAAGACTACGAGGGATCCGCCCCCTTTAAATAACGGGCTGGTGGCTCGTAGAGGTGGTACGGTGTTCTCGTCGGAGACACCGCTCTGGTGAAATAGCTTGAGCCTTTCTTATTTATTTTTCTTGTCTGATGCCCTGAGGCGGCTGGCCCTCTTATTTGCTCTTATGTGATGCCCTGAGGCGGCTGGCCCTCTTATTACTGTTCTTGTTTATTTTTTTTGTGAAACTGTCATCTTAGTCTTTCAATTTCCGCTGCTGAAAATCTGTTTTGTGTGTTATACTGCTCCGTTTCTCGCTTTGTGTGTGATTAGAGTAGTGTCAACCTGGTGTGTGACAGATTGTTGCTCTGTATTTCTGTATTTTCTCCGTTCAAAGTGTGTTTTACTCAACTTTAAATACCCATGGCTTCGTCTTCGTTTGGACAAGTACCGTTTGATGGTAAGCGAGACTTCAGTATCTGGAAACAGAAAATGAAGTGCATACTCATTCAACAAAGGGTATTCAAAGCTGTAGATCACTCGTATGATAAGGATGATACACCTGCTAAAAAGGCTGAGATGAATGAGCTTGCTTTATCTGCGATTATCTTGAATCTTTCTGATCATGTGCTTAGAAAAGTTGATGTGCATGAGTCCGCAAAAGTTTTGTGGGAAACGTTGGATAAGCTGTGCACTGAAACATCTTTGCCTAGTAAAATTTTTCTTCTGGAAAAATTCTTTCGTTTTAAACTTGATTTAAACAAAGATGTTGAAGAAAATTTGGATGTGTTCACGAAGTTGATTCAAGATATTAAGCTAACTGGTGACAAGCATATTGATGAATACACTCCTATTGTGCTTTTAAATGATATATCTGATTCTTACAATGATGTCAAGTCTGCTATAAAGTATGGTCGTGATGACGTTACTCTTAATATTGTGGTTAATGCCTTAAAAAGCAAAGAACATGATTTAAAACAAAATGGGGGTGTTAAGAATTTTGGGGAGATTATGCATGTTAAATGGAAACCTAACAATCGTAACAAGAACAAGAATAAGAACAAGGACAAAAATTCTGATGTGAAATCCCAGAATAATCAGAATGGGGACAAGAAAAAGAAGAAATACTTTAATTGCCATGAAAGGGGACATTTTGCAAACAAGTGTCCTCATCCTAAAAGGAATAATTCTAATGATCATGCTAATGTTGCTTCTAAATTTGTGAATTATGGTGATGTGTTTGCTATTTCTGATAATTGTGTGAATTCTGTGCATTCATCTCTGTGTGATAGTGAATGGCTTGTGGATTCCGGTTGCACATTTCATATGACACCTTTTAAACATCTTTTCTCTTCATATAAAAATGTTTCTCATGGATCTGTGTCTATGGCTAATGAAAGAAGATGTGATGTGCTTGGTGTTGGTGACATTTGCTTGCGTTTTGAAGATGATTCTGTGTTCACTTTGAAAAACGTGCGACATGTGCCTGATTTGTGTAACAACTTTATTTCTTGTGCTGCACTTGAAGATGAGGGGCTTGAGGGTAGGTGGGAAATGGTTGCATGTCTATTGTAAAGGGTTTTGTGCTCATCTTTAATGTTGAAAAAAGGAATAACCTGTATGTTTGTTGTGCTAAATCTGTTGTTATGTCTGCTAACGCGGTTAAAGAAGATAAAACAAATATTTGGCATGGTAGGTTAGGTCACATAAGTGAAAAAAGGTCTTGAAATATTGCATAAAGCTGGTTCTTTTGGTAATGATAAGCTTACATGCATTCCTTTCTGTGATTCTTGTGTGCAAGGCAAACATGCGAAGGTGAAATTCCCTGTTTCCCTATACTCTAAGACTTCTACGTGTAGTGATATACTTGAGTACCTGCATGCTGATTTGTGGGGGCCTTCTAGTGAGCCAACTCAAGGTGACAATGTGTATTTTCTGTCCATTATTGATGATTTTTCAAGAAAAGTGTGGGTGACTTTGCTTAAAAACAAATCTGATGTTTTTGAAAAGTTCAAAAATTGGAAAACTTTGATTGAAAATCAAATGGGTAAAAAGATTAAGTATCTTAGAACTGATAATGGATTGGAATTTTGCAATAATGTCATGGATGATTTTTGTGTCAAATCTGGAATTGTGAGACATAAGTCTGCTCCTTACACTCCCCAACAGAATGGGGTTGCTGAGAGGATGAATAGGACTTTGTTAGAAAGGGTGAGGAGCATGTTGGTGTCTTCTGGACTTTCTAAAAAGTTTTGGGGTGAGGCGCTTATTACCGCAGCATTTTTAATAAACAAATCTCTCTCTGTGCCTTTAAAGGGTAAGTGCCCTGACTATGTGTTTTTTGGTAAAAGTATTGATTATTCTGTGCTACGTGTATTTGGTTGTGCTGCGTTTGTGTGTCAGAAACATGACAAATTGGATCATAGGAGTAGAAAATGTGTTTTTCTTGGTTATCCTGAGGGTGTTAAAGGTTATAGGCTGTGGGATTTTTCTGAATCGGGTTTCAAAATTGTGATTAGTAGGGATGTGATCTTCAATGAATCTGAATTTCCTTGCTTATCTGCTCATTTGTCTGATGTTGTGCCTTTACATGATCCTACCACTTCTTCGAGTGAGGTGGAGTTGTCTCTTTTGTTATCTGATGTTGAAAACTTGTCTGACATTGTTGTTGATCAAGAACTTGTTGCCAATGAACATGCTATCAATGATGAAAATGTGCATGATATTCCTGAAGATGATGACTATGTGTTGCCTAGGGATAGACCTAGAAGGAATATTAGGCCACCTGCTAGGTATGATGATTTTCATATTGATACTCATGCTTGTAATGCGTTTGAAAGTGTTGATAATGAACCTAAGACCTATCAAGAGGCTTTAAAATCTGACAACTCTGTGAAATAGTTAAATGCTATGAAAGATGAAATGAAATCATTGCATGTTAATCATACTTGGACTCTGGTTCCAAAACCTGCTCATTGCTCTGTTGTTGATTGCAAGTGGCTTTTCAAAGTGAAACATGAGCCTGAAAATGTTAGATTTAAAGCTAGATTGGTAGCAAAAGGTTTTACTAAAAATGAAGGGATTGATTATAATGAAATCTTTGCTCCTGTTGTTAAATTCAACACTATTCGTATAATGCTTGCATTAGTTGCTCATTTTGATTGGGAATTGAAGCAAATGGATGTCAAAACGGCTTTTCTTAATGGTGATTTGGACAAAAAGATTTTCATGAAACAACCTGAGGGTTTTGTGGACCCCAAAAATCCTAATCATGTATGTCTTTTGAAGAAATCCTTGTATGGCTTGATACTTCTGTTCCTGTTTTTCTGCTCATATATGTGGATGATATGCTAATTGTTAGCCCTGATCTTGAATATGTTGAGCTTGTTCAAAAGAGTCTATGTGATAATTTTGATATGAAAGATCTTGGAGATGCTAAAAAGATTCTTGGTATGAACATTGATAGAGATAGGAATAACAGTGTTCTCTTGCTTAATCAGATTTCATATGTTGAAAAGATTTTGAGTAAATTCTCTATGATGTCTGCTAAAACTGTGAATGTGTCTCTTGCTGCTCACTTTGTGTTAAGTAAGGATCAGTCTCCAAAGACTGATTCTGAAATTGCTGAAATGGAAAAGGTTCCTTATTCCAATGTCATTGGGTCTGTTATGTATCTTATGGTTAGCACTAGACCAGATATTGCATATTCTGTTATGTATCTTATGGTTAGCACTAATCCAGGTGCGCCTCATTGGGAGGCTTTGAAATGGCTCTTGAGATACCTCAAGGGCTCTATGGAGGTAAGTTTGCGCTTTTCCAAATCTGCAAATGGTGTGAGCCTTGTTGGCTATGTTGATTCCAATTATGCAAATGATAGGGATAATAGGAAGTCTACAACTTCTTATGTGTTTACTTTGTGTGGTTCTTGCATAAGTTGGAAGTCTCAGTTACAGCATGTGGTTGATTTATCTACAACTGAATCTGAATACGTGGCTATTACTGATGCTTTAAAGGAAGCTATTTGGCTGCAAGGCCTTCTGAATGAAATAGGTTTTCTTGACAAATGTGCCACTGTGTTTTCTGATAGTATTTCTGCAATTCAGTTGTGTAAAAACCTTGTTTTCCATGATAGAAACAAGCATATAGATGTTAGGTATCATTTCATTCGTGATATTATGGAAAAAGGTATTGTTAACCTGGAAAAGATTGCATCTGAGTTTAATCCTGCTGATATGGGTACTAAATGCTTATCTGTTGAAAATTTAGGTCTTGCATGAGGACTTTAAATTTCAACTCTCGTGATTGAATCATGTTTATGCAGTTCTTTTCCGTGGATGTTGTGTCCACTCTTGAGCTTGTGTGCTCCGTTTATTTTGTCATTGGGATATTTTAAACATTTTGTGACTGTGTGTCCATGACCTTTGCTTCGGCTTAGATTTGAGTATCTTTTGTGATACCTTGACTTTGTGTCAAATTTCTGGATCTTGCATTTGACTTTGTGTCTTTTCGTTTTGCAGGTGTCCGGGGAAAAGTGCAATGATGAATTCCCATTTAGTTATACACAAGGGTAGATGATTTGGGCCAAGGTGGAGATTTGTTGGGCCCGTTAGGTATTTGACCCAAATGATGGTCTTCTTCTCTCAAAGTATTGGGCTAAGACACACTTGGCCCATAGCCTTACACTTTTGGTCCTATTTAATCACCCATTTATGACCCTTACGGGTAGAACGTGGATTTGAATTCTTGTGTGAATTCAACGGGAATCTGAGCACTGTGGAGTTCTTCCCTCGACCACCTTCTCCGGCATTGACGACGAACACGGACGACGATGACGACCGTATCCGCCTAACAAAAGAGTCGAAAGAGGCGGCTGCGGAGGAGAGGGGCGGCTGTAATTGGGTGCCCACCACCGCACCGGAATATATTTTCCGGAAGGACAAGAGTGGGTGATGGATGACATTCCCAATAATGCTGCTTCATTTGATTGTACCTTCTGGTTGAGGAGCATTGATGGAGTTGATCACAAAAAACATTACAATATTGATAATTAATTTCATCAACCATTAACTACCAGTCTACTCTCCCTTAACCTCAAATCTCTAGCTCTTAAATAATGTAATCTTACATTATTAATAATATTCACTACCCTAATGAAGAGTTGTTATTGGAATATACTCTCCATTACTTAATGAAGCGCATGCATACTTGTAATTTGTCCTTAAAAATGTAGTTGGCCGGTTTTCTCATTTTTAACGCCTAATTGTTTCCTTATTATTTAGAGGGATATTCAAAATTAATCTACTAATGTTCTTATTTTTGTGAAATATATCTAAAATGAATTTTAATCTAATCAAACAAAAATTTAAAACAGTTTTAACCCACGTGGAAGACTCTTAATAAGGGGAGGCGACTTGAGACATATACTTATACTATACTTATTTTATACGATTTTTTTCAATTTTAATCCTAAACTATCAAAAATAATTTCTATGGATTTGAAATCCCCCACTGTTTAGTAATTGGGCTTTTCACACGAGATGATAGAATGAATTTAGAGTAATTGAGCATACAAGTAGGCCCACGAGAGTCGAGCCTTTACGACGGCCAGCTTAAAGCATAAAATTGAAACACTACAGCTTAAAATTATTGTGTAAAGAGATCGAAATTCATTTTTCCCAACATTTACTATCGAGTCTACCTACCATTGTTACTTTCTTTCTCCAAAAGATGATCTAAGATTTTAAAAGACGGCGTAAAGGGTTTAGGATGAGAACATGCAGTTTGGATGCAGAATCCGTGTGGACGGCGATTGAATCCACTCGCTCAGGTATCCGCCAATTCAATGTTCAATCGATATTTTTGTGTTTACATTTCGATGAATTGATGTCATGTATGATCCAGCTGTCGATGTGAGTATTGAATGTTTCGTAATTTCTGAATTACTAATTCTGTTTGTTGGATCAGAGGGGTATCAAGAGGATCTCCGGTGAACCCAGTGGTCGATCCATTTTTCAGGTACTGAATGAACTTCCTCTTCTGCTATATCATGTATTGGAGGTTGAGTGGTTTGGATTTGTGTGGTTGAGGTTGTAGGAGAATCACGTAAGAAGGAGGAATATCTATGCTTTCCAGAGCAGTACTATTCATTCTTTTATGATGTTGTCAACAGAGGAGAAGAGCTTTGTGTGAGTACACTATTTTACACCATTACTCTGTTCTGTTCCCTCTTTAGTCTGTATCCTGCTCAACTTTCAGTGTAAACATCAACTAGCAGCAAGACTTGCTTCATCCGTCGGGACCTGCATCGACGTTAACGAAGAATTAGCCTTGCTACTTTCCAACCTCTGACCCTCTGCTTTGCCCTTGCAACTTTAAAGTTGAATTTTTCAGAGAAGAAAGTTCCTTAGTCCAGTTGAAACCCGAGTTCTTTACTCTGCTACATGTAATCTTCTTTGTATTGGTATCTTACTTGATCAATCATTGTTTCCATGGACTCTGGCATGAAATTTAAGGATTTATCTATGTGCCAACTCTTAATAGGGTATGTATGCCTTAAATTTTCCCAAATACAAAAGTTTCTGAAGAGGTAATCTGCAGCTTTAGCAAATAGGAATTTATGTAACATGCACCAAACATGACATAGTTGCACAAGGCAAATGAAAGACAAACCCCTAAACCTAATAGATATTGAGAACTCAAAAGGGTAAAACTACTCTCTTGCAAAACTAGTTTAGACTAGAGAGGAATGAAGGGGGCCTGAGTTCGCCATAAACTTGATATACAGGAGTGGCACTATCCCTTGCAACATGTAACATAGCTCACTTGAGAAAATGCGGGCTAATGAGGCCTGCAATTTCGAGGAACCCGACCCGCTCCCTTCCCCCGAAAATCTGTTTTAGTTTCTCATCACAGATGATCACCTTCTTGTCTGCAGGATCCTAAAATCAACACAAACGCCATCACAGTTAGGCAAACGAACAAGAATTCAACTTGGAATCAAACCACTTGGCATCAAAACTTCACTCAATTACATCCCCCAATACAACATCAAGAATTCTTCTTTAATTACTACTAAAACACAAAAGGAAACATTTTAATAAATGTTTCAATTCTAGTCTACAGCATTCACTATGTACGCAATAAGAGCAACGAAAAATGCTTGTTATTTCCTCAAATATAAAGTCCTAAACTAATTTAAACAAGAGGTTGAGCATCGAAAACCAACACACTGGTTTAAGAAATTAAGCATGTATGCATCTTCACCAGCTATTATTTAACCTACAAGCCAGTCTACTATCAATATAGTGTTCACAATACATTGCTCTATGCACTATTATTAATTAATGATACAAGTGCCTAGCAATAATATCAGCTGAAACATACTCCATTGCAAAAGGTAAAATTAGAAATGCGAAGCCCATTTAACGTAGCAAGAAAATGTCGAATTGCATACCTGAAGATCATTCTGTTTGATATGAGCCCAAATTTCTTTTAGGGCTTGAGTGCGGGGAATTTCAGGCACGCCTCCAAGGAAAGCTTGCATTTCCGGCGACACGCGGCGCGGCTTCATTATTCCCCTCGGTTCACGCTTTTTCGTCTCCGTAGCCGGCTTCGACGCCGACATAACCTTCACTGTGCGAACGGAAACTACCTTTATGGCGCCACTAGTCGACTTCACCAACGACGTTGATTCTCCAGCAAAGCCACTCGTAAACAAGCGCAACGACACCGCCATTTTCTCAGTATGCTATAGAATTCACAAATTGAATATATGAAATTTGATTCTAGAGAGGGTTTCGGTAGAGT
This sequence comes from Pogostemon cablin, assembly GCA_023678885.1. Classification (NCBI taxonomy): domain Eukaryota; kingdom Viridiplantae; phylum Streptophyta; class Magnoliopsida; order Lamiales; family Lamiaceae; genus Pogostemon; species Pogostemon cablin. Next base: position 33,981,456 of record CM042952.1, on the reverse strand, counting down.
AGAGAAGATAAGACTTGAAAAGAGTGGCAGTAGGGTTTGTTTGGGTCTTCTGTTGATCTGTTCTCTAGGAAACCCGAATCCGACTAATCGGATCCACTTTCTTTCCTAATTCCGACTACACTTTTGGATTTGGGATTTGCGTTACCATATGGGCCCTTTATCTGGGCCTGGTCCAATAAGGCCCTTTTAATACAACCCCTTCCATTTTCTTTTTTTTTTTTGTGAATTTCCTTTTTCCTTTGCTCTTTTAATAATTAATAAAAAGACTTTATATAACGAAATTTAACTATTTGAGTCATATGAGAACACTGTACGAAAATCATACCTACCACATAAATTAATTAATTAATTATATAGTAAGCATCCTATTTACATTACCACAAAAATCATACATACCACATTAATTTCTTTTGTTGTTAGGGACCTAAATTTACATTCTAGAAGTCAAAAAGCATTTATACCCTACATGAGAAAACACAGACGCCAATTTGGACCAGACATGATTGCTTCAAATAAAAATCTCAATAACTTAAGATGTTTTAATGGATTAAATTATTTAGTTTAGTTTTAAAAAATAGGAACAACCAAATTCCATTTTATATTTAAAAGAAAAAAAAAGTTGCTAATGTTAATGTCAAATATATACTCAAATCCCTTTATAAAAAAATGGAATTACGACCAAGGATGCGAATGATTAACTTAAATATATCAATGATGGAGATTGGAGACTTCAAACGTGTATGTAAGTGATTATATTTAAAATAAATTGAATTTGTAAATTCAAAGAATGGATATCAATAAATGCGAACGTGTGTTCAGTGGAATGATGGTATAAGGTTGTCTAAAACATCATTTAATACGCTTCTCTCTACCGACAATCACCATTCTATAATTTTTTTTTTATTTTTGTATTTTTAATCTTTAAGTCGAGAAAATTCGTGTTGATTTTTCTTACTTAGTAATGTACTCATATATAATTAATTAATAGTAAATAGTTGGAGTAGTAAATGAGCAAATAAACAAACGGGTTCCTCAGGTCAGGGCTCCAATTAATGAACACTTTTGAATGTTCCAAAGCCATCACGTGCTGCTAAGCTGTTTTAACTTTCACTTGGCAAAAAATAATTAAATTATATGGAAACTAATATATAGTTGGAAAACACATAACTATTTGAATTATAGTACTCCATGAAGCTCATAGTCAACAACGGAATCCACTATCCACTTCACTAGGTAGGAAGATAAAAGTCTTCATACTCTATTTTTCATATGTTAGTCATGCACTTACATATAATATTAATAATACTATGGAGTAATGATGTAGTATTTTTAGTTTTGCCAAAACTACATTTTATAGGCTACAAATTTGATTTTTATTGCCTACCACTTTATATGACAAGAAGTTCAAATAAACACAATTCCTCCAATATTCTTAATATGAATAAGCGATTATTAATTACTTTTTAAGTAGAATAAATATATATAGAGTGAGGCTATGTGCACCCAGACTAATATACATAGGTTTAAATAGAATTGAAGGGGGAAAGTTGTATTTATATGGAGACACGGAGTATCTCTCCATATTCCCGGAAGCGATGAGCTTTTGTTATATATATATATATATATATCATGATTGGATCATGAAAATGTGAAATATTCTTTTTTTTTGTTTTTTAAGTATTTGGACTTTTAAATTTTGCGCATCCAAATACTTAAAAAACAAAAAAAAGAATATTTCACATTTTCATGATCCAATCATGAGTTAAGCATGTGGTCCACAAAGCACACTCATAGTTATTAAGATTGCATGGTATGGCTATGTCCTTCCTCAGTATTTAAGGCTACCTATTTCACAAGGCACTCGATCCATATGTATAAATCTATCCTTATTCTGAACGTTATTATTATATATTAATATTAGAGAATTTCAAGTTTCAAAATCAATTAAAATAATTAAAAGTGAGAAGAAAATCTAAACCCTAAGTTGGAATTTATATTCCTTCATTTCTGTACATATTTATACTCATCTAAGAGATCATGACATATAGGAAATTTGTTGTAACCGTAGTCATTAAACAGCAATTGCTTGAGGCTGTGTTTGGATGAATGGATTTGAGGAAGGATTTCTCTTCCTCAAATTCAATCATCATGTTTGGATACTACTTGAAATCAACGGATTTATAAATCCAAGATTTTAAATCAATGGATTTCAAATCATGGATTTGATTTTGAAATTTTTAGTTGTTTTTTAATGGATTTTAAATCATTACTCAAACCGTGTCATTTGAAATTCTTCCGTTGTTGTGTAATTGATAATATTAATATATAAAAATAGTATAAAAAATTAATATTTATATATATATATCAAACTCTACGATCCAGCCTACCCCTACCCATCCCACTTCCCCCCAAAAAAAAAATTTATAAAATTTTAAACTTTTAATATTTGAATAATAAAATATTACAACTCAACCCTACCCCCTACCCACCCACCCCCACCCCACCCCACCCAACCCGCACCACCCTCCAAGCCAAAATTTTTTTTTAAATTTTAGATTTGAATATTTAAATAATAAAAATATTACCACTCAATCTACTCCCTACCCACCCCCCACCACCACCGCCCCCAAAACAAATTTATAAAATTTTAGATTTTAATATTTAAATAATAAAATTATTACCACCCAACTCACCCAACCTATCCCTCCACACCACCCACCCCACCCCTCCCCTCCCCTCCCCTCCCCAAAAAAAATTTAAAATAAAATTTTAGAATTTATTTTTTAAATATTAAAATCAATTTTTTTAAAAAAAAAATTAGTGGGTGGGGGTGAGTGGGGTGGATTGATATAGTGGTAGGATTGAACGGTAATATTTTTATTATTTAAATATTAAAAGTAAACTTTTATATAAATTTTTTTGGGGTGGGTGAGGGGGTGGGTAGGGGGTAGAGTTGTGTGATAATATTTTTATTATTCAAATATTAAAAATCTAAAATTTTATAAAAAGAAAAAAAATTGGGTTTGGGTTTGGGTTTGGGTGGGGGTGGGTAAGGAGTAGGTTAGGTGGTAGAGTTCTCTCCCAAAAAAATATTTTTAATAAAATTTTATATTTTAATATTTAATATTATAAAATTTTATTATTTTTATTTATTATATATATAATTATATTTTAAAAATATTTTTGAATCATGAATTTGAAATCCTTTCAAAGATCCATAATTTATCCAAACAGTTGAATTCAAATGAATTGATTTAAAATTCAAAGAATTTAAAATTCACTCATTTTTAAAATTCATTGGATTGAAATCCAAACACAACCTGAATGTTTGAGAACCAACTATGTAGCATCTACATCGAGAATGGATAAGAGGCTCGTGAGATTAACGTTCTAATGTGAATTACGTGATGGCATGTGGAACCCTAAGTCTAATTTTGTTTTTATTATTGATCAACTCTTATTCTAGATATATGATTAACAATAATGCAGTAGTAAATATTTTTTTAAAAAATTTAAAATTTGAAAAATGAAGACAATCATGAGTATCAATTATGGAAATATAGGCATATAATAATGTTGACCTTCAATATGGTCCCAAAACTAGAATAGCTTTTTCCTCCGTTTATTTATTTAGGAGGAGGTGCCCTCTAGCTTAGCAAATGCCCATCTATATTAATAATATTTACTATTTATATATATTTTATGAGTGATAAGTTATGCCTTAAAAAATGACAAATTCTCTTGTGAGACATTATATATGTGACGGTTTGTGAGACGTGTTAAAATATGTCTATTATATAGATAAAATATGGTTAATGGTTGTTAAATTATAGTATCTAAAATGATAAATAATGAATTGAAGTATGATTTTAGGGTGGTTATAATATAATTCATTATTGACACATTTTAACTATAAATAAGCATATTTTACCTATATAATAAGCATACTTTAGTAATGGATCAACCCGTCTCACAAAAAATTCATCTCACAAGAGAGTTTCTCAAAAAAAATTACATCAAGTTGATACAAAAATCAAATATAGGTCGAAAATACATTAGTAGAAAACTTAATTTTTTTCGTATACATAAATTTAATCTTACAATTTTCATGAAGATATTGACTGTATTTGATTCAATCGTATACATAAATTTGATCTTACAATTTTCATGAAGATATTGACTGTATTTGATTCAAGGAGACTAACTTTATTCATAATAATCTTGGATATTTGATTTTCAATCTAAAAAAAAAAATGTTTAATTTACTCTATTCATAGGCAGTGCGCAAGTTTAAAATTAATGGTTATGAAATTCAGAAGTAGGATCCACCATACTGATTTATGTGACAAAAAATTTAAAAAAAAAATGCATGTAAGTTTTACTCCATATAAGACCCAAAATATGAAAAAAAGTTACTTAAAAAGTAGAGGAAATACTCAATACAGTATTCATTAGTATGAAGGGGCTAATAATATCTTCTCCCCCTCATTAATGGGGAGTTTTGACCTTTCTCTCTAATATCATTACCAAAAGTTTTGGTAAATATATTCCAAAACTCCCCCCACCAATTAAATGTAGTGATTTAAAAATAAATAAAAATTGGTGTATTGCATCATTAGAGTTCCATTGTGTCTGTTTGGGTTTGATTGAGAAGATAAATTGCAAAAGTGCCTCAAGCACACACATAATGTATAGTTTTTATAAGAGGTGATTGTCTCTGTTTTTCAAAAATATTAGTAGTAATTTGTAGTACATACTTTTAGTAGTATTTGATAGTAATTTAAAAACAAATAACTTTTGCGATTGAAGAACCCCCGATATCCCCGTTGGAAAGATATTTGCATGATTGATTCTGAGAAAAATGAAGAAATAGAGATGGAAAAAGGATGATTGATGGAAATGATAAGAAATCACATGCCCTTTTTTGCAATTGAAAAAACACGCTTTCGCCCCAATCGAGGCACACACTCATTCAACCAAGCCAAACCCCACATTTACATTTACTTTTATAATCTTAATATTTATTTTATTGTATTCTTCAAGTGGTCACTCCCACAATCAACAAGTGAATTTTACTAGTAATAAGTAAGGCGTATGGATGGGGAAAAATATCGAAAACTTAATATGTCGAGTTTGTCGAACCGAAAAATATCGAAAAATATCAAAATTTAGGTTTAATGAAATTTTTGGTACGGTATAGTCGCCGTACCGAAAAAACTGGTTCGATATCGGTATCTGCCGAGTTAAAATTTCGATATTTTGATATGCCGAAAAAAATTATATTATTTTTTAATATTTTATTTTTATGATGGGTTTTTATTTTTGGGCCCCAATTTAACTTAATTACTAAGCTCAATGCATGTCTGGTACCCCCAATCTAACTTAATTAATAAGCCCAAAGCAGGTCTAGCCCAAATTCCAACCCTCTTCATGAATAATGCTTCATTACCGATTCAATTTCTAGGTCATACTCATTCCCAATCATGTAGTCACGCCTAATTCATCCATCTTTTTCGAAATCTCTTGTCTCAACAACCCTTCGCGAAGCCCTCGTAGAATTTTTCCAGAAATTGAGAATCAAGGCATTCGTCATCGATTTTCACTCGGCGTTTGAAATTTCGACGGAGCTCGGTATGCCCACTTACTTCTACGTCATCAGCAGCCTTCCCTAACCTCTCTATATCATTCTCTCCTATTCTGCGCACCGTGAACGTCGTATTGTCTTCCAGTACGGCCTTGTACATTATGCTCAAACCCGACTCGCCCAGATTGAAGGTCGAGGCTTTGAGTAACGTTTCCATGGGTTGATTAAATTTGTTTTGGCTAGGTCTTCAATTTTTTATTGGGTTAATTAAATTTGTTTTGGCCTAGGTTGATAAATTTTGTTTTGGCTAGGGCTTCAATTTTTTATTGGATTGATTAAATTTGTCTTGGCTAGAGTTAATTTTGGTTCCATAAAATCTTTTTTATATTACATAGGTGCTTGTTGTTTACTGAAATATAATGCTTGTTGTTTACTGGAATATTTGTTTTGGTGTTCATATAATCTGTCTGTGTTGGGAGTTTCTATTTGCTTTGTCCTGGTATTTGTGGGTTTGATATTTACATTTAGATAATATTTTTCCTTAAAAGAAATCTTATCTGATCTTTCAACTTCTCTCTTTTCTGATCTTTCAACTTCTCTCTTTGTGATCTTCTGATTTTTTCGGTATTCATTTCGAAATGCTGGTATATTGAATTTTTGAAATGAAATAAATTTTCGGTATTTCGGTATAGTCGGTATGTACCGAAAATATCGACATCGAATTTATTTCGGTTTGGCAACGGTATACATTTTTGTATATCGAATTTTCGGTATCTACATCGGTATGTAAAATATCATAAATATTATATCGAAAATTTCGGTACGATATCAGTATTTTCGGTATGCCGTATTTCCCCACCCTAGTAAGGCAATTTCAAACCTCGTTTTTTAAAATAAGTGAATATTTACTTGTTTCAATCTTCCTTAGTCTCCTTCACTTCTTTTACGAAAAGTATAGTCTCTCTGTATTGGATACCATTAGCTAATCAGCTAAGAATGAGAAAAAAGAGATCAATTAAGATTGATTAAACATAAAAATGGAAGAGAATTATAAGTGCTATACATTTGTTGAGTTGGTATTGAGGCTCAAATGTAGGAAGCTGGTTCTGTATAATACAGAGATTGGGAATGTAGTAGTAATAAAATTAGCGAGCCTACCCCTAACTGCGTTAGTTAAGTAGAAGTAGAACACACCCCCTATTCCTGCCTATTAACACTTGCCAGAGGTTGATTCTACTTGCTCAAATTTCCACTTTCCACACTACATCCTCCTCCACCGCTGCAACTTTTGCTCTATGAGCCCCTGTCCCAGTCCTCCCCCTATCTTCCTGTGGGACTTCACTCATCGAACACGTCCTCAGGTCTGCCGGTGGAATGAAGCACTCCACTGACAGCCCTGGGACGTTGAAAGCTACCTCCTCGATCGTCCATGCCTCTTCCATTCGCGTTTTTGTGTGGCTCATTGCCATCTCCCCAAACCGAAATAGGGTCACCATTGAATGCCCCGAGTGGGCAATCATAATCCCTTCAACGGGTCGATAATCGTCTAAACAAGAGTTGGTCGTCGTCTCCCAATACACAGCATCTCCTCCATTAGACTGAATTCGGGTAAGATGGGAGTCCTCCATCTGCACGAGAAGCCCCGTCCTCTGGCTGAAGTAGCCGAACAGAACATGCCTAATGATTTCTGCTGGTCCTTCGCTCCTCGCCTTGAGCGTCCGGTGATCAGCAGCAACCTTCAGGATGAAGCAATCATCACCATTGATGTTCTTCTCCCCAATGCAGATTGCATCCGCAAACATACTAGCCGTAGTTCTTGGATCCAGTCCCTGTGTGCACTTTAAATCAGAATACAACAACAAGCAACCATACCATAGCAAGCCATCTCAATCATTCTACCACACACACACAATCTATTTATGTTCATATGAACCATATATAATGTGCATACCTAAGGTCTTATGACTATTTAAAACAAAATTCCTTCAACTTTATGAAGGTTTACTTTACCTGAAGGGCACGTCTCAATGGCCTAACAGGACCCTTAGCAGTGTGTGCACCGAGCCAAGGTGTATGTCTCCAAACAAGCTTCCCATTGCAGCCAGCATGAACCTTGCTCCCTCCAACGGCAAGCTCCACGTACCACATATCCGGATTCATCTGCCATAAGACAAACCCACCAGATTCAGCAGCTCTCCCAACATTCCTGTTCTTAACAACTTTCGTAGCTGTTTCAAACTCTGAAGCTATCATCTTCAGCTTCCCCATGGCATACGCATTCTTGATGGAGCCCTGAACTCTTTGCCCTCCTGAAGCAGCTGTATATTGTTGCAGAATGTACTGTGCAGATGATGTTTCCTACAAGGTTTAAATTACATCATAAGACCAACTCTGTATGCAGTTTTCTTTCCCAAATCTTCGACTACCAAAACTACGAATAAACCCATCAAAGAAAATAATCTAGGAAACTTAGATTTAATCATATACGTAAGCTTTAATTAAATATTGAATTCAAGTTTATATATTAGAGAAAGCGGAAAATGGCAATAAACGCATGATTTTAGGTTAAGTAAATGGAATTGAGAGGAAGAGAGAGAGATACAATGGGGGTATCCTTGATACTGAGATGAGGCAGAGGATCGGTGGTGCTAACGTGCACCGGCGCGAGTGGAGCACCCATAACTCCAAGCAGCAGCCTCAGATCAGACCTCTTGTTTCCACTTTCACTAACCGATACAGAAGGATTTCGGGTTAGCTGTCCCCGGACCCATTGTCCAAGACCCGAACCGACGCGCTTCGGTACGCCGGTATCCCCTCCATCTGGATCCGGACCCTCCATCAACGGCGTCAGTGTCTTCCCCACCGGCCTCAGGCTACCCGATCTCGCTATCAACGGCTCAGGGTTACTTGTGCTCACCTTCTTCCTCCGGAACAGAGCCGCCAAGGGCGAAGCGCTCCGACCCGGACTCTTGGCCCGTGACCTTGCTGGGGAAAACCCGCGCACCACCTCGTCTTTCAATGTGGAGAAAAAGCCTTGCTTTTTTTCCATGTTTTTCGAGTGTTTATGATTGAAAGGGAAAGAATGAGGCAGGCTGCAGAGACTAGATAGGGAGAGGAGGATTAGAGGATAGAAAAAGAGCCATTGAAGGTGCAGTAATAGAGAGAGAGAGTAAATACAGTTAGAAAAAAGTGGAGAGTGAGAGTGAGAGTGAGAGTGAGAATGAGTAAAACGTTACGAAGAAGATGGTGGCGTTATTTAGTTCGGAGAGGGAGTAACAGTATGAAAGCGAGAGGAGAGAGAAAGAGGGAGAGTGGTACTGTGCTTTCTGGTAGTGGGGTTGTGTTGGCATGGCGAGTGGGTTCACGCGCAGGGTCAATGCTTAATTTTGACCTCCCCGATTAGGAGTATTTCCTTAAATGATTAAATCAAATATCAAACACCCTTGCTATTTACCATGCTCTTTTTGTGTCCATTGTTATTTTATATTTATATAAATTAGGAATTTAAGAAATGAGTGAGGCTCTAGAGTGTCGAGACATATAGATCTAATTATATACGCCTTAATCGATTAAAAAAAAAGATCATATTTAAAGAAGGAAAATCATTAAGGTTCACTTACTCTATCCTGCATAGCTTAATTGATTTCTTTAGATATTTCCTAAATATTTTCCTCTCTCAACAAAATTCATCGTTGATTGTGATTGAAATACAGATTAAAGAGTACTTTGATTGAAATTATCAATCACTGATTTATAATTTAATGATTGAACTACAAATCAAAGTATTCTTCAATTGAAAAGTTCTGATTGAAATTATCGATTCCTAATTGATAATTCTTGTGTGAGTAAAGTGTTCTTCAAACACCCCTATTGCTATACCATGCTCCTTTTGTGTCCATTGTTATTTTACATTTATATAAATTAGGAATTTAAGAAATGAGTACTATTACTCTCATCATCCAAACTTCGATTTTTTACTTTTAGCACATATAACATACTTTTTCATTTATTTATTAAAAAAATTATACTAATATTAAGTCAAAAGTGAAAAATAAAATTAATTGCTTCTTTTGGTAAAGCGAAAATTTTTCATATAAACATTTTCTCTTCTATGAAATCTGAGAAATGGGGAAATTCTTGTAGACAAACGCAATTACATTTTAAAATCTACGGGCACTTCAAACTTCAAAGAAAAGAAGGTAAGAAGAACTAAAATTACTTTTTTTCCCTTTTTTTTTTCTTTATAGTTAAGGGGAATTGATTAAGAAATTAAATCTATATAATACTATATTAAATTGTCCAACACTAACACGTGTAAGGTACCGAAATTGCATTTGTTCTAATAAAAAGTAATCACATATCACATTATTATCACATTAAATCTAAAAATTAAATGGACCTCAATGGTTGAATGCATTTCCACATAGAGCCCTATTTAAGTATCTCGCAATTAAATGCAGTGTTTCATTAAATTAAAGGGGACTTGGTTTGAGGTATTAGGAGAGGGTAATGAGAATGAGAGGGTATTGATTTTCATTCCTCATGCTTGGTCAGCTTGGTTAGGGAGTAATGAGAATTCAAATCCCTCAATCATTCCCCTACGTTCAATGTATACCTCCACCCCTTCAATCACTTTCATTCTCATTGCTATTACCCTCATCAATGATTCTCACTACGATTGTTATTCCGAAATTTGAACCAAGCGGCCACTAAATTTATTAATATGATGTCCATTGGATATTTATCAATATTTCCTTTGTGTTCACAAAGTTTATATCTGATGAAAAAAACAACCAGTCTGTTATCTGAATATAGAATTATACTTATTGCTGTTCACGAATAATTATTGATATATAATAATTATACTGTTACAATTTTATAACATCGCTGACATTTGTTAAAATTGTATATTCATGTAAGCTAATTAATAATATTCGCATATTTTTTACTTTATAATTTTATTACAAAATGCATATATAAAAATCTTATAACGTGGACCATTTAATAAATAGTTGATCTATTGTCCAATTGGTGTACACTAAAAATAAGATCCATATTTAAAAGTGGGTCAACTATATAATCCTAAAATATATTAATAGTATCATTCATGTTGGTATCCTCTCTCATGGATCTCCTCTCTCAAGAATCTATTCTCTCTCTTCTCTCTCATTGATCTACGGTCTTCTCTGTCTCTCTCACGACTAAATTTGTTACCTCTCTGCCTTCATCTTCCTCCTACTCTCGAAGCCTCCTCCACCTGCTTCGATCTTCACACTCTGATTCCTCTCTGTCTCCTGCTCTGCCTCCGTCCTCAACAGGCTATTTTCTCACGTTTCTCCATCAGAGGCGGCGCAACACCTTCTGGCTGTTCTCTTTCACGCCTCCGCGCAGAACACCTCCGCCATTGGTTTCATATTTTAGAAACGGAGCACCATCACATTTCTATCTGCCTTTTTACTCAGGTCTGTGTTTCCCATTCTTATGTTGCCCAGATCTGTGTTTTCCATATTCCTCGTATGTTCAACAATTTCATGTTGATTTTAATTTTACTTCTTAAAGAAAATTAAAAAAAATAGTATAATAAAGGCATGAAATTTGTGCATTTGCTATGAAGAATACAACAGCTGCAGGGTTGGAGGTGAATGAAGTCGAAAGTTTTGTAACATATGAATTGTATCGTTAATTTGTATATTTTAAATAACTGTATTAATTATGATTTTATCTTCATAAATGTATAGCCTTTTTTTCTTTTCAATTATACATTTATTAAAAAAATATATACATTACTTAATTACAACCAATGCAATTAGTTATTAAAATAAATAATCAATACAATATTGATGAATTTAAAAATTAAAAAAGTAGTAGGTTTATGAAAAATAACATATATAGTATTGAGTTATAATTAACACAGTTAGTTATCAAAATTTCAAAATTGTCATAAATTCAAGAATAAAAATAATACATCTATTTTATATGATGCCTGTCATACATTCAAGAATAAAAATAATACATCTATTTTATATGATGCCTACACTAGTTAGTTAAAATTAATACAAATAAAATTTTGAAAATGTTTGATATTTATATTTAAAGTTAATAAATACATTAAAGAATAAAAAGATATACAACTATTTTAATGATATGATACATTATGATCCAGCCATCGTCTTTCTCAAGTCAGCTTCTTCAAACTCAAACTCTTCATCTTTTTAATCTCCAGCACACTCAAACTCTACTGGTTTTTTCAGCACCACTTTAAACTCTTCCTCAAAATTAAACACAAACTCAAATTCTTCATTTTTGTGCTATATCTATGTAAATCTCAAAACCAAAATCAAATTGATAAATTATTATTCACTTACATATTAAAACATATCTATTAATAAATAAATAAGTAATGCCAAAATTTGATCAATGAGGAAGATAACCTAATGTAAAAATCTGAAAATTTTCTCCACTGTTAACAAATCTTTGACCTTGTTCAGACCTGATTGAATAAAGCAGATTTGATTGGGTGAGTGCAAACTTTGTTCATTAGATGTGGATCCATGCCAAAGGAGGAGAGAAACAGTGCCGACGTCGGGCGAAGAAAGGTGGATAAAATGGCGTTGGGCAGCGGAGATATTGACAGATCGGGAAGAGAGAGGCACGAAGGATAGAGGAATGCGAGGCGAGAGGTAGCGCAAGCGTCGAGCGGTGGAGAGAGACGGAGGGTTAAGTGGCGTTGGCTGCAGAGAGAATGACAGAATGGGAAAGAGAGAAAGGAGAGAGAGAGAAAGCGGGGTTGAGAAGCATGAAGAATGAGAAAGAATGATCCGTGAAATAAAATATCTATAAGTATCCGGTTCACTGGATCAAATTTGACCAAATTGCACCTTAAAAACTGGTGCACAATAGTAATTGTCTTTAATAAAATCACATATTCATCTAGAAGTTACTGATAAAACAAAGGAAGTTAAATTAAAAATAAATTAGGGAACAAAAATCTTTGGGAAGAAATCCCTTTCAAGTTGCAATGAAAAGGACAAGTAATTTGTTATGCAAGGCAGCAAGTACTTGCTTTTATTGTGATGAACAATGAAAAAAAAATTGTGATGAACAATGATGCATCAATGGATATTCAGATTCTTGACATATTGTGTTTCTTTAGAGGGTGTCATTCTCTCCTAAAGTATGTGTACTCCCCATGTGAACTAATTATTTTTAGATTTATTCATTTACTTTTTAATTCATCTATTAGTTTTAACTATATTTATTTTATATATTAAATAATGTAATGATTATTGATTATCAGAGTGATGCTGTACATTCCTGTTTGGAAGAACCCAACTTATTTTTTAAATTTATAAATTAGTCCAGATAAAAAATATATACATATTTTTTAAATTTATAAATTAGTCTAGATAAAAAATATATACATATTATAATTAAAAAGGAAAAATTTTTAAAAAACTATATTTATTTTATATATTAAATAATGTAATGATTATTGATTATCAGAGTGATGCGTACATTCCTGTTTGGAAGAACCAACTTATTTTTTAAATTTATAAATCAGTCCAGATATATATTTTTTTAATTTATAAATTAGTCCAGATAAAAAATATATACATATTATAATTAAAAAGGATTTTTTTTTTAAAAAAAAATCAAATTTTGGAGATGCGGGGTATCGATCCCCGTACCTCTCGCATGCTAAGCGAGCGCTCTACCATCTGAGCTACATCCCCATTTGTATTTTATTTTCTTCTGAATGTTATCAAAATGTGAAATATAATAATTTATTTGATTTAAAAATTCATTAATTAATTACTTGTACGTTTTGAAAGAATGATTTAGCTTATCATAAACTTTTCTTACGGACTACTGTCAACTTTCTCCCTCCAAAAAAGATCGGATCTCGTTTTTTTTTTTGATAATAACTTGCATGGGCCTAGATGTTCTGGTTTGTTCATGTTCTCAGATTCAACTTGATCCAACTTTTAAATCTTATGTATTGAATGTCACTACATTTTTGTATAAAAAATTATAAAATTGATTTTTTAGAAATATCCTTTATATTTTAATCGACACATTCAATATAAAAATAAGGCCATTAGTAATAAAAATATAAAATATGCATTTTAGAATAAAATGTTATACCCTTGAACATCTTATATACTTGAGTGCCAAAGGGACCAACTCTTTATTGAGTGAGTCTGGTGTGAATCGAGTTCACATATAAATCTTTATATTTTAAAATGGTAAAGATAATTATACCTTTAAATATTTTAAATCCTAATAATAAATATTAAATTCTATTTTAAACCCTAATAATAAGTATTAAATTATAGGAAGGTAACATATGATATAAACTTCTAAAGTTCATATAATGTGAACCTGATTAATTATTTTCCTTTCTCTAGTTTTCAAAAGATATATTAATCCTTAACTTAAAAATTATATTTTCCACATTATATAACATACTTTTGTGACAAGTCTCATTGTCTCAATTCAAACTAGACTGCTGTGACGCATTATGTTCACTTGCACCAACTCATTATATTATTATATCCATACACCATCAATTCTCTGATGTACCCATCACTAACAAATTCATATCAAATGTAATTTGAACGTCTAATATGAAAGCGCCAGCCCAGCTCCACGCTGCCAAATTCCACATTTAGAGCATAAATTAAAATAGAGAGTTGTTATATGCACTCTCTCTTCTTAAATTTTTATTTTTTAATTTTATTATACACACACTCCTAAAATTTCAAAAATACCCTTTTTAGAATTAAAATTATACACCACTTAAAACCCCACCCTAATTCACTCTAACTAAAACATTATCTCATCTCTTCAAAACTTTAAAATTACAGAAATAGAATATTCTTCCCCGTCGTCTATAAAAATTCCAAAATCATTAAGTAGAAAAAATGTCTTCCTGTGAGCTGCGATACTATTAAGGCAACAAAGGCGATAGATCGGACTGATCATCTCGAGAGGTTGTTGTCCTCCACTAGCAAACTACTAAATTTAATTATTAAACTCATTAATGAATTAAATTAATTTTTTGATAATTTTATTATATATTAAAACTTTGTCTTTTGGACTTCAAATAACTGTTATATATAACTATACATATATATAATATAACTCTGAATCATTTCTTTAATGATTTTTAATTCACTTATATTATAGATTAAGTTTAATTATTTAATAATTCTCGTAATTAATCTTTAGTTTTTCATAATTAACTCAAAATCATTCTTTAATGATTTTTAATTCACTTATATTATAGATTAAGTTTAAATATTTAATAATTCTCGTAATTAATCTTTAGTTTTTCATAAGATAATGGAGTATTATAGGTTGTGTATGAAATATAAATTGATCCTAAAAAATATAAGATGTGTATTTATTGAATTAAGCATAATTTAGATATTTTATAAATATATATTATAATTATATTATAATGAGGTGTGTATTTATTAAGAGAATGTGTGCAAATAAGACAACCCATTAAAATATTATGATTATACTACTAATTAACCTTAATTTTCATTTAAACCTTTACTACTCCACATACATTGTATTTTCAGTCACTCGATCAATGTCCGGTACTCTGTCAATTTTGGTATGACATTGCCTGTATCACTCTATTGGATGATTAACATATGGAGTAGAAAAGAGGAGGACAACTATACCCTAAGTAAATGCTTAAACCCGGGCAATGTTCGTTTACGGTTTTCAAACTTAGATTTGGTTTTCAAAACCCACATTCCGATTTTAAAAACCATCTCTATATACATATACTACATTCGATCTCCTTAATTAATACACTTTCTCTCTTTATCTCTTCTCTCTCATTTAACTTTTTAAATAAATTAATACTCCCTCCGTCCGCTCAAAAGATGACATTTTTTCCATTTTGGTCGTCCTTTTCAAAGAGAGTCATTTCCTTTTTGGGCAAAGGGTCTAATAAACCCTCTAACTTATCTCTCTAGATCAAATGAGCCCTCCACCTTTTTTTCTGATCATCCAAGCCCTTTTACTTTCTTATTTAGATCAATTAAGCACCTCATTTTCTTAAAATAAAACACATGCACACCTCTGTTAGAAAACAACCTACGGTGTTAACGATATTAGAAACTTATCCTCTTTTACAGCAAGGATAATGGTTGCAGACACCAAATTGAACACATGTAATCTTACATGGAACATACCAGTGGACTTGGGATTTAGGTATTTGGTGAGGCTCCACTTCTCTAAGGACTCCTTAATAGCTTCTATTGTGATCAATAATCAGATTGTTGAGGAGAATGATGGAGTTGCAGCTTACAGATGCTATATTCAATGGCGGGAGCAGTGCTGAACAATATCAACCTTCGACTCGACACTAACCACATCTTCAACTTACTCCAGCACAGCTGCTCCAAACTCGTGTTAGTCGATATTCAATCCACCAGTTAATCAACGCACGTGTTTAGCCTTATTTGTTTTCTTGTTTTTGAGAGTGAAGAGATCAAGATAATGGCTTACAATACGATCCTAAATGGAATCCTGAACCCAGATAAAAATCGCTCAATTCTTGATCATAACAAACAACAATTGGAATCCCTCCTCGAAAAAGCCTCTTCTTTGAAGCATATTCTTGATCATTCTTTACCAGAAACTGATAGCTTGGAGACATAAAGCAGAAGACACAATTGAATCCCACATGCTCGACGAAATGCTTCTGAGACCTAGAGGCACGACACCGACACATTCGTAGGCGTCGTGGTGGACCACGTGGGCTCCGACTTCAGAATGGAGTCCATTTACTGATTCGGGCATTAGCTTCTAGAAGAACCCACAGAACCGCAGACTTCGATGAACTGCGGAGATGCAATGCGTTCGCAATCTCCCTCCTGGCTTTGGCGGTGTTGATGAACCTGCGACTCAGAGAGGCTTTCCTCATGGAGGGTCAGGGGCGGACATAGGGGGTGCCAAGGGGGGCACATGCCCCTGAAATTTCTAAAAAATTCAGGGGTATAATAGTAATTTCATAAATAAAATATATAAATCCCAAGTTCCCAACCCCACACACAGCTAACGATGTCGACCACATCCCCATTCCCCTTTTAATTGTGTCTTCACCCCCATTCTCTCTCAACTTCCTCTATCTCTGTGAGGTATTTTAATTTAAATTTATTAAATTAAATATTTGTGCTCTTCCTTACATATTTAGTGATGATATATATTTAGGGCTTTTATTTAGTAGAAAGATTCTAGAATAATTTATTTAGGGTTTGAGATTTTATTTAAATTTATTATTGTATATTTTGTTAAATTAAATTTGTTATGCTCTTTTTATGTGAAATGTAATATTGTTATATTTAAAATTAGGGTTTTATTTTAGTGGAAGAGTTTAGAATAATTTATTTTTGTTGAGGGAAATTTTATTTAAGTGGAATGATTTTAAAGGGAGAATTAGGGTTCATTTCTATTCAATTTTTTTTATATTTAATTCGTAATGTAATTTTTTTAATAAGTATGGAACGATATTATAAGAAGACTACAATTGTCCACGAAATATCATCTTCCACGGTGAATGTTATCTCTTAACTGTAACTTTACTTTTATTTTTTGTACATTATTTTCTTTACTAATTGGGTCCCCCTAAGTCGAATTCCTGCATCCGCCACTGCGGAGGGTGGATATCTCGTGCGTTTTTTTGGGTGGTGCGTTTTTTTGGATACCCGACTTTCCTTACAATAATCGTCGGCTTCCATGGATTCTTTATTTATATATTTTGGATTGAACAGATGGATTAGTATGAACGTGAATAAGAGAAGTAAATTAAAAGTGATGAAGGAAAAACAGAAGCTAATAGATTGACACGTGGTTAAAGTTTTGGACACCTAGACTCAATTCTCCACCAACTAACTATTCTCTCTCCTTCACTTTAACACCGTTGATTGATTTTGAAAGGAAGGGTATAAATATTTTATTTTAAAAACATGAAGGGCCTAGTTGATCTAATCAACAAATAAAAAGGGTTTAAATGATGAAAAAGAAAGGTGGAGGGCACCCACTAATACAACTAAAATATGAAGTCACACTCTCATTAATACAACTACCCACTACACATTAAATAATAATATTCCTTAATCGACGTGTACAAAAGTAAAAGACCTTCTTTCGGGCGGACGGAGGGAGTACATTAATTTGACATAAAGTTAAAACCTACCATACTCAAAACCCAAAACAAACATAGAACACACTATTAATGATTTTCAAACTCCACATAACCTCAAACCAAACATCACCTTAAGACAAGGGATTGAATTTCTCCACCTCGCCACGTATCATTCTCTAAGAACATATTACACACACTAAAGTGTCGCATGACATCCCGTGCCCTCAAGGCTCAGTCAAAGCATTTCCTCAAACGATTTCACATTATATTGTCCATAATAAATTACCTAACCAAATTTATTTTAATAATGTTTTAGTGAAGGCCTACAAAGCTTAATTGGAATGATTTAAACAATAAATTAGATTGTCCATTGTGACAATATAATCTTATCAGAAATCCGCTGTATCTTTAGATTTTCAATTAAATTATAGAAATTGACTATTCCCCTGGAAATATAAAATTAGATATGTAATGTTTTGGCATTTAGCCCCCAATTCATAACAGCCAAACAATCTTAGAATAATTATAATTTATATTTCCCCTGTCAAATTATAACAGAAGTGGACCAATTAAATAATTTCAGAACAAATCTTCTTCATCGATTTGCTATGTCATGTTCCTTCCTCAGATATTTTTAAATAATTATCAATTCGAAAAGGAATAATGTTATATACATCCGACCCTATTGATGCCATTAGTAACATATATCTATCCATGTGTTGTTGTATATATTAGGGTAAATACCACATAATAATGAGTAAATAAACTTAAAAACACTACTCCCTCAATCTCTCTAAATTTTTCACATTTTCTTTGTACATTTCCAAAGAAAATGTGAAATGCTTAGTGGGACAAAGGGTAATACATTAGCACCTTGAGCCCTGCGATGCCCTAGGAATCATCCGCCCATGAGCCATCACGGTTGGTCTTACATGCATCGGGTGTAAAGAATAAGATGAACTCACCTCCACTACCCATCTATAACTATCTGCTTTAGATTCGGCGCCACTCTAAAATTCGGAAGAGCAATTGAAATCGCGGGTTCAGATCATCTTCTAACATTGGCCAAGCGTAATAGTTTAAATTAGTTGTATAAGTTTTACCCTTAGAAACTGAAGGCCAGCAGTTAACTTCAATGACAAAATATAAACATAAAGTAGTAGACTACTTATCATACAATCAATTTATGAGTTCTTAATAGATATAAGAAACAAAGCTCACCTGACAATGGCAAAAATAGTCATCTACATTTGCAATTTCAACAAACTAACACCGTCACCAGCATTGGAGCTAAATGGATGAGCTGGATTCTTCTACATTTTGGCTGCAAAATAATTCCCTATTAATACTAGGGTGTTTTTCTGTAGGATTATCACAGCTTTCAATTTGAAACTGAACATATCAGAAGCAATTATTTCAGATGCATTCGACATAAAGAAACATAAACATACTGTAGAAAAGAAATCTGGCATGGAGAAACTTGAATGAGTATTTCATCTTGATTAAGAACATATTGTGTCTTCTGTGCAGCAATACTGCACCAGCGTGTAGACCTTACGAAGACAACTAAGACCATAGATCTACATTGGAAAAGCTTTGGGCTTAGAGAAGGTTTCCACTTCGAGTGCTTAATCCAAATACAAGAAAACTTTCAAACCGTTTCTTTAGGCATATTTTTTCTTTAAAAAAAATTTGGTTAAGTACAGATGAAAGTACCTATTTTCAAAGACATCATCTGGAAGAGCAAATGAAACAACAAGTGTAAATACATGTAAACTCCAAAATATAGCAATATTTAATTGTGACATATCATAGCCAAAGCCGAGGAAAGGATACAAAGTTCTGAGAGTAGCCTAAACGTCTCCAGATCATCAAGAATGTAGCTCAGTTTAACCTTAATGCCGTTAGGAGAGGCACAGGGACTTCAATTTGTTATTTATATATCAACAAAATGAATTCTAAGAGTAGACAAGAAATTATGTAGCTACCCTTACATTCTATCATGAATGCATAAACCAAAATAAAAATGAACATTGCAGCAAAACAAATCATTGTTCATAGAGTTTTTACCAGTCACAATTGGTAGGAAGGGTAACAAAATCTGTGTGCTTAGACAATCCGTAACTGCAAAATATAAGAGAAAAATAGTGTAATGATGACTGAGGAGTAATTCAACAGAGGGAACAAAGACCAGAACTGAAACCATATCAATTGCAGATAGACAGTTTTAAATTCAAACAATTCGAAAATGACTTCAACCGAGTAAATGCAAAGATAAATTATCATATACATGACACCTTTGCAAAATCAGAATTCAAAACTGAGAAGCTTACTTTTGCCATATTTACTTGAAATACTAGCAGCAAAACTACCTACAAGTAAATAACAAAATTAATCGTCAGAAAATTAAAATTAAGTAATCCGAGGGGAATGTTAACAGAAAAATGGGGACAGAGATAAATAGCCATCTTGATCCTCTCAAATCCACCGCGGGAAACAGATGAAGAAAACGAAAACAGTGCACCCGGTAAAAAGGAAGGATGTTTCAAGAACAAGATTTAGGCAATAATCGAGGGTTTAATGGGCCTTGGGCTTATCCTTGGGCCTTTTGACATATTATTATCAGCCTGTAGTTTTGAACGTTATGACCTTCTTTATAATCTTTGCACTACCATTACTCGCTGGACTAAAGCCCATATTTAAAGTGGGAATACCCATAACATGTGCTTATATGCTCAATGTTAATCTAAAAACCTATAATTTGTCGTTTAGCAGACCACCACTGCCACGTATCTACTGATCCGACCCGGCTGCAAGGCATATACTATATATACACCACTGGATCACCTCACTCCACGCACACACACTAATTACTCTACAAACACACATATCACACACGCACCAAAGAATGGCTCTCCAAGCTTTGAATTTATACGCTTCTCTCAGGAAATCCAAACCATCGAAGCGAATGCCGCCGGACGACGACTACACTGCGGGGGGGTATTTGTTCGCACTCGGCGGCGCCACCCAAAATACGGATTGGCCCAGCTGCAGCGTATGCGGTAAATGTTTTCCGTCCCACCAAGCTCTCGGCGGCCACAAAGCCAGCCACCGCACTAAACCACCGGCGGACGATGAAAGGACAAACACGGAGGCGTTTGTGTGTGGTCCCTACCCGAGCGGCGGCCACCATCAGTGCTGCACGTGCGGCAGGCGATTTTCTACCGGCCAAGCTTTGGGCGGCCACATGCGCAAGCATTACGCCGGACCTAAAATTACCGTTAAAGATTTCAAGGGTGGTAACGGCAATGGCTCAACCTTCTCTGATAGAGGATTTGTAAGCTACTCCTCCGACGCCGACGGTAATCCCACCCACTTGAGTTCGTCGTTGATCCCTACAGTGACAGAGCTAGATTTGACGCTTAAATTGTAGATTTCTTTCTTTCATAATTCTCTCTCTCACCCCATCACTAAGAATTTTCCAGGCTAAATTTTATTTTGTTTGAACATTATATACTATTGTATATTTTTAAGTTTAGTTTCATTTTTAAATTTAAATAAATAAAAAATGGAAGGAGAAGAAGAAACTAGTTCCTTCCAATTCTGTATCATGAAAGAGAAATTATAAACATAAAATTATGGCAAAGTAATGCGTGCTCAGCCATATTTGTGCACCCAATTTACAAATTTAATTTTTTTTATATGGTGAGGCTTGTGGGCGTACGGAAACACATATATACGCCTTTAGAATTTAGTATTATGAGTAATGATACATTACTTTGGTCTAAATGGTATGCACTTTAATTAATAAAGGTATATCTTTATTAATATTTTTTTTATTTTTCTTTAGAAAATAAATGGTACACATATTTATACTAAAGGGTATACAATTTAACACAAAATTTTAAAGGTGCACGGAATGTGTTCGCGTGAGCCCGGGCATACACAAGTTTTTGACATGGTACACATCTTTATACTAAAGGGTACACAATTTATCACAAAATTCTAAAGGATCATGGAATGTGCTCCAGTGCCCTGGGCGCACACAAATTTTTGTATTTTTTATAAGAACAACGAGAACTTAAAGTGATAACTTTTATATAGGAAAATGATAATAAATCAATGAAAAGTGATAATGATATTTCATGAACAATTTATTGTATAAATAAAAAGTGATAACATTTTATTTATTTAGTTGATCCACAAAATCTTTGGCATCCTAAAAAATAACAATATTTTATAACTTCAAAAATTATTTTAATTTCAAAGTTTTTACTTATTACTTACCCTTAATTTATAACACTTTATATATTATTTAAAAATACTAAAATATTCCAAAAAATAAATAAAATTAGTAAAGAGTAATTTTTCTTTAACCATGTAAAATAGTAGGCGTGGTATGAAATGGAAAGAGTATTGAGGGTGGTGTTATTCAATTTCAATATACACTCTTCGTTCCTTTAAAGAAGATTTTTTTTTCATTTTGAGTGATCCATTCAAAAAGTCTCTTTTCATTTTTTATATACATGGTCACATACATCTATCAATACTATTAAAATATGACGTTACACTTGACACTCCTACTAGTATAGCTGCTCAGTCACATTAAATAATAATATTATTTCATAATTCAGGTGAAAAAAAAATTGGTGGGACGGATGGGTATATGCTTGCACTTTTTTTGTACTTGCTGACTTATCCACGGACATCAGAAAAGGTTGAACATGCATTCCAATTATTGTGCATAGAAACTCAATAAAAGGATCATGCATTCAAATTATTGTGCATACAAACGTAATGAAAGAGTTGTTTGTGGACATTCGCAATCAATTCTTGTAGTTACGTGTGAGATTGATTCGATGGAAATCTGTCAAGCTTTGTGAAAGTAATACTACTAAATAAATTGATTATCTTTTCATTGATTGGGCGATATGTGTGAATTTTGGTGGGAAAATATCAATTTTGGTCCCGTATCTTTTACCAAATTCAATTTTAGTCCTGTAACTTTTAGAATTTCAATTTTAGTCATTTTAATTTCAATTTTGATCATATATCTTTTAAAATTTCAATTTTAGTCCTATTAGTTTCAAAATTAGTCCTATATCTTTCTTAATTATCAAAATTAATCCTATTATAAATTATATCATATTTCAAAAGATATAGGACTAATTTTGATAATTTCAAAAGATATATGACTAAATTTAAAACTTATAGGATTAAAATTGAAATTTTAAAAGTTATAGGACCAAAATTAAAATTAAAAAAATTAAAAATTGAAAATATAAAAAATTATAGGATTAAAATTGAATTTGATAAAAGATATTGAGCAAAATTATTATTTTCTCAAATTTTGGTTGATAACTAAGAAGACAGCTAGCTGCATGAACGAACATCCACAAGCCACGTGTGCAGTGATTGACCATCTGTCCTTCTTTATATTTCTAGAATCTTACGGAACATCTTCTTCCAAACCAATCCTTATCCTCCCTACTCACACTCCAATCACCACTTATGCCCTTCTAATTTTATCTTGTAAAAAGCCATTCTGGAATAAATATAAATATATTACGTTACGATTGTATATTATTATTATTATTATTATTATTATATTCTCGTCTCATTGAAGTTGACACACTTTTTCTTTTTGGTTTGTCTCTCTAAAGTTGACACATTTCCTTTTTAATACATGGACCCACACAAAAAACAATTAATTTATTCTCATGGGCCCACATATCATCTCTAATAAAACTACCCACTACACATTAAATATTATTTCTCTCACTTCACTCTACTCCACTTTACATTAAATTATAATACTCCTTAATCTTCGTGTGCTCAAAAAAAATTATATCAACTTTTTTGGGACGGAGGGAATAGTTATTATGCTCAAATGATATTACCATTGATTCTAATTTTAATTGTATGTCATTATAATGTTCAACTTATGCATATGTACGATTTTATTTTGGCAAAAGCTAATGTCTTCGGATACCGCCGTTTCGTTTTTTTTTTTTTTAAGTTTTATTCAATATAAGTTAATATTTTAAATGAAAAAATTATATTTTATTAAAATATTTACTCTTTAAAATAAAATATTATAATTTTAAATATTTTTGCGTGCGATTACTCTATTCAAGCAAATATACGTATTTCTAGTTTCTCCCATATCATTATCGTAATTTAGTCAATCTTGAGTGTGACGACAGCGGGTTCAGAAACGCGCCACGTAATGACATGTGAATCCCATATCATGTGGGAGGGTAATTTAATATATCTTGAGTGTCACGGTAGCGGGTTCAGAAACACGTGGAATCTCATATCATGTGGGAGGGTAATTTAGTCAATTTTGAGTGTGATGGTAGCGAGGTTCAAAAACACTCCACGTAATGACACGTGGAAGCCCAGATCGGACACGTGTGAGTGAGTGAGAGTAGTTTAGCGGATGGGTCAGAACACGCCAACACGTGGAAGCTTAAATTGGACACGTGTGCAATTGGTTGTTTTCTGAATAGGTGGCAACAAGGAGATTGATATACGCAGTGAGGTGAGGGGGTGACACGTAGGCGTATGAGATTGAACCAAATTTAATATCGTCACGTTAATAAGTAGCACTCCACTTATTATCAGTCACAATATCTTAATATCCTGTGTTTCTAAAATTTGAAAGTGATTGTCTGAAAATTGGTTAAACTAAATCAATTATGATTCTGTATTCCTCCTTCATTGAGAAGAGTGTTGCATTTTATTTGGATGTGGATATTGAAGATTATAATAATTTAATAAATAATAAATTGATAATATAATATTTTAATATATAGTAAATAGTTGTATTAGTGGGTTAGATCATATAATAATAAATATTATTAGAGTGTATATTGGGTGCACTCGGGTGCAAGGGTTTGGATTAAATTGTATACATATTATTCTATTTTGTATATGTGTTTTGTAATAATTGTATACTTTTTTCACATTAAGTTTTCATTAAAAAAATTAACATCCATATGTGTATAACTTTTTACTCAATATTATATACAAATTTTCATTAAAAAAATTAACAATTAAATTGTATACATTTTTACCCTTAATTGTATATATTTTTATTTATATTTGTATGTGGGTGCACCTTATCTTTAGGTGCACCCGGGTGCACGCTATAATTGCCATATTATTATTATGTGTTTATTCATGTATATAAAAAAACGTGTAAATATTTTAAAATTGGTTGATAAATATTTTAAAACTTTCAAAATTATACTTTAATTATTTATTTCATTAAATTTATATTAACATAAACATAAAAATATATTTTTTTTTCATAGTAGAATTTAAATAACTAATAATTACTCCACAATTATAATTTTATTTTGGATTTACAATTCATTATATTGTAACTTGAAAATGAATATCAAGGTGAATTGGTTACATATGTCAAAATTAATTGTCGATATATCCAGACTTAATCGATGGGTGTTTTATAAGGTGTGAATTTTATAATACTAACAAAATATAAAATAAAATTATGAAAACAGGTCTAATTAACTTATATTAATTTATAAAAGATTATTATTATGTGTGTTGGGAGGAAAGTAACTCATCCAAATTTCCAAATTAAAGAATCTAAATAGAACAGTGTTAGCCGACCAAAATAAATTAAACTCTGCCCAAATAAATAGTAAAAGCCCACTTGATCAAATAAATAAAATGCAGCCCAGGTAAGCCCAATTATGAACAAATCCCGCCATAAGAATATCGTTTTCACTGCGTAAGAATTATTTGAGTCGTGAAAAAAATTTCTATTGTGTGTGGCTTCATTTTGGAGTTCCCATGGCTTCCTCTTCTCTCCTACTTTCATCTATCTCATCCGCAGCATCCGTAGATAATCGTGAATTGGGAGGAAATTCTGCTGCTTCTACTTTTCTGCGTAACGGTAAGCTCTTATTTGCAGCTAAGCCTAGAAAAAGCGCAATCCGGAGATGTGGGTTCCAGTCGCCAGTAGCTCAGAAATCTCTCGACCATATACCTAAACAGTTCCGCGAAGAGAATCTCAAAGATGGATGTATGTATCAGTTCTTTTCTTAGCCATTTGGATTATGTTTTCAATTTGGGGGATATTTAGTTTCTTTTTTTTGTTGGTTTTTGTCGAAGTTAATTTTTAATACTTATTCATTGATGATTTTTGGGGGTTTTCTATATCGGAGCTTGCTTGATTATCCGTGTATGAAAGAGGGCTACCTAATAATTTTATTTTCAGCGCATAAACTAAAGAATTTATACCTCAATGTTTAAGTAGCTCAGAATTGAACTGAAAGTGTCTTGGGATCCACTTGCGGACTTCTAGTTGTTAATGATTTTTGGCTAGAGAAGAAATTCTATCTCTAGTTTACTCTCTGGGATTTTTTATCAGTATGATCAAAAAGTTTCCCTCTTTCTGAAATATCTATTCCTTATGGGATTATGTTTAAGTTCGTTTTAATTCACAAGTACTTTTGTTTATTAGTTCGATTATTTTTGGGCTGTTTGAGAAGTTGTATTTACTACTTTTGATTTTCTTCTACTTCTTCTTTAGAACCTTATGTTTTGAGAAGTTGTTAGGCGTATTTGCACGTGCAAAAGTTTCATGGGTTATGGAGTAAGTAACTGATATAATTTTTTTTTGTAGTGATGGATAATTACAAGAATACACCTCAGTATCTATATGGTCTTTCACCTTCACAGATGGATATGTTTATGACAGAAGATAATCCTGTTCGGCGTCAAGCAGAAAAAGTCACAGAGGTATGCCTCTTTCTACATGCTCGTTCCTTAGAACCTAACTCTTTATAATACCCCTAAGTTGCTTCTCTGATGGATGGCTTATAATTTCTTTTTGTGTTATGATGTGTTGTCTTATGGTTGCCTTGTATTGTCAAACTCTGATTCTTTTTCTGCCTAAAGAGTCTTTTTCCCCCCTTGGAAGACATTAATGATCTTTTCCTTCAGGAAAGTATTTCATCTGCCTGCAATTACTTGGATAACGGTGGAATGTGGAGTATGTCCGGTATGAATGAAAGAGGGAGCATGAGCGTTAGCATGTACCGTGGAGGAGCACGGGGCTATGGAAGGCCTAGAACTGCTCCTCCTGATTTGCCATCGTTGCTTTTAGATGCCCGGATTGTCTATCTGGGGATGCCGGTACTGCAGTCTCTCATTCTTGGATTAGAAACCAGTTAATTCTAAATAATTTTACAGCATTTTGTTTGTTTTTATTTATGCTGGCCTCTGTTGCAGATTGTACCTGCTGTGACTGAACTCCTTGTTGCCCAGTTCATGTGGTTAGACTATGATAGTCCCACAAAGCCAATTTATCTGTACATCAACTCATCTGGTACCCAAGTAATGATCTAACAAAATGCATCTATCTGTATATGTATGCATACATACACTTTTTGTGTAAGAGCTATGTTTATTTTGGGTTCATGTTCCTTTCTCCCACCTCTTGTCTACCTAGAATGAGAAGATGGAGACTGTTGGATCAGAAACTGAGGCATATGCAATTGCTGACACTATGGCTGTAAGATCTTGATTTTGACATTGGCTTAAACTTATAAAATGATGGAAATATAGGAGCAAATGAGATACTGAGATTTTGAGGTGTAATGGCTGAAATAATTTTCCCTTTTAGTTGTTTTCCTTGACTCGGTCAGTTGACCTCTGTCTCTCTTCTTTTCCTGTCCTGTCAACAGTACTGCAAAGCAGATGTATATACTGTTAATTGCGGAATGGCATATGGTCAAGCAGCAATGCTTCTCTCTCTTGGAGCAAAAGGATATCGTGCACTACAGCCAAACTCATCCAGTAAGATCTGTCTCTTATATTGACATGCTTTATCTGTAATGTTTCTAATGCATACCATGGTGCTGTTGTATTTTCATTTAAGGTACTGTTTGTCGTAAAAAAATTGATTTTGTGACTGAATTTTGAATCTGTTGGCATGTATAATTTGGGTCGGTTGGTTTCTGGCTTGTGTTATATTCTGCAATTTATGGTGCAGCAAAACTGTACCTTCCGAAGGTTAACAGATCAAGTGGAGCTGTCATTGATATGTGGATTAAGGTATCTCTCACTCTCGTTGCCGGCGTGTGTGTGTGTGTCAGCTTATCTGTTTGTGTGATCTGTCTTTTTGTTTCCTCAGGCTAAAGAACTAGAAGCAAACACAGAATATTATCTTGAGCTCTTAGCCAAAGGAATCGGAAAGCCAAAGGAAGACATTGAGAAGGACATTCAACGTCCCAAGTACTTCCAAGCACAGGAGGCGATTGACTATGGCATTGCCGACAAGATCATTGATTCTGAGGATGCTGCCTTTGAAAAACGGGTAATATTCATGAAAATATTTTCAAATATATCTGATGTTGCAGGTACATTTAGGTTATATTCATAAAGATACTCGTGTCCTAACCACGATACTCCCCCCCAGAATTACGAGGAGTTGCTGGCGCAGTCCAAAGCAATGAGAAGAGCTGCTGGATCTGGACCTCAAGCAGCTCCCTCAGGGTTCAGGTAACTTGTGCCTCAGTGCGAGAAGTTCTGCGTGGTCTGGAATTTACTACGGATGACTCTTTGCCGATTATTTGTTCTGTACTTATAAGGAAAAATATGCAACGGTCTATTACTTTAGTGGGTTGCAAAAGAATATACGGTGCCTCACTGCTTGTCTTAGTTGTTTAACCAAACAGTTAAAGGGTTTAGCCCCCAGGCATAGCTCAAGTGGTAGAGGGGGGTGGAAAGACCTTCCAACGAATCCTGCCTTTGGCATGAATTTAACCCCTTGCAAGCACAGGTTTAACAGTGAGCCCTCTCTATAAGCCACTTGAGGCACATCCTGCGATTTACCTCCTCCACCAATCCCCAGGACAGGGGCGGTGGGGGCCCTTAATGGTGGGGTACACAATTTTTTTCAAACAGTTAAAGGATACTTAAAATGTAGGATATTGTTTTGACTGGAAATTGGGATCCAGGGATCAAAAAAGTAAAAACAAAATCTGCCACTTAAGGTTTGACGAGGATTTGAGACTGATCATATTGTTATGACTGAGTTCCCCTGTAAATGGTTTATTATTTTATTTTATTCCTAGAATAAAAATACTTCTTACAAATGCCAGTTTAAAGCCGACTAAATGTGGGGTAATAAGCAAAAGCCCTCAAGAAAATGAGAAAAGTTAGATCATCTGCAATGGCAATACAAAATTATACAAATTCTAGATGAACACTCCTTTCTTGAATCTGTACTCACAATACCAATACATGGCAATCAGCGAGGAAATGATTATAATTAAGACTACCGTCCACAGTTAAAAAACGCCACCCCAGTTGTTCATGGAGCAGGATTAGGTAGCACCTTTGGCTTCGGCTTCACTTCTACTTCACTCACACTGCGCACAAATATGGAATCCGGCTCGTGCCTGCAAAAAAAGGGAGGAATTAAACCACCGCACCAGATGAAATTTAAGCGAGCGAGATAGTGGAGGAGGTCTCACGGTTTATCTCCCTCTTCGTAAGTGTAACTGGATGCCACTGCCAGCAGTTTACCATCTCTGCTAAAGGACAATGCTGCAATACTTGTTGGGTACTTGGTATACTTTACAATGTTTATGTACCCAAGCACCCGCAAAACAAGCAAACAATCACTTATCACATAGCTGTATCAAATAACGTACCCAAATATCAGGTCTCACTACTTCTTACCTGATACAGTCTCTTCTTATTGTTTCCATCCCACACGTTGACATAACCATCACAACCTCCTGTAGCAAATGTACCATAGCTGCATCCACCATAATCCACTAAGAAACAGTGCAAAGTACAAAGGATACTCATAAAGAACAGGAAAACTTACATGGGGTGAAATGCAATGGCATTCACTGGGTAAACAATATCCCTTCCGGCTTCCGATTTCCGATGACACTTAAATGCATATCTGTAAATATAGGCATCAAAAGGAGACCATATGTTGGACTTCAATGCAAGAGAAATTTTCTACAAAGGAACTTTTTTTTTTACCACAACAATGACCTTAAGATGCAACTTAATACATACTTTTTAGATTGACCTGCCTCCGAGAGATCGAAAAACTCCATTGCTACCCGTCCTTCAACAGAACTAAGTGCGTAACCTGGAAGACATATTTTACAATAAGAAATGAAATGAACACTTATAAGAATGATGATTCCCATCATTAGTTATTACTCACAGAAGGCAAAAAATCTTAGTTGACAGAACTATCTTTCTCTGGGATTTATGTTGAGAGTTTGATACTTCAAATTGTCAAAATATAGCAGAGTTGTCAAGAGCAACAATTAACAAACACTACAATATCATGACATCAAAATTTAATATCATGCACCCAGTTATTAAACAAAAATGTAATGTAGTATACACAAACCATAAAATGGATGGTAAAATATGAAAAAGGCAGCACCTGTCCCATTAGGATAGCATCGGACACATCTTGTTTGGTATTTCAGAGATGATTCCCTCCGTTGTTCAGGTTGAGACATGTTTCGCAGATCATATACATTCACATGCCTTCCAGCTGTAGCAACAACCAAGCGATTACCGACAAGAGACAGAGAATATACACGCTCGGGTTGAGTGTATGTTCCAACTAGAGAGCGATCCTGGCCACTAGCACCTCTGGGGTCCCAACACTTCAGGGTTTTATCCCAACTACCAGTAATAACTTGTCCTAAAAAGATGTAGCGCAAAGAGTTAGAAAAAAATAGATAATGCATGGATCACACTGAGGTCATGATATTACATGGTCTGTATCATATTGTTGTGGCAGAATCCATGCAGTGTAAATCATGAAAGAAACAGTACTCAAATTCATACTGGAAAATCTTGCAAACAAGATTTGAATACTTCCCAAATGGTTCATCGCCTAAATAGAGAAATAGAATTCTGCATTGACAAATTTTGGTTTATAAAGGTTGGGGATGCGTAATAATGTCAAGTCTAAATTCACTTTTGGAACAATTGCCAACATCAAAATTCGTGAGCACATACTGAAAATATTAGTTAGCAACAAAGGTCCATTTCTTACATAGGATTTACCAATTAGAATGATCCGAACAGAAGAAACCAAATCTATGACCTTGGATGTTGAAGTGGAATGTAATTAAGATAACCTCAGCATAAAATATTCAACTTTGGACTTCTGCATGTATAGATTGTTAATAACATCTCAAGAGCATGCCATTACAACTAGCAAGATAATAACCTATTCACAAAAAACCAAGGGCAAACAAAAGAAGCAATGATATGAAAAACCAGCCTGTTGCATATGAGTATTCAACACAGCGAACAGGTGCATCATGCCTTCCCAAAATATCCTCTCTGTTGTAGTTGAACACAAGCCTGGAGACAGAAGGAAGACAATTTAAGGGGAAAAATGATACTTTAAAAGTCATAATTAAAAGAATCACTTTTTCTATTATAAACCTTGCTCAAAAATAAAACAGCAGAAGGGTAAATTTAATGGAAACTGATAAATCTTTCTTCAGAATTAGTATAAACCGGTAAGCAGGCAGGTAAGTGAACAAAAAAGGTTCATTCGATTACAGAGCAACTGACATTAGAAATCGAGATCACCTTCTAACAGTGTGATCAGCACAAGCACTAAATCCTGAGGAATCGTCATGGAAGCAACAATCTAGCACGGCACCTCCGTGCATAAACTCCCCAGTGAGCGCATTCGCACTGGCATCGTACAATCGAACACTCTGACAAACCGCATCAAAAGGAAAAAAAAAAAGATATATGTATGTCAACTAGAGAAGCCAAAAAACGATAATTTCCAGAATAAACAATGCGTAACAGTTTGAATATATAATTAATTACCTTGTCCCATGAGGAAACCAGAAGGTGGTCACTATGGTTGGAAAAACGGAGGTTGGAAATGCCATCCGTCGGAGGGTTTGAGAGCTCCCTACCCGTGGAAGGCGGTGGCGCCGCCGCCATGATTAATAGAATTGACGAAGAGACTAGGGTTGTTGTGAAGATTGAGTAATTTGAAGGAGACGGAGGAGCGGTGTAGTCCACCGCTATCGGGAATTCAAATTTCAAAGCAAAAGCTGTGATTTCCGTGATGACACTCCAAACAAATTTAGGGCCCGTTTTGCCCCTCATTCGGAAGCTTTAATCCAGTTTTCGACTGAAAACAAAATTATACTTTTGGTAAAATCGTAAAATCCTAACCCCTCCATTGCAATTTAAATTGCACTCAAATAAAGAGATTAAAAAATATTATTTTTCGATTAATTTTATTAATTTTTGAAAAATAATACTACTTTGTCTATACTTAATCTATCAATTTTATTATTTTGGACTATCTACCCTTAATCTATCTATTTTCTTTTTTAAACATGTGGAACCCACACACTCCACTAATATAAAAATAAAATATGTGACCAACACGCTCCACTAATACAACTACCTACTACATAAATATAAAATAATAATACTCCTTAATTCACGTGAAAAAAGAAAATAGATATATTGATGTTTGACTGGTGCATTATTGTATAAATAAATTTTATGTGAAATTGTACTAGGTGAATGCGATAAATTTATAAATAAAATATAATTTTGAGATTTAAGATTAAATGATATTTTTTTCTAAGCATGAGCGAGACTGAAAAATTTTGCGTTGGTAGGTGGAGTAATTTATTGATTTCCTTACTTTCAAAACTCACATTAAAATTATTATTCAAAACAAATAAATTATTTTATAATTTATGTACCACTTAAAAAAATTTACTACTATGTATTAACTAGTAACTCATTAAAGTTCAATTTATTATTATTTATTTATTTATTTAATTTTGATCAAAATTTGCTTGAAGAGAGACCTTTTCTTTTCCTCGGGCCCAGCCCATCTGCTAAGTCTGGGTTTTACTTAAATACTGGAGTATAAGAAACAAAATTAAGAAATATCCATCCCATATACAGCCCAATTAAAATAAGAGTTGGGCTATACTTGGTCCAATCTAACTAAATCATGTTCCACTTTCAAATGAGTTTTATAGTTCGTGTATCATTTTATTTAATCTTTTTATTTTTATGATTTGATACTAATTCTGATGACAAGATTATAATTTCACAATTCATAATATTTTATATTTTACTCCTGGTTTAATGTTAAATCCTGAAATATATACTCTTTCCGTACACGTGTTTTTATTCACTTTTCATTTTTTTTGGATGTACTACATATTTTTACTCGTTCCATTAATGGTAAAAATACATAGTATAATATTTTATTATCTATTTTTGCATTTTATTCATCAATCTCAATAACTTTACTTATTTTTTTACAATTTATTCATCACATTTCCAACAACTTTATTTATTTATTTTTAATTACTAATTTATCCCTACTTTTTCTTACGTTATACTACATATTAATAAAAAAATAACACGTCTTAATCTTCGTATTAATATAAATGAGTAAAAATACCCGACGGAGGGAGTATTATAATTTTGACTTAGTATTATTTTCTTCCTGGCATTGGCAAACTCCATAATTTAACACTAAAAAAGAAAAAAAATATATTAAAAAAAAAAAAGAGGGCAAATGATAATGAATGGAAGACCAAAGGCAACGTGCAGGGCGGATCCAAGATATTCTCAACCACCGACAGCCAACAATTTGCAATCTGATTCATAGGTTTTTCTTTCCATTTATATGACTATATATATCCAAATCTTACATACAATTCTTCTCTAATATTTTATTATTCTTACCATTTAACCCTAAACTTGTCCTCAAATGAGTCCCCAAATCTTCGTGCATAATTTACAAATCACAGCTGCACCTTTATGGAGAACAAATCATGAACTGTAATCTCTTAATTTTTATAATTAATTAAACTGCAACTTAAATATATATTTGGCTTTTCGAAAGAGAAAAAAAGGGCTAATTATAGTGTGCAACTGGGTGCACCCCTATACAAATATAAACATAAACATAAAAAATGTATACAATTTAATTGTTAGATTTTTAATGAAAAATTGAATGTAAAAAATATATCATTATTAAAAAACATGTACACACTATTGAATAAAAAAGTTACACACATATGATGCTAGTTTTTTTAATAAAAAACTTAATGTGAAAAAAGTATACAATTATTACGAAACTCATATACAAAATAAAATGACATATATATAAAATAGAATAAAAAGTTATACATACGTGGGTGCACCCTGTTGCACCCAATATACACTAAAAAAAGTAAATTTGGAATAGAGTTTTTCTTATTAAAAAAAAAATTGGAATATGGTTTGCAGAAGAGTTACAGTCTGGAATCTGGATACATGATTTTGTATTTAACTTGTATTATTAATGCCATTTTTTATATGTCTACGGTTTAATACATATATTATTGTTATAATCATTAATCAAGATCGTGCTACGGAATTAGGCCGGCTCAATAAATTATGTACAGTAGTATATACTTATTAGAGGGGGACTAGAGTGCAACCGGTGATACCAATTGAATTGGTACAACCTTGGTCCACACCCTTCTTAATTAATTCTTGATCCTTCATTAATGTTGTTTTTTATTTTATTTTTAATTTTTTTTATTTAAATGACTATTATACTCTAAACCCTAAGGGATAATTATGCTCTAAACAATGAGGATAAAATTAAAATTATACCCTAAACCCTAGGGGATAATTATACCCTAAACCACAAGGGTAAAATTACAATTATATCCCTAAAATAAAAAAAACAGTACAACAACAATTAAAAAAAACACACACGCACTGTAGATGAAAGAAGGAGGTTGTACCAATTGAAGATTGTATGCTAGTTTTTGCCTACTTACTACATCTTATTTTTTAAAGTGTGAATATATATTAAAGTAGTTAAGCCAATAGGTGTAAAATTACAAATTTCTTAAAATCTTTAGCATTTATTATAATTACAAATTTCACAAAGTGTTAATGTTAGTGTGAAAATGGAAAAGAGTGGTGTCATCTTGAGATTTGAGTTGATTCGATGCTATATTATTATTCTATCATAGTTTTATGTTTAGGATTTGATATTTTCTTTTATTATTATTATTTTACTCAAGTCAAATTAATTATTTTTGAGTGTTCAAGTCAAATTAATTATTTTTGAGTGTTCAAAGATGTACTCTTAAAAATTAAAATCCAGATATTAATTAGTTATTTTAATTTTTTTTCGAACACATATTATTTGAATTCATCTAACTCCATATATATAACTTCAATGTTAAAAAAAATATATAAAAATTTATGGGATGGTTAAGTGGTATAACCTTCAAATTTTTATGCAAATCGAACACCATTATCTTTCATTTAACCTTATCACCAAAAAATCGTAAAAATGATTTTCAATGCAAATCAAGTTATAGCAACTATAATTTTATCGTAAATAAATAGAAGTATGGAGTACATTATTTCTAGCAAATGCTACTCCTGAATTAATGTTCATCCGCGTTCCCGCGTCACATCCAAAATAATACTAGTCCACAAATGAAAATATAAAGAAAAAGAAGGAAAAATAAAATAAAATAAAAAAAACGACGTAGAGATAAGGAAGATATTTGTGCGATAGGGATTCGACGTGTGTTTGAAGCGCGAAAATCGCCGGAATCTTGGGCGACCCTCTCCAGATCAATCTTCACTGCCACCCCTTCACACTCTTCTAAGCCATTTTTTCTTTAAAATATAGGGAATAATAATTTATCATCTAAACATAATGTTACTGTTAATATTTGTGATTTGTATTGCTAATTAATTGATGTTAAATTTGGCGATTTGAGTGAATATATTACGATTTGAATCATCGATGATAATGTGGGTATATCAGTGGGCATTCGTATTAATTTTTCATGTGTTTATTGTGTTCATGATAGATGACATCACGACCTCGTGCTGTGTTTAGAATGAAATTCAAATCTACTCACAAATTTTTTAGTAGTATAATTTTTCTGGCTTTCTTATGGTTTCTGAATTAGTGAATTTGTGGAAGTAGAGTGAAGATTGTGTTGAAACAGTGTAAATTTAGTCCAATAAGTGGTTCCTTGTGTAGTGTGCGTTGTCCAATTGAGTTACCATGATTAACCCCTCCACAAGCTTCTCAGGGCCGGGGACACATGGAGTGGGCGATTCCAGCTTTGACCAATGAAATAGTGTAAATTTATAGTTAGATTGGATCCTAATAGTGTAGGTCCACTTAATGCTTGTAAGAAGGTAGTTTTAACTTTTAACTTGTACAATCATCATGGACTGTGTTGTTTTCCATCCCTAGTTTTAATCCAACAACATTGTTTACGTCTCTTTTCTGTAGGTCTAATTTCACTGCACACCATGTAATAAATCATGCAGAGATATGCATAAAATACTTGTTGGTTCATTTAAGTTTGATTTATCTCAAGTAAGATAAATTTTATGTTGATGAAGCTTGTGTTTTTCAAGCATGAGCGTGTTGATATTTATGTCTGCTGGGGCCGGGGTGTCCCAAATGAGTATTTTTTTAAGACTATTCTCCACGATGTACTACGTCATCGTGGCTCGACAATTGTTATTTTTTGGTGAAGCCTCCCACGTCCTCTAGATTCACAGGTGTTGTTGTCAATCCGAATTCGAATCCCTGTTTGTTTTCGACTAAAGAAATCTTGATGTTGTCATACTTACTGATGGCTGTTTTTCATTTATTGTTGGTTAAATGATTGGATTGGGAATTTGGAACGTACATACTTGATTTGTGTTTAAATATTGATAGTGCTGTGGCCTGTGGGGGCTTAAACTGTTTTTTTAATTCTGCTGCATATTATCTTTATACTGTATTTGCATAAACTGAGTCTTCTCTGAGTTGTCTACATTTAATATTGTTTTTCTGCATACCATGTCTAGTTATTCTATTTAAACTAAGAGTATATGTATGCCATCTCCATTCCCATACGTTTACACTATCGAGCCAATAGTGAAACAAATAAATGGAGGCAGTAGGGACTATTTCTGAGGTGGAATGGAACTCCTCCTTCAACAGAGCATGCTCCGAGGAAGCCGATTTCATGGCACAGTTGCTCGGTAGCTGCTCCCTCCCTACTGCTTCCTCCTTTTGGCCTCAAAATGAAAGCTGCATGCACTCATCTGCTGAGACAAATGCTAGTAGCATTTTTTCTTTTTCACTAGGGAGTAGCAGTTATATTGAAGGGAACAACATTCTTTTTCCATCGGCACATCATGAAAGCTCTTACCCTTTTGTGAGCACTGTCGATTTCAAGACCGACCTGGTGGATGGTAAGAAGAGTGACAATTTAATTGAAGGCGATGATTTCCTAAACCAGGACATCAGCAATGATAGTATTGAGTCGGATGGGAAAATATCTGGAGATGTTGTTGTTCATGGTATTAAGAAGGAGACAGCTGTATCAGAATCATACAAGGAAGATGAAATC
Organism: Pogostemon cablin; assembly: GCA_023678885.1. NCBI lineage: Eukaryota > Viridiplantae > Streptophyta > Magnoliopsida > Lamiales > Lamiaceae > Pogostemon > Pogostemon cablin. Next base: position 33,944,228 of record CM042952.1, on the reverse strand, counting down.
ATCATTCCTACAGAGATGTCCAAGAAACGACCCAAAGTTCCTGGAGAAGTAAGTGGCTATCTTGTTTCCTGATAGATTCTTTCGTTTCTCCAGATTTTTCTGTTTCTTATAAGATATTATCTTCTCACGCATTGCAGTTCCAAAGAAATAAGAAACTCAAGAAATGCGCTGAAACTGACAATAACACTAAAGCAGTGCTTCGAAGGAGCTCAAGCGATTGCTTCTCGGAGAACGACTCCAATGCTTCTTCTTCACATGAGATGAATGGAGTGACTTCGAGTTCAAGCTCAAAGGGAAGTGTTAGTCTCAACTTAAACGGAAAGACGCGAGCCAATAGAGGTTCAGCCACAGACCCCCAGAGCCTCTATGCCAGGGTAAATAATCATCTCACATGAGTTTTGATCGACAACTCCTTTTATATCTCATAACTGATCACATTGACAATCTTGTAGAAAAGAAGAGAGAGAATAAATGAGAGATTGAGGATCTTGCAGAACCTTGTGCCCAATGGAACTAAAGTAAGCGAACAGCAGTGATCATATGATGATGATAACCTTGTTAATTAAGTGTGTTAAGAGATTCTCATTAAAGATCCTTTTTTTATTGCAGGTTGACATTAGTACAATGCTTGAAGAGGCTGTACAGTATGTTAAATTTTTACAGCTGCAGATTAAGGTAAGAAATGTTCATTAAAACATGAGTCAATTTTTATTTCTCTATATTAAGATTAATTGATGGCCTTTTAAAACAAATCTTGAAATTGATTGTGAATTCAGCTTTTGAGCTCAGATGAACTTTGGATGTATGCTCCTATTGCCTACAATGGAATGGATTTACGGCTTGATTTTAATACTCCTCCCACTCCAAACCCACAATCTCAATGATGATGATGGATAACACTTTAAGCCTACTGCATTTTCTTTGAATAAATTCCACAACGAACCATATTTTGTATTTATTTCATTTTTAAATGACTTACGTGAAATTAACAAAAGGCAAACATGCGCCTTTGATGAGGACTAAATCAAATTGTTCTTTAATTCAAATCTTGTAAGATGATTATTGGATGTCATCTGATGATACTAATCAATATTTTTTTCTTTATCATGGAATTGGTTGGACCCTTGCGAGCTTTTTAATTGAAGAATAAAAACTATTCTCCCGTCCCATATTACTTCACACCGTTACTTAAAATATAAAATTTTAAAGAATTATTTTTTATTAATTGTAAAATTCTCAATTTAAGACCTGAAAAATCTCTAAATTATTAATTTGAGGCTTCGATTGTTTTTTCTATCTATTAAAGACTTGATTATGTAAAATTATTAATTTAAATGGATAAAACTTCTTAACTTTTGGAGGATAATGAAAATTTTTTTTATAGTAAAAGTGTGAAATTTGATATAGAATTGAGGAAAGTATTATTTATTCTTAAAAATGAAAGATCAAATTTTATTGGGAAAAGATGGTTTGATTAACTCGGGCTATTATTGATGGTAAGGAAAGGTCTCTCTATTCGTATTCGTTGGTCAACCCATTAAATTCAAGGAGTTTAGAGACAGGTGGTCTATTGGGCCATAAAAAAGAAAAGGTTAGCTAAACCAATTTACCTTAATGTAGCCCATTTCAACGGACTGAAAGAACCGTTGTCCTTCTTCCACTGTTCAATTATAGCAGCCATAAATAAATAAATAAATTAGAAAAAGGGTTAGGCAAAAAGATGATTGTTCAATTTGAGCTGATCAACCCGACCGTAATGGGCCATGATAGCAACCGGCCCGTTATCCTTCCACTGTCAGAAGAGGACGGTTGTCGCTGCTCTGTGAAACCAGCCTGGCGCAGTGCCCGTCACTTTAGGAGCCACGACGCACAAGCCTTCGCCTGGGCCCCGAAGCCCAACTCCCGACTTGGAACGGGCAGGCCAGACTTAAGCCATCAAAGTCCAATCAAATTGACCGTCCAACGTCCAATCACCCAATTGCCCCCATTTGGGTCACAAGCTCGCATTACCAAGCTCGGCGATAGGGCGTATTAAATTTTCTCTATATAAATTGCATGTAAGGTTTGTTTCTATTCGATGTGGGAGAAATCTCTAGTTTCCACCAAAGATATCTCTATATAAATCAAATGTGTCACTAGTGTTTAATTAGTAAAATTACACCAATCAATTCTCACTGCACAACTTCCATCAGTAGGAACAACTCTATTCATTAAGTTTTGTTTTACATCTAAATTCAAGTTTTGTTATCATTTTTCAACCGCGTCCAAAAAATTTAAAACAAGTTCAAAGAATAACAAAATCTTGACCACCTTATGAACTCAACATTTGTGTCAAAATAAGTTTAACACCTGTTGCGTGTTTTTGAATACACACAAATTAATCCCCAAGTGTAGGAATATCAACTGTAGCAACAGACAATCAAGTTTTAATATTGAATTATAGGGACGATAAATTATCTATTTTCTAAAATTACTAAACTAAATAAGACATGTGACAAATTCAATTTGATGATAATTTTCTAACTAATGAAGACTTAAAATTAAAATAAGAATAAATTATAAAAATATGAAAATTCAAGTATGGATAAAATAGTAGCTCCAGGGACTCCAGCTAAAACTTATTAATATAATATTATGATATATGGATTCAATTCTATAGAAGTTATGGAAGAATCACCAAATCATACAAATTCACTTAATTGGTATAAGCAAACTTATAATTAGTCTAGTTTATCCCCTAAGATTCTAGGCTGATATCCCCATCTCCTTCTCTAGGTAATTGCAATATTATTCCTCTCCCTCGTCAGGTACTAGAAACTAATATGTGTTCCCTTTTTAGGTACTACATGTTTATTACCTAATTTCCTGAATATTATCAACACGACTAATCATCATAATTAATAATACTCATCACATAATCCATGTCTAATAAATTAAGGAATAGGTCAATTACCTCAACTTATACAACATAATTAATTAATTCTACTGCGCACACAAGTTACAATTATTTCAAGCATTAGTCAATGACAAACAAAAAATCATAAACGTTACGCAATATAAATTAAATAATTTCAAATAAATCAATGGAAAAGTGAATAAACATTCTATAGTTTCAAACCCACAAATCAAATACTAAATTACATCTGTTTTAACCTTTATGCCCTAGAACTACAAAAAGTATTTACCCCATGGAATGACAGACAACTCTCATGGGTGTAAGAATTATCTTACCAGTGTTTATATTTATTGAAAGGAAAATTAAGTTTAAAGATAAAACCCTGGATTGAAGAATTGTAGATGCTCTTCTCTCCGTCTCCTCCAATTGTATGATCTCCCCTCCTTGAATGACACATACTGGAATGATGGATGGATGAAGTGGGTGGAATGGGTGAAGGTGAGAGAGTGCGATGGTGGATGGCGAAGGTTTCTATCGCGCTAATCACGAAGTTGAGCCTCTGTTCTGTTCCAATCCGTTCTGCTCGCACTCCACGCTGGACAAGGGAATTAGGCCGCTTGCTAATGGGCTTAAGGCTGTTGACAGTGGGCTTCACATGTTGGGGTTGGGCTTCTCCATGAAATTCAGTCACAAACCATTTCATACTTGGGCCCCATGAAGTTGATTATTTGGCTAAGTAAATACTTCTCATGCACAAACCAATTAAACACATCAATAAATCAATGTGCCTCTAACGTATGGCCCACTTGAATTCTATGTGAAGAGTATTCTTTGAACCAAAATCCAATATTTGGATATCCACGTAACAATGCTGCCTCAAGCTCTTTCTTTATTTTTTAAATCCACTTTGGTCTATTTATTTTTATTCCAAAATAAGTTCAAAATCTGCAATTCTACCCGTGAAGTCATATAAATTATTAAAAATAAGTAATAAACTCCACAAATAATGTTAAAATAATGCAATAATCATATGAAAACGCCTATGAAAAGTATGAATTTTCGTGCTGAACAACACATATTCCCTTCTTTTATATATATCATCTTTTACCTTTTCATTCAGAAGAAAATATATAAATATATATACTTTGGTCATATATTACTTTAATCTTAATATGAAATTCATGGTGTTTAGAATCCATGAATACAACCCAAGAGTTGCAATGCAATAATCATATTTCAGTTCAAATACTCAATTCCCTCTAACTAATTGATTGATGATGTTAAAGTAAATAATTTATAGATATTTGGAATTTCTTATTTGAATACATATTATAATTTATATGTACTTGGGAGTATATATATTTGGTTCATTTTATGTTAATATGATATGATGATAGGCATTAATATTTGTTAAAATTGAAAGAGCTTATATTCTAAATGTATTTATACATATTAATATTTCTATATTTTTATCAAGTTCATTGATAAAAAATAGGAATTTTTTAGGAAGATACCAGCTAACAGAAGGTGAGTTATTATATTATATATATGAAACTAAGCAACATTATGCAGTACTAAAGAACACACTTTATTTGATGGAGTATATTTAAGTTTTACTAATCAACGTATAATTTTTTATTAACCAGAACATTATGTGAATTAAATAAACTTTATCATAAATTTAGATATTGTGCAATCATGACATATAAGCATGAATACACCAGCTAACTGTATCAATTATATTGAGACTTAAAATTGAACATAAAATCTTAGATTAAATTACCGAATTTATGGATGATGGAAAGATCAATCAATTAAAATTCCCTTCATGAGTTATTTCTTTAAATAAAAAAAAAAGTATTTTGCCAAGATTCACCCAAAAAGTTTATTAAAATAATATTTGAGTATATACACTTAGTTAAAAACATTGTTTATTAAAATAAAAAAACCAATCTAATTAATTAATATGATAGTATTATTATTATTTTTTTTGTCTTTTCTCAAATTAATTACTCTTGTTGTAATGTTGTTAAGAGGACTTTAGAAGGCAATATGTACAATTTTCCAGTTCTTGCCCCTTTCTCATGATATTTTATTTTATTTTTTTAAAGCTAGCTTTCTGATATTTATTTAAGTTAAGTTTAACCAAAAATTACTAATTCATTTGCACATTTGTTTAAAATTGTTGTTTGTTAATAAATTATTGGGAAATATAAACCAACAATTTAAGTGGTGGGTTTTGTTTCGTCATTTATTATAATTTTATTTCTTTTATACATTATTACAATCAAAAGTAGGTAACTAAAAAAATTAATTGTTCTATTAGTTTTAAGATTTGACTTTGAAAAGAAATAATTGAATAGTCTTGAAACCTAAATGATTAAATTTTACTTATAAGTGTCCAAATTATAAAATAAAGCTGGAGTAGCTCAGTTGGTTAGAGCGTGTGGCTGTTAACCACAAGGTCGAAGGTTCAAGCCCTTCCTCTAGCGACTTATATAGTTTTATTTTATTCTTTTATTGTGTTTTATATATTATTCATTTCGGGCCTCAGCTGTCCATTTCACCCCAAGGCCCATAGATTTTCCCAGCAGAATTATTTTATATCTCCACCAATCAGATTTTTTAAATAGTGTTTTATTTTATTCTTTTATTCTGTTTTATTTTATTCCCATCGGGCCTCAGCTTTCCATTTCACACCAAGGCCCAAAGATTGGCCCAATAAAATTATTTTATATCTCCACCAATCAGAAATAGGCGACACGTCAAAAAACCTAGTTGGACCAATTAAATTCATAGAAACTCTTTTATTACACCCATATGGTATATATACTGTACTGTTCACTCTGTCTATATGTCCATTAAAGGGCGAAAAAATAAAAGAAAAAATTTCAAAAAAAAAAAAAAGTTTAACATTTGGATATTAATTATATTTGGATCATTAATTGAATGGGGTAACAAAATAACCATTGATTTGATCACAGTACAGTAGTATTTTATTTTTAAAATTTTTAGTTATAATAATAGTATTATTTTATTTTACTAACTTAAAAAAAAAAGTTGTTTAAAAATCTATTTGTTGCATTATGCTAATTAAATTAATTTTGATCAACCTTACAGAAATACAGTATTGCGTGTAACACATGGAGAAACCCATAAAAAATCGTTCTTTTGTAATGTTGGATTATAATCAGATACCTAACACATTAGCACCTAATCATATCATCATAGTATTTTAGTGTACTAGTTGCATGATTTATTTTTATCATGTTCTAAATTAGAGTGTAATATTTTTACTGTCATCACGTGATATATCTGATTTATGTAAGAAAAAAAATGTAATAATGTAACGTTGTTTGATGAATTTTAGAATTTTGAACTCTATGCACAATTGAATTTAATAATATTATTTTTTCAATTAAACCTGGTAATTAGAATTATCACCATTATTAATTTCAAGGGTTTCAGTTTCTTCCAATTTTATTTTAATACCACGTTCACTTCACGCTTTGATCACCTTTTTCAAGAGCGAAGACCACACCCGATCATCAATTTCTCACGTAATTATTTCAAGATTTCATCTTCTTCAAGTCTTCAGAGTCAATACACCCCAACTCCCTGCAAAAGTAGCGTGTGCGAGGGAGAGGGAGTTCATAATTGACTACAGTCTGATCTTTGAATTTCTTGCTTCTGGGAATCGAAGCAAATGGAGTTTTCTGGAAATTTTAAAATTTCAATATCATGGGGGTTTTTGCTGCTGCTATTAACGGATTTAGTCGCTGGTCGTTTTGTGGTGGAGAAGAACAGCTTGCGAGTAACATCACCGGATAGCATTAAAGGAACCCATGATAGTGCCATTGGCAATTTTGGGATTCCACAATATGGGGGAAGCATGGCCGGTACTGTGGTGTACCCTAAAGATAATCAGAAAGGGTGCAAAACTTTCGATGATTTTTCGATTTCTTTCAAGGCTGATGCTGGAGCTATGCCTAATTTTGTTCTTGTTGATCGTGGAGGTATTTATTTTTTGAAAGTTTAAGACCAGTTAATTTCAGGCGATGCTTTTTACAGACCTTAACTGAGATGCCCATTTCATGATCTTACTTAATTTCGCCTCGAATTTGATGTTGCTGTTAGATACTCTGTTTTGGGTGATTTTTGTTGTTGCGAGAAATTATCTGCAAACTATTATCGGATGTGTAATTCATTGGCTATAATTGATTCCTCTTTTTGGGTTGATTTTGATTTGTTCTTCTAATCTGATATATTTGTCCGATGATATTTTGATTATGTCTGGAGATACCTTTTCATTTATTCTGTTAACTTTGTCATCCATGTCACTCAACAAGTTCTCTTCTTGGATTCAGCTTCTAGGCAGATTATGTTTGTTAATAGCCTGTTGATGACTAATTCAGCATCTGTAGTATTAATTTTCATTTTTCTGGTTGAAGTCACTTTGAAAATCTTTAAACAATTTGCCAATTCAACTGACGGATTCTACCAGATATGTCCTAAAATGTTATATTTATCTAAATTTCTATATATATGTTCCCGTTTTTATGTCATAGTTCTCTTTTTAGTAATATACCTATTTTATTTACCATGTGGGTTGTTATTTTCAAGTGTTTTGAATTTTAATTTTTGTAAACCTCTGGCCAAAGCATTTGCTTTTCCTGGAGATGTCATTCGCACATCTTTTCATTTTTTCTGTTTCTGCAAATGACAGTTTAGATTTTTATTAAATAATTTAAAATAGTTTGATGATTAGGTGGGCTACTCTTTAGGTGCTAAACACGTCTTTTTCCTGTAATGTCCCTTTTTTCGTGTTTCCTACTTTCTTGAATGCGGGCATTATAGTGCGACTAATTTGTTGCATCAAATGTAACCATACAATAATTGATTGTCCACCTTCATTGCAGATTGTTTTTTCGCCTTGAAGGTTTGGAATGCCCAAAATGCTGGTGCAGCTGCAGTTCTAGTGGCTGATGGCATTGATGAAGGATTGATCACAATGGACTCACCTGAAGAAGATAAGCAAGCTGCCAAATATATGGCAAACATAACAATACCATCTGCATTGATTGGTAAAAGTTTTAGTGAAAAATTAAAGGAAGCAATCCGTCGAGGTGACATGGTGAATGTGAATCTTGACTGGAGAGAGTCTGTTCCCCATCCAGATGATCGAGTTGAATATGAATTATGGACTAACAGCAATGATGAGTGTGGATTTAAGTGTGATATGCTGATGGAGTTCGTGAAGGATTTTAAGGGTGCAGCACAGATCCTTGAGAAAGGTGGTTATACCCAATTCACACCTCATTATATTACTTGGTATTGCCCTCAGGCATTCACTATAAGCAAACAATGCAAGTCTCAGTGCATCAACCATGGAAGATACTGTGCTCCAGATCCTGAGCAAGATTTCAGCTCAGGTTATGAGGGTAAGGATGTAGTTCTTGAAAATTTGAGGCAGCTATGTGTGTTCAGAGCAGCCAATGAGTCCAATAAACCATGGATGTGGTGGGACTATGTTACTGATTTCCAAATTAGATGCCCCATGAAGGAAAAGAAATACAACCATGAATGTGCTGTGGGTGTCATCCGATCTTTAGGTAGTATTCAATGTCTTTAATCTCTAGCAAACTCATCTTAAATATTGAATAAGTATATACTAACGTTGTTTGCATACCAGGGCTTGATTTGAAAAAAATTGAAAAATGCATGGGTGATTCTGATGCTGATTCAGAAAATCCTGTTCTGAAGGAGGAGCAGGATGCTCAAGTGAGTATTATGATGTGCTTATTTTAATTTCTATGTGAATCAGAGAACTCAAGTGTCCCATTTGTATAGCTATACGTTGCGTAATGTCGATCTTATAAAATGTCTGAGAAGTGTAATTTCTGCAGGTTGGAAAAGGATCACGAGGTGATGTAACAATATTGCCGACCCTCGTTGTGAATAATCGACAATATCGAGGTCCGTCTGTTGGTTGCAAATGCATTTTAATGGTCTTAATTGCAGCTCTCTAATGTGCTTGTTTGTGCAGGGAAATTAGAGAAAGGTGCAGTGTTGAAGGCTCTATGTTCTGGTTTTGAGGAAACTACGGAGCCATCTGTTTGTTTGAGTGGTGGTAAGATATTTCAGAGTTCATCATGATCTCAACATTACACCTAATCTATGGTTGGATTGCATTTCTGATGAGTGATTTTGGATAAGTTATCCATAATCTTCAATTATTTTCTTAATCACAGATGTGGAAACAAATGAGTGCTTGGATAACAATGGCGGTTGCTGGCAAGATAAGATAGCTAATATTACAGCTTGCAAGGTGCTTGGCCAATGTCCATAATGTATTGTTACTTTTTTCAGCTTTGCCAATTTCTAATATCTGGTTATTTATGTTCAGGACACATTTAGAGGAAGAGTGTGTGAGTGCCCTGTAGTAAATGGTGTGCAGTTTAAGGGAGATGGCTATAACTCGTGTGTTGGTAAGTAGATGGTCTGAATTGTTTGGTTTATAGAAAATAATTTTTGTTAGTCTCTTTGAAGATAACCCACTTGTTTGTAATTATAAAATTGTTATGCTTGAAAGAAAAGCATTTCAAAGATTTGACTGTGTGTGCGCAAAAAAAAAGTCCTTTGGGCTGGTTGCATCTTTAGAATTATTATATTTGCTTGGTGTCTATTTTAATTGAAGGAAGATGCTGGTGTACATTTTCTTCGACAGTTGAATGATATATTGTTTGTTTTAGGCTGTTCCCCGTGTCTTCTGATGTGGAATTTTGTTTATGATTGGAAAATATTAGAATGTGAAAGTTATAATTGCTATTCTAAAAAAAAATAGTGGTCTATGACAGGCGCAAGAAGAATATGGGCTTAGCCTATCTTCTTCTTATTGAGCCTGTCATAGTTTATCTGGCAGAATTAAAGAGAATGACCATTGTTTTCTTGTAAAAACATCTCAAGCTATTGTGATTCTGTTAATTTTATAACTATTTCCATGTGCAGCAAGTGGACCTGGGCGATGCAAAATCAGTAATGGTGGTTGTTGGCATGATAGCAATAATGGAATCACTTTCTCTGCTTGTGTGGTTGGTTTCTTCTACATTTGGTGTTTGGTTTCTTGTATGTCTTAAAATAATAAATATGTAGGTCAATAGCAAAATTTTCAATGCTTGTTCAACAGGACAATGAGGACGGAAAATGCAAGTGTCCCCCAGGTTTTAAAGGTGATGGTGCCAAAACTTGTGAAGGTAAGAAAAGTTTTAGATAAATTTTATGCCTGTGCCATATAATTTTACTCGTAACATCCAAGGAACGTTTTGCTTATCGATGCCTATTTCATGAACAAGAATAAGCATTCATATTACTGAGAGAAAAAAGGATGAGCAATTCCCTCAGCATCAGTAGATCAGGCTTTACATCCATATGCAGCAGTTTATTATTTTCAGCTTCTTTTTCTTTCCTCACGATGTTTGATGATAGATCAGTGAATGCACGTCTGATGCACACCGATTGAAATTACTACATTGGACATTGGACATTTTTGGTTATATGACTGAAAAGCTTTAAGCAGTGCAATTTTATTATATAAAACAGCGTTAGGAAATACGGCCAAAAGTGTGATGGGATACTATGTCCCCTACTCCAAAGTAGAACGGGGAAGGATAATGTATCAATCACTAAAGATTTGACTATCGGATTAATTCCTGATATTTGTTCTCCACTCAGATATTGATGAATGTTCGGAGAAGAAAGCCTGTCAATGCCCTGAATGCAGCTGCAAGAATACATGGGGGAGTTATGAGTGCTCTTGTAGCGGTGACCTGTTGTACATCAGGGACCATGATACCTGCATAAGTAAGTCAGTTTTGCTCTCTCGCCATTATGTGTAGAGACCAACTCTAAAATTCTGTTTGATCTATTCTGTTTCTGATGCAGGTAAGAGGGCTCGTGAGGTTAAATCTGCCTGGACTGCTGTTTGGATAATATTTCTTGGATTAGCCATTGCTGGTTGTGGAGTATATTTGCTGTACCGATATAGGTTAAGGGTATGCTCTATACCACATCTTGAGTATCAATACTAGCCCCCCAAATTTGTGCAATATCCCGTTTCTTGGCTAAATTACATGTACCAAAACTGTTTTGGCGGTTGCTTTTCAGGCTTACATGGACTCGGAGATACGGGCTATAATGGCACAGTATATGCCTCTAGACAGCCAAAATGAAGTTCAACATCACTCGAACGAAGATCATGCTTGAAGATTGATGTGGGGACTGAATAGACCTCTTTCTCCAACAAATGTTGTGAAGGTAGATTCTTATATATTTGTAAACAATGTTGGTAAAAGAGAGTCGCCCTGATATAATTCTATTGCACGACATATATATATTCCCTAGTCAGGATTGTGAGCAAAGAATGATCGATTAGGTACAAAACACTATGTACATGTTAGCATGTCGAAGGTGGTTGCATCTGCTAATTTAAAAACGAAACGCTACGCGTCTCTTGCATGGATCATGGATGTGTCTATGCATGTTTCTTGATGTAAGGAGAGAGTAAACTTTGTTAGTTGTTATATAAAGAAACACAGTTGTGATTGAATGTTGTATTCTGTGATTTTTAAGGATGTCGATGCTTTCTTTCATTCACATGTTTTGTGATTGTACATGGAGTTATTATGGACTTCTAAAGGTTTACATACACACAAGGGGTGTTTGGCTGTTTGGTTTTAATGAATGGGAAATGAAATTAGAATACTATATAATGATGATGGTTTGGTGTTCGTTTAAAGAATGATTTAATAGCAATTTAATTCCCATTTTTGACGAAGTAAAAGATTTTGAATGAGACCATTAACGTATGGACTCTCTTTCGTATCTCCTTTATCCAAACTCTGAATTTAATATTCTCGGGAAAACTCTTTTGACTTTATTATTAAATAAATAAATAAATAATAAAAGAGATAGCGAGAAGGATATGCATTACTAATGAAGTTTCAAATTAAGTGGCTTGCTTAAAATTTTGGTATTGCTCTATTGCTCTATTGGCATCCAGCTCTCATTCTCATCTTTAACAAATCTCTATCCCCTTAATTTTTCCTATGAATGGGAAAGGACCACCCTTAACTGTAAATGATAATTAGGAAATAAGTTGTTTGTTCTAAGAGGATGACAATTTTAAATTAAAATGAGTTATGGGGTTGTTAGTTAAGAGACAATAATTAAAATAGTATATAAACTATAAGATTTCATAAATTAAACGGTGAAATAAGTCATCAATTATAATTAAAATAAATATTACATAAACCATATGACATATAATTACAGTTATAATCTAAGAGTTGACTATAAATTCTATTCACATTGAAAACATAAGTTGGATTAAAACATCTCCTTTACAATATTTCTTTTCTTTGTGCTAAAAAAGAAACATCAATTTAGAGGATGGAGAGAATTAGACGAAATAAATTTTGAATTGGGTCAAATGTGATAAATATATCGAGTCTCTCAAAAAAATATTCGAGGGAAATGTGAAAAATATATCGAGTCTCTCAAGAAAATATTCAAGGAGGGAATATGTTCGAACATTTTCACTTGAAATCTTTGTGATTACCATTTTCTTTTAAAATTAATTACAATTATATTTTAAATTAATTTTAATTCTAAAACTAAATAGTATTAAATTTTATAAGCGAAATAAGACATTAACAAAAATAAGGACAAATAAGAAAAGACAAGAAATATTTATTATATTTGTGGCTTGAAGAAGTTATATAAGGAGAGAGTGTTGACAGCTGTCAACGATCATTGGAGTAATTAATTAACATAGGGATAGGGTTAAAGAGTAGTTTTGGGACTTTAGCAATTAATTATTTTATTCTAAATTGCTAGGTTGAAGCACGAGTTCTAAAATGAATTAAAATTATGATTTGAGACGTTAAAAGTCAACGAGAGCGTATTCAATTTAAGCAACCGTGGGTGGGATCATACGTTTTGACTTGCACATTTGGCTTTGGTCTCCGCTTGATTTCATGTACATTTGGATACTAGCAAATAAAAAGTCAAAGGTTGAGATAAAGGGATATGGATGTAATTACGGTTATCCACATGATCGAGTAAGGAGTATCAGCGTCAGAAAATGGAAGGCTTAATCCCGTTCCTTATCCAGGCTCTGAAGAAGCAAAGACCACAGAGCATTCACCGTTGCCTATCGGACAGCTCCACCACCGGCCGGAGCTACCACCTCCTCCTCCTCAAAGGAGATGGCTCCTCCCACCGTCGCACTCGCTCTGATTTTCAACTTCCCTTTTCCACCTCTGATGCTCTCATTCCTTCTACAATTATTTGTTTTCTTCATTACTTGATTGATTTACATTATTATAAAGAATGTTTTAGCGGTAGATTGAAAGGGAAAAACTATGTAATATGTTTGAACAAGTGTAATATTATTAGAAATTCCGTCATTCATTTTGGCCCAAAGAACAGGCCGAATTATCTACATTTGAGTGTTTTCCTATAAGTTGAATAAAAATCAGACATACTTTTTATTCATCAGTGCACAAAGAATACGAAAATAAGCACGTCCTTGGGAACCAAATAAAAGAGCATGATATAAACATTTTGTGAGATGTAGCCAGCTACAATAAGAAAAGGCTAAACATTGTTCAACACTCAAAATGTATATCAAAAACCAGATTGCAAAAGAAAGACAACATCGTAATGCTGCACCAAACTGAAAAGAAGGATGATTTCGGGATGCAAAGGAGGACCATCACAACTTACTTACTAAACCCGGGACTGCTAACCTTAAAGCGACAGCTTATCTATGAAGCCAGGAGAGATTCAATCTTTGAAATCTGATCCTCCTCATTCTTTCGAGGTGGACTCTTATTGGCCTCATTGAAAAGATCATGCTTCCACTTCTCAACATGACCCCCCATAGATTGATACCCTGGCCGTTGCCTACCATTGAACCTATCACTTCCTGTAAATTTACTGTTTGAGTTATATCTGTCTCTGGATGAGAGGTAACCTCCCCAAGATGGTTGTTTATTCAACTCTCTCCCCCCAGCAGGTCTCTCAAATTTGTCAGAACTTCGGGAGTCATAACCCCTGTCGTTTCTTCTTCCCCTGCCAACAGCAAGATCTTCTGTGTTGGGCATCACTGGATCCATAGCCGGTTTGTTTGTTTTCTCAAAATCCGAGGGAATCTTCTGCTCTCTAAAAGCAGGCCTTTTACGCATAGGAGGTCTGGGATTTGATTCCATTTCATAATACCCATCATGACGCCATACATGATTGCCTTCTCTGTTATCTTTAGATTTCTCATCCTTTTGCTGTGCATCACTTGATAGAGTTTTATTTATAGCCCTATTGCTTTGCAGCTCCTTGTGATCCCTCCACCATCCCCGTTCTGGACATTTACATAGATTTAAAAAAATTAGCTGTTCACATGTGATATGCACACAAAAATTTTAAGATGTTTCCATCAGCAAAGTAGCTCCCAGCTGAGACAGAATCTTAAACTGACAGTCCATCGCTTATGTATAATTGCACAAGATATTCACAAATTTGCACAAACAAGATATAAAAGATCTAAAACTTGACTAATTAAAAGCTAATCTCTCTCCACCTTTTAAGAAAGAAGATTGCATCAAGATCTTTAGTGGATAGTAGACATCATCGAATGAAAGATGTATAAAGAATAGGTCATGCCAATTATATGAAAAAAATTGTAAAGGAATAACCTAATAAGAGTGATGCAGGATCACCCTACTTATGCATCATTGTTTAAGAAAAACTCAACAATAGCAAACAAAAGTAGAAAACAGAGTAAACTCAATACACTAAAGGCTTACCACTGTCTATCCTTTTAGTAAAACTTCTTCCGTTCTGCCCAGCACTACCACGGTCATCGTGCTGCTATAAGACATGTACAGGCAGAGGCCCAACACTGTTATATAAATGGAAGTACTTGAATTCACCAGGCTCAACACTAAAGCAAATGCTGGCTTTTGGATGGTCAGGGATTACCTCCGTAATCACTAAGTTACATACAAAATGGAGTTTAAGGAATTTCACCTACGTTAGAAAACTTTGAACACATATTAGCATAAATAAGATTTCCTAGTAGATGGAAACATGAAACAAATTCCTATGATGCCGAAAGGTCTGAGCTAGAACTTTAAAAGTATATCCATGCATGAATACACTGCACAAGATCAATGACATTGATGGTCATTTTTCAACCAATCCAACTAAAAGCCTAAAACCCAACTTAATAGCTCAAATAAAAACAGATTTAGAAATAGACCGATCCTAAGTAACCCTAAGAATTCCTAATCGTCATGTGAAGAAATTTGGAGTTATTAATCATGGCAGAGGAGAAAAAAGCTTCACAATAACCTTGCATCCAAAAACAGATAATAAGCGGAAAACATATCAGTTCATATGCACATCGATAGATAATGCAATACAAAAATAAAAAATAAACCCTAAAATAGCGCGCGCCTTAAAAAAAACACCATACGTGAAAATACGATCGAGACAGAGGCCCTCTACTCGGATCAGAGGAACGTTTGATCGTAGTTACAGATTCATCCTTTGGAACGGCCTCAAGAGGCAACGGGTCTTGTAGCCGACGGTAGTGTCGATGATCCCGGTCCACTCGAGCTTCTTTTTCCAACTCCGATTCGGTAAATGGCCTTTCAGTTTCCGGTTTTCCATCTCTCCTGGATCTCTTGGGGCTTTGGGGATACATCATGAGAATTCAACATTCAAATTTCTATTCATTTCCGAGAAAACAGAAACCTCAAAATTGTTGAAAAGCTCGCAATTGAAAAATAATTGATTTACCTGGTTTCCCGGTCGGACCGAGAACGGTGTCGCTTCGACTCCGAGATACGGTCTTCTCGACGAGACATCGGATAGTATCCAATCAGTAGCAGCAGCACCACTCTAGGGCGGCAGCGGTGGAGGAGCTACAGTAAAGTGTATCCTAAGGCCAATCCAGGGAGAATATCAGGATTTTTACGAAACGGACATATACCTCAATTGGGCTGAATGATATATCTCTCTTTGGATCAGATCAATTTGGGCTGGATGTCATGATTTACGTAATTGGGCCAACTAATTCCCTTTTTTTTTAAAAAAAAAAATCATTTTTCCTTTTTCCCCTAAATATATAAATACTTCATTCCAATAATTTGCAAATTGCACGATATTTGGAATTGGAAACCCAATATAATGAATTCGATTCTGATTTGATTATTGAACTCATGATTCCCATGTATATAAATCACTTAGAAATAAAATTATGTTAATCACTTAAAATCTCAATTGACATTTGAAAATGTATATAAATTTCGGTCTGATATGATTGTAAACATCTCCAAAATCACTTCATAAAACATCCCGTTTTCAACAATCATTTCATCTGGCCTATCTATTTAAAAAAACTAAAATCATAAAGATGTCAAATATGTTAAAAAATTTTTAGCTTATGAGAAATATACAAATGAAACTAACCATTAAATGATAAATTCGAAATATTTTTATAATGATATAATATTTTTATGAGTCATTTTGAGAGTACCTCGAATTTATAGGGCAAAAGTTAAGATGGTGGAATTATTTTAGATCATTCGGATACATTGGTATTTTAGGTGCAATCTAGTTAAGACTTCATAAGCAAACTATAAAACAATTAGGTCATTAAGTTATTTAAGGTATAATTTGAAATCTGAGCAAATGGGCATTTGGTCTAGTGGTATGATTCTCGCTTTGGGTGCGAGAGGTCCCGAGTTCGATTCTCGGAATGCCCCATTTTTCTTTTTCACTTTTGGCATAATTATTTATTCACAGAGTGAGTCGTTCATCATTATTTCACAGAATAAGTGGAAATGGATGTGAATGGATCCATAACAAAATCACTAATTTTAGGATTGTGGTCCCATTCCCATTGTTTAATCTTACTCCATCTCCAATACTACACATCTGGAAATTTAACAAAAAATAGATGTATCCATCTGATCTGGTTTCAATTTCTAGGAATTTTGGTAAATTTAGACACTCTTTTCTTTGAGTCTTGAGTCAATTACAGTTAACACGCAGGCGTACGGGTTACGACATGATTCATGGTACATTGGCACGTATTAGTCTATTTCTGAAAATGGAGTAACGTTAAATTATCTCAAATATATGGATTTACCCACACTTTTAGAATACATTTATTGCACAAATACTTCTATATTTACCAATCTAACCCTGCAATTTTTATGTTGTTCAACTTATTCGTATGAAGCTGGATTCAAGACTGATGAGAAAATGCTGTTAGAATTTAATTTTTGGTTAAAATTCAATGTCTCTCGAATATGTAATTCTTTAATTACTAGGATTAATATAGTATGCATGACTCACATTCTTGAAAACTTTTATACTATTTACCCACTTTTGTTTAGGGTTTTCAATGTTAGTTACCATTCCTTTCATGTATTCAGTTTTATATTGATGTCATTTCTTCGGTTGGTTGATCATCATTAAAAAAATAAAATAATATAACATATTAAATTAGAAACATCATTACTTAATTGATTTCAATTCAATTTGTTTATTAACCTTATGTAACGTCGAATATCCTAACAAGTCATTTTAAAAATATTTTTTGCAATCTAAAATTAAGTAAACCCCGACCCACTGACTTGATAATCTAATATACGTACATTGATTTGTAAAGTGATATTCTATAAAACTCACATCACATACATGTAAAATTAGTAAATAGATATGGATGAAAATAAAATATTTTATGACTATTTTTATATAATCATACCTTATTAATGCAGGAAGTTGAGGCGGTGAGGAAGGGTGTAATAAATATTCATGTCTCTTACAGCTGAGCTAATTAAGTCCACCCATGCTCGATGTCTATGGCACGACCTTCGAGATCCTGCACTCTAATTAATTACTCATACCACACTATCGCCTTAATTTCATCTCTGTTGAACCTGAAATAGTATGGCTTTAAAGCTCTTTCTACACTGTACTAATATTACTGAAATTAAACTTTTAATTTAATTTATTTACGTGGCATGCATAGCGACTATGACTATTATACTGTATTAAATGATAGAATTATTTAATATTTATTCACGTCACTCTAACCTAACCTAACTGTGTATATTATATACATATATAGGAGAGTTATTTTGGTTGAGAAACGTACTCCAATATTCCAATGATATATATATTTAGTGTCCAAATAAAGAATTGATTCATGATGTGGAGACTGAAGATTGCAGAAGCATCCATTTATCCTTACCTGTACAGCACCAACAACTATGTGGGCAGACAGACGTGGGTGTTCGACCCGAATTATGGCTCACCGGAGCTCCGTCACGAGGCCAACACTTCTGGGCCAACCGACACAAGGTCAAGCCCAGCAGTGATCTCCTCTGTCGAATGCAGGTCATTTCAATTCTCTCCCCATTCATGCATGCTATTAATTATATCATTAATATAATAATACCTACATGCAGTTGCTGGATGAGAAAAATTTCGAGCAGAAAATAAGACAGGTGAAGGTGGCGGAGGATGAAGACGTAACATATGAGGTTCTCGGCGCAGCAAGCAACCGACGGCCACTGGCCTGCAGAAAATGCCAGACCGCTCTTCTTTCTTCCACCACTTGTTAATCATCTTTCCATATCATATTCAATCCTTAGACAACACCACTTTTTCAAATTATTAATTAAATACCCAAGACATATATAAAACATTTTAATTTTAATTTTGTCATACACAATATACATTTCAATTTATTTATTACGTTTAAAACAATGATTTCAATTAGTGTATACTCCCTTATTTTAAATAGATTTTTATATATTCCATAAAATACTTCATGAGATGTGAACTGTAAATATTTTTATTTATGATTAAATTGTTAATTTGTAAAATAATTTGGTGATTCTATAAAACATAAAATAGAAATGTGAAATCTACTTTTTGGGTTGAACCTTCTCTAGTCCATAATTATAAAAACATAGCCTAATTTAATTTTTATAAACATATGTGGGGTTATGAATGAAGCATTGATGGTTTTTGAGATGAAAAAAATAAAAGCATGATATATATATATATATATATATATATTTATAAGTTTTAGAGTTGGAGAAAAAAATAAATTAATTTAGTGGTGCGGTTCATGCAGGTGATTGTACTGTACGTTAGTGGGCATCTGAAGTCAGTTTTTGGAGCAGAACATCGTCGAGAAATCCTCCGTTATATGTACTGTCATCAGGTGCAACATATATATATGGATCCATCAATCATGCATGCGTTCATATAAAGCATATATATGAGTAATAAATTACTCCACATGGTTGCACGAATAGAATGAAGATGGTGGTTGGGGATAGCACATAGAAGGCCACAGTATCATGTTATGCTAGGCCAAGGGCCAGACGAGAAGGCGTGCAGCCGAGCTAGGAAATGGATTCTTGATCATGGCTCTGTCAAAGCAATACCTTCTTGGGGAAAGACTTGGCTTTCAGTAAGATATACTATATTATACTATTATCATATTTCCATTGATATATGGATGGAGTTGTTTTGACTTTTGATTGGTATTTCATTTGTAGATACTTGGAGTGTGTGAGTGGTCAGCATGCAACCCTATGCCCCCTGAATTTTGGCTTCTTCCCTCTTTCTTTCCCATACATCCAGGTAATATACATGGATGATTTCGATCATAGCTATTCAAAAAGATCTGTCTCACGAATTAATGTGTTTGATTCACAGCAAAAATTTGGTGTTTCTGCCGAATGATATACATGCCAATGTCATATTTATATGGAAAGAGATTTGTAGCCCCAGTTACTCCTCTTATCTTGCAGTTAAGACAAGAGTTGTATGATCAACCTTATAAGGAAGTTAATTGGAGGAACATACGGCATCAATGTGCTAAGGAGGACCTCTTTTATCCTCCCACATTTATACAAGATCTGATCTGGGATACTTGCTATGTATTAGCCGAGCCTTTATTGACTTGTTGGCCTTTCAACAAGTTGAGGGAGAAAGGTCTTGAGGTGGCAATGAAACACATTCACTACGAAGATGAAAACAGTAGATACATTACAATAGGAGCAGTGGAGAAGTCATTGTGCATGCTGGCATGTTGGGTTGAGGACCCAATGGGGACTCTTTCAAGAAGCATCTTGCAAGAATTCCCGAATATCTATGGCTGGGTGAGGACGGAATGAAGATGCAGACTTTTGGCAGTCAACTGTGGGATGCCAGTTTAGGCATTCAATCGTTGTTGGCTAGTGATCTGACCGATGAAATAGGCGAGACTCTTCAAAAGGGGCACGACTTCATAAACAAGTCTCAGGTTACACACAAAAATCAGTTATGTATTTTAAGATAATGAATCCTGATAAAACACATTAACTTGCAGGTGAAACATGATCCTTGGGGTGACTTCAGGGGCATGTACCGACATATTTCTAAAGGATCATGGACGTTTTCAGACCAAGATCATGGCTGGCAAGTTTCTGACTGTACAGCAGAAGCATTGAAGGTATCCATTTCCATCCCTATCAAGTATTCAGATAAATGTCAAGCATGTATTATTTTGAACTGAAGATCATGTTAACATTTCTTCTTATCGATCTTCTTATTTGCTTCAGTGTTGCCTTCTCTTATCTATGATGCCTCCTGAGATTGTGGGGGCAAAATTGGAACCTGAGGGATTCTACAATGCTGTGAACTTTTTGCTCACATTGCAGGTTCATTATCAATATGTACTATATATCTCAAAACAAAAAAAACAAAAAAAAAAAGAAAAAAAAAAGAAGAAGAATGCTTAATAAGTTAATAACAACTGCTTGGAGTAACATTACCTTTTAAAATTGATACTCTACAGAGCAGCAATGGTGGACTTTGTATTTGGGAGCCTGAGAGAGCCTCAAAGTGGTTGGAGGTAGCCTCTTTTAAGTGGAGTATAATTATATAGAGGCTTAGAACAATATGTAATGATTATTATTAATATACTCTTTTTTTAAATTGTGTATAGTTGTTGAATCCCACAGAACTTCTGATCTGGTGATTGAATATGAGTAAGAAGAATCCAAATTGTGTTTGTTAAAGAAATGCTATGTTTAATTGGGTTAGTAAGTAGATTTTATTCATGTATAACCATGTATCCAGAGTGCACTTCATCAGCAATCCAAGCTCTTGTTCTATTTCAAAAATTATACCCTAATCATAGAAAGAAAGAGATCGAAACCTTCATTGAAAAGGCTGTTAGCTACATAGAAGATGTTCAAAGGCCTGATGGTTCATGGTATACATATATGAATTCACAACAATGTTCCATTACTTGCATATTTATGAACACATTATTACAGGTATGGTAGCTGGGGTATTTGTTTCACAAACGCAACCTGGTTTGCAATCGAAGGGCTCGTTGCAACTGGGAAAACCTTCAACAACTGTGCAGCTATTCGAAAAGCTGTTGGTTTTCTTTTGAAACTACAATTGGATGATGGTGGATGGGGAGAAAGCTCCCTATCATGTTCTAACAGGGTAACCTTTTTTTGCAATAGTAGTACTGTTTTAAAGGATGATTTTATTTTTTTAATTTTTGTTTTAAACCAACGAGAATAGGAATACATTCCACTGCAAGGAAATCGTTCAAACTTGGTTCAAACTTCGTGGGCTATGGTGGGTTTAATACATTCAGGCCAGGTTAATTAGTTTTCTTGTCGTAATTTCTTCCTTTTCTTTAAAAATAATGAACTACATTTTAAAAATAAATAAAAAAAATTAATAAGTACCTATTTTGAGTTGATTAACAGGGTGAGAGGGATCCAACACCTCTCCATCGTGGAGCCAAGCTTCTGATCAACTATCAGTTAGAAAATGGTGATATTCCTCAACAGGTATATATATATATATATATATATAATATTTGTATTTTTAGATAAATCAAAATAAACTTTAATTATTTGTACAGGAAATGAGTGGTGTCTTCATGAGAAGCTGCTTGTTGCATTATCCAACATACAGAAACACATTTCCAATATGGGCTCTGGCAGACTATCGCAAATATGTATCATTACCAAGAACCACCTAAATACAAACATAGTTAACGTGTAATATTTTTCTATATTTCCAAAAACACACACGTGTGAAAATGGTCTCATGAGACATTTTCATGGAAGTGTTGCTTATTTCCAAAAACATATACTTGCATTCGAGATGATGAAACAGTTGTATTATCAACAACACATTTTATACGAAGAGAGTATGTACTTTACTGCTATACATCATATCCAGGGTTGACTTTTTGTTGAACATCTCCATAACTCTCCAACTCTTCAATATCATCTGGGCTTCCCAGGAACAGGGGAAGTCTTTGATGCAGTTTCACTGGCTGGAGTGATAAAATTCTGACTTTACCATCGGATCCTTTGCCTCCCGCTTGCTCTGCTAGGAAGCTCAGAGGATTAGCCTCATAGACGAGACGAAGATGATCCCTTGGATTCATTGCAGTACCACCATATAAGAGCGTTCGATGGAAATCAGCAACAAGAGAACATATGTATCTAGCTGAATACTTCTTGGCATTTTTCCCCTGCCCTTGTCTAACAGTATCTATGTATCGCCTTAAACCCTCCGGCCAGTCAAAATACCGAGCATCGTTTACAGAATAAATTTGACCTGACATGACAAACAAACACTCAAACATTAATGCCATCACCCAAAACAACTACATTCATCGTCTTTACAAGTTTATTGAAATTACCACGAGGAGGAATTCTGATGTTTGGATGTGTCAAAATGAAGTCTCCAGTTGAGTGATCCAGGGTGAACGCATGTGTTCCGGAACCAAAGCTGGCACACAGAATTGTGGCCGACGAATACAGGACATATCCAGAAGCAATAAGTTTGGTTCCACTCTGAAGAGAATTAAGAACTGCCTTCTCCACTATTGGCAGATGATCGAGTTCCTTAAGTCGTTTATAGATGCCAAAGATTGTCCCAGTAGGAATAGATGCATCAATATTCCGGGAACCATCCAGAGGATCTAAGACAACCACAAATGGACCATCATCAGAGAGCCAAATTGGATCATCATCTTCTTCTGAGGCCATTGCAGCAACTTTTCCAGATTTCTTTAGAGAAGACAATATTATCTCATTCTGCAGAATTTTAACCAAGTTATGATGATAAAAGGCTAATACACTTTTCTGATGAAGTTGTAAATAAGAACCCTTTCCATTATACTGAACTTAATCATACCAACAATCTTATAATTATTATCCAAGATCATATGATCTGAGATAATTCTTCACTTGACAGATACATCCATACAATAATTCTTATTAAGTATAATCACAAAAACTACATCACCCAAACTTGACAATGAACTCCAATTTGCAGCCACATTTCGAACAAGAGCCAAATACTTAAAAAAAAATTAAATAATCAAAGTAATCAAGAAACTCACAGCAACAATGTCAAGTGGCTTAGGATTATCCCTCTCATTACTCCCAGCTGCTGCGTTGAAACTTCTAGCAAGACTAGAGTTGAAAGGTGAAGCCACAAGAGCAGCAATCCTTTTACAAGCATACTCCAAATGACTGAACAAAACCACCAATTCATCGCTGACATTTTCGCCGCCTTTCCCCATATACTCCGCCAGAGTCTGAAACCCAACTCCGCCGTCATCGCCAGGAGCGCCGCCGCTCCCACTAGCATTGATTTTGAAACCTAATTGACCAAGACTGGCCATTCTTTTAATGGGCTGAGAGCCAAGATTTATATTTTTCGGGAAATTCTGAAATCTTGGAGAGAATGAATGAAATCTTGGAGGGTTAATTGAGATGGGGTTAAAGAGTAAGCTTGCTGAATGCATATCTAGTAGCTGGAAGTGGACAGCATGGAAAGGGGGTATTTGAGATGAGATTAGGGTTTTTTATTGATTTGATTAAGCTAAATCAGTTGGGTTTATATAACGGTAAATCTGTTTCCAAGAATCGAGTCCCAAAAGTTCAACATAAAGCAGTTGGTGTTGATAACGGAAAGAAAACTAACTGAAAATTCTCACTCTTCTCAAAACTTAACAGCTAAATATTTCAGATCTCTATGGCTAAATACATCCATATCCTTTTCTAACTTTTTTTTTTAATTAAAATATTATATTCTAATTAATTACTCCCTCCATCCCATAGAAGTTGACACACTTTCCTTTTTGATTTGTCCCATTAAAGTTGGCACATTTCTTTTTTAATACATGAAACCCACACAAAAAACAATTAATCTATTCTCATGGCCCCACATATCACCTCTAATACAATTACCCACTACACATTAAATATTATTTCTCTCACTTCACTTTACATCAAATTATTATACTCCTTAATTTCCGTGCAAAAAAAAAATACCAACTTCTCCGGGACGGAGAATATATTATTAAACCCTTATACACATAAGGGTAATTTAGTAATAATAACACAAAATTAACCCTAGATAGGATGTATAGAAAGTAATTAAATACGTACTCTTCGTATAAGATGTACTGGCGTCGATAATTTCTGATTAACTACTGTTTCATCATCTCGAATACACATTTTTTTGGAAATAGGCAACAATTGTACGAGACAGTCAAGATTATTTTCACACGTGTTTGTCTTTAGAAATATAGAATAATACTCTATTACAGGTTAACAAATGCTTTAAACGTCTTATATTTAGGTGGTTCTTGGTAACAATACATATTTGCGATAGTCTGCCAGAGCCCATATTGGAAATGTGTTTCTGTATGTTGGATAATGCAACAAGCAGCTTCTCATGAACACACCACTCATTTCCTGTACAAATAATTATTGTTAATTTTAAATTATTTTTAAAAAAAACCAAAATAATTTCTGTCATATTTACCTGTTGAGGAAAATCACCATTTTCTAACTGAGAGTTGATCAGAAGCTTGGCTCCACGATGGAGAGGTGTTGGATCCCTCTCACCCTTTTAACAACTCAAAATAGGTACTTATTAATTTTTATTTTTTTTAAATGTACATTATTTTCAATAGAAAGGAAGAAATTATGACGAAAACTAATTAACCTGGCCTGAATGAATTAAACCCAACATAGCCCAAGAAGTTTGAACCAAGTTTGAACGATTTCCTTGCAGTGGAATGTATTTCTATTCTCGTTGGTTTAAAACAAAAATTATAATTTCAATGTAATATTTAAAAAAAAAAAAAATTCACCTTAAAAATATATAGTACTACAATTACAAAAAAGGTTACCTTGTTAGGACATGATAGGTAGCTTTCTCCCCATCCACCATCATTCAATTGTAGTTTCAAAAGAAAACCAACAGTTTTTCGAATAGCTGCACAGTTATTGAAGGTTTTCCCAGTTGCAACGAGCCCTTCAATTGCGAACCAGGTTGCGTATGTGAAACAAATGCTCCAGCTACCATACCTGTAATAATGTGTTCATAAATACACAAGTAATTGAACATTGTTGTGAATTCATATATGTATACCATGAACCATCAGGCCTTTGAACATCCTCAATGTAGCTAACAGCCTTTGCAATGAAGGATTCGATCTCTTTCTTTCAATGATTAGGTATAACTTTTGAAACAGAACAAGAGCTTGGATTGCTGATGAAGTGCACTCTGGATACCTAGACGAACATTATAAGTAATCATTTATACTTATTTAAATCATTTTAATGCAGATATCTATTCATTTCATTAAATAGCATAATTTGGATTCTTCTTACTCATACTCAATGAGCACATCAACAAATATTTCTGTGGGATTCAACAACTACACAACAAAAATAGAATCAGTACAACAAGATTTCTCCGATTAACTATAAACACAAGATAAGTGCGACTTATGATAGGCTACCTCTAACCACTTTGAGGCTCTTGGAGACTCCCAAACACAGATTCCACCATTTTTGCACTGTAAAGATTGGATTTTTTTAAAGGTTTTGTTACTTAAAGTAGTCTTTTTTTAGTTTTTCCTTCGGAATATATGTATATATGTAAATTACCTGCATTGAAAGCAATATGTTGACAGCACCGTAGAATCCCTAAGGTTCCAATTTCTCCCCCACAATCTCAGGAGGCATTATAGATAAGAGAAGGCAACACTGGAAGAAAACAACAAAAGAATATCTGCATTATTTATAGCTAGCACAAAAGGATACACTTGGTATTTTCTTGATAAATGGGGATGGAAATGGATACCTTCAGTGCTTCTGCTGTACAGTCAGAAACTTGCCAGCCATTATCTTGGTCTGAAAAGGTCCACGATCCTTTAGAAATATGTCGGTACATGCTCTTGAAGTCACCCGAAGGATCATCTTTCACCTGCAAATTAATGTGATGGATCAAAATTCATTATTTAAAAATACTCCACATGACAATTGATTTCAGTGTGCAACCTGAGACTTCTTTAAGAAGTCGTGCCCCTTTACGAGAGTCTCGCTTATTTCATCTGTTAGATCACTAGCCAACAATGCTTGAATGCCCAAACTTGCATCCCACAGTTGACTGCCAAAAGAGTGTCTTCATCCCATCCTCACCCAGCCACAGATAATCAGGAATTCTGGCAAGATGCTTCTTGAATGAGTTCCCCTTGGGATCCTCAACCCAACATGCCAGCATGCAAAATGACTTCTCCACAGATCCTACGGTGATGTATCTGCTATTCTCATCTTCATAGTGAATGTGTTTCATTGCAACCTCAAGAGCTTTCTCCCTCAACTTGTTGAGAGGCCAACGATTCAATAAAGGCTCGGATAATACATAGCAAGTATCCCAGATCAGATCTTGTATAAATGAAGGAGGATAACAGAGGCCCTTCTGTGCAATGGGTTCAAAAGGGCATATATATTTTTAATGATCTCCATCTCTTAGGAAGCACAAGGACAGAGTAAATGAGTGGTTTTACCTTAGCACATTTATGCCGTATATTTCTCCAATTAATTTCTTGATAAGGCTGATCATACAACTCTTGCCTTAGTTGCAAAATTAGAGGAGTAACTGGGGCTACAAATCTCTTGCCATACAAGTATGACATTGGCAGGTATGCCATTCGGCAGTAAACCCAAATTTTTGATGTGAATAAAAGACATTTGTGAAACGGGAAAACACTACTCTTCAAATAAAAATGATACCATGAATGTTAAATAATTACATGGATGTATGGGAAGGAAAGATGGAAGAATCCAAAATTCAGGGGGCATAGGATTGCATCCTGACCACTCATAAACTCCGAGAATCTACTAATCAAATACCGATCAACTCAACTCAACGTTTCTTTAATTATTAGTTGAATTGAAATAATAATAGTAGACATACAGAAAGACAAGTCTTTCCCCAAGAAGGTATTGCTTTGATAGAGCCATGATCAAGAATCCATTTCCTAGCTCTGCTGCTTTCTTTCTCATCAGGCCCTACTCCCAGCATACGCATGCAAACGTAGTTAAAATTTTGTGCAGAACATCACGCTATGGCCTTCTATGTGCAATCCCCATCCACCGTCTTCATTCTGTTCTTGGGAAACAGATAAGTTAATGAATTACTGATCACTTGCTACATGATTATTATGTAATGTTGTACCTGATGACAGTACATGTAACGGAGAATTTCTCGACGATGTTCTGCTGTAAGAACTGTGTTCAGATGTCCAGTAATGTACAGTACAATCACCTGCAGTATAAATATTATTGCATACACCATAAGGAAACTACTCTACTTTCAGCTTAACGTTAACTAATGTTGAATATGTTTATGAGATGGAAAGAGAATTTTACTGAGTGGTGGAAGAAAGAACAATGGGCCAGCATTTTCTGCTGGCCAGTGGCCGTCGCTTGCTTGCCACGCCGAGAAGTAGTGAACACCTCGCCGGAGAGTGGTGGTGGCCAACTCATACGTTATATCTTCATCTTCTGCCACCTTCGCCTGCTCTATCTTCTGCTTGAAATTCTTCTCATTCAATAGCTGTATGTATATATGTATATATATAAATTAATCAATGGCAACTCATTTCTAATTATATATGCATGAATTAATTATGGTGATAAGCTAACCTGCATTCGGCAGAGGAGATCACTGCTGGGCTTGACCTGGTGTCGGTTCGCCCAGAAGTGTTGGCGGGCTTTCTCCACCTCTCGACGGAGCTCCGGTGAGCCATAATTCGGGTCGAACTCCCACGTCTGTCTTCCCACGTAGTTGTTGGTGCTGTACAGGTAAGGATTATCAACTCCGGATTCTTGTGCAATCTTCAGTCTCCACATGATGAATTCTGAATGTGCAGTACTTCAGAAAATCTTTACTTTCTTATAGTAATTTCAAAACCAGTAGGGGCAGGGAGTAATTGTGACTTTTCTCATGTGCACTTATGGCATGCATAAATATAATAGTATAGGGTTAATTTAAAAAAAAAAATCACTAAATTTACTTCTCATGCAAATTAATCATCACTTTTTAAAAATACAAATTAATTCTCACATTTAAAATTGTAAAACGAATTTAATTTAAAATAGAATAAAAAAACACAAACTTTTAGTCATAAATTGAGTGTATATTTTGTAACAATGCTTAAAAGTGTGATTAATTTACAATTCCTCAAAAGTGTGAATTAATTTTCAATAAGAGTAAAATTCGTAATTTTATTTTTTTCTTCAATTAACTTATATATCTTTTTTTTTTTTGCAATTTAATGTGAAGCTGATATGTTTGGTGCAGGATTGCCCCACAAATATGTGTAGTCTGTTTAATTAGCACAAATGAAATAATATTTCGAATTTTCTATTACTTTGATGTTCATTTTACATTAATAATTTTAAATGAGTGACATGTATGTAGAGAAGAAAACATCTCTCAAACTTTTCTTTTATAATTGATATTTTCCTTTGAGAGTATAGATTTTATTATTTCCTACGTATTAATCATCTAACAATTTACAACATAAAATGTAATACCAAAATATAATAGGAGATCAATAAAAAAGTGTGTTAATATTTATATGTGTTTAATATGTAATGGTAGTTGTATAAATGTAGTGTTGTGGGTCCATGAAGATATTTAAATGTTATGTATAAGTCTCATTTACTATAAGGGGAATTATAAAACCTTTTTATTAGACGTCCAAAATGAAAATTCGTAAACGTTTCTTCGGGGCGGAGGGAGTACATTTTTAAAATTATAATACATTTTAGAAAGCACATTAGTAAAAAAATCATTTTAAATACTCCCTTCGTCCAGCCGAGAGGTCCCCATTTTTATTATATATGGCGTCACATCCAAAGTTCTCATTTTCTCCTTTTAGTAAAAAGAGCCAACCGCTACCCATCACTTCCCTCTAATACACTTCCTCCGTCACACAAAAGATTACACCCTTAATTCTGGCACAAAGATTAAAAAAATGATAACTTTTAAGGGTATAATTGTATTTTTTGTAATAAATAAATGATAAAGTATATTAGGTAGAGATGATTTTTTTGTAAATAAAGTATAAGGGGAAGGGTGGTTGTTTTTACTTTTTGCTCTCTATGTCCGCTTCTAAGGTATTCACTTTATTATTTATGGTGTCCGCTTCAAAGGTATTTATTTCCCTTATTTAGTAAAAAAATACACAATATGACTCACTACTTCCCTCTAATACAACTACCACTTTACATATAATAATACCCCTTAATCCACGTGCAAAAAGCAAATGGACACCTTAGAACCGGACGGAGGGAGTACTTTTTTTGGAAATGTGTAAATTTTTTATGGGATAACCCAAAATGGAAAGTTTGTCATCTGAAATGGGACGGAGGGAGTAACTACTCAATACACATAAAATAATAATACTCATTAATCTATGTGCAAAACGAAAACTGCCACCTTTGCCCGGAATGGAGGGGGTAGTTCATTTTGAAAAGATATCACCTACTTAAATTTTTTGGAAAAATAACATTTTTTTAAAAAATTTTGAACTAATTAATCCTAATCTACAACTTCTCGTGCGATTATGTCTACAACTACAACATAACTTGCTTTATATAACACCTCAAACTCCCTCCGTCCCATAAAATTTTCACATTTTCCTCATTTGTTTGTCCCATAAAACTTTTCACACCCAAAAAAATGAAACATCACTTTATTTAACAACCTCAAAAGTTACTTTAATTTCAAAATTGTCACTCATTTTTCACACACATATCATTACTTTATCTTTTTTACTACCTAAAAATACTACAATACCCTCCAAAGTCAATAAAATTGGTCAAAAAGTGCATTTTTTCTTAAATAACGTGGAACAGTAAACGTGAAAAGTATTATGGGATGGAGGGAGTATTTAATAGCAAAAATGTGTTATTGTAGATAATATGTAACATTTTTTATGGTGCAATGTTTGTTCGTGATGCTTATTGTCTAAAGCAACACTATTTCGATCATTAATAACACTTTTAAAAAAAATATTGCAATAGATGAAAAACTTTATTTAACACTTATAAATGTTACATCTGGTATTCTTTTTATGTAACACATTTTATAATGTCTAAAGCAACACTATTTCGATCATTAATAACACTTTTAAAAAATATTACAATAGATGAAAAAACTTTATTTAACACTTATAAATGTTACATCTGGTATTCTTTTTATGTAACACATTAATAACACTTTTAAAAAAAATATTATAATAGATGAAAAACTTTATTTAACACTTATAAATGTTACATCTGATATTCTTTTTATGTAACACATATAATTTTATAATGGAAAAAAATACATTAACCAGGTTTGAACCTTTGACATATTTGATGGCGCTTGGATCGTTTGGTTAACGTGACCCATTAGGGATCCATACGTTTCAAATATCAGCGGAAGCAATAAATCATTGAAACGATTACCGTTCACCAGGGTATGTAGAAGATGAAGGATTCTCGCTGACAGACTGTGCAGTCCCACGAGAATGGCCATAACTTCCTCGTCTGATGTCGGAATTGAATGATCTTTGTACTCAGACGATCTTCTCTTCAACGGATTTCCGTCAGTATATTGATCATCGAATTCTGAGCACTGTACGATTTTATATAAATTTCGTAAGGTGGCGGACAGCAGCAGCAAACTACCTTCTGATCTTCTGCCGTATGTCCCATGTCCGATCTCGACGTCGTATGGGCGACGATCTACGAGACCTCATCAATCTGCTCTCAACCCTCATCACACGTGAATAATGAATTAGATTAGGGTTCCAGATAAGTTGAGGTGACTTATATACATGGGCTACAATAGGGACCAGGAGGAGAAATTGGGTTGGGCCTCCATTGGGCTTAAGTACCCAAGCTTATCCCAAAGCTTATACTTAAGTCCAATAATAATAATATATTCCACTAAAATATTATTACTGCACTGTCTTTCCAATCCCAAAATTACGTTTTGGGCTCCTTCTTATTATGAGCCCGTTAGTCTCCCCATGTTTAAGATATACAATGTCCATTAATTAATTTAAGTTACTGACAACTCAATTAATTAATATCTCATCCAAGAGTAGTACCACTCAACCTCATTATCATGCCGAAATAAATTCCACCTGCAGGGTTTACATATGAGCTCCTCAAGGGGACATCATCAACCTATGACGGATACGGATTCCTTCTACAATCAACAGCACACCATAGAGACAGCACTACATCCCAACTCATCGAGTTTGTTGATTTAATAACATGTAAATCTCACTCATTGATGAATCAAAGAAATACATACTGTCCTACGTGTCGAGGTTATTGTATAGGGAGCACGAACCTCCATAATAACTGAGATCAAGTTCTCCTATAAGTCAGTATAAGTCGAACGATCGCAAGCGGTCTTGCTCAATACACACAAGTGCACTAATGTGATTCTATAGCCAAGACAAGCTAATACCAAACCACACTACAACCATCCCAATAGAGAGTCTCCGTCTATTTCGGTTGTGAGCATCTGTTTATAATTTATAAGAAAACCGATAATATGATCTTCCGCGTGTTGTCGCACAACATATTATCTACAGTATAACATAAGTGGACTATTGCATCGTGCATATAAATAAATTATAAGATGCAATCATTTGATCATATAATTCTTATTTCAAATTGATTGTTATAACATTGTTCATACAAAAAGCTAGACTTTTAGTATATAATCCAACAATATTATCATCTTATTTAGAATAAGTTACTTCTGCAACTTTGACTAACCATAACTTTAATTTTATTTTGAGTTTTTATTTTACTATACATGATTTCAAAACTTTTTATTTAATTTATTAAAATATAATTTTTAAAATCATCTAATACACTTAAACTTGAGTTATTATATTTACTAATTTTAAGAAATTATTATATCATACAATATAATTTTATTAAGAAATATAATAATTTAAATAATTAAAAATAATCATATTATATAATTAAAAAATATTTTTATTATAATTAAATTTATATGTATTAAAATTATTTAAATAAATATAAATATATTTTTTTTCATATATTACTGATATTTTAATATAACATAATAAATATTTTGCATAATAAACATTTTATTTATATGAGCATATTTTTTTTTCAACTTGTATAATATATAAATTGTTTAATAGTGTATTAGTTTTTCTTTTAATTATTAAAACTATATAAAATATTACATATTTCATTCATATAAAATGTTATGTATTTAAAAATGTAATATGGTAGAGTTACATAAAAGGTGTAATATATGTAAAAATTATACTACTAAAATGTTACATATAACAAAGTGTAATCTAAAAGTGTTATATTTATAAAAGTGTTATTTACAAAATGTTACTTTCATAAAAATGTTACTTATTGATGTTGCATATAAAATAAGTGTTACATATTATTAAAATTCAAATAGTGTTACAATTAAGTGTTATATATAATAAAAGTGTTACTGTGAAGTATAAAATAACATCATTTATGTTGTAGTGAACCTTACACGCAACTATATGTGCGACCCAACATGTGTGAATATACGTGTGACCATACACATGATTTATTTACTAACATATATGCGACTAATGCACGCGACTATATATACGAGTTGCGATTATATATTAATTATATCATAAAAAGTGGGAAAAAATTAAAAAGTTATATTTTTCCAAACAAAAATTTATATTAAAATTAACTATTATTCGGGGAATTTTCCACCATTTCTCTTTTAGAATTAATCTAGATAGATTGATACATTTTAGAGAATTATTATACTCCCTCCGTCCGCTTTTAAGGGTATCATTCTTCTATTTTTGGCGTCCTCCCCCCAAGGATCTCATTTATTTTTTATACCTATGGGACCCACACACACCTACCAATACAACTAAAAAATTGGACCCACACCTCCACTAATACAACTATCCAATACACATTAAATAATAATACTCCTTTATCCACGTGCAATAAGCAAATAACACCCTTAAAGGTAGACGGATGAAGTACATAGTAATCAGTTTTATATTTGTGAGCAGTTAGTGCAAAACATTCTCTATCATATTTTAATGAGTTGATCTCTTGTATTCCGAGTGCACCTATGTAACATTTTATTTTAAAAGATATGGAGTACATTTTAGTTAATAAGAATATAATTTATTTTTAAAAGATTAGCTAAAATAAGAATAGCACAAGTATTTTATTAAAAAAGTTAAATTTTTTTTAAATTAATGCTATACATTTTTGAGAAACTATCTTATGAGATGCTTGTGAGACGGGTTGACCAATTACTCAAGTATGCTTATTTATAGTTAAAATATGTCAATAATGAATCATATTATAACACTCTAAAATCATATTTTAATTCATCATTTATCATATTTTAGAAAACATATTTTAACAATCATTAAACATACTTTATCTATATAATAGACATACTTTAACACGTCTCATAAATCGTCTCACATATATAATGTCTCACAAGAGAATTTTTCTACATTTTTATACTAAAGGGTATACTCATTTAATACTAAATGTTATAACTTTTGAAGTGTTATTGGAAACACGCAAGTTTTAGCATATTTTAAGTAGAATACGTGGTCCTCAATCTCCCTACTTAATTAACATTTGGTTCTTTTTAATTAATTTGTGGTCCTCTTATTATTCTTTTTTATATATTAGTTTTTTTTAAAAAGATTATTATATTAAAAATACAATAACCTGATCCTTAAGTTGAAATATATATTAAACCACTAACGAATAAAATTATATTTATACTCAAAATTCTAAAAAGTGAAATATAAAAAAGTTCTCCATATATTCAATTTTCTTCCCTTTAAAAGTTCCTTGTTCATTTATTCCACGAAAATAAATTATTCTACTGAATATTCAAATTCCAAAAATTCAACTGCTCTTTTTTATTTATTTTATTTATAAATTATTCTATTGAAAATTCAAATTCCAAAAACTCGACGGTATGTAATTTATTTTTTATTTTATTTATATTTCTTTTAAAAATTTTATATATATATTGATAAATTCATGCATTAATATTATTATAATTATTTTAACTGTCAAATTTATATTTTTTTAATTTTTCTCTTCAACTATCAAATTCATGAAGAATAAGTATTTTATATTTTTTTTAAATTTATTTTTAAGAAATGGATACACGTTAGAATCTTCTTAATTACTACTCCATAAGATATACACTTAAAAAAATATTACTACTAACTACATAAATATATAGTGATATTTCAAATTTATCCTTGCAATATGCTGCACACAAACAATTACGCTGCAAACAATGCAACAAAAAATTTATGTGCATCAAATATTACATAAAAAAAAATTATGTGCAACAAAAATAATACGTCCAACAATAAATATTATGTACAACAAAAAAAATCGTAAATGTTATGTACAGCAAAAATAATATATTATGTATGTGCAGCATAAAAGTTGTTAGGTCACATTAAGTTAAATGTATATTGGGTACGTAATTGATATTAATTTTTTGTATTTAGGAATAATTTTTTAAATTAATGTATCTAATAGTAATGATAAGTTTTAAGTGTATAACTAGTAGTAACTATTCCTTAAAATTTTATTAAATTTTTTAAAAAATTTATTAATTTTGTTTCTTTAACCTTTTTATAATATATGTTTTAAATTCACTTTTTATTTTAATAAAATTGGTTCTACCAAATGTTTACCTTTATAGTATTTTTATGGAAAAATGTTGCATCGCAAAATATAATGCGAGTTTTATAGTGGAAATATATTTAAAATTACTTGTGATCAGGACATTTGTGATACATATGTTGCTATATATTTTTTCTTTACGTTAAAATTTGTGTATGACTGTCTTATGTAAAAGCTTATGTGAGACGAACAGAAAGTAAATAATTTTTTATAATAAAAGTGATACTAAATTAATGATAATTGATAATTTTATTTTATTAACAATTGTATAAATGAAAAAAAGATAATATTTTATAACATAATTAATAATGTTTTATAGCGAAAGTTATAACTATTTTAAAATGTGTAAAATGATCTCTCGCAAGACGGTCTCACACAAGACTTAGGTTTTGGCGAGTGCAGAGTGCCACACAATTCACTATTTTGAAATGTATAAAATGATCTCTCGTGGGACGGTCTCACGCAAGACTTAAATTTTGGCGAGTGCAGAGTGCCACACAATTGATACTACCTCCGGCCACTTACAAGGTAACCGTTTGATATTTGCACGTGGACAATTTTAAGGTCTTTATTTGTTTTTTGCACGTGGATTAAGGAGTATTATTATTATAGGTAAAGTGGGTAGTTGTATTAGAGAGAAGTGGTATGTCATATTGTGTACTTTCTTTACTAAATAGATGAAATTGATACATTTGAAGCGGACACCAGGAATAGTGAAATTGATACTTTGTAAGTGACCGGAGGTAGTAATTATTAAGGTAAAGACTTGTGTGAGACAATTTCACGTAAACTCTTATGTGAAATGGATAAAAAGTGATAATTTTAATAATAAAAAGTAATACTAAATTATTTAAAAATATAAATAAAAGATATATCTGCAGTCGCCAATAACATACGTGTACGGATAATTAGCCTTATTAATTAGTCAACTTTTCAAACTTCTCGTTTGCAAGGACTCTGATTGATTATATCATTAATGTTCCATGGAAAAATCTCAAAATCATAAGTCAAACAGAGCCATGCACGGTTGAACAAAATTCCAAGAACTCATAAATTCAGTAATTCTGGCCAATCAGAGAAGAACCCAAAAAACTAATTCACCCAATTAACCCAAAATTCAAACCAAAGAATACATACCTTGCAAACTTCATTGACGAGATAGCCGAAGAAAAGGCCACAGGGACAAATCAAGAACTGCTGCCATTAATTTAATATATATGTATTTAATTCCTCACACACGAGTTTAATATATTGTTTTCTAATATTATTATATTGTACAAAGCCCGCATAATATACAGGATATTTGAATTTTTTTTATGAAATCAGTTATTCGTATTTTCAAATTTGCTAAACGTACACAAAAAATAATTAAATTAAAATATTCAAAATTAATAAGAAATAAATATTATAATAATTAAGATTTTATATTGTTTTCAATTGTACCCAAATAGTATATTGTGTATTTAGTTGGAGTACCCGAAAAATGTATTCGATTTCATATTGTGTTCGGTTGTAGTACCCGAATAATATAATGTATTTGGTTGTAGTACCCCAAAAATGTATTCGGTTGAATAAATTGAATGGTCTTTGAGGAATGGTGATAACACTTTCACTATGAAATGTTATCAGTTTTATAATAAAATTTTATCACTTAATTTTCATTTATATTTTAAAGTTTATAAAATAATATTGTCGCATTTCGTTAATTGAGTATGACTTTCCATTATATAAATTATTACTACTTTTTACACTTATCACGTAAGCCTTCACCTGAGACTATTTTACAAAAGTCTTTTTCATAATATTAACAACTATATAAATTAATAAAAATAATTTTTGTCATAAAAGTTCTAATTTTTTAATATTAAAATTTTTAAGCAAAAAAAAATTATACAACACGTTAAACTTTTGTAATGTCTATTAAAAATTTCATAACATTATAGTATAAATTTATATATAATATTTTTATATATTAAGTTCTTATATTATTATATTTAAATTACTACATAAAAAATAATAATATTAAGAAATCATAATTAAACATAAAACTATTATTAGGGATATCAACGTATAGGGTATCTACTTATTTTTGGGTACTCGTACTCTAATGCAATTTTTAAAAAAAATAATTACACATCTCATTTAAAAAATTTATTATGGTACCTGTATGCATCTCATACCCATTTATCAATACCCGGAGGTATCCGCACCCATTTAATATTAATTTATTATATAAATATTTATATCTTTTTTATGATTTAAAATTATATTACTCCTATTATGAATTAAATATAAATCAAATTCTATTATTTTAAATAAATATATTAAATTTTGTGTGTATATATATATGAAGTACCCACGGGTATTGAGGTATTATCCCTACCCGTTCCAAACCCTAATGAGATTTTCATAACTATGTGTATTCGTCCCAAATTCGTTTACAACTATCCATACCCGTCCTATTAAGATTTGGATAAAATGGGTACTTGAAAATGTTCATCTCATTACCATCCCTAACTATTATCGTTTAATATATAAAATTAATAAATGTAGATAACAATTATAAATTATTGTATAATTAAAGATAAATTATTAAATATAATAAAATAAATATAAAATAAATAATTAACGATAAAAAGTTTATGAAAATTAATTAATATTAAACTAAAATTTTTTTTATATGAAATTCCTTATTTAGAATTTTATAATTAACTAAATTTATTAAATTTAAAAATTCTAAGGATATATAGATTAAATATATTAAATAATTTCTTACTCTTCTAAAAATATTTTATTTATTAATATATTTTATTAAAGAATATTTTACAATATAGAATTTTTTTATTAAATTTAAGAATCTATATATCCAATCATATATTATTGGTAAGATGGATGTCAAATTAAAGATCATGAAAAGACAATTAATTTGATATAATTTTTATATAAATCCGATTTAAAAATAAAAAGTTAAACATACTTAAAGTTTTAGGTACATTTTTTAAATAAGATAAAAAAATGAAATATTTTGATTGGTTGTTTAAAATAAAGTAACTACATTATCTAAGTAAGTTTATTATAAAAAAAATTCAAAAATCTATAAAAATGACATATCATACCTAAATTGCTCTCATGATGCCACCTAACCAAAACCCTCCTCTAATTTATAGTATATGTATAATATAATAAGAAAATGAAGTATAACATTTTCTTTAGAATTATTTGCAATTTAAATTAAATTATTTAATTGTATATTTATTTATATTTTTATTATTATCTCAATATGCAAATCAAACATATCATTAAATTAAAAATAATAAATAAATAAATAATGCCTCAACTAATCAAATATTGTTTAAAAAAATTAAAAAAATAATCTAATGTTGCTAATGATTTCCAACAATTTATACCTTGAGGTATTAAGAAGATTGAAAATTTATTTTGAGGTAATTTTTATGCCCAACATCTTTATTTTTTAATTATTACATGCAATTTAATATTAATTATTAGCACCTTATTATTAAATTAAAAATAAATAAAAATTTATGATTCAACCAATAAAAAGATAAGGCATATAAAATAAAATTAGAAAATGCATATAATGGTTATACGTATGTATTTTTTCGAAAACTATTTTAAGTAACTATTTGTTATTTAGACATATATATAAAGTTAGATACACGTATGTATTAATATTCAAATCAAACCCTTTCTTTCTAAAATAAAAAATAATAATAATAATAATAATTTCCTTTCTGCAATAAATGCACCTCTAAACTCAATTGTCAAGAGTAGATAGAGACATATAATAGCAGCCTCATTAATTTATAATAAATGCATTCTTAATTTTTTTTTACTTTTTTTTTAAATCATTTTTAACCTTTATAAAAGAAGTAGTCTTGGTAATAATTTAACCATACAATTTAGTAGTATTCAATCATTCATACTCCCCATTTATAGTAGTGTTCGACAATTCATTGGCCCAGATGTATTCATATTATTGATCCCACACCAATCATATCTTAGGCGTAGTTTGGATTTATTAGAAAGAATTAGAATTAGAATTAGAATTAGAATAAGGTAATGGATTTATTTATATTATATAATTATTAAGTTGTTTGATTGAGGGTAAGAATATATATCTATTATAACTACTATTGATTTTTTTTCTATAATAATTTATTTTTATCATTAATTTTTATTTGTATGTAATTTTACTAATTATAAAAGAAAAATATTATTTTATTATTTAAAACATTTTATACAATTTTATATCATTTAAAATTGGGACAATCTCTTGTGGGACAATTTTTTATAAGATGGGGTGTGAAACGAATCGATCTATTACTAAAATATACTTATTTTATTAGTAAAAAAAATCCCTTCATTTAGAACTTTTTTTTTTCAAATTTATACTATTCATATTTTAACCGGCTTTTTCAATGAAAAAATTATATAAGTGTATACCATTTAAAATAAAATATTATACACTTACACATCTTGTGTATCCGGAGACAAGAGACCAACTCTATTTTTTTAAGGCAAAGACTTGGATACAACCTTCAATTAATACAACTTCCGATACAACCTCTTTCCTTCACCTTCAGTGTTTGTTTTCCTCTTCTTCTTTTTTTTATTGTTGTTGTACGTTACTGTTTTTTATTTTTATTTTAGGGATATAATTGTAATTTTACCCTTGTGGTTTAGGGTATAATTATCCCCTAGGGTTTAGGGTATAATTGTAATTTTACCCTTGTAGTTTATAGTATAATTATCCCCTAGGATTTAGGGTATAATAGTCATTTAAATAAAATAAAATAAAAAAAACATTAATGAAGGAGTAGGAATTAAATAAGAAGGGTCGGGACCAAGGTTGTACCAATTCAATTGGTACAACCGGTTGCACTCTAGTCCCTCTTTTTTTTTAAAAAATTAATAATTCCTTTCAAATGATTATTGTGGAACGAAAAAAAGAAATCAACACAAATTAAAGTTTTAAATTTCTTTTTATGTTTCTAGATTTAAAAAAAAAATTCTTTTTAGCAAGGTGCTCAATTTCCTCTATTTAGTAAAGAAAGTAGACAATATGACCCACCAGTTTTCTCTAATACAACTACTCATTTTTACCTATAATAATAATACTCCTTAATCCACATGCAAAAAACAAATAAAGACCTTAGAATTGTCCACGTGCAAACAGCAAACGGTTACCTTGTAAGTTGGCTGGAGGGAGTATATACTGAGTGAGGCTCCTGTGCACCAGGGCGCTGGCTGGAGGGAGTATATACTGAGTGAGGCTCCTGTGCACCCGGGCGCACGGAGTACATTTCGTGCGCCTTTGCAATTTCCATGTCCCTTTGCAATTTAAACTCTAACAATACATAGGTTTAAATAGGATTGAAGGGGGAGAGTTGTGTTCCTATGGGGACACGTAGTATTCGTCCGTATCCCCGGGGCGCAGGAGCTTTTGTCGTATATACTTCTCCCATCCTTTCATCACTAAAAGATATTTTCCTTTCATAATAAAAGAAATTTTTATAGTCTAATGATATAAATTATTGAGTTGATATCCGATGCACTCGTGAGAAAAGGATGCACCCTTACGTGTATAACTTTTTATTCTATATTGTATATATGTTTTTTAATAATTATTATATACTTTTTTCACACTCAATTTTTTATTAAAAAAACTAGCATCCATAAATGTATCTTTTTATTCAATAGTGTATACATATTTTTTTTTTAATAATTGTATATTTTTTACACTCAATTTTTATTTAAAGAAACTAATAAAAAAATTCAATAATAAAGTGTATACATTTTTGTTCATAATTATATATGTTTTTGTTAATGCACCGTATCTTGGAGTACACCCAGGTGGTGCACAGTAATATTAACCTAAATTATTATTTTGGGATGAATCAATGGAAATAGAAAGTAAATGTAAGTGATGGGGTTGCTTTTACACATTTTTTTTGTTTAAGCTGGATATTTTGTATTCACTTCTCACATTTGATATTTGATGTTGAATCTCAATTTCTAACCCTAATGACATTGACGTAAATTTCTTGAAACCAAAAATGATTTAAAAAAAAAAAAGTTCAGAAAATATATATAATCTTTGAATAAAATGAATAACGTGAATGGATTAGGTATGAGTTTTAAATCTTGAACACCATTTGATGAGGAGGTCATCGAGATTGGCATCCATTCGAGTTCCAACACCGCCCCAAACAAGCATGTGCCCCAAATCTCCCACCAATGAACCTTCTACCTCATACACTTCTGAGAACCCTAATCTCTTGTAAAATCTTACAAGCTGCACTCAAAATAATTTCATATTAATGCTACTTTTTATTATTAAAAATTATATTATCTGTTAATTAATTATATTGAGGTACTAGAACTATTTTTAAAAGTGCAGGAAGCCCACCAAAAACAATTAAAAAGATCAGCACAGTAAGAAGCCCACCAAAAATAATTAAAAGAGCGGCCTAGTAAAAATCCTAACAAGCGATTTTCTCTACAAAGCCCAGCCCAG
Source organism: Pogostemon cablin (assembly GCA_023678885.1). Lineage (NCBI taxonomy): Eukaryota > Viridiplantae > Streptophyta > Magnoliopsida > Lamiales > Lamiaceae > Pogostemon > Pogostemon cablin. Next base: position 33,902,578 of record CM042952.1, on the reverse strand, counting down.
TCCATTTAAGAGAGAGAGAAGAGAGAGAGAGTTGTACCTTGGAATGGTAGAGTGGAGTCTCATTAATGGCGAGTAGCTCAGCTTTTGTGCATCCACAATCATATCCATGGCGAATAGCTACTGCTCCCAGAAACAACCCTATTCCGAATATCGATTTCTTCATCCCGATCGTCTCTCTTTTCAGCCTAATCGAATCCAGATGCAGGATTTTCCCCCCAATCCAAACCCTAATCACGCCCTCCAATCTCCCCAATTCCCTTCCACTCTCCCAACATTTAGCTTCAATCCTGAAAAACGGCCCAAATGTGCTGAGCTTGATATCCAAATTCTGTAATCTCGATGCTCTCAGGATGTCGGACATCGTCGGCGCACCATCTTCGTGATTTGATTTCGTAGCAGATGCTGTAATTTCGAGATTATTTTTTTTATTTTCAGGGGATTTTATTGTATGAGTGCATATGAAACGGGGTTTTGGTGTGATTGGATAGCTGGATGAAGTGAGCGGAGCGCATGGTTGAACGAAAAATGACGTGGCCGCTGCCATCCCTTTGGAAAGGATTATGCAGAATCCCCACCGATGAGAGTGGCTGAACTGACCAATTAATTATTCACACATTCTTTCAAATAAGGTCTAATAACAATTTTCACACCAAGGCATAATAAATTCATGTAGATTTTATTTTGGGCAGAGTCAGGGGTGGAGCTAGATCAATTTTGTGGGGGGGGGGGGGGGGGCTAATTTTTTTTTTTACTTCCATCGATACAGTTGATACATACTATGAGATTTTTTTTACTAGCTTCATTGATTTTTTAAGAAAAACGCTAATTTTTTTTATACAAGCCCGAATAAATATGAGAATTTTTAGTAGTTTTATTGACTTTTTAAGAATAACTTAATCTTTCTAAATAGTAAAGTGTATAACATGTATTAGGTGAGAGTATTATTTTTAAATTAAAATGTATTTTAAGGTGTGATATTATTTTTTAAGTGGTACAAATTATTATGTGGCGAATATGATGATAATTGTGGGAGGATGTGAATATAAAATAGTGCAATATAAAAACATAACTTGCTATAAAAATATTTTTAAAGATATTTTGATACATTTAATTTCAATGTCTATAACTAAAAAAATAAGTGGTGACAATAATTTTCATTGATTGAGAAATTAATTGTGTAAGAATAATTAGGAGAATGTGTATTAAGGTTTGATTAATGTGGTAGGTATTTCTTTATTAATGTGTAATAAGGTTTGATTAATTGTGCAAGAATAAATAGAAAAATATTTGAGGAATTAAAATTATTATTAGAAAAATTAATTAATCATTATTAATTAAAATACTATATATACTAAGGAAAATACTAAGTGTTTGATTAATTGTGCAAAAATAATTAGAAGAGTGTTTGAGGAATTAAAATTATTATTATTAAAAAAACCTAATTAATCATTATTATTAATTAAAAATACTATGTATATATAGGAGGAAAATTCAGGGTTTGGGCCCCCCACCCTTCAACGAGGGAACGCCCCTGGGCACAGTTAGATTGTATCATGGATAAGGCACAGTTTATGTAAACTAGTAATGGTAGTTAACTCCAACAAAGTTAGATTCTATCATGGATTTTAGCAGCAAAACAGATCAAGAAATTTAGCACACATACACTTGCATGAAATCATAAAAAAGTTACTGGACTAATTTTGTGGATGTAGAAGAAAGAAAATTAGTGCAATGAATCATATAAGTGGTTTGGAGGTCATAGGTTACAAGTGTGGGAGAGAATTGCTAAAATACACCAAAATAACAAAAATAAGCAAACTAGCAAAATGGAGTAACTATCTTAAGAGTATGATCTTGTTAACCTCCACATAATGACTGCCAAGCTAACCAATGTGTAGTCTTATATCCCAGCTATTAATTACAACCAATAATCGATTGAATTTATCCCAAACAAGCCAATAAAAACCAACCAAATTAGACCTACTCGATAACATACTCAACCCTTTGCTGATTGAACTGTTTCCTATTGTAACTGCCAAACCAACTGATTTTTTTCTGGTGGGCATACACCACATTAGAACTTCCTTAGTTCATCCTACTACCAATCAGCAACCGGAAACGAAGATGATTGGATCAAGGATTAGCTGTACACTCCACACAGATTCAATTGTCAATAACATGTAACATTATATTTTAAGAATTTCTTAAAATCATAAATAGTTAATGCAATACTATAGTCTAGGGTTTATAAATAAGTGTAAAATATAAAGTTTGTTACATGTATTGACAGACAATGTTATTTTTAGTTTAACATTTGATGTTAAAGAAGACAAAATATGCTGTATAATAGGATGTATGGACTTTATCACTATAGATTTGAGTAAGTACTCCCATATCATTTGGATTTTGAATTTTTGGAGACACTTTCTTGTGAGACGGGTCGACCCATCACTAAAGTATGTTTATTGTGTAGATAAAGTATGTTTATTTGTAGTTAAAATATTTTAATAATAAACCATACTATTATAATACGCTAAAATTATACTTTAATACATAATCCAACATATTTTATAAAACATACTTTAACAATCATTAAACATATTTTATCTAAATAATAGGCATATTTGACACGTCTCACAAATCACGTAAGTAACGTCTTTGTTAAATGATATAAACCCTTAAGATTGATATGATTTCATGGATGAGATTAGCAATTTAAATTTATTAATGCAACAGAATTGATGTACTTAGATTTCTTGATTTCATAATTATACTCTCAAAATAAGAGTATTTTGACGATCCTTAAAAAATAATTTGACGTAGTGCAAGATATTGATTTACATAACTTTACACTGTTTTGTGATTTCCTTAAATACACACCCCTCCTTATTGAATAAACATCCCTTACTCAATACACGTCATCTTTTAACCTTTTAAATTTTAATTTTATTAAATTAAATAAATAAACACCCCTATAAATCCAAATTTACCATTTGCACCTTTTAAATTTGCACCTCCAGCTCAGCCTGTTGGGAAGTATGTGGAACCACATATTACATAAAATAAGGCATAATTTATAAATTTAGCAGTCTTTTATTAATTTAACCAACATTATATTTAGCCTAAAATAAATTTCGAAATCCGCTTAAAGCATGCAAAAATTCGCCCAAGATCTATGCCATTTTTATGTTTTTATTTTAAAATAAATTTCGAAATCCGCTTAAAGCATGCAAAAATTCGCCCAAGATCTATGCTATTTTTATGTTTTTATTTTAAAGCAAGCTCGGCGGTACTGCCGCCTCCTCTTTCTACAAAACCGCGAACAAGATCGACCCCGGAACGACGCCGTTCCTTCCAAGTATCTGGAAAAGATTGGGCAGTTGAGGAGGGAGGGGTATAACGGTCCTTTGGGTATTGGGCTTGAAGCCCATTTTGAGATTCCAAATCTGGCGTATGTTAGATCCGCTATTGACACGCTTGCTTCTGCCAGATTGCCCATCTGGGTTACCGAATCTGGCGTATGTTATAGGATGTGTTTAACCGACAACAATTTCAGAAACCTAGCAACAGGGGATGTTGTCGATAAATTCAGATTAGAATTGACAAGCATTGTTGATTCTAATGGAGTTACAGATTCTAATGGTTTCTTCGAGACTTCGCTTTTTCATGGAGATTATGAAGCCAAAGTAATTCACCCCAACGGAAATAAAATTCTGATTTGCATAGGTTTAATGTAGTGAGAAATGAGGATGCAGAGAGAGCTATACAGTTTTGACACTTCTCTCTTTTTAAAATAGTGTTGTTTTGATGGGCTTGAAAAAATGAAAATGCCCATTAATTAAACTAACTATGTTTACGTTTGGTAGCAATTAATAAGGTTGTCATTTGATATTTAATTGGGCCTGTTTGATGTTTGATAGAGCACGTACTTTTATTGGGCCACTACAAAATGAGAGGCCGTTAATAAACACCTTCCTCTTTATATAAGCAATAACACAACCACAGTTAGACATGTACGGTGATTCGGAATTGTCGGTTCCGGTTCCAAACCATCGGTCCTGATTTCCAAAAATGTAGAATCTTTTGAAAATCGGAATCGAATCGACGGTTCCAATTCCATTTTTTTTAGCCTAAAACCATAAATAAAAAAAAATTAAAAAACTGGCAGTTCCAATCGGGAACCGCCGGTTCCGGTTTCACAAAATGAAAAAGTAGAACTGAATCGAAATATATTTGATTTCGGTTCCATTTTTGCCGATTACAAAGTTGGAACCGCCGAACCGGCGGTTCAGGTTAAATTGTGCACGTCTAACCACAATGGTAAATTTTACTTAATTGAATTAACTAATGAAATTGCGAAATTAGTTATTGTCCTCGTTTTGTAAAAACTTGTTTATTATTTTCTTTACGAAAATATGAATCTGACCCTCAAGTATAATAGATCAATTATAACACGTGTAACCAATTCAAATATTGAATCAACTAGATAGTGATAAATCTACAAATTATTCTATTTATGACAATTTCAAAGTACTAAAAAATTAAACTACTAAATACGAAATTAAATTAATGCAAAGAGAATAAAATCAAGCAAAGAAGGCTTTCAAGAATTGAATGTATAGAACTGATAATGCTAAAGCAAGTTTAACAAATAGAATGTAATGTGTGTAATAGGTAAGTCAGATTTATATATTCAAATTTTACTAACCCCAACTAGAATAGGAATGAAATATATAATCCTACATATTAGTATTTATTTTTATTTTATTTTTCTAGGAGAAATATCTATTAACATATCATTTATTGTTTATTTTTACTGCAATGATATTATCGGCGGCGTGCAAATTGCTTGAAAAATAAGTTGTAGTCGTATTGTTTTAATTTTAATGCTTAAAAAAGAAATTAAATAAAGAGTAAGACTATTTTATTCCCGGACACCGTTCCCCTTTATAATTTAAACCCTAGTAAAATTAAATAGAATATAAAGGAGGATAGTTGTGTTCCCACAAGAGCACAGTGTGTCACGGAGTTACACAATCTTAAATAAATAAAAGAATAAATAAAATTAACGCATAAACTTAGTATTATTATTCGAGAAGATTCCACACTCAATTTTCAGTGCAAAGTTTCCCCTCCCGTCGTCGAATTTCCTTTTCCTTAAAACTACGACGCGACTTAATATTTCCTGTAAGTGCTCTTCAAATTGGATGAACTACGCTACTGGGGAAAGTAAGACTCTTAACACTGCTTATTTTGACATGTGCGTAGTATGAATTTTTCGTTTTAATTAATTAATTTACTGTTGGTACTGGTTTAACTGTTCGTTTTCATTATATCATTTGTTTTTATGCTCAGACTCATTAATGTAACTACAGAGATTCTAGCTGAAGGAGTGTATTGTTCTCTGACTCTGTTTCGCATCAATTGTTTAATTTAGTTGGAACATGGGTTTGCCGCTTTTTTCGAATTAGAAGTCATAGATCTAGGTGCTGGTTTATTTATGTACCATTTAGTTATTTTTAATGAACGCATTTTTAATTATTTGTCAGGAATGGTCATGATTTATATTGTGATAATATGTGTTCTGGGTTTGTAGGTTTGAGTTTTCTTGGAGTATTTAGTTTATCGATATTTCTTGAAATGAATGGATTTAGGTAAATTGATAGTGGAAGGGGAAAAAATTATAAGAGTAGAGGTCTATTGTGAAAGTGAATGGACATTAAAAGAGAGAGTAGAAGGTCACATAGAGAGAGAGTCATAAGACTAGAACTAATGCACTGTCTTCTTAATGCTGATCTCTTATGAATAATACTTTGGATTTTGATTGCATTTCACTTAGTTAGGAAAGTGATATGGTCCTCTTAGATGACCTTTATTATACATCACAATAAAACCTTGAGTTTTCAGCAAACATGACTATTCAATTTTCTAATGTTATAACGTAACATTGGTGTAATAATGAACTGCCCAGTATTCTTAAAACTCTATTCAGTCAGGACTGTTCTTTGTTGGTTTTGTTCTATTGAGTTATTCATTGGATAGAAATATGAATTCTAAAGTTATAGAATTCAGTACTAATAACTAATGTTTTGGAAATGGTTTATAATGAAGACCTATTTTTTCTTTTTTTACTTTGAGTCGCATAGTTGCTGCCTGCTGGCATGCCATGAGGATCATCAACTGCAGTTTCAAAATGTTATGGTATTAGAAAGCTACTCAAGTAAAAGAGTACATAATTATTCGAATGGGGCATTCCGAGAATCGAACTCGGGACCTCTCGCACCCAAAGCGAGAATCATACTACTAGACCAAATGCCCTGTTAGTATCGAAGCTCTTATTTAACTTATTCAGTTATTTGACCTGGAAATGACTCATTTCAGCTGTTACATTTCTCCCCAAGTTTTTTTATCAACTATTGACTTTCTAGATTTTTTTCCCCTTGTTTTTCCACTTCATCTTTTGATTTTGAGTAAAAATTTTAAAATTGCTTATTAATTTTATTATCTTTACTTAGCCTTTGTCAATTTTTAGTTGTATTTTACTCTTATGAAATGTTCCATAAATTTCTTTTCTTTGTTATAGATTACCTGTGAACCTTACTGCACGGTTCTCATAGCTTAGTTACTTTGTGACACTATTATTTATTTGAAAATTATTAGTCATATGCTTTCCGTTTATTCATCAACAATTGGATATGTTTTAGGATTTCACCTTCATCTACATGCTGTATCCATTCGATTACAATTTCTGAGCATAAGCATTATAGAATTTTGACAGATGGTGTACTTTTTAGAATTGCTATCTGTGGGTGAGTAAGTCCGAAAAAAATTATGATCTAAGAAAAAGATGATAAGGCTTGAAAAATGCATATACTTGTTCAAAAGGGGCATTCCGAGAATTGAACTTGGGACCTCTCGCACCCTAAGCGAGAATCATGCCACTAGACCAAATGCCCAATTTAAAATACATGTTTTGGTCTCTTATTTAGATTTATTTTCTATTTCTAAACCGCGATAAGTGGCTGTGAACAAAATGCATATGCTTGCTTAAAAGGGGCATTCCGAGAATTGAACTCTTGGGACCTCTCGCACCCTAAGCGAGAATCATACCGTTTGACCAAATGCACAATTTGCAGTTCCTATTCCGCATTCTTAATTAGATCTGTTCTAAACTATGCTAGTCAGATCCTATTGTTTTACTTGTCAAAGACTTTTTGTCAGATTTTTATTCTTCAATCCCAAGTTAATAAAATTTATATGGAAAAAGTGTGTCATTATTTGACAGGGGCATTCCGAGAATCGAACTCGGGACCTCTCGCACCCAAAGCCACTAGACCAAATGCCCATTTGATGATGAGCTTTAGAATTTATATATAGCTCTTTTTTCTTTTTTTATCTCCTTCATCTGAAGGGTTCCCTGACATTTTTGTTGTTTGTATAACTTGGTGATGGATTGTCAGAATATGAACTTGGGTGATCTGTTACATCATCAAAATTGCATAGCTGAATCCCTTAATGCTCAACTTTGAAAGATTATTCTGTTTCTAGTAGAGTAACATGGTTAATGATTGCAAATAAGAACAGCATTGTTTATTGCATTCTTTACAACTTCTATAACATGGTTAATGATTGCAAATAAGAACAGCATTGTTTATTGCATTCTTTACAACTTCTATTTTGATTTGATGGTGCTCCTTTTCCAGATCGATTCATCTTCTAATTTGAAGGAGCTGAGAGATTCTCAGAGTGTACCATGTTGGAGTCCATTTAAGGTGATGATGATTTTTCTAGACTTTCAAGTGATAGATAGCCTAGTGAGAGCCCTCATAATAGTCAGATTACATCCTAAATCATAAAACTGAATTTATTCTCTTGTGAGTTTAGATATTGGCATCAGATCGCTATGCAGAGGGAGTTTAGATACTAAAACGTGTCGAATATCAAAATGCGCATGTAATGTAGATAGATACCATGTGGCTGTGGAGTGTGTATTAACTTTGTTCATTGTTATTCTTATATTGTGTATTGGAGGCTGCAGGAATATTCCCGGTCTGAGAATTCTGAGGCGATGGTGGTTCTGTTATTTAACTCCTTAATTTAGACTGAATGTGACTGTGATTGAGCCTCTAAAACCCCTTTAGCCATCTCTCCTTTTTTCTTGAGTTATATTTGTACATTCATATTGAACAATTTATTTTGTAATGAATTGACTATAAACTTTTAAAAGTAAATGATAATTCCTAAACTATAAGAATAAAGGACAAGTCTTGTGTGATACCGTCTAATTTAAAATTTTGCATGAAACGGATAAAAAGTGATAACAGACTAACAAAAAGTGATATTGGTGCAATGAATTATTTCATGGATAATTTATACTTCTTCCGTCCGCTTCTAAGGTGTCCATTTTACTTTTTTTGGCGTTCAGTTCAAAGGTATTCATTTTAGTAAAAAAAGTACACAATATGACCTACAATTTTTTTCTAATACAATTACCCATATAATAATAATACTTTTTAATCCACGTGTAAAAAGCAAATGAGCACTTTAGAATCGTGGAGTAGTATAAATAAAAAGTCCTTGGGGTCTCACACCATTCTTTGTCAAGAATAAAATGGAGTAGTATAAATAAAAAGTCCTTGGGTCTCATACCATTCTTTGTCAAGAATAAAATGGTAATATCGTATCTACTTGTATTCATTTGAATCATTTAATTTTGAAAATAATATTAAAAACTCTGTAATTTTAAATAAAAATTCATGAAAAAAAATTTCTAATAATTAAATATACATTTTAGTCAAAAAATTAAAATAATAAATATAACATCTGAGTACATGTGTAAATCACAAAATTAAAATAATAAGTATTAACACTTATTTCAAGTACACAAAATTATTTTTAATCACGTGATCGATGCTCGCATTGCTAATTAATTTCCATTAGTGAATGTCAGTAACGGTCACTCCGCTTATTATTAAAAAATAAATAAATAGGTATATTTAATTCCTTCCCTTCAGAATCAGAATCCAGCGGATCATCTCTACCCCTAAAGTAAACCCTAACCAATATTTATTGCCGCCAAGTCTTCCTCGAGAAGGTACGGCTGTATAGTAGAGTAGTTTCGTAGTAGTTGAATCGGCTTGCTTATTTTGATTGATTTGTGGTTGGTTTGAAATTTTCTGTTTTCTTCGTTCTTCATTCTTTTTCTCGCCACTATTGCTGGTTTAATATAACGCTGTTTTTCAACATTATTACTATATTCTGTTCACACTCATTATTTATTTGTTTAGGCTGGACGCTGTGTAGTTTTAATTCAATTAAATCAGAACATGGGTTTGTCTCCATTTTCTTTGATAGATCAAGATGCATATTAATTTACTCTCTTTCTCTCTCTATGCGTGTTTACATGTGTGTGTATACTGTGATTATATAGATTATTTTCTGGAATTGTTATAGTTTATGTTGTGGTGACCTGTGCTGAGTTTGGAGAACATGGATCTTTATTGTGACATTATCCTATTGAATCTTGAATGAATGAAACGGGCAAATTGATGGTGTAATAACTGCAAAAGGGGAAAAAATTAAATTATTTGTGAAAAAAATGATTGGGGCATTCCGAGAATCGAACTCGGGACCTCTCGCACCCGAAGCGAGAATCATACCACTAGACCAAATGCCCTGTCTTTTCTCTTGATCTGCCTTTCTGAAGCTGATTTATTAATGCATTACACTCGGATTTGGTATATAGGACTTGGTAGAAATCTCCATCTCTATTGATTAAGTTGTTAGTCAAACTATGAAACCACTATTGGATTGTTTTCCTTAAATAAGTATTGGGACTTAGGTGAAACTGAAAATCAGACATGAAAGAACATGATCTATCCTATCGTTTTCTTTCCTTTGGACCAGTATTTTTATACATTGAGCAGAAACAAATGAAATTTTAGAATCTATTTAGATAAAATTAGTGCTTTTATATCAAATGCTATTTGAAATCTCTTTTTTCATTTGTCTTTGCTTCTGGCATAACAATGCTGATAGCCATCTTATTTTCAGTGCTGAGTTTGATTTAGCCTTGCTGAGAATTATTATCTGCTGTTCTGAAATGCTCTGTGCGAGATACATTATTCTTAAAATGCACGACAAAGATGTATGTACTATGTAGTTTTAAAAAGGGGCATTCCGAGAATCGAACTCGGGACCTCTCGCACCCAAAGCGAGAATCATACCACTAGACCAAATGCCCTAATTACTTTTGATATTTATCTTCTTTTTTTATGATATGTTTCTGCTGCTCTGCAGTTGTTGGTCAACTGTAAACACTGTGAATTTACCTTCAAAGGCTTTGAATGTTCAATAACAGCTAGCTGTTGGAATTGTCTGACTTTTTGTGTTTCTTTCTGGTCAATTAGATGGTTTCTGCCTAGCCATGAATTGCTAAGTGTAGAATCAGATTTGAAATCGAATAACTTCTGTTCATAGATTAGCTGATTAAATATTTTAAAGACACTCTCTGAAACTACCTGCACTATCTACCTTCCTTAACGTTGAAGTTAGTAGTGTCCTTATTATTCAATACTCAGTTGACTAACAATATTTTATATTTTTATGCCATCCTAGCGGGCTCTGATAAACATAATAAAATAAGAAATTATTTTGTACTGACATTACTCACAGTTGACTTCTGAACTTTAGATTTTGCTCCCAAAGCAACAATCATATAGCTAGAACTATTTTCCATTGAATTATTTACTAAGCTCTTGATTCAACTGCTTGACTTGGAATGCCTATCCATCTGAATTACTGGTCCTCGAGCTTTTTCTCTAATGACATAGAATTATATGGATCTCTTGTTTTTCTAACCTTTTTATTCTGATGCCCTGATTCCAACTTCATTATAAAAATTTCTGCCAGATAGGCAAATAATAAATTAATAAATATGTTCATTGGAGAAAACAGTCAACAAAAGAAATGTGTTTACTTGTTTAAAAGGGGCATTCCGAGAATTGAACTCGGGACCTCTCGCACCCTAAGCGAGAATCATAACACTAGACCAAATGCCCAAATGAATGCTTAGTATTCACATTCTGCTTTCATATTCTGAATCTGCTGCCCTCTGCTTGATTTTTCTAATAAAGCAACTGGTTTTACATGGTTGGTTTATAATTTTAGATACACTCTTGAATGCTGGAAATTAAGCAATAGCTTGCTGGAAATTATTGTTTTTGTGCAGCCTAGTTATCAATTGACCAGTGTAGTGACTTTAAATCGATGATCTCTTTAATCTTTATTGATCATAGTAGGTTCATCAAAATTACTAGCTTTTTTCTCAAAATGGAGTGGATAATGATATTGTTAGATTGTTCACTTACCCTGTTAGAAGAAATAACTACTAATATAATAAATTTTGTTGTTCCAATTATGCATTTCTTGATTGACTTTTATTATGCTATGCCAATGTTTGTTTGTCTTAGCTCTGTTAAAAAAAAAGCAGGAAACGAATTGGGGCATTCCGAGAATCGAACTCGGGACCTCTCGCACCCAAAGCGAGAATCATACCACTAGACCAAATGCCCAGTTGATGATAGGATCACTATTTTATATAATTCAGATAACTATAATACATCCAACTGCATATGTCTGATGCACTGGTGTAATCAATTGCAATAAAGTAGCTTTCCTTTATCTTCCTTCTTCATGAATTCGTGATGCCATTTTCAGCAAAAAATGATAACTTCCTGAAGTTATTTTTATCTAGGATTAGGAATTTGACAGTTCAAAAACGTCCTTGACTTGGTTGACTTCTATCTCGTTATACCTGCATTTGTTTATCTAAGATCCTTTATAAAAGCAATAAAAATATTACAATGATTATGACATCATTATTTTCCAGGGGCATTCCGAGAATCGAACTCGGGACCTCTCGCACCCAAAGCGAGAATCATACCACTAGACCAAATGCCCAGTTGATGATGGGATCCCTATATATATTTTTTCTCTCTAGATGCAGTTTGAGATTAATATGACACATCCACTTGCATCCATTTGATGAATAGTGTAATCAATTGCAGTAAGCCAGTAATGCTATTGCTGCTATTAGAGCCTCTTAAATGAATCAATGAATAAAGTTATTCAAACCTTAGTAGTTTTGCTTTAACTTATTTTCATGGAACCATGATGCTACTGTCCACAGAAAATGATGAGACTAGGGTTTTAGAGGTTATTTTTATCTAGGAATAGGAATTTGACTGTTCAAAATTGTGCATTCCATGACTTGGTTAACTTTTATCTCGTTGTATCTGCATCTGTTCGCCTCAGATCCATGATGTAAAATATTAAATATAAATAATAATGATATCCTTCACTAGACTTGACCATTTGATGGCGAGGTCCCTCTTTTATCTATCAATTCTGTTTTTCATTATTATGATACATCTAACTGAATCTATCTGTTGCACTTGTATAATTAATTGAAGTAATCTATCTAAACAAACGAAGTTTTAAAAGTCTCAGTAGATTTTTTTTGAAATGATCTGCCTTCTTTCATGAACTTCTAATGCCAATTTTTTCAGCAAATTTGATGAGATTAATATTCCAAAAATTAAATTTCATTTGGCTTATTTGGCAGTTTGAAAATGTGAATGATTTGATTGACTTCCATCATGTTTTACCTGTTTTGTTTATCTCAGATTCATTATAAAAAATTATAAAATATAAATTTTTTTTATTATGTGCAGGGGCATTCCGAGAATCGAACTCGGGACCTCTCGCACCCAAAGCGAGAATCATACCACTAGACCAAATGCCCATTTGATGGTGAGGTCCCTCTGTTATCTATCAATACTGTTTTTTCATTAATATGATACATCTAACTGCATCTTTCTGTTGCACTTTTGTTTTTAATTGCAGTAATGTTATATCAACCCCTCAATGGATCAACTTTTATATCTGAAAAAACGAACTTTTAAAAGCCCCAGCAGGTTTCTATAAATGATCTGTCTTCTTTCATGAACTTGTAATGCCAATTTTTCAGCAAATTTGATGAGATTAATTTGCCAGAAATTAATTTTTCAGTTTGAAAATGTGCATGATTTGGTTGACTTCCATCAACATCTACCTGTTTTGTTTATCTCAGATTTATTATAAAAAAATATAAAATATAAATTATTATGTCAGGAGCATTCCGAGAATCGAACTCGGGACCTCTCGCACCCAAAGCGAGAATCATACCACTAGACCAAATGCCCATTTGATGGTGAGGCCCTCTATTATCTATCAATACTGTTTTTCATTAATATGATACATCTAACTGCATCTATACTTTTGTTTTTAATTGCAGTAATGTT